>OX392538.1:23755000-25005000 GCA_947623455.1 Mimachlamys varia
TACTGGTATATCTATATACTATTTTGTTTGACTGACTTTTTTTTTTTTTTTATACTTATTATTTACAGACATGACAATTTAAGACGAACCCAGATTTGAGGTAAACCAAAGTTCCCAGAGAAAAACCACCAACCTGCGGCCAATACCTGAACAGTGTCTCACGTAATAAAATAAATAGAAAATATCGAAGCGGCAACAAAACCATAATCCAGACTCAAACTATGGACAGATTTTGAAAAAAAGGGGGGAAAAAGATACAGGGAAACACTTGTAAAAGTACAAGAAAATAAGGCCAGGACCCGTATTCACGAAACCGTTCTCGTGCCATGTTAAAATTCTGTGCTCAAGCCAGATTTCTTGCAACTCCCTAAAATCACATCAAACGACCAATAGGCCAACATGAGCATAATAAGATTTTCTTATCAAATAAGAGCCAAAGTAAAATATTCGGGTTGAACACAAAATCCTTGCTTAAGCAGCATGAGAACGGTTTAGTGAATATGCGTCTTCTGCTTCATCGACGACACCTGACATGTACATCTTGTTCACATCCAAGTAAACATTAAGTCCTCGACCTGGTGGTCGAAGGCTTGTGATCGCAAACAGGCACCGTGTTAGCCTCTCGCTACCGTTGTTCAGCCAATAGATAAAAACATAAACAAACTTTTTGTTTCAAATTTCAAATCCATCATGAGTATAATTTATGCACGTATACTTTTTTTTGTTAATTTCTAAGCTGTTTTGCAGATGCCCTCTTCACTTTTACGGAATATCAAGCACTACTGCTTTAAAAATTCTACGAACAGAAAATATCGAAGAATAGTAAAGCGTAGACCGTAAACCTGCTTATGAGTTCTTACTCGAGAATATAGATATAGATACATGAAGAAACGATCAGACGTTCTGTTAATGTTGGAAATCATTATGGTATTGACCATATAAGTCCATCATTGAAGACATTCTTGTCATTTTACTTGGAAAGTCTGGTCTTGTTAGCGATAATGGCTTTATTAGACGGCCATTATTGAACGAAATATAATATGCTTGTTATAATGTAAACAGAATTTTTAATGACTTTGTTATTACTAACAATCAAAGGTTGAATCTTATATCGAAATATAGTCTTTATACATCATAAATATTTCTTATCTACAATGCAGTATTGTAGTCTTTTTCTCCTTGTAAATCGAGAGTCCCAGATTCCTTCAGATCTGACGTCAATTCCTGGATATTGTTATCTTCGTCTTTTGAAGGTTTTACTCTTAAGAACCAATGTTTGACAAATAAAGGCTCTAAGAGTACTACGACCGTGGCCAGACACGCCATACCGCCAAGGAAGCGGAAAGAGACGTTCCATGTCCCAGTGGCGTCCTCCATCCAGCCTGCAAAGCAAACAAAGTTGATTTGTATAACTGCCAAACATATTTAGGAAAATAAATGTACTTTTGGTAGTTGACGTCTGCTTACATCTAAATTTACGACAAATATGCAGGTGCAAGAGGACTACATGTTCTGACAAGCTTTCTTAGTCACTGTCGTAAAAGTCTTCTAAATGGTGAATATCGATGGAATTGCAACTAGGGTCAGTTATTATTGATTTGAAATGCCTCCGTTAGGAGTCATTCGGGGGATCGCTGTTCGATGAAGCAAAAGACGCTTACTCTTCCGGAACACCTGGTCTTAATATTTTGCCCTTTTGCAGGGGTCTCCATGTAAATCGTTTCATTTTGTTAATATTTTGCCCCTACTCGATTTCGAGTTCGTATTATGGTTTTGTTGATGCTTCGGTATCCTCTAATTATTCTTATTAGTCTTACACTCAACCAATCGAGATAAAGGCATTATCTCCAAAGATGAATGGTAAATTACAGCTATTTGTTACCAGGGCAACACAATTAACAACAAACCCATCGAAAATACTACACTTGGAGACCTAACGATTTTTTTTATTAAAACAAAATATCAAAAATAAGTGTTCCGGAAGGTATAGCATCTCCTGCTTTTTTATCACAAATCTAAAAAATGTCGTGTCCTCTTATAGAGAGTCTTGGTATTTATAAAGAGCATAATGCAAACATAGATCTTTACGACAAAGCTACAGAAAAATGAGAGAATACCAATCGTCAACAAAACCATAATCAGAACTCAAAATCGATTAAACTAGAGCCAAAATAGGAACAAAGGAAAGATTTACATGGACACTCTCGTAAAAGCACAAGAGAATAAGACCAGGTGTTCCGGAAGACACCCGCCATGTAAATCTTGGTCACATCCAAGCATCAATCCTCAAAATGAGAACCGAGTCATCATTGGCATCACAACAAGTAAGCGCACTATAAGCAAACTAAAAAAAAAACGTTTATCTTCATATCACACAGAGATACAGAATAGTTCTCGATGAGATCAAGAGCCATGACTGTGGAAGCTATTCTAATTTTCTTTATCAACTTTAGCTTTGTGTTGTAAGTTTGTCCATACTCTGTTAACATCTTTCACGGACATCATTACATCTGAATAAAATAGTAGCATAACTTTATTTTGTAAGGTAACAAAAATAGCTACATAAATGAACAGATGAAAACGTAATTTGAAAAATAACTTTTCAATAGCATATGTTCAGTGTACATACATAAAATCTAGTAAACTAACACAAGAATTACTGAAGTACTTTCAATAATTATTTGTATACCTGCTATTGGTTGACAGAGAACTGCACCGAATGACAAACAAAGCATCATAAGACCAAATCCACTCGTCAGATCAGTCAGGGGAATACACTGCAGCAATATGACCGCCATTAAAGTGAAATAACATCCGGGGAACACACCAACTATCCCAGCATACACTGCGATAAAAATGAAGTCCTCAAAGAACGGTATGATCATGGCAGAAATAGCGCTCACAACAAACGTTAACAAGAGCAACTTTTTCACGCCAAATAGTTTGAGATCCACCATCCAACCAAAGAACAGTTTGCTGATTATTTCCATTGCTCCTGTGATTGAAAGCGCTAGAACAACTTTTCCTTTTCCATGGCCTAGTGATATGATATGCGCCGGTAGTGAAGTGAAGAAGCCTATGTACGCAAATGTATTTGCTGTATACGCTATGGCATACATCGCATATTTTGGATTGCGAAATAAGGAAAAGTTGAATATGCTGGAAAGCGATAGAGATGGTTGACCGTTCTTGTCTTTGCTATCGCTTTTCGTTTCTGTGTGTCTGTCGTTATCTTTCAATAAAGTGTTTGTATTTTCCCCACTTTCATTGTCGATTTCGGCGTCATTTGCTTCATTTAAATTTGTCTTAACGTCATCACTATTTGATTTTTTGAACTTTTGTAGAATTTGTGAAGGCTGTTTTAGAAGCATAGCGAAGACGCAGGTATGTGTTAAGAGACCTCCAATTATCATTAGCGCTCCCTGGATCCCATACATGTCAATTAAACGTCTGTACATATATGGAAAGAGAAAACTTCCCAGTCCTCCCGTGGATATCATTATGCCGTTGGCCAATGCCCGTCTCTTCTCAAAATAAAAACTTACAATGGTACTCGCAGGGGAGAACGTCAGTCCTGCACCCACGCCTTGAATAGAAGAAATCAAATTGTTAAGAAAACCAGCCTAAAGTTTGTAATTTATGTTTATACAAGTTGACTTGTAGCAAGGTTAAGGGGAAAATTGCGTTTAGGAATATGTTTTCTTACTAAGAATACAAAAATCTTTGTAAGAAATAAAAATATATATTCTAAATGATATACGCTGAATATTATAATTAAACATTTTTTTCTTTCATTCATCTAATTTAAGCATGGAACTCGTAAATGCATAAAAGCAAGAGATGTATCAGCAGAAGAGGTAAAGTACAAACAAGGTATGCCTGTACCATATTTTGTAATTGAACAAAACGGATTAATCTTTTCAAATGACCACTTAAATAATTTTACTTGATACAGATTCTACGAAACGAGTAGAGGTAAATCATAAGATAAAGTGTAACGTTATGTGGGATAACCGCCAATGAACCGCCATTGTTTCTATTACACTTACCGTTTATTAGACCTATAGTTAAATAATGAAGTTCCATAAAAGGCATGAACGCACTGGCAAACACCCCAATCCCATGTAACAGTCCTCCGAGAAACACCACTTTACGGAACGTGAATACTACCGCCAGACGGCTCCCTATCGGACCTAAAGCAACAAAAGATAGAAACATGTACCGTTGGTTAAGTATGCATCACCTAATTATGAATGAAGGATTCATTTCAACATTTGATATGCATAAATTGCACCGCAAATTAATGTTATGTAACGCTACACTCAGATATTATCCAACTACTTACAATAGGATATTTATCAAGCGATTGATATTACCAGCAGCATACTCAACTGTGTCTTGACATATTTCAGGGTTGCTGTAAAGTGTAGAGAACGTAACACTGGATTTTGGAAGGAATTTGGCAAAACAAGACAAAGAATCTATTCTGAAAGTTGTTCGAACATAGTTCGAAAGATATAGGATTAAGCCGTACTGGTTAAGCGATGACATTCTGCTGCCACTAGACCTCTACCTCTAGATTGATCGAGGACTAAAGAGGAAATCGCTAGCCGTTGGTCGGTAGTTTTCTCCGGGAACTCCAACTTTCCTTCGCTATTAAAACCTAACATGTCCTTATATAACCATAGCTGTTAAATACTTACAAATCCATTAGATAGCTGACCAGGAATGTACGAAGGTAAACATAGAATTTTACAGCGGAACAGAATCTTAATGCAATTGAAAAAAAAACTATTTGCAATAATAAATTGATAAAAAACATATAGAATATACAATGAAATGTCGATTGAATGTTTTGTTGTCCACGTAGACCGCCAACATAATTCATCGGTCCTTTTTGTCAATTTCTGGTTCATAAAAACACATTAACTGTAATCTGTGCCAGCTTTATATATGCAACCAAAGTTCAAACTTTCTGATCATTTACATAAGTAGTCTTTCTTCCCAGATAAAGCAAGAAAACACATTGCAAAAGTTTGGTGAGAGCTTGTCCTTTAATATTCAAGCTTTGTTTGGAAATTTAATTAGAGGACTCTAAGCCAGTTTCCCAAACTTTCTGAAGTTTTCCTTTAATGAAAATCTGGACTGAATCATTTCACAATCGGTTGGACGATTAATTCAGATCTACACCACTTAATAAATGGTATCATTTTTAGCAAGGTGGGGTCAGAGTGTGGCAACCCCGTTCAAACTACATGACCATGTAGCAGTATTCGTGTTGAATAATTTAAAGTTCAATTATTTTCATTTATCTCACCCATTGCA
The DNA here is from genome assembly GCA_947623455.1 of Mimachlamys varia. Lineage (NCBI taxonomy): Eukaryota > Metazoa > Mollusca > Bivalvia > Pectinida > Pectinidae > Mimachlamys > Mimachlamys varia. Next base: position 23,760,326 of record OX392538.1, read on the forward strand.
AAGAATAGAAAAGCGTTGACGCTCCCTATCCATGCCGTATTTCCAGATCCAGTGCCGTAATACAGTAAGAACTCGGTGTAGAGAAGGCTGTACCCCTTAGTAGCCCCGGAAAGGAGCATGTATATGCCAGAGGAAGCTTGAAATAGGAAACAATATAATACGCAATGAAATAAATTCATATTCACATTTGAAAAAAAAACTTTTAATTTATTGCATTCTAGTAAAATCATATTTGAATTAGTTTATAAAATGTACCTGACTAGATATGAGTATTGAATTTGGTTTCCTCATAGCAGTTACGGTTGTTTAAATGGTACTCCTTTTCCTGGGAAATGTATGTATGCATGCAGGAAGCATATCTGTCCGTGCGATCGTAAAAATCTGACGACATACTATGAGTGCTACCTCTCTAAAGATGACGAAACACAAAAACATGCTGCACTTTTAAATTCAGCAATAGATACAGAATGCCAAAACACTTAATTAAACTGCACCATTCAGCTGTTTCGTCCTTCTGAAACTCGTCAGTGTTGCCAGGGGCCATATTTTTGGCTTCTTTTGATCCCTTTAAATATATAACCGATGCGTTCACCTCATCGTATTATCATCGGTTATCCGTTTGTCGCCACAAATAGTATGATCAACAATTTTCTTTTTATCGAGGGTACAGTGACATAAACGTTATGATTCTGTCAGACGTTTTAAACATATATTTTGTTTGCATAAATATCAGACTAAACACAGGTTTTCTACTAGAGTTGATTTGTTGAAGCTATACCAATGCTGGTTTAAAATGTATCAATTATGTCTCTGTCCAATTGCACTGCGGTTTTCCGTACAGTTACCTCCCCTTATTGCCGACTTGATAATGCTACAACACAGTTGGATCGCGTCATGTCGTTGACGAGATAACGCAGTCAGTTAAAGAGCTCGTGTCAGGGATAGAGGTCAAGCTGCGAATCTCGGTCCATCCCACAGAATATTAATACTTAGAATCCTTATTTTATTGTATCGTATTTGTTTTTATTACATCATTATATTTTTTTTAACAATGGTCGATGATGTAGGTACTATTTCCTTTCAAATAGAGATAAATCAAAGCTTGCTAAAATGGAACAAGAGGTTTTTGCAGTGTTACGAAGTTATTAACATATGCGTAAAACTGAATCTCCAAGATTTAGTTAAACAATAAAGTAACATAATGTTGGATAAAAAAGGCAAAAGCCCTTTATTCAAATTATTTCAACTATCAATTGAAATTTTGAGGAAGAAACGTGATATTTAGAATAAAAATATTATTACAATGGATTTTTATCTATGCTTTTTTACTAAATTAAGAATTATTTTATTCTTTAAATCAAAGGCCGATTCATCATGCATTTTTGTCATGTTATAAATAAGTTGGAAACATTATTGTGTATAGTAAAAGTTTTTAGTCAAAGATGACAAGGTGACACTAGATATGCTATCAAATAATACCAGTGTCTATTATACACTGTAGCTTAATGCTTAATTCAGTATTGTTTTAAGTATAATATGAAGGTTGTTTTATATGCTTATTAGTATGCCTTGTTGTGATTGAGAATGATGCATCAGTTCTTACTTTGAGAACGTGACATTCAATTGGATATGATATATTTACACGGTGGGTGTTGTCGATGCAGCAGAAGACGCTTACTCTTCCGGAACACTTAGTTAATTTCTCTTGTACTTCTCAGGAGTCTTCCTGCAAATTTTGCCTTTGTTCCTATTTGTCCATAGTTCACTCATTTTTGGATTATGGCTTTGTTGATGCTTCGGTATTCTCTGATTTTTTCATACGAGTGGTCTTTATCATTGTTCTATGACTATTGAAAAAGAAAAGCTAACTGAACGACAAAGCAATAATGTATCACTGTCAGAATCGTATCACACACGTTGATAAAATTGTATATACTTGCATCACCTTATCATAAAAATGGATATTATTCAAAATCCTTTGAAATAACATATGGGAATAATCAATATCGCAATTCTAAAAAATATAAGCATGCATTTTTTTCAAATTATGATGTTTCGAAGTTATGTTGGTGCTACATATATATAGGTCAGATTTTATTACATTTTTTTTCAATAGAACATGTATAAGAGGAATAAGCATTTTAAAATTATACTGGTTTACTTACCAATAAGAATGATCCACGAATACCCAGAATCCATTGGCGTATCCTTAACATCACGGCGTTGCAGCATTTTGATCTTTATCACTGTTTTAATTAAATTATATTGATATAAATTGGCACAGATAATTCGCATTTATTACTAGTCCTTTATTCTGATGTACATGTGAGTCAAGCGCAAACGCACTTGTGGGCTTATAAGTAACTTATAATTGGTATATGGGACAAGGGAATAATTTCAACAGTGTTGACAATAAGATATCTGCAAATCAATATGTTCCGTTATTGAGACAAACAAAATAACTATGTAAGTATATGTTTAGGAATATAACTAATTTCCAAACAAAAACTTAAGTCCTGAAATTGTCATCATATATATGGCATATTACATCGATAATTTCCTTTTCTGCTCTGTTTTTCATAGTCATGCAGATCTGATTCTGAAACTTTCAACATCATAATATACCAACAATAATTGTTTTAAGTACCCCAATTATTCATAAACGTCAGAATTGTCTTACATTAAAAGTTAGTCATTATTCGTATACAATATACATTAGCAAAGTGGATTGCAAGTTTGGTTGAATAAGTATAACTTACACTAGTTGCACACTATATGTCCCGTCAGACAAATAACATCTACCGCTATACCAGGGTTTATAGTAATATAAATGTTACGATGAAAGCACTCGTGTGACTACAGCTGTCGTCGCTGAAAAATAAAAAAAAGAAGATAATTAATCATTATCTATTTTTAGGAGGTGCGGAAGGGAGTAAACCCCCCATATTCAACTCTTTTTTTGACGAATATTAGATTGTAACAAAATTCCTCTCCCTTCTCTGATAGCAAGTACAAATGTATATCAACCGTTTTGTTACATAACCTTAATAATCGACAGTAGCTTGTAATATATCATTTATTATTGATCCACAAGTGTATATAACGTCATGTGTAAAATAGCAGATTATGTCTTGACCTAATACTGAATAGTCCTAACAGGAAATCAAGCATGAGAAAGTGATATGGTCGGCATCTTTGTCTAATTGAGAAATATTTTGTATCTTGGTGTGATATGGAGATGGACGTTTTCGAGTATGCTTATTAGTGTGCTTACATGTATTGATTGACAATGATGACTCGGTGCTGATTGATGCTTACTTTGATGTCACCAAGATTAACATGGTGAGTGTCTTCGATGAAGCGGAAGACGCTTACTCTTCCGGAACACCTGGTCTTTTCTCCATGTCCAGTTTTTCCTTTGTTCGTAATTTGCCCCTTGTTTAATCGATTTTGAGTTTGGATTATGGTTCTAATGACGCCTCTGTGTTCTCTGATTTTTACGATGTATTGTTTTGTTTTATGATCTACACATTAAAAAGAATACATTATCGCTTGTTTTATATACTTGCCGATTAACTTTAAACATACATGTTAAACACGCGATAATAGTATGCTTCATCATTAAATATTTCTGCTGAGATATATAAGGAACCACACTTGCATATCTACCTATTGTTGAGCTTAATATAGTAACAACAATATCTTTACCTGTTGTACAGGTGTTATTTCAACTTACGATTACAATAGACCTGGTGATGGTCATTCAAATATACACTTGAAAGACACTTCACAATTGACATCAACCTTGACTATTTATAATATTTGTTATAGTAATATCGACAGAATATTTTACCAAGAAGAAATAGAGCAAATTCATGTTATTCTTGGTAAAAAAACTGTCGATATTACCTCACTAAATTTACAGTTGGTAGAGTTCGTGAAATGTACTGCAAAACTGATTATGATAATGCACACAGCAATTATTGACATATAAAAACTGCTGAATGAATAAAGGTTTGGGAAACTTTGTACAGAGGTCATATATCTAGATATGTTTTCATTTTTTGTCAATCACGCCTGCTATGATATGTATATTCTGATATGATGTAAATGCGTATACAATGTATAATTCTGTGTGGAAAGGGAAATAAAGACATACTATCTATCACAAAACTTCAACCACGCCAACTTGTAATTGCTATGGTAAGCAAAAGAAAAAATGCTAACGAATAACTATAACTGTACAATTGAGTGAAAATCACAGTGTTGGCGATTATTGTACTTATGTGGTACTGCAACATGTCACTATAAAATACGATAAAATATCGATTTTATCTGTTACCTATAGAACATGAATAATTGTGATCATGCCGTAACTCGAGGCTCAAAATTAACGTTTTTGTGGTACAAAACTGTCGTTATATTTGATACATTTAGTTGAAAATGTGATTGTCATTTGTATGGATAGTCATCCTTGTAAGGGTGACGTAACACACACATGTACTGCACCTTTCAAATTTAGTTATAGATACAGTATGCCGAAAACTGACTTAAATGTCATAACAAAATCAACGATTTACCGAATATATTGGCATGTACCTACCTTGAATGATCTACCGTAGTGAGTGGTCAAAAAGAAACTACTGGTCGTCACATTATTTATGCCGAGACAAACCCCTTGCAAACAGCACATCCGTGGACTTGCATAAGTGTGCAATGTACTACTAGTATAAATAAAAAAAAACTGTAGCACGGGATTTCTGAAAGATAAACTCGAAACATATATAGATGTATATCGCTCCGTTAAAATGCGTTAACACATATAAAAAAACTGTAGCACGGGATTTTTTGAAAGATAAACTCGAAACATATAGATGTATATCGCTCCGTTAAAATGCGTTAACACATACGGGATGCGAAAAAGAATTGCACGTCATCATACACATTTCGTCCTATTAGAAATCTTGGTCGATCAAGTTGATTATTTAAACTGGGCACGTAGAATTAACATCTGTTATAACATACAAGTAACTCCACCACAGCTTATTCAAAATGTCAGTGCGTACGATAAAATGCTTATCTCAATTATCTCTTAATATTAGCAATTTTTCCCTAGCTAATCAACCGTTTGTTAGCTCGGGAAAAGTTACTAATATTGAGAGATACTAATATTAAAGTTCAACATCAGTTAAATCATGATGACTTAATTATTTCGTCCCTCAAAATAAAATTGTTCTGCTTCTCAATAAAACTATGTTCCAGTTGAACAACGTAATTGGCGACCCTTATAAGTATCATCCATATACATGTATGTGTTCTTACCTTTACCTACACTTTTCATGTCACTTATGTACAATTTTCATGTTTCATTGAAATTAATTGTTGGCAAACATCATCGATCATATAAATTTGATTTGCAAGCACCAGGTACTGTTTCCATAAACGTTCTTTATTTTAAGGAAATTCCTTAGCATAAAACCCATTAAAAAACATTCCAGTAGGTGGCAATGTTACGTATACGAATGTAATGCTTTCTTATAGGATCTTTAAGGATGACGTAACACACACATGTGCTGCACCTTTTAAATTTAGTAAAAGATACAGTATGACGAAAAAATGAATTAAACTGCATCTTACAGCTGTTTCGCCCCCCTAGGATTCTTCGGTGATGCTAGGGACCAAAAGGTGGGAATCCAAAATTTCTGAAATAATGTAGAAGCAGAAGGGCCAGGTGCGTAAAACCCCTTTAATTTATGAAATTAGAAGTAAAATTAAACTAGTTCTGCATAATTTCAAATCATGTACTACGGAAATGTTTAAAGGCAAAGGCATTTCCTTAAATTAAGGAACGTTTGTTAGAATGAGGTCTAAGGATAATTGCGTGTGTGTCCCATGCTGATAAAACTAAAATAATGGTTAGCGTGCTTTGGACTTCGCAGCGATATATATAGATATCTGCATAATACTTTTACTTTCAGCAACAGAAACGAAATACCTTTTAAGTTCATCCTTCTAGCCCCTTGAAACTATGCTAGAAAACATAGAAGGAAGAAAAAGCTGAATAAGATATATTTCCATAGCGGGTATGATGTTGTGACGTCACATGGCCAAGACTCCGCGTTCAAACTCATCTGGAACATAGTCACCAGAATGGGTGGGCAGTAGACTCTTTCATGCTAACCAGATACTGACGACTTGATTGCATTAAGCAGTTTGAAACCTATCAACGTAAGTAAGAGACAAATCTAATTCAGTACAAAAAATGTTATTTATGAAATAAACAAGAATTACATGTAAAATAGTAAAATAGTGTGAAATACATCAAGTCATCCACTATCTCAGATTTCTATAAAATAAACAACTATATACTCATAGTTGAGACCTATACGAATCACAAACATACAATTAATTAAATTTGCAACTTCTTGCAATGTGAATCAATTATAGATGTCATAATTTAACAATATATTGTGAATACTAAAGATTTTTAACTTTGATCAAATCATACCCAACGAATACCTTCTCAATCAACAAGATCTTACAAATAGCATAAATACCTCAGATCACCTATTTGTTTCCAATATTCTCCTAGTAGAAGTAAACAGGAGATAAATACAGCATGCATGGAAAAACCTATTTGAATATGATCCCTTACAAAGCTACAGTCAGGGGACAAAAACACATATTTCCTTAACATGAATCCCCGAAATTCCCAAACTTTATGCAAGGAACAAATACAAGTTCAGGAACTCAAGGAATACCTCGTTGCCAGTCTGTTTGAGTTATAATCCTTTTTTCCGTATTTCGCCTGTCTTTTTGCAGTTGTTCCTCTTGTTCCGTTTTGTATCCAGTGTCTGCTTGTATCATAATCTTTAGTGTCTCCCGTCTGTTTCAGTCATACATCTTGCATCCAGTTTACCACCCGTCTGTTTCAGTCATACATCTTGTATCCAGTGTACCATCCGTCTGTTGTAGTCATACATCTTGTATCCAGTGTACCATCCGTCTATTTCAGTCATACATCCTGCATCCAGTGTACCACCCGTCTGTTTCAGTCATACATTTTGTATCCAGTGATCCATCCGTCTGTTTCAGTCATACATCTTGTATCCACTGTACCACCCGTCCGTTTCAGTCATACATCTTGTATCCAGTGTACCATCCGTCTGTTTCAGTCATACATCTTGTATCCAGTGTACCATCCGTCTGTTTCAGTCATACATCTTGTATCCAGTGTACCACCCGTCTGTGCCATTCATACATCTTATATCCACTGTACCACCCGTCTGTTTCAGTCATACATCTTGTATCCAGTGTACCACCCGTCTGTTTCAGTCATACATCTTGTATCCAGTGTACCATCCGTCTGTTTCAGTCATATATCTTGCATCCAGTGTACCATTCGTCTGTTCCAGTCATACATCTTGTATCCAGTGTACCAACCGTCTGTTTCAGTCATACATCTTGTATCCAGTGTACCACCCGTCTGTGCCATTCATACATCTTATATCCACTGTACCACCCGTCTGTTTCAGTCATACATCTTGTATCCAGTGAACCACCCGTCTGTTGTAGTCATACATCTTGTATCCAGTGTACCATCCGTCTATTTCATTCATACATCTTGTATCCAGTGTACCACCCGTCTATTTCAGTCATACATGTTGTATCCAGTGTACCACCCGTCTTTTTCAGTCATACATCTTGTATCCAGTGTACCACCCGTCTGTTTCAGTAATACATCTTGTATCCAGTGTACCACCCGTCTGTTTCAGTCATACATCTTGTATCCAGTGAACCACCCGTCTGTTGTAGTCATACATCTTGTATCCAGTGTACCACCCGTCTATTTCAGTCATACATGTTGTATCCAGTGTACCACCCGTCTTTTTCAGTCATACATCTTGTATCCAGTGTACCATCCGTCTTTTTCAGTCATACATCTTGTATCCAGTGTACCACCCGTCTGTTTCAGTCATACATCTTGTATCCAGTGTACCATCCGTCTATTTCAGTCGTACATCTTGTATCCAGTGTACCATCCGTCTGTTTCAGTCATACATCTTGTATCCAGTGTACCATCCGTCTATTTCATTCATACATCTTGTATCCAGTGAACCACCCGTCTGTTTCAGTCATACATCTTGTATCCAGTGTATCACCAGTCTGTTTCAGTCATACATCTTGTATCCAGTGTACCACCCGTCTGTTTCAGTCATACATCTTGTATTCAGTGTACCATCCGTCTGCTTCAGTCATACATCTTGTATCCAGTGTACCACCCGTCTGTTTAAGTCATACATCTTGTATCTAGTGTACCACCCGTCTGTTTCAGTCATACATCTTGTATCTAGTGTCTCACCCGTCTGTTACAGTCATACATCTTGTATCTAGTGTACCACCCGTCTGTTTCAGTCATACATCTTGTATCCAGTGTACCATCCATTTGTTTCAGTCATACATCTTGTATCTAGTGTACTATCCGTCTGTTTCAGTCATACCTCTTGTATCCAGTGTACCATCCGTCTGTTTCAGTCATACATCTTGTATCCAGTGTACCATCCGTCTGTTTCAGTCATACATCTTGTATCCAGTGTACCACCCGTCTGTTTCAGTCATACATCTTGTATCCAGTGTACCATCCGTCTGTTTCAGTCATACATCTTATATCTGATGTACCATCCATCTGTTTCAGTCATACATCTTGTATCTAGTGTCTCACCCGTCTGTTACAGTCATACATCTTGTATCCAGTGTACCACCCGTCTGTTTCAGTCATACATCTTGTATCCAGTGAACCACCCGTCTGTTGTAGTCATACATCTTGTATCCAGTGTACCACCCGTCTATTTCAGTCATACATCTTGTATCCAGTGTACCACCCGTCTGTTTCAGTCATACATCTTGTATCCAGTGTCTCACCCGTCTGTTTCAGTCATACATCTTATATCTGATGTACCATCCATCTGTTTCAGTCATACATCTTGTATCTAGTGTCTCACCCGTCTGTTACAGTCATACATCTTGTATCCAGTGTACCACCCGTCTGTTTAAGTCATACATCTTGTATCTAGTGTACCACCCGTCTGTTTCAGTCATACATCTTGTATACAGTGTACCATCCGTCTGTTTCAGTCATACATCTTGTATCCAGTGTACCACCCGTCTGTTTCAGTCATATATCTTGCATCCAGTGTACCATTCGTCTGTTCCAGTCATACATCTTGTATCCAGTGTACCAACCGTCTGTTTCAGTCATACATCTTGTATCCAGTGTACCATCCGTCTGTTTCAGTCATACATCTTGTATCCAGTGTACCACCCGTCTGTGCCATTCATACATCTTATATCCACTGTACCACCCGTCTGTTTCAGTCATACATCTTGTATCCAGTGTACCACCCGTCTGTTTCAGTCATACATCTTGTATCCAGTGTACCATCCGTCTGTTTCAGTCATATATCTTGCATCCAGTGTACCATTCGTCTGTTCCAGTCATACATCTTGTATCCAGTGTACCATTCGTCTGTTTCAGTCATACATCTTGTATCCAGTGTACCATTCGTCTGTTTCAGTCATACATCTTGTATCCAGTGTACCATCCGTCTGTTTCAGTCATACATCTTGTATCCAGTGAACCACCCGTCTGTTGTAGTCATACATCTTGTATCCAGTGTACCATCCGTCTGTTTCAGTCATACATCTTGTATCCAGTGTACCACCCGTCTGTTTCAGTCATACATTTTGTATCCAGTGATCCATCCGTCTGTTTCAGTCATACATCTTGTATCCACTGTACCACCCGTCCGTTTCAGTCATACATCTTGTATCCAGTGTACCATCCGTCTGTTTCAGTCATACATCTTGTATCCAGTGTACCATCCGTCTGTTTCAGTCATACATCTTGTATCCAGTGTACCACCCGTCTGTGCCATTCATACATCTTATATCCACTGTACCACCCGTCTGTTTCAGTCATACATCTTGTATCCAGTGTACCACCCGTCTGTTTCAGTCATACATCTTGTATCCAGTGTACCATCCGTCTGTTTCAGTCATATATCTTGCATCCAGTGTACCATTCGTCTGTTCCAGTCATACATCTTGTATCCAGTGTACCAACCGTCTGTTTCAGTCATACATCTTGTATCCAGTGTACCACCCGTCTGTGCCATTCATACATCTTATATCCACTGTACCACCCGTCTGTTTCAGTCATACATCTTGTATCCAGTGAACCACCCGTCTGTTGTAGTCATACATCTTGTATCCAGTGTACCATCCGTCTATTTCATTCATACATCTTGTATCCAGTGTACCACCCGTCTATTTCAGTCATACATCTTGTATACAGTGTACCATCCGTCTGTTTCAGTCATACATCTTGTATCCAGTGTACCACCCGTCTGTTTCAGTCATATATCTTGCATCCAGTGTACCATTCGTCTGTTCCAGTCATACATCTTGTATCCAGTGTACCAACCGTCTGTTTCAGTCATACATCTTGTATCCAGTGTACCATCCGTCTGTTTCAGTCATACATCTTGTATCCAGTGTACCACCCGTCTGTGCCATTCATACATCTTATATCCACTGTACCACCCGTCTGTTTCAGTCATACATCTTGTATCCAGTGTACCACCCGTCTGTTTCAGTCATACATCTTGTATCCAGTGTACCATCCGTCTGTTTCAGTCATATATCTTGCATCCAGTGTACCATTCGTCTGTTCCAGTCATACATCTTGTATCCAGTGTACCATTCGTCTGTTTCAGTCATACATCTTGTATCCAGTGTACCATTCGTCTGTTTCAGTCATACATCTTGTATCCAGTGTACCATCCGTCTGTTTCAGTCATACATCTTGTATCCAGTGAACCACCCGTCTGTTGTAGTCATACATCTTGTATCCAGTGTACCATCCGTCTGTTTCAGTCATACATCTTGTATCCAGTGTACCACCCGTCTGTTTCAGTCATACATCTTGTATCCAGTGAACCACCCGTCTGTTGTAGTCATACATCTTGTATCCAGTGTACCATCCGTCTATTTCATTCATACATCTTGTATCCAGTGTACCACCCGTCTATTTCAGTCATACATGTTGTATCCAGTGTACCACCCGTCTTTTTCAGTCATACATCTTGTATCCAGTGTACCACCCGTCTGTTTCAGTAATACATCTTGTATCCAGTGTACCACCCGTCTGTTTCAGTCATACATCTTGTATCCAGTGAACCACCCGTCTGTTGTAGTCATACATCTTGTATCCAGTGTACCATCCGTCTATTTCATTCATACATCTTGTATCCAGTGTACCATTCGTCTGTTCCAGTCATACATCTTGTATCCAGTGTACCACCCGTCTGTTTCAGTCATACATCTTGTATCCAGTGTACCATCCGTCTATTTCATTCATACATCTTGTATCCAGTGTACCATCCGTCTATTTCAGTCATACACCTTGTATCCAGTGTACTATCCGTCTGTTTCAGTCAAACATCTTGTATCCAGTGTACCATTCGTCTGTTTCAGTCATACATCTTGTATCCAGTGTACCATTCGTCTGTTTCAGTCATACAGCTTGTATCCAGTGTACCATCCGTCTGTTTCAGTAATACATCTTGTATCCAGTGTACCATCCGTCTGTTTCATTCATACATCTTGTATCCAGTGTACTATCCGTCTGTTTCAGTCATACATCTTGTATCCAGTGTACCATCCTTCCGTTTCATTCATACATCTTGTATCCAGTGTACCATCCGTCTGTTTCATTCATACATCTTGTATCCAGTGTACCAACCGTCTATTTCAGTCATACATCTTGTATCCATTGTACCACCAGTCTGTTTCAGTCATACATCTTGTATCCAGTGTCTCACCCGTCTGTTTCAGTCATACATCTTATATCTGATGTACCATCCATCTGTTTCAGTCATACATCTTGTATCTAGTGTCTCACCCGTCTGTTACAGTCATACATCTTGTATCCAGTGTACCACCCGTCTGTTTAAGTCATACATCTTGTATCTAGTGTACCATCCGTCTGTTTCAGTCATACATCTTGTATCTAGTGTACCACCCGTCTGTTTCAGTCATACATCTTGTATCTAGTGTACCACCCGTCTGTTTCAGTCATACATCTTGTATCCAGTGTCTCACCCGTCTGTTACAGTCATTCATCTTGTATCTAGTGTACCACCCGTCTGTTTCAGTCATACATCTTGTATCCAGTGTACCATCCGTCTGTTACAGTCATACATCTTGTATCTAGTGTACCATCCGTCTGTTTCAGTCATACATCTTGTATCCAGTGTCTCACCCGTCTGTTACAGTCATACATCTTGTATCTAGTGTACCACCCGTCTGTTTCAGTCATACATCTTGTATCCAGTGTACCATCCGTCTGTTTCAGTCATACATCTTGTATCCAGTGTACCATCCGTCTGTTTCAGTCATACACCTTGTATCCAGTGTCTCAACCGTTTGTTACATTCATACATCTTGTATCCAGTGTACCATCCGTCTGTTTCAGTCATACAGCTTGTATCCAGTGTACCATCCGTCTGTTTCAGTCATACATCTTGTATCCAGTGTACCATCCGTCTGTTTCAGTCATACATCTTGTATCCAGTGTACCATCCGTCTGTTTCAGTCATACATCTTGTATCCAGTGTACCATCCGTCTGTTTCAGTCATACATCTTGTATCTAGTGTACCACCCGTCTGTTTCAGTCATACATCTTGTATCCAGTGTATCAACCGTTTGTTACATTCATACATCTTGTATCTAGTGTACCATCCGTCTGTTTCAATCATACATCTTGTATCCAGTGTACCATCCGTCTGTTTCAGTCATACATCTTGTATCTAGTGTACCACCCGTCTGTTTCAGTCATACATCTTGTATCCAGTGTCTCAACCGTTTGTTACATTCATACATCTTGTATCTAGTGTACCACCCGTCTGTTTCAGTCATACATCTTGTATCTAGTGTCTCAACCGTTTGTTACATTCATACATCTCGTATCCAGTGTACCATCCGTCTGTTTCAGTCATATATCTTGTATCCAGTGTACCACCCGTCTGTTTCAGTCATACATCTTGTATCGAGTGTACCACCCGTCTGTTTCAGTCGTACATCTTGTATCGAGTGTACCATCCGTCTGTTTCAGTCATACATCTTGTATCCAGTGTACCTTCCGTCTGTTTCAGTCATACATCTTGTATCCAGTGTACCACCCGTCTGTTTCAGTCAAACATCTTGTATCTAGTGTACCACCCGTCTGTTTCAGTCATACATCTTGTATCTAGTGTACCATCCGTCTGTTTCAGTCATACATCTTGTATCCAGTGTACCACCCGTCTGTTTCAGTCATGCATCTTGTATCCAGTGTACCACGTGTCTGTTCCAGTCATACATCTTGTATCCAGTGTACCACCCGTCTGTTTCAGTCATACATCTTGTATCCAGTGTACCATCCGTCTATTTCATTCATACATCTTGTATCCAGTGTACCATCCGTCTATTTCAGTCATACACCTTGTATCCAGTGTACTATCCGTCTGTTTCAGTCAAACATCTTGTATCCAGTGTACCATTCGTCTGTTTCAGTCATACATCTTGTATCCAGTGTACCATTCGTCTGTTTCAGTCATACAGCTTGTATCCAGTGTACCATCCGTCTGTTTCAGTCATACATCTTGTATCCAGTGTACCATCCGTCTGTTTCATTCATACATCTTGTATCCAGTGTACTATCCGTCTGTTTCAGTCATACATCTTGTATCCAGTGTACCATCCGTCTGTTTCATTCATACATCTTGTATCCAGTGTACCATCCGTCTGTTTCATTCATACATCTTGTATCCAGTGTACAAACCGTCTATTTCAGTCATACATCTTGTATCCATTGTACCACCCGTCTGTTTCAGTCATACATCTTGTATCCAGTGTCTCACCCGTCTGTTTCAGTCATACATCTTATATCTGATGTACCATCCATCTGTTTCAGTCATACATCTTGTATCTAGTGTCTCACCCGTCTGTTACAGTCATACATCTTGTATCTAGTGTACCACCCGTCTGTTTCAGTCGTACATCTTGTATCTAGTGTACCACCCGTCTGTTTCAGTCATACATCTTGTATCCAGTGTCTCACCCGTCTGTTACAGTCATACATCTTGTATCTAGTGTACCACCCGTCTGTTTCAGTCATACATCTTGTATCCAGTGTACCATCCGTCTGTTACAGTCATACATCTTGTATCTAGTGTACCATCCGTCTGTTTCAGTCATACATCTTGTATCCAGTGTCTCACCCGTCTGTTACAGTCATACATCTTGTATCTAGTGTACCACCCGTCTGTTTCAGTCATACATCTTGTATCCAGTGTACCATCCGTCTGTTTCAGTCATACATCTTGTATCCAGTGTACCATCCGTCTGTTTCAGTCATACACCTTGTATCCAGTGTCTCAACCGTTTGTTACATTCATACATCTTGTATCCAGTGTACCATCCGTCTGTTTCAGTCATACAGCTTGTATCCAGTGTACCATCCGTCTGTTTCAGTCATACATCTTGTATCCAGTGTACCATCCGTCTGTTTCAGTCATACATCTTGTATCCAGTGTACCATCCGTCTGTTTCAGTCATACATCTTGTATCCAGTGTACCATCCGCCTGTTTCAGTCATACATCTTGTATCTAGTGTACCACCCGTCTGTTTCAGTCATACATCTTGTATCCAGTGTATCAACCGTTTGTTACATTCATACATCTTGTATCTAGTGTACCATCCGTCTGTTTCAATCATACATCTTGTATCCAGTGTACCATCCGTCTGTTTCAGTCATACATCTTGTATCTAGTGTACCACCCGTCTGTTTCAGTCATACATCTTGTATCCAGTGTCTCAACCGTTTGTTACATTCATACATCTTGTATCTAGTGTACCACCCGTCTGTTTCAGTCATACATCTTGTATCTAGTGTCTCAACCGTTTGTTACATTCATACATCTCGTATCCAGTGTACCATCCGTCTATTTCAGTCATACATCTTGTATCCAGTGTACCACCCGTCTGTTTCAGTCATACATCTTGTATCGAGTGTACCACCCGTCTGTTTCAGTCGTACATCTTGTATCGAGTGTACCATCCGTCTGTTTCAGTCATACATCTTGTATCCAGTGTACCTTCCGTCTGTTTCAGTCATACATCTTGTATCCAGTGTACCACCCGTCTGTTTCAGTCAAACATCTTGTATCTAGTGTACCACCCGTCTGTTTCAGTCATACATCTTGTATCTAGTGTACCATCCGTCTGTTTCAGTCATACATCTTGTATCCAGTGTACCACCCGTCTGTTTCAGTCATGCATCTTGTATCCAGTGTACCACGTGTCTTTTTCAGTCATACATCTTGTATCCAGTGTACCACCCGTCTGTTTCAGTCATACATCTCGTATCCAGTGTACCATCCGTCTTTTTCAGTCATACTTCTTGTATCTAGTGTACCACCCGTCTGTTTCAGTCGTACATCTTGTATCGAGTGTACCATCCGTCTGTTTCAGTCATACATCTTGTATCCAGTGTACCTTCCGTCTGTTTCAGTCATACATCTTGTATCCAGTGTACCACCCGTCTGTTTCAGTCAAACATCTTGTATCTAGTGTACCACCCGTCTGTTTCAGTCATACATCTTGTATCTAGTGTACCATCCGTATGTTTCAGTCATACATCTTGTATCCAGTGTACCACCCGTCTGTTTCAGTCATGCATCTTGTATCCAGTGTACCACCTGTCTGTTTCAGTCATACATCTTGTATCCAGTGTACCACCCGTCTGTTTCAGTCATACATCTTGTATCTAGTGTACCATCCGTCTGTTTCAGTCATACATCTTGTATCTAGTGTACCACCCGTCTGTTTCAGTCATACATCTTGTATCCAGTGTACCATCCGTCTGTTTCAGTCCATTATCTTGTATCAAGTGTACCATCCGTCTGTTTCAGTCATACAGCTTGTATCAAGTGTACCACCCGTCTGTTTCAGTCATACATCTTGTATCTAGTGTACCACCCGTCTGTTTCAGTCATACATCTTGTATCCAGTGTACCATCCGTCTGTTTCAGTCCATTATCTTGTATCCAGTGTACCATCCGTCTGTTTCAGTCATACATCTTGTATCCAGTGTACCATCCGTCTGTTTCAGTCATACATCTTGTATCCAGTGTACCATCCGTCTGTTTCAGTCATACATCTTGTATCTAGTGTACCACCCGTCTGTTTCAGTCATACATCTTGTATCCAGTGTATCAACCGTTTGTTACATTCATACATCTTGTATCTAGTGTACCATCCGTCTGTTTCAATCATACATCTTGTATCCAGTGTACCATCCGTCTGTTTCAGTCATACATCTTGTATCTAGTGTACCACCCGTCTGTTTCAGTCATACATCTTGTATCCAGTGTCTCAACCGTTTGTTACATTCATACATCTTGTATCTAGTGTACCACCCGTCTGTTTCAGTCATACATCTTGTATCTAGTGTCTCAACCGTTTGTTACATTCATACATCTCGTATCCAGTGTACCATCCGTCTATTTAAGTCATACATCTTGTATCCAGTGTACCACCCGTCTGTTTCAGTCATACATCTTGTATCGAGTGTACCACCCGTCTGTTTCAGTCGTACATCTTGTATCGAGTGTACCATCCGTCTGTTTCAGTCATACATCTTGTATCCAGTGTACCTTCCGTCTGTTTCAGTCATACATCTTGTATCCAGTGTACCATCCGTCTGTTTCAGTCAAACATCTTGTATCTAGTGTACCACCCGTCTGTTTCAGTCATACATCTTGTATCTAGTGTACCATCCGTCTGTTTCAGTCATACATCTTGTATCCAGTGTACCACCCGTCTGTTTCAGTCATGCATCTTGTATCCAGTGTACCACGTGTCTTTTTCAGTCATACATCTTGTATCCAGTGTACCACCCGTCTGTTTCAATCATACATCTCGTATCCAGTGTACCATCCGTCTTTTTCAGTCATACTTCTTGTATCTAGTGTACCACCCGTCTGTTTCAGTCGTACATCTTGTATCGAGTGTACCATCCGTCTGTTTCAGTCATACATCTTGTATCCAGTGTACCTTCCGTCTGTTTCAGTCATACATCTTGTATCCAGTGTACCACCCGTCTGTTTCAGTCAAACATCTTGTATCTAGTGTACCACCCGTCTGTTTCAGTCATACATCTTGTATCTAGTGTACCATCCGTCTGTTTCAGTCATACATCTTGTATCCAGTGTACCACCCGTCTGTTTCAGTCATGCATCTTGTATCCAGTGTACCACCTGTCTGTTTCAGTCATACATCTTGTATCCAGTGTACCACCCGTCTGTTTCAGTCATACATCTTGTATCTAGTGTACCATCCGTCTGTTTCAGTCATACATCTTGTATCTAGTGTACCACCCGTCTGTTTCAGTCATACATCTTGTATCCAGTGTACCATCCGTCTGTTTCAGTCCATTATCTTGTATCAAGTGTACCATCCGTCTGTTTCAGTCATACAGCTTGTATCAAGTGTACCATCCGTCTGTTTTAGTCATACAGCTTGTATCCAGTGTACCATCCGTCTGTTTCAGTCATACATCTTGTATCCAGTGTACCATCCGTCTGCTTTGTCCCATACGTTTGTAGCTAATCATCAGAGTTCTGTTTATCTCGCAATTAAAGATACACATTTAAATGGTATATTAGTTGAAAGTTGTTGTTCAATCTGTTGTTTCTTTCCTAAAAAAACGCAACGAAGTGCATTTTCCAAACACTTTAAAATCGGTTTGTTTAACCAAAGTGTTTCTACTGGTATACCCATTGTTCATTTTGTTTAGCTTTGGTGGTTTTCGTTTTAACTGTTTATTTACATTTAGAACGAGACAACATTTGGTGGTCGAGGTAAACCAGAGTTCAAAGAGAAACAACACCGACCTGTGGCCAGTATCTGGGCACTGTTTTCCGTTATCCTCGGCCCCAGGACCATGTGGTCGCGACGACTTGTGACCTCTCGGCCATCGCGATTCCGGCCATATATGAATAAATAAACAAATAAGCCGATTTCAGATTTGTCTCAAAATATTATTATGTGCATGATAATTTCTCTCCTTCATGAATACCTTTACATCATGATTATTCATATCCACATACACGTACTCATTTTTGATAATTTCTATAATATTATGCAAACAGGTGACTTTAATCCTCTCTTCGCGTTAATGAGTGGTACATGTGGTAAGCCCGGATGTATTACATTTTTCCAGGGTATCGTGAGTACAGAAGAATCGACCTGGCGTTCTGTTAATGCTGGAAAACACATTGTTGAATTCAATCTGCAATTGATGACGTTGTTGTCAGTTTACTTGGCAAGTCTTGTTTTCTTAACGATAATGGATTTATGCGACGTCCATTATTGAACAAAATATAATGTTTAGATCACAATGTAAACATAATATAGGTGCATTTGATGCTTTAAAATATATCGCAAAATAGTCTCAGAACATGATAATCATTTCCATTCTACAATACAGTATTGTAATCTCTTTCTCTTTGTGATACAAGTTCAAGACTGTATCTCCTATCGAGGGTCCCAGAATCCTTCAGGTCTGACGTCATTTCCTGTGTGTTAGTATTTCCGTCTTTAGAAGGTTTTACTCTCAAGAACCAATGCTTGACAAAGAGAGGCTCTAGGAGTACTACGACCGTG
Source organism: Mimachlamys varia (assembly GCA_947623455.1). NCBI lineage: Eukaryota > Metazoa > Mollusca > Bivalvia > Pectinida > Pectinidae > Mimachlamys > Mimachlamys varia. The sequence goes on from OX392538.1 coordinate 23,779,096, forward strand.
GCCAGACACGCCATACCGCCAAGGAAGCGGAACGAGGCATCCCAAGTCCCTGTAGCGTCCTCTATCCAACCTAAAAAGCATACGAGGATACTTTTTATAATAATTGACAATCATATTTAGGAAATTAAATGTGTTTTGGTAGAAATAGACTGCTGACAACCAAATTTACGACACAGGGTCTCCAAAGATGCAGATTGGAGAACACCATGGACAAGTTGTCTGGTCGTCGTAAGGATATGACAGTACAATATGTTATTTCTTAGTCACTATCGTTAAAGTCTTCCAAATGGTGAATATCTATGAAATTGCTGCATGGATCGGTCATTACTTATTTGAAATTCCTCCGCCAGAAGTCGAATCAGGGACCTTTGGCTTATAAGTCTTACGATTAATCAATCGATATTTATATTACACGACGAAACTTAACTAAGCAAAATCCTTTAATGTGAAAGTATTCTCATCTTCCTCATAAACATTCATCTCTAAACATTCTGTGTTCTAATTTGTCGATAATCTATATAATCATATTATCAACGTTTTTCATGGAAATCATGACATCCGAAACAAGCTCTTCAATTTGCATAACGTTATTTCGTAAGTTAAATAAAAAAAATACATATATGTGCAGTTTAAAAAGACAATTTGAAATAAACTTTTCAGTATTATCTTTTCAGTGTACATACCTAAAGTCTATAAACATGCAACTCTTATAATTAGCATGGAAATTAATTAAGTATTAAGTAGTTAGAAGTGTATTGAAACACGTTGAATTATGGCAATTGATAACCGGTTGATGACCTAGCACCTTCCGGTTTGGTGGGTAATTGCTAATTCTCAAAGAATGACACAAGCTTTACTTAAAAGTACTTTAAATAGATATTTGTATACCTGCTATTGGTTGACAGAGAACTGCACCGAATGACAAACACAGCATCATAAGACCAAATCCACTCGTCAGATCAGTCAGGGGAATACACTGCAGCAATACGACCGCCATTAAAGTGAAATAACATCCGGGGAATACACCAACTATCCCAGCATACACCGCGATAACAATAAAGTCATCAAAGAACGGTATCATTATGGTAGAAATAGCGCTCACAACAAACGTTAACAAGAGCAACTTTTTCACGCCAAATAGTTTGAGATCCAACAACCAACCAAAGAACAGTTTGCTGATTATTTCCATTGCTCCTGTGATTGAGAGCGCTAGAACAACTTTTCCTTTCCCATGGCCTAGTGATATGATATGTGCCGGTAGTGCAGTGAAGACTCCTATGTACGCAAATGTATTTGCTGTATTCGCTATGGCATACATCGCATATTTTGGATTGCGAAATAAGGAAAAGTTGAATATGCTGGAAAGCGATAGAGATGGTCGACCGTTCTTGTCTTTACTATCGCTTTTCGTTTCTGTGTGTCTGTCGTTTTCTTTCAATAAAGTGTTTGTATTTTGCCCACTTTCATTGTCGATTTCGGCGTCATTTGCTTCATTTGAATTTGTCTTAACGTCATCACTATTTGATTTTTTGAACTTTTGTAGAATTTGTGAAGGCTGTTTTAGAAGCATAGCGAAGACGCAGGTATGTGTTAGGAGACCTCCAATTATCATTAGCGCTCCCTGGATCCCATACATGTCAATTAAACGTCTGTACATATATGGAAATAGAAAACTACCCAGTCCTCCCGTGGATATCATTATGGCGTTGGCCAATGCTCGTCTCTTCTCAAAATAAAAACTGACAATGGTATTCGCAGGAGAGAACGCAAGTCCTCCACCTATACCTTAAATGAAAGGCATTCAAATTATAACGAAAACCTGTGTGAAGTCTGTAATCCATGTTTATAGCAGGATTAAAGAAAAATAAATACGCAGTTGGGAATATGGTCTTCTTACTTAGAATGTTAAATGTTTCTACAAAATCAAGAAATATTTTAAATGACCAGGGAAATCATTTTTATATGAAAGTATTGTAATTATAAACCTTTTGCGATCATTCAACAACTGCAGGTAGTGCATAAAACCGAGTATTGAATCAATAGAACGGGTACAGTACATGCCGGGCATACATGTATCATATTACAGATTCTACAAGATGGATAGATAGAGATAACATCTTACGATAAAGTTTATCATACAGTGAGATACAGGATGCCTATTTATTTTCTGACCCTCCAGGGTTTATATAAAACTTACCGTTTATTAGACCTATGGTTAAATAATGAAGTTCCATAAAAGGCATAAACGCACTGGCAAACACCCCAATGCCATGCAACAGTCCTCCGAGAAACACCACTTTACGGAACGTGAATACTTCCGCCAGACGGCTCCCTATTGGACCTAAAAAAACAAAGAAAATATTCACACGGAATTGAAGATTGAGTATGCGTCTATTATTACAATGCCATGTAATGTTAAATATGTACAGTCTACACTGATTTTCACTCGATAGTCACTGTTCCGCAAACAAGGTTTATCATTCAATTATTATACTTGAGCACGTGCCCCATATCTATGACGTCAATAACAATACAATTTGGCGGAGCTATGCAAATTATCTGGGTTAGGAACACAAGTGTATGACTCCATTAACAATAAACATGGGCAGAGTCAACCACGGCTGTTACTTTTATCGAACTGTTTTCACGTTTATTAATTTTAAAGTGAAATCTGTATCACAGAATAGATAAATAAAAACATCTACAGAAAAAAACTGTAATATAAGATTTAACCTTTGATTTTGTTCAGTTTATAAGATCATAAATGCAATGGAGCAGTCTGTAAATTTAAGGGCAACGCGAACGTAATTTACCTCGTGCTCCATTGAAGTTATGATCTCATAAACGAAACAATTTCAAAGGCTAATTCATACATAAACTGCATTGCAATCGTATACTTTCCTCCACTATTACAAAAGGATATGCCCCAGGCGGCGATATGACCCAAAATCATGAAATTGATCGTAACTTGATAAACGCAGGGTTGCCGAAAACGTCAGTTAGCGTATCACTAGTTTTCCGAGGTAGTAACTTTTGAAGCAGACGTAGGTCAAATGATTCATATTCACAGTTGCAAGAACAAAGTTATTCATAAATATAAACTTTAAAAAATGCTTTATTTCAGTCTTGGTGGACGGAAATAATTTTGATCTCGACAACTTGCATTGGTATCAATGTTTAGCAACGTGGAGTAAAAGTGTCGCGACCCTTCATACTTCGTTTCTCTGTAGCAGTATCCGTGCTGAATAACTTGAAGGTTTCAATTATTATGATTTCTATTTACCCATAGCAAAGAATAGAAAAGCGTTGACGCTTCCAATCCCTGCTGTATTTCCAGATCCAGTGCCATAATACAGTAAGAACTCGGTGTAGAGGACGCTGTATGCCTTGGCAGTCCCCCCAAGTAGCATGTAAATACCGGAGGAAGCTTGAGGTGTAAAACAATATTACAGGCAATGAAGAAAATTGATATTCACTTCAACATAATTTGAAATCAACAATTTTTAATTCATTATTTCATATCAAAATTAGTTTATAAAATTAAAATGACAATATATGAGTCTTTATTGAATTTGGGTTCTTGATAGTAGTAACAGTCGTTTAAAGAGTGCACTCTTTCCTGTGAAATATATGTTTGCATGCTTGCGGCAAACTCAAGTGTCTATGCCCGAGCGACAGTACAGGCCCCGGTTTCATCAATGTTCCTTAACTTTAAAATCTCTAAAGGAAAGCATTACAGAATTGAAGGAAAGCTCCTTAACTAAGGATCTTCTGTAATGCTTTCCTCTAGAGATTTTTAAGTTAAAGAATTTCCTTAAGTTAAGGAATGTTGATGAAACCGGGATCTGACGGCAAACTAAGTACCTCTCTCAAATACATCGCCGATGACATCCTGCACATTATACCACCTCATCATATTACAATAGGTTGTCTTTTTCGCCATTATTAGTCGGATCAATAACTATCTTTTTTAGTTTAAACATATTTTATTGCCAATTTGCAAATGGATTGGGCACAAGTTACATGAACATTATCAACGCCCTTTCCAATCAATATATTCAATTATATATACATATCATAAGATGGCTTAATTAGTTTAAATTTCATAATCTTAATGCTATATAATGAGAGAGAGAGAGATAGTTAAGAGAGAGAGAGGGGGATAGGGGGGAGAGGGGGGATTACCTCCATATTTTTTGGTGTATTTTTACACTTTCTCTCTTAACTATCTTTCCATCGAGGCTGCAGTGATAGAAGCCTCAAGATCCAGTCTGATTTTCTTAACATCAATTTTGTTTTCATAAACACGAGTTTTCTAGAACAGTTGATTTGTTGAAGGTATTTCAATTCTGGTTACAAAACTATCAAAATATTCTGTTCCTGTCCCATTGCACTGCAATATCCCGTTTAGTTATCTCCCCTTATTTTCCGTTTTGATAATGCTACAACCCAGTTGGATGGGACAGGTCGTTGACGAGATAGCACAGCCAGTTAATGGGCTGGAATGGACTAATGATCTGTGATATTATTGTATTAATTTTTATAACATTGTGCGGAACTTTGGGTGCCCCAACCCCTGAGGCCCAATGTATGGCAGCAGAGGTTAACGTCATAGGTTCGAACCTCGGCCCACACCCATAAAATCTAGTTACAGAGAACCCTTTTTGTATTTGATTTTAATTGTTATTATTTTATCATTATATCTGATTTTTTTCAGCAACGGTCGGTGAGTTACATCTTGTACATACATAATTTATATACGTTCCATGTAAGAAGAGGTTTATCAAAGCTTCGGTTACGCCGACACATCATTTTCTAATGTGGAGTAAGAAGTGTTTCCGGTGCTACCAAGTTACTTACAAAGGAGTAAGAATAAGTCTTCACAAGTTTGTTCATTATGTTGAAAAGCCTCTTCTATCAGATATATTTCAACTACCACTGAGCATGTTAATCAAACTATGTAAAAGAAATGGGAAACTTAAGGATTAAAATAGTATATACCTGATTAACTGTTTTGAATTACATGTAAAAAAAACATTTTCTTCGAATAACTTAAAATAAATGACCAACCTATAGTGCATCCTCGTCATAGGTCATATGCATTTTTGTGAAACAATTGTGCAAAGGTAAGGTATGTTGTAGCTAAATTTTATGTTCTTATATATTATATCATTGTATGATAGTAAGGTGGGCGTTTTTGAATATATTCTTTACTTTGCCTACGTGTTTTTGAGAACACTGCCTCAGTTCTCACTTTGGGCACGTGCATTTACTTGGATAAGACTTAGCTTCCTAAAATGTATTACTCCAAACTTTTTAAAATGTATATATTAAATATATACATTCAGTATGCTTGAAAGCATTGGCGAAAATTGTATTCATTTCTCATTACAACATTAGCCTCATCATATGCAAACAGCGTGTAGTAAGAAAATCATTGAAAAATAGTTGTAGTTCCTGAACGATATAAATGGTTATCATTTTTTAAAGTAAAATGTTTAAAATTTAAAAAAATTTATATTAAAAAAAAAAATAAAAAAACAAATCCTTATAAATACAGTAGATAAAATGTTAACTAATGCAAGGTTCTGTACGGCACCGGAAGTTACACTGTCGTCTGATAGGCCTACTACTATCCGCCGTCAAGCCATCGGAATTGCTTTTCAAAACCCATGTCATTTTAAATAAACACAATATTCTTCAAGTTCAAAACATAAACATCACTATAAAAATCTCACAGAATAAATGTTGTAGATGGAACTATATTTTGTTTCGGTTGTTGTTATGACGGTTGCTAAGACCATGTCACTAACTGTGTAACACTTTCCCGCGAAAACGGCTGTTCTCTCTCCGACGTCACTACCAGGTAAAAACATGACGTTAACAGATACAAAAAATAATCATAATGTATATATAAGGCGTGATTCATAGAATATGTCCAGAGGCCAATGTTGTTATGACCTTATGAATGTTGAAAAAATAAATTTCATTCCTTAAAACAACAGCAACTGCGGAATCGAGACCCCTGTCTCCATCAATGGAAACCCCACTTGTCGGGGTTCACAGGGTGAACAGAAAAGGGCATTATTTAATCATACTGGTTGACTTACCTATAAGAATGATCCATGAATACCCAGAATCCATTGGCGTATCTTTAACATCACGGCGTTGTATTCTTTTCATTTTTACCACTGTAAGAATCAAATGATATTTATTTAAATTGACTGAGATGTTTCGCATTTATTATTGGTCCTATGTTCTGATTTATATCACAGTCTAAGTAGTATCAAAGGTAATATTCAATATAAGACCGAATCGGAACACACACACTTTGCATGTAGGATACAAATTATTAGCAAGGAAGCTATTTTAACAGTGTCAGTGCTGACAATGATGTTGCATAACATAAAAACAAAAAAAAAAACATAAAATAACTAGCACCTAAACAAGTTAAAATCTTAAATCTAAACACTGTTTTGTCATCTTACAATATATATATTGAATTTTGCGCTGACAGCCTTTTATTACATTTTTACCAGTGAAATATTGAAAATAATTCATTCTATAAAAGTGATATTTTTCACTAGTGAGAAATATCACTTTTTCTGATTTGACCAATCAGAACGCTTCTTATGTTGTATTTACTCTTCATTTAACATAGGCTTGGAGACCTATATTTGAAAATGTCAACATGTTTATATACCAAATAAAAATGTTTATTCACCAACATTTCCATGAACAAAATAATTTTGTAAGCATACAATTTGGTCTGATGGTTTTTACGTCCTAGGGAACAGCAAACAGCTAAGGTCATTAAAGGCCCAATATACGTAACTTCAGGATTTTTTCGGGATTCTGTAAAATTATGAAAAAAATCCAGTTGTAACCATGCAAAAATAAGCCTAAAACGAAATTATACTGATCGGTAACTAACAAGAAACTGTTGACAAAAAAATCTAAAGAATTGAAAATAGTTCAGGTGGGGCCCACTTCAACAACAAAACCGTAGGTAGAAGACAGTTCGAAATGGACGCGTGTTTACAAATACCGAGTTTCAACTGCTGATGTACCGGTAACCGCGCACATTTCATCTTAAATATTGCTGATATCAGTTAATCTTAACTAAATCTAATACTATAAGAAGTTATAAGGCTTAATTTTCGCTTCAAGTTTTGCCAAAAGTTACGTATATTGGGCCTTTAAATGATGACCTCTCGGTGTATGCGATATGGATGCGTGTGTTACGTGCGTGTGTATTTGGGAGTCTGTGGTATGATCTTGTAGGCCTGGGATTGTCCGGATCTTTTACCGATTTAACGTGTTACCACACTGAAATATACAATATACTGTCGAAGGCTCAATATTCGGATCGATTTGTAAAACGGAATGCTAGTTCAGTTTACTATGTATACATTTCAGTCTGCAGTCTTCCAAAGAGAATTCCAAAGCGTCAACAAAACCATAATCCGAGCTCAAAATAGATAAAACTAGGGGCAAAATAGGAACAAAGGTAAGAATGACATGGAGACTCTCGTAAAAGCACAAGAGAATGAGACCAGGTGTTCCGGAAGAGTAAGCGTCTTCTGCTTCATCGACGACACCCGCCATGTAAATCTTGGTCACATCCAAGTAAGAATCAATCCTCAAAATGAGAACCGAGTCATCATTGTCATCACAACAAGTAAACACACTAACAAGCAAACTCAAAAACGTCCATTTTCATATCATACAAAGATACAGAATATTTCTCGATGATATCAAGATGGCGACCATAAAACTTGCCCTTAGTCTTCATCAACCTGCATCTCTCAAATCCCTGTGCCGTAAGTTTGTTCGTCAGCAGTTGACATCTATCACGAAAATCTCGATATTCAGAGCAAGCCCTAGAATAACGAATCAACTGCTGTAAATACAGCTGTCGCCGTTAAAACATAGACAGCAACATGATATTTAATCACCTACTTTTAATAAGAACCAATGGTATAAATCTTCCATATTCAACTTTTGTTGACAAACTTTTAGACTGTTACGAGTATATACTCCCTTCTCTGTTAGCAGGTACAGAATAGTATTTACCCTTTTTTGATATAACCGACTGTTACTTAAGACACGTGTATAGTTTTGCCTGTTGCTGTGTTGTATATATAGTTTTCTACCACAATACCCTGTGTTATGCCGCCCTCAGACCATTGTATAAACGTGCTGACTGTTGGATAAATATATGGTATATACCACTAGTGGAATATGACCTTCCGGACTTTTGAGAAGTTGAACTTTGACCAGAAATCACGTGGGTCAATGTAACGTGCTGATTGTTGACGTCGTCATCGATTGTTAACGTGGTCACAATTTGGCGGGAATATATACGAGATGATGTATTTTCGCGCAAATATCATAACAACACTGCTACTGCGATTTAATAGTATTGTGGTAGAAACAGGTCACACGACTCGTGGTTATTGGATATCGAATTTAGTTCACTCTCGTTAATTATGTTTTAAAAATTACAAAAGACACTCGCTAAAGCTCGTGTCTTTCGTAACTTTTAGAAAAATAATTAACTCGAGTGAAATAAATTCCATATCCATCAAACCACTCGTTGTGTAACCTCTATAACTGCACCTGTTATATCATAATCTGCACAACTAACATAATTCATTATCGCTTCTTTTTATATCCATGCCGATTAACTGTATACGGGCAATGTTTCGCCCCCGTTTAATTTTCACCCTTTTCGCCTTTACACAGGTCGAGTTGAATTATTAGACAGTGCGGGTGACGTCAGATACAAAACATTTGTTTCACTGTGTATATATTCATTCACAGGTTATCACAGTCTGGTATGTTGAAAGCATGTGAAGGGCTTATATCAGTAACAAAATCACAGTTTTTGTATCGTTATATATTTTCAACATTTTACTAACAAGCATTACTTTGACATCAGCCATTTTGAAATAAAAGAACTACTTTAATATCTCAAATGTATGCATGTGTATTCGAATATGCAATTAATTTTTTTAAGTTAGTCGTAGAATATCAGTAAAGTAAAATTAAACATCACCTTTAAAAGTCCATCCATGTTTTAAAACGACACACTGTCCGATCAAATGGAACGAAATATAACCATGGGTTAACAGAGGGAATTTAACAATTGGCGAATATGTTTTGTGTTGCTGAAGGTCGAAAAGAACATTTTGCCGCTATACAGTATAACCATATATGACAAGCACGCGATGATTGCATGATTCACTATTAAATCTAGTTGATCAGTTACATATGAAAGCACTTTTCTACTCTTTGCTGGGCTTAATATAGTAACACCAATATGATAACGTGCTGTTGTACATGTGTTGCAATTCAATAAACGATTGAAATAGAGATGATGAAAGAAACTTCAAAATGAATATTAATATTGACTATTAAATTGGAACAGCATCAAACAGACAAATAAAACTGCATATTTTACACCACAAACATGAAAAGAATTCAACCACGCGAACACGTAATATCTAAAAAAAAAGAGGAAAATTCTAACAAATAGCTACAATGTGTGTAGCTGTTTACATGCAGAAATGAGATAAAATCACATTGTTTACAATTAGTTATCTTAATCAGAAACCCAACATATACGTGGTACTGTACTTTACAAACATGTCACTTTAAGAAAATATACAGCTTACCTGCTATATATACAGCATAACAGAATTAACTGATAGCGAACACGTCGTAACACGAGGCTAGCAGTCAAATGTGAAAAATGTCAAGATCATTTAAATGGATAGACATCCTTATGAATATCACAAGACCAACAATAAATGAAATATATATTGACATGAACCTACCCCTGTTGACCTATCGTAGTTCGTGGTCAGAATGAAGGCATTGGTCATCTCTTTATGCCAAGACACAGCTCTCGTATGCAGCATATCCATGGGCTCGCATGTTATGAGTTTTAGAAATGTGAAATGTACTAGTAGTATAAACCACTAGTAGCGTATACTAAATAGACCGATTTTAAGGTACTAACTCGTACATAACTTACACTTTTTTGTCGTTTTGTCGTTTATCTGATGAAGGTGACAGGGAACATAACGTACTAGTCATCGAAATGTCACATTCGTCGCATTTATTGGTTGTGTAAAATAAATTCTTACATGAACCAGCTACTATACTCACATTGGTGTGAACTTTATGTTAAATGGTGCATGGTATTTCTTGTTATATTACATGTTGCCTCGTTTTTAGTCTTTGCGATGTTTTTGTAATTAAAATTCCTCCTTCTATTGAGAACGTTTTCACCGTTGTCGTTGCCTGTCTCCGGATGGTTCGCTCACACACTATACATTGTTATTTATTAAAACGTGAAGACCAGCCTCAATGTAATTATAGCGGGTCATGAATAATTTATAGTATAACACATGTTATTAATTGTATCCAATTTCATATGTTTACATTTGCGCTGCAACCCACTATATGAACATAACCAGCAAAATGTCTTTCATAAAAGTATGAAAGCAATTGTTCTCGAGACGTAGCACGTGGTTTAATTATGACATCACAGATCACGCTTGTTCAATTAGAGTCTTGTCGCGCCGTTTCGAATAACATGGAGAATGCCCTTGCGTCAAACGCTCAAATGACTAAGTATTATCATTGGCGCCAATTTCATTCAAGCTGGGCTGTTCCGCCAATGTCGTTTAAATGAAGACACATATACAAACACAGGTAATAAACTATTAATTGGAAAAAATATAGATGAAGTTAAGCAAATTGCTCTATGGTAAGAATGTAAATATATGGATTGAAAGTCATTTTTTAACTTTCATAGTGCTATGAAAGTTAAAATAAAGTCGTTCAATCCTTATTTAAACCGGGAACATTTCACGTGACATCTGTTAAGCTTCCTAAAAATTGTTCGTATTTTAATTTAAGGAAATGCGGGTAACCATAGCAACTTTGAATGCCCATAATAACATTATCTTTTACTGTAAGTTATTTAAGGATTAAGCTTTGAGTTTGTTTAGTTTATGAGATCATTAATCCGATGAAGCACGAGGTAAATTGCGTAACAGCAAAGTGTTTACGTTACCGACTGCTCCATTTGATTGATGATCTCATAAACTAAACAAAATCAATGGTTAATTCTTTAAATATGTATCTGATATAATCCAAAGCAATGTTTGTGTAAACAAACAAAGAAATTATTTGCACATACAGTGTTGCAGCGACATTTAAGACCCTGACAAACATCACGCAATAAGCTGGGATCAGATATGCAGGAAGTCATTAAGGCTGGTCATGTTTCAAAAATGTATACGAATACAAAGTTCCCCCCGTTCATGTTTGTATACAGCCAATGTAACATGTTGTCATATTATTACGGTGACATGCATTGCACTGCACGCTTTCTCTTAATATATACATGTTGTTACATAATAGTATATGTTTATTATTATCATTTTGATCTATTAAATTCACACACATGTTACCAGCTGTAGACGTAAAGACGATAAAAACAGTGGATATAGTTATAGTTGTCTTATATAGAAATGTTTTCAGTTATGACAAGTCATGAAAACAAATTTTATGATATATATAGAAAACTAATGATACCATTAATATCCAAGTTCTCTTTATACGTAGCATAAGTATATAATACATTTTCACGGCACAGATACTAGATGAAGCTATTGAGCCAAATGTTGTTTTCCAATAACATATATTGGGACATTATGTCGTCATCATGCTTATGGCGTCATGATTGTAGCGTTGGAGACTGCACTGTGTCACTGTCAACAGGTGACTATTCTTTGTCTTGATTTACCCCGACGTTGAAATATGCTTTTACTATATATACATGTACTATACAATGTATGTTTGTAAACAAAATTATAAATGTTGATATAAACATTGGTTTTTATATTTTGGACACTCAGTTTGCGAAACAAACATTGGCTACATATTCAATTTGTATGTGCGCAAATGTATGTTACACACCAATGAATGTCAAAAAATTGACAACCAATCTTTAATTTTATAACCATACCAATATGCGTTGCGCTAACGTTGGTGAATAAAAAAAATACAACACACGTACAATAAGCATGCAGGTGGGTTGTGTAACTGTGGAAGTATTATGCCGTCATACATAGATAAGTCAGAAGATCGTTAAAAATACATAACTATGCCAAAGGCTCGTCTCATATGTAATGAATATAACTCATTTAATGTCATTGATATTACTTGAACACTCACATTGAACCTTTTTATAAACAAACACAATCGAATAGTGATGATAAAATAAGAATAATATGGAAGAGTCAAGAATGTAGTTCCGGATATTTGAATATGGTCGACATTTTCGACAAAATAATGCAACTTTGGCTATGTGGAGCATACTTTGGTGACGTGGAGCATACTTTGGTGAGGTCGAGCATACTTTGGTGAGGTCGAGCATACTTTGGTGACGTGGAGCATACTATGGTGACGTGGATCATACTTTGGTGACGTGGAGCATACTTTGGTGACGTGGAGCATACTTTGGTGACGTGGAGCATACTTTGGTGAGGTCGAGCATACTTTGGTGACGTGGAGCATACTTTGGTGACGTGGAGCATACTTTAGTGACGTGGAGCATACTTTAGTGACGTGGAGCATACTTTGGTGACGTGGAGCATACTTTGGTGACGTGGAGCATACTTTGGTGACGTGGAGCATACTTTGGTGACGTGGAGCATACTTTGGTGGAGCATAATTTGGTGACAACACATCATTATGTCAGGTATGTTTAAACACACATTTTCACATGTACATGTATCAGCTGAGCAGATATTAAACTAACCAAAGATAGGAATACCGATAAACAACATATTTAACAGTTACGTAATAATGTTTAATTACAATGCGACGTTCTTATATATGATTTACGTACTTAAATGTAAATGAGGACCACGTGGGTATACAATAAATTGATAAAAAAGTTATTAAACCCTGTCGTTTATCATCATAATACTAACCCTATATCACCAAGGCATGTACAAGTATGGCAATCGAAAATTGAGAAAACTGAAGCGTCGACAAAACCATAAACTGAACTCAAATCGATCCAATAAGACTACATGTACAACATATGCGAGATAAATATCCATTTTCGACTAGGAATTAGATTCGTCCGTTTGATCTGAATAATATATATAAATTTTGTTTTGGATCACTAACAGAAATTCGAAGGTAAATGTTTAAGCTTCATATTACGCTTTTGTTAAGTGTGTCAACCCATTACTACTTAAATTAGTCATAATGAGTTAGTGACGTCAGGTATCAGAATGATATCGAGACGTATTGTCCTTGTAACCCTCAATCAGGTAACATGGGAGTTTGGTTAATAAATTACCTGTTTCTCTGAATGCCTGCATTTTAAGAGCGTTATTAAGACGAGCTCTCTTGATCCTTTGCCCACAGTCGACTTAATGGAAAACATCTCTACTGAATTTTACTACTAGCTTATCTCCCCTAGTTTCAAACATCAGACTTCATAGTGATCAAAATTATAAAACATTTTTTTTAAATAATTCAATTTCAGACAGTCTTCATAAATGTTACACCCTAACATGGGTTAGCGTCAGAAAGGAAATTTACATAATATTATACGTAATTGATAAACACTGAATAAGGCATGGCTATAATAACTTAAAATTGAAACGTTCACTTGAAAAACTTATAATTTATTCGTATACACATGGAACGATGACAAATGCTTATGTTTCAATTTTAAGTAAGTGAGCCAAAGTAAAATTATTAACGAGATATATCACACGTATATTATGTCTACAAACAAACAACATAAACGACAACAGGGTTGTACATGTTGATCAGAACTTAACTGTTCACTAAGGTTTTATAAATAACGCTTTCTAACTCAAAAGCCAACAAATTCAAATCTAAAGCATAAGTACACGAAACAATAATCGTAGTTACGACGTGACAGAAAAAAACTGAATCTGAACGTTAACTGACAGCATCATAATACACAACGATATATACAATCAAGTTTGATAAAATGATTTATCATAATTATTATTACACTTAATGACCTTTCAACACGGGGAAGATTATTGCGGAAAACAATGGATTGAAGACACTTTATTATCGCCACTCAGAATATGTACAACTATCAGGTCATAGTGACAATATAAAAAGTTTTTCAGCGTTGATTTCATATCCTGCTGGTAGGAAACTTTGACTACGTACTGTAACAGATATTACTGTACTGATTTCAGTTTATGAACATGCATCCGCGAACCCCCACGCCACTGCTATAAACGTATAAATGACAATGGTGTACACTTGTATCATAGTTTCTAAATAAAAAAACCAAGCTAGATAAGATAGATAAGGATTGATATAAGAATCACATGTATTTATATTGACGATAGTTAGAAGTAATTCATTATCCAAATCGCACAACAAAATAATAATAAGAATTCGAGGTTCTTATATTCCGCTTTATCACAACCTGAAGGTCGACTCAAAGCGGTTCACAAATTATTATCTGTGGTAATAGGGCCTTAGCAACCAGTCATTATCGTTCTCAACTTCCCTGGGAGCGTACAATCGGTGCTGCCATTTCGGCGCCAAAACCACGTACTCAATTACAGCTGAGTAGACTGGAACAAGCGGAGTAACGTATCTTGCTCAAGGATACAACACAAATGCCATGACCGGGACCCTAACTCGCAACCCAACGACCACGAGGTCCGGAGTCCTACCACTAGACCACCGTACGTCCAAAAATGATACGGATATGGCCGTATGTATTGAAGTCAATTACGTGTTTTGATTATAGTAGGATAGGATCCTTCATGTATATTTGATATGGACGTAAATCGTTCTTTTTTTAGGTGGAAGAGAGACTCCGTAATATTTTATAAACCTTTTACAAGTATGTAGCTTCAGTTATTGGTATAATGTAAACATTTTCATTTTTTCTTCTCTGTTGAGTCACTTCATTAACCTGGTTCGTTGAAGTTATATCTGAATCTAATAAGTCATGATCATTTCCAATCGGACATCCGTTTGTGGTATCAAAACGAGGCTCATCAATAATCATTGTTTCATCTCGAGTCGAAGTCTTCTGGGAAGGATCTGATGTACTAGGTCCGAAAACACGATGAAAAAGAGGCTCTGCCACTACAATGAGTCCAGCCACGGAAACAAACATTCCTATGATACGAAATGATAAATCCCATGAACCCGTGGTGTCTTTTAACCAACCTGCAGTAAAAGATATATTTAAAGATGTAATTTAGTAACATTTGTTAAACTTTCATAACATCATCAAATCTTTCATAAATTCGTAGTTATGTACTGCCATTCAATGCCAATATTTTGACACAAGCCGAGGTTTCTGTGCTTTTTTAAAAATGTAAATAAGGAAACCCTCGAATCATTCAACCAATACAGTATTATGATACACTAGGGGTAGTGGTATATCGTACTGCTTTTTGATTGTTGCTATATTTGGCGCGATATTTCCAAATAATTAAAATTACCACACTGGACATTGACTACGTAGTATCTCATTTCATGTATCAAGACCAGATTTTGTTCGTCTTGATATATTTTTCGATTATAATTGAATTTAATTGAAGAAATATCAATTGACCAAAATTGTCCTTTTAACATATATCATTTGCAAATAGAAGATATGAATGTTTGATAAATAGGACACAGTGTTACCCAAGCTGGCTTTAAAACATCTTGCGAAGATAATAAACGTTTATTTCAGTCAATCAAATCATCGGAATGATGAAGATGATAACAATGTACAAAGGACACACAGGAGAGCAATGTATATAAATATGGCGGGGGCATAAAATTGCGAGGCATTTTGTATCTCATCGAATGTATAGTTAAAAATACAAAACACCTTAAAGGCGTATATAACGTGATTTATTTTTACCTTCGGGAAACACCTTCCTATTTATAGAGTCCTGCATAGGTGTTTCTTACCTGCCACTGGCTGACTGAGAACCATGCCAAAAGCCATGAAAAGGGACAAAAGACCCATCGCCTTGGACAGTTGATCAAGTGTGACGCTTTCCAACATGGCCACTGCCATAAGACTCCAGAACGCCCCCGGAAACGTTCCAACCACTACAGCGTATACAAGCTGTAAAACAAAATAGAAGTTACCCAGTAATCAGTATCGTTTTGTTTCTATGTACACATGAACAAGCTTAATATTAATTCTAAAATAGATTCACGCTGATTTCTGGCAAAAGGCTTTTCCTCGGAACCAAATGACTTGAAGATTTGAAACATATCATAACGTAATAGCATTTTTATATCAAAGTAAAAAGAAGAGAACTTAAAACAATGTCGTTTTTTTCTTTTAAATCTTTCTTCTTTCTTTTAAAACAATGCATAATTTGATACTGATTGCGAAAAATGCTATAAAGAAGATGTATATTTCACAAACGTACCATCATTTCGTACGATTTCCAGAATGGTAACAAGACGGCGGCACATCCACTAACCACGGCTGAAAATATTAATATATTTTTGACGCTTAACCATTTTAAATCGGCGAACCATCCAAAAAAGGGTCTGGCGATCACTTCCGTTGCGCCAATAATTGACATTGCTACCGCTACCTGGTCTTTCTGGAAACCAACTTCCACGATATAACAAGGAAACGCCGTAAAGTTGCCTCCGTATCCCAAAATATTAACACTAAATGCCAAAACGTACATCGTAAATTTTGGATTCCGGAACAATGAGAAATCGAACATGGAACAACATAAATCTCGTTTGTGTCTGGTTTCGTTTCCTTCATGCGTCCCAATATTTTTGTTCTGGTCATGCGGACTATCTGCACCTATATTTGTCATTGAAGGATTAGCGCCTGGGCCTTCTTGGTTAAAACTGACAGTGGTTGTCTTCCGCAGTATGTCGTTGCTGTTTGTGGAATGTGTACGATATTGGATTGCTTCACATTTATGCATCTGCTCGTGTGGCATACTTTTATCGACATCCAGTAAATAACAATTGCTTTGCGTCCTTAACATGCTGGGATTCTTGCCATGTTTGGGTATTTTGACATTTCTACTCCTCTTAATGAGTTGAGCTGGCTCCCGCAAAAGTAGCGCTACAAAAGGAACGTACATGAGGACCCCACTCACGATAATTAGGGATGTTCGTAGTCCAAAGGTATCAAGGATAATACGGTAAAAATAGGGGTACACAACACTCCCTAATCCAGCTCCCGCCAGTACCACGCCCATTGCCATAGCACGCCTCTTCTCGAAATAAAAACTGATGATGGTGGTACTGGGTGCGAACACCAATCCACAGCCACTACCTGGAATTTACATAAATATTTATAGATTATTCGCCCTTCTATTGAAATATTGAATATGGACACAAAGGGTTTTTAAAGCCATTTAAACTTATTGTATAGATTGCTTTAATATAAACACTTACATTAAAACTCACGGTATCATTATTATGATATAGACAAGAAATCACAGTACTTTGAATTACCAACAAAATTGAATATTTCAAAATTATCAAGCAAGCCTCTAGCAAAACCATGTAACTCTCGTGATCAGCCTTAAATATGCAATCAGATGATTTTGTTTTATAAACAGGACAGCTTGTTATTTATCAGACTGTCAGTATAACGTGACGGGGAGGGTTGTTCTGTTTGGAGCTTTCGGCAGTATTCCTCAGTGTTAGCTCTTTAAATCGGCAAGAGATCTGGACTATCGCGAGGAGGCTTACACGAACATACCGCAGCCTCTCAGACACACGCACCCACAACACATGCACCGGGAGACCGTCCTTAAATGACCTTGACTGTTACTATGACGTAAAAACAATCACTAAGCCAAACCGTATATGGCTTAAATAAGAATATTTACTTTTGCTTTGCTTCCTCAAATTGCAATGCATTGTAAAGGCATTTGTTGTTATAGGACTTTTACTAATGTGACGTCATTGATTTCATTGTTGTCTACACTTTTCAACCACTGCTCTAAATTAGGAAATAAATGTGTATATAAGTAAAGAATATTTTGGCCAAATTTTGTTACATTCTTATAAAACAAATCGTTATTGCTGACAAACTAACACAGTTTGTTATCAATAGCCATGTGTGTTTTACGACAACATTTGCTGAAACAGTCGTTCCTTAATTACATACCCGCTATAACACCAATGGTCAGATACATCCATTCCATCTGGGGTACGAAGGCGCTGAGGAAATGTCCCAGTGAGGTGAGGAATCCGCCTACCATAATCACTTTACGGAACGTAAATCGTACTGCCAGCCGGTTAGATACGGGACCTTCAATCAGCAATATCGTATACAAAATAATGATAATCAGATAATAGCGAAGCGTCAACAAAACCATAATTCAAACACAAAATCGATCAAGTAGGGCAAAATGTGAACAAATGGGAAAGATCAAAATGGCGACCATAAATATTGCCTATAGTCTTCATCAACCTGCATCTCTCGAATCCCAGTGCCGTAGGTTTGTGTGAAAGTTTACTACAATACACATACCTAGGCCAAAGGACAGGAAAATCATAGCTAAATTAACATGGAGACCCTTGTAAAAGTACAAGATAATTTGACCAGGTGTTCCGGAAGAGTAAGCGTCTTCTGCTTCATCGACGACACCCGCTATGTAAATCTTGGTCACATCCAAGTAATCATCAAGTCCTCAAAATGAGAACCGAGTCACCATTGCCAGGTAAGCACACTTATAATCCTACTCAAAAACGCCCATCTTCATATTGCCCAAAGATACAGAATATTTATCGATGAGATCAAGATGGTGACCATAGTCTTCATCAACCTGCATCTGTCGAATCCCTGTGCCGTAGGTTTGTGTGGGAGTTTGTATGTTTAAACATATTGTGTGTTTAAACCGAATTAGGTCAATCAATTCAAATATATTTTCACATTATATAAAGAAAAAACCAACCCATAATACATGTATAATGTCTCATTCATGTTCATATCAAAATTTCTCGTTAGACAATTTTCAATTGTTTTTTTTTCATTTATCAGTGTTTTTGTTCAATCATTTTGCCATTTTGTGACCTGGCATGATAGAAGAAAGCTTTGTTGCTAATCCAACATGTGTATCTTGAGTTGAAATTTATTATAAAGCTGGATAATTATATTCGCTGAGGGTGCAAATAGAAACGCATAGCGAACTTAACTGATTATGATATTACTACAAACAAATTACCTATAATACAATACATATACCTGTAATACAATAAACATACCTATAATACAATACGCATACCTATAACACAATACACATACCTATAATACAACACACATACCTATAATACAATACACATACCTATAATACAATACACATACCTATAATAAAATACACATATCTATAATACAATACACATCCCTATAATATAATACACATACCTATAATACAATACACATACCTATAATACAATACACATACCTATAATACAATACACATACCTATAATACAATACACATACCTATAATACAATACACATACCTACAATACAATACACATACCTATAATACAAAGCACATACCTTTAAAACAATATACATACCTACAATACAATATACATACCTATAATACAATACACATACCTACATTACAATATATATAATACAATACACATACATATGATACAATACACATACATATAATACAATACAATACACATTACACATACCTATAATACAATAAACATACCTACAATACAATACACATACCTATAATACAATACACATACCTTCAATACAATACACATACCTATAATACAATACACTTAAGGATTAAATCCTGTTTTGTTGAGGCAAAAGAGACAAATTTGATAGTTCATTAAACTTGTCTCAAGACCCATTGAGGTTTATACCCCATAAACCTCAACAAAACAGGATCTAATCCTTATATTTACATTCAGGTTGATTTTGGTATTCTATGGTTATTTCTAAAACGTTGGACTTGTACAAGTCTATGCAGCGGAAGGCGCCAAGACGTGTGACTTATCATTCACTGTGTGACGTCATTCTGATGAAATTCATAGCTGTTTCCGTATTGAAAACAACTAGAAAACGGTACAACACAAACAATGTTATTTGATCTGAAAACTGAAACAAAACCCACGTTGTAAACAGTTTGGAAAAAGGGATTAATTCCAGCACTACTTTACTGATGTGTTTATACGCCAACTGGAAAGTTTATCGAAAAATAACCTTCAAACATTTTGGAAGGTATATTGAGTCCAAGTTCACTAGAAATGTAAATATAAACCTATAATACAATACACATACCTAAAATACATACCTATAATACAATCCAATACACATACCTATAATACAATACGCATACCTATAATATACAATACACATACCTATAATACAATACACATACCTATTTAAGGATTAAAGTTTCTTTCTGGTGGTTTTATCAAAGGATAAAGTTCAGTAGGATATCGATAGTTGGAATGGAACGCGAAGCGTTCCATGAAACAACTATCGATATCCTACTGAACTTTATCCTTTGATAAAACCACCAGAAAGAAACTTTAATCCTTATATTTACTGTCCAGACCTTATATTCCCACATATAATTATTTCTTAAATCAGATATTATGATACTTACTGCGATGAAATCAAACAGTATCGTTTGGTTTCGGTAGACTGTTGAAACAGCCGCCTTATGAGGTGACGAACTCCCGCGAAATTTCAGTCAACAAGTAAACAAAAAAGTTCCAAAAGATAACATCTTTTTATTGTTATTTTTTTCACATAAGTTCATATATAAACAAACTATACTGTCTTTATTACTGTTATTGTATTTAAAAAAAAACCATTAAAATGCTTCTTATTTATTTCTTAAATAAATTAACACATACTACGCGGCAGGATATTGATCGAGTCTGTAAATTAGTGACGCGGCCTCGTGTTCAAATCGTAACGGCGCCAATAGGCGCGTGATCCACTGATTTTATCGGATAATAAAGTTCAGTAGGCATTCGTAGAAATGTATAGGCAATATACTATCAATTCCAAACAAACTGTTAATATAATACAATACACATACCTATAATACAATACACATACCTTTAAAACAATATACATACCTACAATACAATACACAAGCCTATAATACAATACACATACCTTCAATACACATACCTACAATACGCATACCTACAATACACATACCTACAATACAATACACATACCTACAATACAATACACATACCTACAATACAATACACATACCTACAATACAATACACATACCTACAATACACATACCTACAATACACATACCTACAATACACATACCTACAATACACATACCTACAATACACATACCTACAATACAATACACATACCTAGGCCAAAGAACAGGAACATCATAACACTTCCAATCCACGCGGTACTTCCGGCGCTTGTGTCGAACTCTTTAATCAGATCTGTGTACAGGATCCCGAAGGCTTTCGCCATCCCGGACATCACAACGTATATGCTTGAACAAGCTGAAAACAAATAACGCATTTGTTTCATCTTCTTTATTGGTTCATGTGAAAACCAGTCTACATGTACATAGTTTCTATCTAGACCAGTTTGGTAAATCATACTCTATACAGTTACACAGGTTGAATCATTTTCGACTATCAAGATGGACAATGACCATCAAAAGCTCTCAGAAAGCTTAGCAAGTTGTGTGTAGTATTTTATATATAACCTAAATAATAATTTTCGATTACATTTACATTTTCTCTTACCATATCGTCTGCTAATATTTATTTAGTTTTGTCCTTTTCCTGTTTTGTTAAAAATCAAAATTAATAAATTATTATTTTCATGTCTTCTTTAGTTCCTCTTTATATAGCTTAATATAATCCGACCTCTTATTTTTGCATCTTATATCGAAGAGCTAGTTTGTTTTAGGGTAGTGATAATACTGAATGATTGCTTAATGGAAGTTAACCGTGATAGTAATTAGTTTGTGTTATTAAGCATAATTAGAGATATTAAAAATGGCAATGCATTTATGGCGGAATAAGAATATTTAAGGTACACTATTCAGGTACACTTAACACTCGGTGTCAAATGATTTTCTTCTTGACAAAATATGCTAATTTACAGATATAATTATATAAAACTCATAGTTATAAACCGGACACGCAAAATTGTAACGGTCAAATGTCCTAAATGCAAAGTGCTGTATTTGCAAAATTAATCAATTGGTAATGTAATGTTGAAATTAAACGTAACGGTCATTGCCTATCATGATTCTCTATATTTAGGGATATCAGACGCGGAGCATGTATGCTGGATTGTATGATAGAAACACTGGAGACATTAACCTCTAAATACATCTCAGTACCATGTCTACGCGCTGTGCTCCTGGTTGAAGTTACATCTGTAAACTGTAATAAAACTATACATCACAAAGAGAACATTTCCATCACGGGCATTTAGCCAGGGTTAAAAATATCGCTTAAGTGAAGAAATGATGTATGTCGTAAATGCCTTAATTGACAGTCTTACACTCATTAAGTATGCTGTCTGACTTCTGCTCAACCTCAGTATGTGACCGGAAGTTGAACGACATACCTTTGAATGACAGCCGTTACTTTAAGATAATACTGTCGTCATTAATGAATCCGGGAACGTTATATCTGTAAATAGCGGCTTCGTAAGGTTGCGGTAAATGTTGCTTCTCACTGTCATTCAGGTTTTACCTGTAACTTGTGGCAAAGTTAATATTTATGATAAACTTAAATTGACACTTGTGGGTTTTTTTTATTTGTATAAAAATTTAAGTTTACACGACAAATCTGCATACAGAATCCCAATGCGTTACACACCTTTTACTGCCCTACAGGTAGGGCGTAAGATTTCTACCTGCTGCCCTCATCGCATCATCGTAAGAGGAGACTGAAGTTGGGATCTTATCTTTTTTTCATTCATTCTAACCAATTTTCACCTTCCTATTGTCTCCCTTGACACGACCTCACTTTTGGCCTTTAAATATAAACTTTATTCATTTTACAACAATTATGAAACAAGCTATACAAGTTATATTAATCACTCTTGTTGGCCCGGATGTTAGCGCGGGAGGAGTCTTATTGTGGGAGAAAAACGGAGTACCCGGAGAAAACCAACGTTTTGGCCTTTAGTTGAGTGTTCGCCTAAGTGAGTACACAATAAAACCAAACCAAACATTCCTCTCATGCCCTTCATTCGCGTCTCTCTGGAATTTCATCTACCATAGAGTTTTCAGTTACTTTGTGTTTTATAAGACTACCGACTTGTCAAGACGCCCTGTACCTCGTCCAGGTCACGAGTCACATTTTATGTTCAATTTACAGCGCAATAAAGACAGTTTTTATACGAGCACGTGTCAAAAACTGACCGCGTGTTTCTTGTTGTGTGTAATAAAAGTGTAAGCTGTATCACGGAAAATATCTTCCTTGGCAATTACTTCATACAGAAATGGTACATATAATTTAACGTAGATATTAACCGGTTTCCAATGAATCCTGCTATTTTCCTAGTGATGTTTATGATACTAAAACACCTACATGTGCAGATTTTCAAGTGAAAGTATTACAAAAATATCAAAATGTTGATATTAAACAAATTATAACAAGGAGTAACAGTCTTTTGAGACAAGCAGCTGAAGAAAATCAGTCCTGGACACTCCACCCTAATATTTTAGCGTTAATTCATGAATAAATTCAACTTTTAAATATAAATTTATTCTCTATGCAAAATCAAAATACGCATGGTTTTTTTTTTTTTTTTTCATACTTGAAACTACATAATGTACATTGGTTCAATAGATGACTTTAAGGAAAAAAATGTGGCTGAAAATTTCTGTATTCCCGCGTAATTAGGTCAGTTCTAATTTTCTTTACCAATTTTTGCAATATTGTAGTTCACCAGAACAGAAATGTTATCACCAAGTACGAAGGTTATGGTTGATTTAATCTTATAAACAAGCAAAACTTACATCTTAAATAGTTACGAAACATAAGGAAAGACACATAAAAAACTATTAATTCACAGATAACAAAATGATAAAAGATCAAGATTATTTTACAATATGAACAATTACAATATGTGTATGTAAATTGATTCTGTGTCTATCACGATTAATGCAAATTTCTGGGACTAGAAAATCCACCAACACAATTTAATTGTACGTAAACATTGTACATGGTTATTAATAAAGTAGCAATTATAATAATTATAATTATATTTTTTTCTACCGACTTACCGAATAGTATTACCCATGCGTATCCTGTATCCATGGCAGCATCGCTTTGTCCAACAACCATTGTACTGTGCCGATTCTTGAAAAATCCCAAACGCCACAATCGTCCGTTCCCAGAAGGCTATTCCCGGGTAACGCTTTTGTTGATAATACCAAATTGCATATATTTCTTTTGTGTGAGAGTTTTTTCAATGTTATCAATCCATTAAATCGAAGACGACTTTAGCATTTTCCCGTTATGACAAGAACATTAAGATTAGATTTTGAAAAGTGCAAAGAAATCACACATGACACTTTTAAAAAATATCCGAAAATTGAACGGATAAAAGTATTATAAATACCTAATTAGCGTTAAGAATATTCATTTGGAATCTCTGTTGCTATCGTCCGAACTTGACGACAGAAAAACGGCCGAATGTCCAAATCTTTCTGTAGGGGCCCGATGTATTGATGTAAAAGTATGCGCAGGTGTATATATATACACACGCGTGTCACAGTTTTCTTAAAATACAGGCGGGGGTCAAACTTGTTAAGGTGTTAACGTTTCCAGATACATTCTGTCCGCGTATTTTCCTGTCTACATTTATAGACATCACGGAAATGTGTGTTACAATGTACGTGCCGTATGCTTAAAAAGAGAAAAAAACTTGAATTGAAAGTTAACTTAAAACAACTGACACCATCTTAAATTCTACCCATCAAAGCAGCATCAATACAATATTTTATTCATATAAGGGAATGAACGGCGATTTTTATTTGTTCATGCCGGTTTGAATGAAAATCTGCTACAACCGTATTGCATGAAGCCCGCTGTGATGAAAGCTTTGGGTTCTGTTCCCTTGCTGCCAGACATATATACCGGAGTGTCAAACACGAGATCCCAGATATATTCTTTAAAAACTGGATTTTTTCCATTCTTTTCTCTTAGAAAAGGCAAACTCATCTGCAATGATTTTAACTATTAAGTTCAAGATGACCACATCTCGGGTTTTTTCTTCGGATAAGTTTGAAAAGTAGACAAGGTCTAAGGGAACACTTTATATGGAATTTGATATTCATCCATCCTGTATGTAAGCGATAATAATTTAATACTCCCATGCAAAACTGAAAGAACGTCTTCGATCTTTCGTTATGAGAGCTTTCTTTTCTTAGAAAGGCGGACGACGATACACATATATGGTAGTGAGCTATCGTGGAGCATACTTTGTGAAAAGACAGCAAACGTTTTTATTTTTATTTATTTTTATTTTCTGTTTTGTAAAGAAAAAAATTGAATAAGATGTATTAAGAATGAATGAATTCCTGGTTGACAATAATTTTGTTGAATTTGGACGAAAGATTTTTCAGCGGACTGTCTGCATGGGAACAAAGTGTGCCCAACTCTTAGCGGACTTGTTTTTGTTTTCACACAAGGCTAAATCTGTGGAAGGACAGGTAACATAAACCTTGCCAAATAATTTCATTTTCAGATATATCGAGGATGTGTCTACAAACAACAAGACGTTTGCTTACCACGTCGATGGTACATGTATATACCCTTCTGAACTTGAAAATAAGGACATAACAGACTCATCTTCATGTACGTACATCAGCTACTTACCTCGATCTCTACTTTGACAATGACAAACATGGGGAGCTTACTGATAAACTATACAATAAACGGGACAATTTCAATTATCCCATCATGAACTTTCCCTTTCTTGATTGTAACATCCGTGATTCTCCAACCTATGATACTTACATTTCGTAATTATTCTAGAACTTGATCTAAATATCGAGATTTTCGCAATACATGTCGACCACTGACAAACAAACTAACTACACAGGTATTCGAGATAGGCAGGTTGATGAGAAATATGAACAAGTTTTATAGTCGCCATCTTTGTCTCATTAGGAAATAGTTCGTCTTTATATGATATGAAGATGGACGTTTTTTGAGTATGGTCATAAAATAGGTTCGTAAGTCATCAAAATTGACACATGTAGTAATATATCTTTGTATTTTTATATGTACTGAAGGGATATAGAGACAAGGATACAGACTGATACAGCAAAGTTACTTAACTATTCAAATGACAAGATACACAATTCATTTTCTGTTACATCTTTCCATTTCCTAGTTAGAAGATATTTTATTGACTCGAGCTGGTTTGGACATTATACAAATGACATCCAAACACAACCGACAGTAGCTTCTTAAAAGGGTTTAAAGGAAGGTATGCCGTAGTTTATCCGGGAGCGTCTCCTTACACACATGTTTACACGAAATTAATCCTTGCCCCGTAAATATTCGTGGAAAAGCAAACATGATCCGGTAGAAGTGACATATTTTACGAGTATACCCGTGGTAATGCACATGACTCACATACAACTTTTACACGTGTTCACTGTTCTGTATTTATTATTTCATATCGGCTTTGATGTAATGTTGTCCTTGTGTATTTGCCCTACCTAACATTTTTGCACTGAACATTTGCGGAAAGGCTTTTGACCCATAACTGTATAATAGTCATTCTGTTTCTCATTTCATATTATCGTTAGAGGCGAGTGTGAGGCACCTCCTATAAACAGGGATACTGTACTGTGTAATTTTCATAACAGACATTGGAGAAACTTAAATGAATTGATCAGTTCTGTAGTGATTTTAAACTTTTTTTTCTTTCTTTTTTTTCTGC
Organism: Mimachlamys varia; assembly: GCA_947623455.1. Classification (NCBI taxonomy): domain Eukaryota; kingdom Metazoa; phylum Mollusca; class Bivalvia; order Pectinida; family Pectinidae; genus Mimachlamys; species Mimachlamys varia. Next base: position 23,806,089 of record OX392538.1, read on the forward strand.
TTTTTATTTCATCTATGTCTTTGCTAGGTTTAGATGAATTTACTGTTGTGATACGTAATCCGGAATCATTTTACTAACTTAACACAACTCTTTTATTACATTTTTCATTTTTATCAGTAAGAATCAGGGAGTGCCCATATGAAATTTTCACTGAAACAAATTACGCAAAGTGTTATATCTTCACTTTAAAAGATATTCCTTTTAATTATAAGCGGTAAATTATATTCATCTTTTTCACTTTCAAGCCACCGCCAATATTTACATGAATACGTGTACATCACCGATATCATTTTTGCGTATAAATTAGATAACTGATGATAAATTAAATAACCGAGTTGAATTAGATACTTCACAAGAGATTTATATACTGTACATGTATAATTTCTTTACAACTGCAAACACTGGGCGTGAATACGTATGTCATTCAACGCATAATCACTTCAAGGAAACTTAAAGTCTTAAGTCAAATAACAAGAGCAGATCAAGCGGTGCCAATATATGCCCGTCCGACCATATTAGAAATGTACTGAGGTTATAAAAATAGGAAATGTCGAAGATCAGTGAAGAACAGGTGCAATATAATGTTGAGTGAGTGTAACGTCATCTTTCTTATATCTAGGTTATCAAAACCAGCGAATATTATATATATATATATTTTGATATGTCAAACTTCTAGTAAATATTGTTGGAACGAGCTGCCATGGATACTCATGTCATGATGATTTTACGCTTACCAAGTTTGAAAGAGATCGGTTCAAAATTTTAGAAGGAGATCTCCAGACAAACAACAGTTTACGCATTAACTACAGTATTCTACGGAAGCCGGTTAGTGCGATAGCTCGTAATTACAACAAACTAAGTAGTAATTACGAGATAACTAAGTCGTAATTACGACATATTAAGCCGTAATTACGACATACTAAGTCGTAATTACGAAATAACTAAGTCGTAATTACGACATACTAAGTCGTAATTACGACATAAAAAGTTTACTTCATGTGGCACTAACCGGCTTCCGTAGAATACCCATATTTATATATATTCGGAGGCTGGTGGTGCGGTTAGTGACTGTCGCGATTCAGCGATAGTCGCACCGACAGTTCACATGTTTTTTTTTATTTTTATAACTTTACATGTTTGTGTTAAAATGAGATTATGTCATATGAATTGTTTGAATACGTCAATATTGACGTGGATTCACAGAGTTTGTACGGGTATACGAGAAATAAAAGTGGGTTTTGTTTTGTAAAATTATATCGGCGATTATGCGCTCCATACAATAAATAATGGAATTATTATTTGGTGTTGTGGTTTTCTATCGAAGGGTGAGGTTTTGGAGGGAATGCAATGTTGTTTCTTGAAACGTTTAATTATACAACAAAAACCGCAATCTGATTAAAATGCAGATCCTTGTTCTCACTCCGTTTTACAAGGATCTGACAACACCTAATAAGAGGTCACGTTCAGATGACCTTTGTCGCCTCTTTGCTTAACACTAACATAATTTTCCAATGACCTGTCATCTTGCAGCAAGTCATTTCGTCACATTATTCCACAAAAACTTTTTGGGACGAAATGACTAAACGGACAAATGCGAATATGCAAGCTTTGTCGCCTCACAATGTCACTGTCAAGATTCTGACAGTAGTCATTGTATTGGCTAATGCAAAAGGTCTTCGGGACATGACCCCCTATGGGATTTTCTCAGAACTTAACGCGGCAGAGAAAAGTTTACGGAACGGCGCGGAGATTAAGATATGATTTTAATCAGATTGCAAAAACCGCAACATTTGTTAAAGATTATAGGTTTTTGAAGTATCGCACCAAATTTGAGAGGAATTGAAAAAAATAGAAAAAAGGTCTGACGTTTTCTATGTAATGCCCGAAATGGCATCGGCTACAAAATCCAGTCCAAACACCAGTTGTTACAATCGCTTCATTCTACAAGGATGGAACTTTCTCGCGGTTTTCTTTTCGAGTAATTCGTATGAAATTATAATTTATTTATAAGTGCATTATAACAAGATACATATCTATATGTTTTAACAATCCCAGACAAAAACGTTTCAAAATTGCAATCGGTTTGAAGAGTAACACGACAAAAAATAATATCGATTTAAAAATTATAATTAAATGATTAATTGGTATAACTCATTGCATAATATCAACTAGTGATTAGTCATTGGCATGCACATTTTAAAGGCCCAATATACGTAACTTGAGGGAACTTTTCGTGATTCTGAATAATTTTTAAAAAAAAATCCAGTTGATAACCATGCAAAAATAAGCCTAAAACGAAGTGAACCTGAGCGGTAACTAACAAGAAACTCTTGACAAAAATATCCAAAGACTTGAGAATAATTCAGGTGGGGCCCACTTCAACAACAAACCGAAGGTAAAAGACGGTTCAAAATGGACGCGTGTTTACAAATAGCGTGTTTCAAATGCTGCTGTACCGGTAACCGCAAAGAATTCATCTTGAATATTGGTGATATCAGTTAATCTTAACTAATTCTATAAATATAATAAGTTATTAGGATTGATTGTTGCTTTAAGTTTTGCCGAAAGTTACGTATATTGGGCAACTAGTGATTAGTCACTGACATGCACAGTTTATTAATATTAGGACAGTAATAGATGACAACAAGTTATCTCCCCATCTGTGGTCCACGTCCATGGACACGTGCATAAGCCGGACGTGAATCAATTTCATGAAATATGTTGTCCGCTTATATAAGTATACCTGTTAGGGGACGATACCGCATAACCATAATTACATTTTTAATCTCCCAAATTAACCATATAACGAGGCGCACGTGTGATCTTCATACCAGGATGTTTTTAGATAATAAATCAATGTCATGTCGTTTTAATTTTCTAATTAATCTCGTGATTTTTATGTTTGTTTATTTCCGTCTTTTCCATATAAAAAGTTTGTTTGAGCTTATATAACAGATATATGTAGAGGGATAATTAATACCGGAAAACAATAAGTGCATTAATAATCTCCCTATAGAATCATATAACGAGGCGCACGTGCATACCAGGATGTTTTGAAATGATAAATTAATGTCTTGGAGTTTTAATTTTCTATTTAATCTCCTGATTTTTATGTTTGTTTATTTCCGTCTTTTGCATATTAAAAGTATGTTTTTTGAGAAATGAATATTTTCACTAACCATATCCATAGGCACTTGTGGCCAGGAGAATTACCATCTATATATAGATAACTGAGCGAAATATAAATAATTAAAAATATATAAAAACGAAAGTTCAATTTTTTTTTGTGTGGGTGTTATTAATTTTCTAATACCCTAATGAAAACAATAGCAAACTTTCAGCTTGATACGTGAAGCGGTTAAATTTCACACAAAAAATCAACTATCAGACACTGAAAAGCTCTCTTTGTTGAACTGTTGTTCAACAAAGAGAGTTTTTCAGTGTCTGAAGGGAGGTAACTCCTATACAATTTTATCGTTTTTTTGTACATGCAGGATTTTTCTTGTCTAAATGTGATTTGTTGTATGTAGGGGATACTTTTTCAGTTTTCCTGTAAAAATATCTCTAATGTTTAGTTTATGATTTTTTTTATTAACGACGATTCACAATCTTAACCTTTGGTCGCAGTTTCTACGTACGCATCAAACCTAGTATTTGGCACGAGGAATTATGCAATGGAGTCCGTCCCTATGCCGAACGTCCTGTCAGTAGTTGATAATTCGTCCTGAACGGTTGTAGATTTTTTTTTTTTTTTACATTACAAAGTTTATTAATTAAAACATAATCTTACATAATAATAATAATTAGCTCGTGTTTGGACATATTTCTAAATGAGATACATTTTCTGAAGGTCAAATGTTATTCCAGAAGGAAAATCAAGGTCTCAGTTGTGTCGATTAATCGGAAAGTACCTTAAATCTCAACATTGTACGACATGAAACTTTTTTTTTTAACAATAACAGTTTAGACTATCAAACAATAACATATTTATTTGATATCAAGAATTATTACTTAGCACATCAGTACCATAGTTATATTTATATTATCGTTTTCTATGTTAAAAAAGATTTCTTATGTTTTCTTGCGAATCGGCACGGAACCGGGAACAGGATAGTGGTCACATGATTCAAAACAAAACCACGTGATTGCTCGTATAAAAAAAATAGAACCGGAAACGCAAATGTCAGGTAGCCGCGGTAAACAAATATTGGATGACGAAAAACAGAGTCACAAGACTAGACAAGAAAGAAGCCGAAAGAGACTATTGATAGATCTGAACAGATACATCTGATCAACAAAAAGAAATACGACACCATCAAAGAAGACGAAGAGCATGGTTTGACGGACGAAGCGTGGTTGAGTTGACAGGGCTTTCAGAAAACAAAAAACGTACAGCTTCATTGTAAGATTATGCTCGGTAATGCTTGTAATAACAATTATAATTTGATTTGTTTATTTGTAGAAAATCAATGAAACGCTTTTAGAAATATTTATTTGCTACCTGAATGCCATGGACGTGGTTTAAGGCAATTTAAAAATTTTGTGTCATTTCAGTTGTTGAGCATTTTACTGTAATGTTACATCACTTTCGTAACATAACCTTCTAGATACATTCAAGGGGTAAATAATGACAAAATAATCAAAATAAATTGAATGATAGAATTGATAAATGCATTATACCACACACAATCACATAATTATGATGAATGTGGTTCTATATACTTACAATTAAATAGTTTATTTTATCATAATTATTAGTAGAAAACGATTATCATTAAAAAAGACTGCATGGACTTTTTATTTTCAAAATTTCATGGTAATGATAGTAATAGTTCGGTGTTCGTATATACCGCTTTATCACGACCATTAAGGCCGTCTCAAAGCGGTTCACAAATTATTATCTGTGGTTATAGGGCCTTGGCAACCAGCCAATAACGTTCTCAACTCCCTGTGGAGCATACAACCGGTGCTGCTATTTCGACGCTCACATCTAGCATTATACAATTTCTAGCACTACCCAACCACGTACTCATTTACAGCTGAGTAGACTGGAACAAGCTGAATAAAGTATCTTGCTCAGTGAAACAACACAAATGCCGGGGCTGGTACTCGAACTCGCAACCCTTCGATCACGAGTCCGGTTTCCTATCACTGGACAACCGGGCCGCATGGTGTGTATTGTAAAGTGATTTACAGAAAAAAATCTAAAGAAAAAGTACCGTATCTTTTAGAAACTTCGAATACACGCTATCCAAAAGAGACTGTTTTACACAGTTTCCCTGTAGTATTGTCTTGGATTGCAATTTGCTCAGCGACTGACATGGTGGTTAATGTTTAGGTCACCCATTCACGGATTCGACGCCGAATTAGCTACGGATACGATCCGGCATCATTCGTGGCAATCTGTAAGGGTCGTTAACTTTGCGTATTGTAGCTGTAGTCATAAGTAGAAGTGCTTGTATATCCGCGACAATTTTTGAACATTTCAAAACTTGATCTACACGGATCAAACAATCGTAGTATATAGAACGTTCTGATCCGTATTAGTTCCTATTAATCCGTACTTATCTATAGTACTATTTACAACACGTATTTACAGTATGTTTTTCGAATTTGTCACGGATCGACAAAATCTCATTACGTTGTATTACGGATCACTCCCTGACGTTTTGTTGTATATTGTATCAAACCGTTCTTATTCGTACTTATACCGTAGCAAACCACTGTTTATCCGCAGTGCAAACGTTCTGACGCGTGTCGTTCCGTATAAAACCGTATCATTTCCGTATTACACCGTGTCGTACCGTAACAATTCGTATTACTCATGTTGCAAATCCCCCTCCCAATTCCCGCCTCCCTGCCTTATCCTTGGTAAGTAAGTCCAGAATCCGTAGTCACACCGTTATATTTACATTTGCGTTGCAACCCACTATATGAACATTACCAGCAAAAATGCCTTTCATAAAGGTATGAAAGTAATGGTTCTCGAGACGTAGAACGTGGTTTCATTATGACGTCATAGATCAAGCTTGTTCAATGAAAGTCTTGTCGCGCCGCTTCGAATAACATGGAGAATGCCCTTGCGTCAAACGCTCAAATGACTAATAATTATCATTGGCGCCAATTTTATTCAAGCTGGGCTGTTCCGCCCATGTTGTTTAAATGACGACACATATACAAACGCAGGTAATAAACTATTAACTGGAAAAAATATCAATAAAGTTCAGCAATTGTTCTATAGTAAAAATGTAAATATATGGATTGAAAGTATTTTTTTAACTTCCATAGTGCTATGAAAGGTCAGCCGTTACATCCATATTCAGCATGAAGCCCTAGCAGGCTTCATTCAGTATGGATGTAACGGCTGACCTTTAATAGCACCATGAAAGTTAGAAAAATGACTTTAAATCCTTATGTGCATCCGTATTGGATCCATATCGGACTACGGTATTTCCGGGGTCATCCGTAAGATTTATTCCGTAGTGGAACCGGGGAGGTGATCCGTGAATGGGTGACCCAGGCATAACGATACATACTTTTAACGGCCTCTTATCTTCAATTTAAATTTTGAATAAATGCAATTTTTGGATGAATAAATAGATTATGTTGCTGACATTATATGTAAATAAGTAAAAGACGATGTGTCGTACAATAACGATAATGTTTCAGCATTCAGCACCTGTGGTATTAACGATTAATGAAGTTTTTTTTAACCGATAGTGTTCAACATCAAAAGGAATCCGTACAGGTGCGACATCTGGAATGCGGAAGCTGGTAGAATTATTTTACAGATAAAATGTAATATAGACTTCAAACGCTAGAATGGTGTATATCACAGTGTTATGTAATACTTGTTTGATTAGTAGATATCTTTTTGATGATGGTAAATATATTTCGAAAGCAGGTCGGCAGATCTGATTGGTAAGACTTGGTTTGAGCTTTATCCATCCTCGATATCCAGTGGTTATGCTCACCTACGCTCTCCACACCCCTGGGGTATGTCATGGTAAAAATGAAGGCTCGCTCAGGTAAAACAATCAACCAATTACTGGGCTGATGCCTGTCTTTACCGTTATGTGGCCACGATATTCTGTTGATGAACATCAAAGGGTCGAAGCAGTCTTCTTGCCTCTGTAGGTGAGTGTAACCCCTAGGTATCGAGGATGGGTATCGAGTATAGGATAGGTCGATGTCGACAACTGACAAACAAACTAACAACACAAGGATTCGAGAAATGCAGGTTGATCAGAACTATGGGCAAGTTTTATGGTCACCATCTTTGTCTCGTTGAGAACTATTCTGTATCTTTAAGTGATATGAAGATGGCCGTTTTCGAGTATACTCATTAATTAGTGTATTTACTTGTTGTGATTGACAATGATACTCGGTTCCCATTTTGAGAACTTGATGTTTACATGGATGTGACAAAGATTTACATTGCGGGTGTCGTCGATGAAGCAGAAGACGCTTGCTCTTCCGGAATACCTGGTCTTATTCTCTTGTACTTTTACAAGAGTCTCCATGTAAATCTTTCCTTTGTTCATATTTTGCCCCTGGTTTAATCGATTTTGAGTTTGGAATATGCTTTTGTTATCGATTCGGTATTCTCTTATTAATTTGATCAGACTTAACGTCCACTAAACAGCTAAGCTCATTCAAGGACGTGTGTGTAAATTGAGCCCCTGTGCGGACTGCCTGTGTATTTGTAACAGACTGGATGATATGTCAATGGAACTGTTTTTATCCAGCTATCTAAAATGAAATACAGATCACATGAGAAACTATATTGCAGTCTGACAAGGACCCGATCTGAATAAAATCATATCTTGATCTCCGCGCCGTTCCGTAAACTCCTCTCTGCTGCGTTAAGATCTGAGAAAATTCCAAAGGAGGTCATGTTCCGATGATCTTTTGCATTAGCTAATCCAATTACTACTTTCAGAATCTTGACAGTGAAATTTTGAGGCGAGAAAGCTTGCATAATCGTATTTAGTCATTTTGTCACCAAAAAGTTCATATGGAATAATGTGACGAAATGGCTTGCTGCAAGATGACAGGTCACTGGAAAAATTATTTTAGTGTTAAGTAAAGAGGCGACAAAGGTCATTTGAACGTAACCTCTTATGGGATGTTGTCAGATCCTTGTAAAACGGAGTGAGAACAACGATCTGTATTTTAATCAGATTGACAAAGACCCTAAATCAAAACTCGAGTAAACATAATGTAAGTGAAAATGCAGTTGATAAAACAATGTTTAAGTAGTTTTATTACATACATGTAGCATCAATATAAAAAAAAAACTCCAGACGGTTTGTATAACATGTAAATGCAGCACCAGCGACAAGTAAAATAAAATAGTAAGTTAATATTGAGGTTATACGTCCGTTAATGCTACAATGGGTGCCGGCTTTTCTAATTGACTGTTTGACATAGTTACTTTTGAATTAATCTCGTTAGATTGCGTTGAGGCTGTTATATGTGATAGCGATGAGCCATTATGGATTTGTTCTGCCTCGTCTCCTGGCGAGCTGGCATTGTTTTCGTCGTCAGTCAGCATCTTTATTTGTTCTTCTTCAGAAAAATGTTGATCAGTGTCTTTGTTGTTTTCATCATAGCACCAGAATTTATCAAAGAGAGGTTCAAGAAGCAAAACGATACCGGAAATATAGTAGCATGCTCCCATCACCCTGAACGACACGTCCCATGTCCCTGTAGCGTCCTCAATCCAGCCTATAGGGATCAAATACAAACTCCATCAGTATTGAACAAGTAGTATAGATAAGGAATCATTTACAGCCTCACACGTCTTGTTGTTGTTGTTGTTTTTTATACATGTAACACCTAGTTCAACATGAAATGTGCATGAGTCGTAAAACATATAACGTGGCTTAATTAACTCTCATTTTCCCACCGGAAAGCCGATGTCATCTTTGGAATTAGTTAAGGATCAACTTCAATCAATTGTTTGTGTTATGGCTCAATAACATAAAAAATATATTGAAATTAATCCTGGTAATTTAATCTTATTTTTACATAATCTTTGTGAAAATTTACTTGTATTGTGGGACTCTTTCCTCTCATAAATCATTACGCTGTTGTATCAGCAAATCAAAAGTGACGTTACAAATGGCGACGCCATTGTTTACGTTATGCTAAAATAACACAAATTTCTAGGTCACAAAAAAGTGCCTCTTACAAACAAGATATAATTATAGCATTATTACAAGTAGGTTTGTAAATAAAAAGATGACCATTGCATCGAGGTTTTACGGAACAAAAACTATCTGTGTTAAACAAATCGATACTGTACGTAATACATAACTGGCATATACAAAATGTATTGCATTCACTGTAGGTGAATTCATTTTCCGAATTTGTTTCAAAACGTTGTCATTAAATGAAATCTAAAATATCTCATGACTTCTGCTCAAGATATAAATATATTTTCATCGCCAAAAATTTCATATTCAACCATTAATACATTTAACTAAATGTAACCAATATTATAAAAAAACGAAGCAACGTTACTTACTTGTGAGGGAAAACAAAATGAAATGCACTGCATTTCATAAACACAATCTTGGCGATGTATTTTGACTGCTATTTCCCCTGAACTAATATTCCCAATAACTTACGTATACTTACCCATTGATGGTTGGCCGAGAACTAGACCTAGCGACAGAAACAGCGTCAACAGTCCCATTGCTGACGTCAGTCGGTCCAGTTTTACACAGTCCAACATTGCTACAGCCATCAGACTCCAGAACGCTCCCGGAAATATACCAAGTACACAGCCGTAAGCTATCATTGCAGGATAGTTTCGTAGAAATGGAATTAAAATGGCGGACGTTCCACTTGCAGCTGCCGAAATTATCATTATCTTTTTCTTTTCTAATATTTTCAGGTCGGCTAACCATCCAAAAAACGACCTAGCAAAAATCTCTGTCGCTCCTACCATTGATAATGCTATAGTTAGCTCGTGTCTCTTTAATCCTATTGACTGCATGTGTGCAGGAAAGACTGCAAAGCTCGATGAATATGCAAATATATTGATTGTTAGGGATATTACGTACATAGATAAGCGGGGAATACGAAATAAACTAAAATCTACTATTGGTTTCTTCTTTGTTTTAAATGGCTTGTGTTCTGAGTGATTCTGTTCAAATTTTTCCTGGGAAGTTATCTTCACTTCCGGTTTATCATCAGCTAAAGTCTTTGATTTCATTAGCTGATATGGCTGACGTAAAAGGGCTCCAGCAACACACATATGAAGGAGTGTTGCACTGATGAGAAACATAGCACCATTAACACCAAATGTGTCAATTGCATAACGAAAGAAATAGGGGAACAGGAAGCTACCGATTCCACTACCGGATAGTACTATTCCATTGGCTAAGGCTCGCCTTTTTTCGAAGTAGAAACTGACTAACGTTGTACATGGGGAATACAGTAATCCGCCTCCGAAACCTGAAGAAAGTGAGAATAAAATTACACACAATTTTGTCACTTATGTAGCAATTTTATCTGCAAAAGTATTGCCATCAGATAAATATTGATATATTTCATTGGTAGAAAACGCATTGTCAATAACGTTAACACAATTATTGTAAATTTCAATACGAATGCTCGTTATTTTAATGCTTAATCTTTAAAGGTATTAAAGCTGACTTGGATTTAAAATATCGATGTGTTGTGGTGGTAAAACTGACCGGAAATGAAGCCAATAGTAAGGAACATCCACTCAATCCGGGGAACAAATGCGGACAAAAAGTACCCAGTGGCCATCAATAATCCGCCAATCATCACTACGGCACGAAACGAAAATCGGACGGCTAGGTAATTAGCGACAGGCCCTGAGAAGTACAAGATAATATGTTAGCAACAATCATACAAAACTGTCAACATTTCTTATTTGTTTTTGAAATGGTTTGTGTTTCGATTCCTACCTTTTGGCCCCTGACATCACTGACGAGCTCCAGAAGGACGAAACAACTGTATGATGCAGTTTAATTAATTAAATACTGTATCTGTTACTAAATTTAAAGGATGTAGCATGTGTGTATGTGTGTGTTACGTCATTCGTTACAATGTGCAATTACTGTGTAACTGGTCATTGGGACCAGTTGTTTTGGCCGGTTTACACAGGTGTAAGGTTTGTAGAGGTTTGATATGAGTTCAAAGGGAAATGTTCAGACCGGACCGTAAGGCCGGAATAGACAGGGATTCGGATTAGACAGTAGTCGGTTAAGAAAAGTTATACTGTATTTGCATAAATGTGGTTTGCACATATTTATAAGGATATGAGGATAAGTGTAAGCCTTCAATACATCTATCACTTTACCACATACATTGAACTCTCCTTGCAGTATGGGCACTTTTGTCATAACGCATATAAAGAAAGAATAAAGTCATCATATTCCATTACATGTGTATATTAAAAAGCAACTAATCTTGGTGCATCATGGTGTCTTTGGGTAGGTTTGGTATGGTATACCTCCCGGTGTATGTGATGTGAGTGTTTGGTTATGTTGGTATAAGCTTCCTTGCGATAGTTCGGAACTTGTGCTGCTTGAAAGTGCTATCACACTGAGTGAAGTATACTGCGGAAGGTCCCCTATCACATTATACTGACAACAGATAAGCCAGTCTTACCATTCCAATAATAATAATGCTTAATGTCAAGCAAGGAGGGGCTCCAACCATTGTTTGTGTCTTGGGACAAATACACGTACATAAACTCGGCTCGACTTTTATTCTGTGCCGGCAGACGACTAGGAAAAGCCACTCTAAAGCGCTTTAAAGTACATATATATACAATTCTTATACAATCATTACAATTAACACATATAATTATATCATAAACAATTCTTAGAAGTTCGCAGGACCGGCCTTATCAGGCGCTAACTACTTGTCCTATACCACCTGGCTAAAATCTCCCTATGTGTGTGTATGTATGAGTGTGTGCTGGAGATGAATGGTGTTCTGTTTGTAGGGGGACCGTGTTTCCAACGGCATCTTTTATAGTACCACCTCACTTGAATCCTACAACACAGATACTGCAACACCCAGCCCAGACCATTTTATACCCCTCCTGGTTTGTTGGAGATGTGTGGACAGGAGAAAAACACTTTCTCTGAATATTCCATGCGTATGACGATTTCGGGGATCGCCTGCATGGAAGGCCAGAGTGTTAACCACTCGACCAATCCACCCGTCATGCATGGGCGTTACGTTTACTACTTACCCATAAAGAAGTAGAGAAACCCCTGTAGGCTTCCGATCAAGGCTGTGTTCCCAGCACCTGAGTCGTAGGTAACCAGGAGTTCCGTGTAGAGAATCCCAAACGCCTTTGACACCCCGGACAACATCATGTACAGACTGCTACTAGCTGTTGTCATCAATTATAATCCAGTGAGAACATTTAATTTCTGTACGAATGTGATTGATAACGCAATTAACTTCACCTTTACTGAAACCATTATTTTGTTAAAAGAATAATAAATTCTAAACGTTCTCACGTCGGCGTATTAACGAAACAAGAGGGAAAATCAAAATAAGAAGAAAATGCTTGAAAATACAAAATAAATGTATACTTTTGTGGAATTAAATATATTGTGAATCAATGGCAACAGAATGTTTTCGAGATCACCACCAACCGGTACTTATTACCCATGAATCTTACCAAACAGGATGACCCATGCGTAGCCAGAGTCCACATTAGCCATTTCCGTTCCAGGAGGCATCCCAAATTATTCGATGCCTGCGTTCTTTTATCTGTTTATCTCTTGATACCAACGGTACATAACACCATCAACAGATTTATCTTAAAAATATATCCTGCTGTCGCATCGGTGATAGTCTGTAAATTAAAAATGAATTAGTTAAATATTTTCATCGCTGAAAATAATTTGAATAATTGATCGATTGCTATCTGTTACTAAGTAAACTTGTATCTGCTTTGTTGCATAGCAACGACGGAACATCACAAAGCACGTGTTACATATTTGATAAAATGCGATGCTGTTAAATATCACAAGTGAGGTACGATTCATAGATATATGAATGTGTCTCGGAACGGACATTAATGTATTTGTAAACATTTTCTTCTGGTAGGTGCAAAGCTTATGTGACGTTTCGATGACTAGTACATTGTGTACCATGTCACCTTTGATTTCGTCCACGCTGTTAGCCGTATGTACAATAGTAAAGTCATTATACCGAAATGACTAAATTCAGCGGCGTTTGAGACTGGTCATAGATATACGAGAGTCTGTGAGCCCCAACCTTCTAACCCCCATGAGTCTGTGATCTTCCCTAGGTAGCCAAGTTAATGATAATCATGGAAACGCAGTTTATTTTCACAATTACAGGAAAATGTGTTCACGTCTTGGCAGTATGTTAATATTTTGAGATATACAATGTCATGAAGTAAGGCGTTGAGACCACTTTTACTCCTTAAGAGTTGTCGTTCTTGTTACGTATCATTGAGATAATGTCCATTAAAACACAATTGTAAATATTATTAGTCAATTTGTGTCATGGTCTTTCTATATCACCATAACAACCATCGAACTCACACCGGAGACCTCGTTCTTCTTGTCGTGTGGGACAGTGATGTTACACGTATACCATGTTAGCAGCATTAAGAATAAAACTTAATCGTTCATGTTTGAATCTAGCCGGAAATGACGCATTCTGTCTACATCGTCGACAACGGAAACACGGGGATCGTACGCAAACGTACAAACATGAAAAACATGAGACGGTAAAGTATGTAAAGCTTATCATGTAGTGTAAACTTCGGTGTTATCTGTCTGTTTAAGTACTTGGCCATAAATCAACAATTCAACCGATAGTGGCGTTCATTATGTGTGTCACGCCGGTATATGAATGACTGAGTACCTCATAAACATATATATGTATTTAAGGTAAATAAAAGGGTTATTGATCCAAATAAAACACGTGTTTTAGTGTAGCCCGAAAACCCTTTATATAAAATCAGTGTTCAAATATAGTCTGTGTATACATCGAACACATTTTCTAGTTTGTCCTATATGTTAAACAAATAAAACATACATAAGGTTTTAACATTAAAGTGATTTCACTGGAATCGGTAGGTCAAATATGACGTAAATCGATGCAAATCAATATTAAACTTTACATAGTTAATAATACTCTTACAAATGTTATTTTTTTTGTCTTTTCGTCTATGCTTACCATTAAATTTTGTGAAGGAATTCATTAAACATAACTACATATCAGTTTCAAAATCGCTAACAATGCCTCCTATCGGTAATAGCTCGAGATAATGTGATATATCCCTGAGGTTAACAATAATGAAATAAGTCTGCGTTTACATTACCTGAACAGTGAAATGGTGAGGTGACAAATATCAGTAACCGGACAAATCATCTATTAATCCACAGTACACAATACTACGTGAAAAGTTCCCGATAACAAATCCACCTTGACCTGTTACATACAAAGATAAAAACCAAGACACTGTTTTCTTTAGATAACCATATATGATGAGTAATTATTGGCGGCGGGTCGGGGGTGAGATGTTACTACAGGTATCTGATAATTGACTGGTTTGTGTTAATGTCTTATTATCAGCTAAGATCAGTAAAGGCATACCTCTATGTGTATTGTAAAAAATTGTGTGTGGGTGTACAGGAGACGAGTTGGTTTGATTACTTTTACGTCCTACTAACAGCCAGAGTCATTTAAGGTCGTTGTCCCAGTGTATGCGATGTGGATGCGTTTGTCGAGTGTTTGTGAAATTGTGAGGCCGTGGTAGCCTTCGTGTTACCCTCCTTGCGATAGTCCGGATCTTTCACCGTTTTGAATTGCTAACACACTGAAATATGCCGCCGAAGGCCCCTAGTAGGACATCCCACTCGGTCCATTACACCGACAAAGGGTGAACCAGTCGTTCCACTCCCATAAGTTGAGCGTTTATCATGGAGTCATAATTACTATTGTTAGAGGCTTTGGTATGTATCGATCTAGGGACATAACCCATAGCCTTCTTCATGTTGGTATGTTTTCCTACTAGGTCGGATCTAAAGCCCATTTAAATATATAGTGTTATCCCACTGAAATACCATGTAGACGGCACCAATCACATGCCAAAGTCCCACTAGACAGATATTAGATGATCAGTTTTTGGCATTGCCACAAATGGTGAACATTAACCAGAGTACAATAACTACAATATTTATGGACTTTGGTACATTGAATGATCCGGCCTTTTACCTTCATCACTTGGGAGAACTCATGGCGTTTACGTCATCACTGAGGTATTGTCAAGCATTGTGCTACGATACAGAAGATTGTTTAAAGTAGAAAAAAACACTATAACTGCCATCCGTAGGATAACTAGAGTCCCTGCAGAGTGTGGTAGCTAAAACAATGAAGTGGCCAAAATTGATCTCATAAATGGGATTTAGATCTTTTCTTCATTTACGTTCCTACATATTCTCCTAAGTCATCCGCCGTTATATTATCACAGGTGTTTTACTGACATGTTAAGTTTACATCGCTACTCTGTTGTCTGAAATTGTTTTCCAGATACAATAATATATTATGGGTTTTTCCTAAACATGTTACATATGAAGTATATTGTTTCCTAATATTCCATTTTTCAAACTAAAAATATTGAGTGTATTGCAGACGCGTTATGCTTTTCACTATAAGCGCATCTCTTGATCCATTTTCAAGCATATGCGAAACAGATAAAACCAATAATTAACAATCCATACCGATCTTTATTTAAATACGAATCATTGTCTTGACCTAGTAGGGGAGATATGACAATTAGGGCTTTCTGGTGACTATCAACGATTTTTTTAGTTTTTTGTCTATGAACAATTTTGTTTTAGGTGGTCATGACATGACAAAGAAATAGGTCACTGTAACCTACTTTTCGAACTTTGACATTTTGCATAATTAGTGTGATGTTCCAAGGTTTTAGAATTTCACAATGCATCAAAATTAGATTAAATATTAAAGATTCCATAAATATCAAATAGTTTTAACAAAATTGGGGCTATTATGTATTTGAATCCCCAATTTGACTCCGCAATAACCCGTTTGGCTCTCCGATCCTGATCTTAATGTCATGTCATGTCATGACCACCTAACCCAAAGGTGATAGCCATCAGAAGGCCCAAATTGGCACTCCTCCTTTCCTTCTCGAGCCACAGTCTATGTCATCTATCTTATCTATATTCATCACACATGTTCCACATAGAGATATTCACTCCTGTAATCCTTCCAAAATTACTTCCTTTATATTTGTAACGAAATTGGAAAAAAACATGTTGTCATCATACTTACAAGCAGCTGTTGCCCTTTAGTACAACGCATCCCATTATTCGGTCTATGTCATGTCATTGCAGTAATAAACTAAACGTATAAATGTTTGTGTCATAAAATGTACGAGGATAGTAATAGCTATGTCACTCTCTATTTGTAACATACGAGATGCTAAATGCATTGTTGTAGCGTACCTTAACATAGGTTCGGCAATGATTTTGATTACACTAAACATTTGAGCAACAGCTAATGAGAAGGGTGGTCAAACTTTTAAAAGTGGTCTTTGCCTTTGTGGATATTTATATCAAGTGTCATCATATGAGTCCAACTCTGCGTACAAAGTATCATAGTGTATATGCTGGACGGATTGCTCTAGTGTACCTTAACGTTCATTCTGCAATGTCATTAATTACATTAAACATTTGAGCTACGGAAAATGAGAAAGAAGGTTAAATTTTAAGGTGATTTTCTGCCCTTGTGGTTATTATTTTATTAAGTGCCATCATATGAGTAAAACTCTTGACTGCGTTTAAAGTAGCGTATGCGCAATGAAAAATGCTCGACAGCTCACTTTAGTGTATGCTAACATAGATTCTTCAATATTATTAATTACAATAAACGATTGAACAACGGTTAATGCGAAAAGGTCTTCCAGTGCTTTTTGCCTTTGTGTTTATTTATATTACGTGTCAGCATATGAGTCAAACACTACGTATAAGTAGCATGTAGGCTCGACGGATTACTCTAGTATACCTTAACGTGAATTCTTCATTATTATTTATTACATTAAACATTTGGGTAACGGCAAATGGGGAAAAATGTCAAAGTTTATACCAGTCATTTTCTGCCTTTGTTATTCTTATTATTAAGTGTTATAGCATTATATGAGTCTGTGTATTTGCGCTATTCTTTCAAGAATACATAACACACACATATGCTGCACCTTTTAAATATAATAATCGATACAGTATACAGAAAAAAAAATTAAACTGCATCATACACTGTATTACAGTTAGTTCGTCCTCCCAGGAATCTTCAGTGTACTAGGGGCCAAAAGGTGAGAATCCAAAGTTTCTAAACTGAAGTAGAAGCAGAATGATCAGGTGCGTAAAACCCCTTTATTCTATGAATTTAGAAGTAAGATTAAAGTAGTACTGTATAACACCAAATCGTGTACTACGAATATGTGTATATTTTGTACCATGCCACTACTCAAATGAGATAACTGTGGAAATATAGGCTCCAGCAAACCTCGGGGACTAAAATGTAATTAATACTTAATAAAATCCATCATAGAACATCTGTGTATGACTATTACCCTTCAAACACAACTGGTTGTCGAAGTTTATCTACGACTCTTTTATTCAAATGAGAAGTTGATATTTCAGTAAATCTATTTTATTGTGTCATGAGATTCATAAACGTTGTGAGGTATATACCTGACATCAGTATACAAAATGACTTGACTTCAATGTGATGCAAGTTAACTGAGTATAGCTACATATTTGAGGATGTCTAAAAGAATAGAAATTACTCCTGTGGATTCTGGATATTCGTGGGTCATCTTACTAGGTAAGAATGTTTGAATTTTGTTTTTCATTTCAATTGGTTATATTCAAGTCAGGGAAGACGGATCGTTATTATTATTCTGTTTTCTGTCTTGCCATATTAGCATTAGGAGATAAACTTGAATCTCATCTGGCAGTTCATATTTAACTTTATGACATCAATCAATTCGAGAACAATAACGTAACGGTTTTCCAAGACGACTGTCTCTACAACTTGCAGCTATATATGGCCTCCTTCAGTTTTGAAATTGACGTTGTCTTAAACCTTTAATTTTGTTTGATATCTCAATTTTGCAAACATTTGTTGATAATTCGTTTGTCCTGAAAACTACCTTTAGAAAAATATCAAAACATTCTGCGTGTTCCAAACATCTTCACAATATAGTTGATCAGTATCTTTTCACTGTTATGATATCCAATGACTGTACATATTCAAATGCATTATGTTAAGAATTCCCAAAATCTATGGAGTTAATGCAGTACCAGAGATGTTTTCGCCTAAGGTAAATAACGCATTTTATATGAGGCCGAATTAATTGTACACTGTAATGACAAATAAATAAACACAACATATTCTTAACAATAGTAAGATATCAAAGTGAAATTATAATGGGAGTATAGATTTAACATTTGTCTTGGTACTTACAGGAAACCGAATATTATTTACACTATGGGGACTATGAACACGTTTTACGAGTGTTATATTGGTTTCAAAGAGAAATATCTTGTATGATATGAAGGTTGACGTTTTTAATATGCCGATTAGTGCGCTTTCTTTTTGTGTTTTAAAATGATGACTCGGTTCTCACTTTGAGGACTTGACGTTTACTTGGATGTAACAAATACGACGGGTGTCGTTGATGAATAAGAGGACTCTTACTCTTCCGGAACACCTGGTGTATTTATCCTTTTACTTTGGTTATATTTCCGTTGTTCATATTTTGCCCCCAGTTTAATCGATTTTGAGTTGGGTTTATGGTTTTGTTGACGGTTTTTTATTCTCTTATTTGTTTTCAGCATGTTCCTCAATCTACATGATGTTGTCAGGGGTGGTGAAGTCCTTTGGGATTCTGTACACAGAGCTATTGGTTACTTACAATGCAGGTGCTGGGAACACGGCATGGGTTGGCAGCCTACAACTTTTCTTTTTCTTTGTTATTGGTTAGTAGAGATTTAGGTCTCTTCATAAAAAGTGAAACATATATATAAACACCTTTTCCTTTTTGTGGTAAGTAAACTCTGACTGCGAATATATTAGCGTATCTGCAATGACAAAAAGTTCGGCGGATCGATATTCAAATACATGATGTCCAAATATGGCGTCGTTCACACTTCAGAACAATAAGTATTCGCTGACAGTCATTGTTTGGTTCTATCAAGACCTTGAAACATGGAACATACATGGAATCAATTTCATGTGATCATACAATAAATGGTTTTTAGCAAATTTTGATTCCAAATGTTGCGCATTCGAGATTCTTTGACGGTAACGCAAAAATGCAGTTGTGACGTCCGATGTCGGACCGCGTCACAACCAGACCACTGTGTCAATACGTGAACATAACGACCGTTATAAATAATGAAATAAGTTCTAAATGCTAGTAATATTACTTAATACCAAATTTACAAATGCTGTTATTAGGAAACTAGTGTTATTCTCTGTGTATTTTCTAAACTTATCAATACATCGATGCTATCATTGTAGCAACCCGCTTCGCATAACACTGTAAAATTGATAATGATGTACATTTAAGGATTGCACCTCATTTTGACTGCATACACGCTAGCATACCCGCAGTCGGCAACGAACATATTCACTACTGAGCGCTAACGCGCACCATAGAATATTCGTTGCCAACTGCGAACATACTACCGTATACTATACGCAGTCATAATCTTTATAGTACAATCTTTATATGTACCGTCACTGTTGGGCAACAATAGAAAACAAACCAAAAACACGGGGCTGTAAGTACGGATTTCGAAATTCACCACAATATTTTGATGTTGAAAGTATATATGATATATTTAAAAAAAAATAAAAGTCGTTTTGTATGGCATATATTATGTTAGATGGTACTGAAGGATTCAAAGAATATTGAAGGGTTTGGTTTGGTATGATTGTTTTTAGTCCAATTAACAGCCAGGGATTTAAAGTGCTACCTTACTGAACTATACTACGAAGCAACCCATCCGGTCATGCGTTCTACATAATGCTTAGCGAGAACATGTCGACATTACAAATCCACATACATCAATCATCATACGAGTACATTTTGTATAACTGACATTTACTTATTTCCCTTGAAAGGGCCAATCGCTAACCACCTGGCCGAGAGATTCTCGTTCCGAACGGTAACGATAACGGGCGGACTGCTGTTGTCGACAGGTTACCTGGTGTCCGCCTTTGTCCCTGGAATGGAATGGATGTATTTGACCATCGGCGTTATAACCGGTCAGTTTATTGCTGTTCAAAATGTTTGTTTGTTTGGTTTCATGTAATCACGGCAGGTAAGGTCATATGTAGGCTGTTTAAGGATAATCATAACGTCATATAACACTGAAATTAATAAAGCGCCAGATCTTGCTAGAACCAAAAAGCAAACGTTCCCATTTTTATGAATAATTCAAAATACTAAAAATATTTTGTGGGTGAACAAATTAAGAATGATGGTAGCATATGATGTAATGAATATATTTAATGTTGATTATTACGTTTACTGTAATACTTCAGAACCTCTTAATGAAAAAATTGAAAATAACTTGTTTCCTATACTTTCACCACCATAACCAATATTCTGGCGAATAAATAAAGAAACAACACATAAAAAACTAAGCAATTTTACCCCCTGGGTCTTTTTGTCATTTACCTATATGTTATGTTCAGATGACTTGAATAAGCTAAGTAATCATGCGGGAGAATTGTGGGCATGTCCGTTTAACAAATATTTCATGGCTTTAAATGTGTCCAGATACATGTATAGCAGTAAAAAGACTGGCCACCTATTTACATTATGCATTTACTACACAACAGGCTAATAAGGCCTTAAAACAACGTTGATGACGTTGTTATGTTGATGACTTTGGTCAGCGAATACCGACATTTCGGGAGAGGGCCTCGTGATTTATTACCATTTGTACCCAAACACTAGGCTATTTTGTCAATATTTACGTATATATTGATGACTCTTTTGTGTTTTGAAAAGAGGACATTTTTATCGTTAACAAGGCCCCTTACATGACCGCATGCGAGGTATCCCTGTAGAAAAGGTACGTAGAGCGTACAGCGAAAATACTACAACCACAGATTTTTCAGTAACTTCATCAGAAGTGTGCTACTCATTTTGCCCAAGGATATGACAAGGAGAAATATCAATGGTTCTTTAGAGGGGTTGATAGAACGGCTAACTCCTTCCCCTGTGTTCTTTTTTTCAAATCTCCATCCCAGTTGCTCTTTTAAACTGATATTTGAAATGCATGCATACTCTTCCAGACATCTACACGTATTACATCCATAAATATGTTCCGATGAAATCGAAATATTATACAGCAGTTCTTTTTTTTCTGGCTGCTAGTTGATACCATTTTTTAAAACTGAAATGAACAAAATACTGTAGCTGTAAAACAACTCAAACGCTGTATTTCTCTTTTACTTATAGGGTTTGGAAGCGGCTTACTTTATTCCCCCTGTACAACGTTGGTTAGTTTCTACTTCGAGCAAAGGCGAGCCTTAGCGAACGGAATAGTTGTATCCGGAAGTGGAGTCGGTGGTTTCGTGTTTCCCTATTTCTGGCGGTACACTATAGATACATTTGGCGTCCAAGGTTCAATGTTTGTATTCAGTGCTGTCGTTCTCAATACGTGTGTCGCTGCGGCGCTTCTACGCCAACCATACCAGCTAATTAAAGCCAAATGTTTATCTAACGACGAATGTGGTGCGGATTCCCAGACATTATTTGGGCAGAGTGAAACTAAGCGTGAATTGTTCAAAAGAAAGCGCATTCCAATAGTGGATTTTAGTTTATTACGTATTCCTCGACTGGTTATGTATGTCATGTGTATGTCAATCATTATTTTTTCTTACTCGTCAAGTTTTTCAGTCTTTACAGCTTACATGCAATCTTCAGGTTTAGAGAGTCATAGGATAACTCTAGCATTCTCAATGATAGGAGCGACAGAGATATTTGCTCGGCCATTCTTTGGATGGTTAGATGACTTGAAAATAGTACAAAAGAAAACAATAATGATTGTTTCGGCTGCTGCAAGTGGAACATCCACCATCCTGGTTCCATTTTTTCGAAAATTTCCTGCCATGATAGCTTACGGCTGTGTACTTGGTATATTTCCGGGAGCGTTCTGGAGTCTGATGGCTGTAGCAATGCTGGACTGTGTCAAACTGGACAGACTGACGTCAGCAATGGGACTGTTGACCATGTGTATGTCATTGGGTCAGGGCCTTGGTCAACCATCTATGGGTAAGTACATGTGACATTAACAAGAGTTTTTGTCACCGTCTTTATTATTACTTTGATCAATAGTTCAACAATTTGGATATTCATGAAAATGAATTGAAAATTGAATATTCTCATTAGTATGTATGTTTGTTGTGATTGTGAATTATGCCTCAGGCTCACTTAAGGCCATGGTGTTTACTTAGATTCGACCTAGATTTATATGACGGGTGTCGTCGCTGAAGCAGAAGGTACTTACTCCTCCGGAACAGCTGGTCTTATTATCATGTACCTTTACAAGGAATGTTGAGTAAATCTTTTCTTTTTTCATTTTCTTTTTGCCTCAGGGTCATCGATTTTGAGTTCGAATTATGCTTTGGTTGACGCTTTGGTATTCTCTGATTTGTTGTTGACATGCAAAAACATTGTTTTTCACCCTTAGGCTGGCTGGAGGATGCCACCGGATCATGGAACATGTCTTTTATAGTGATGGGAGTGTGTTACTATATTGGTGGTATCATTTTGATTCTTGAACCTGTCATCGAGAAGATATATATTGCTGCATCATTGCATGTTCCAGGTGCAATAAACACAACCGAGCAGCTCAGAACGGAAGCAGAAACACCTGAATAAAGCAAGAACGATTCAAGTAGCTTGTCAATGAGAACTGAACACCTTGAAATCCATGTTATTATGTTAGGATAGGACTGTTACTATTGAACACTTACAACATATACAGACCAGACGTTTCTGATAGGTAAGCGTCTTCTGCTTCATAGACGACATCTGCCATATAAGACAAGTGCACATCCAGAATCTTCCAAGGAGAACTGAGTATTGTTTGCAAACTTGACGTTATTGCACACTGATGAGCAAATTAACATACCCGGTATTACAATCTTCCATTGCATGATCGTTAGGAGCGACTGAATTCAGAATCTCATCTTTTCTCTTCTTTCTAATTAACTTTCTCCTTCATTTTGTCTGCCTTCACATTACCTCCCATTTGGGCTTTAGTTGAGCGTTAAACCCTGTGATGAAGGATTTGGATTCTTGTCACCTAGCTGAAACATACCAGAGTCTCGAAAATGGAAAATACTGCTCCCCGCTTGACCTTCAGCATTGTGGAAGTAGAACGACTTGTTCATCGATTATCAGCATATTAATGTGACCGGTTTGGGTGTTCTGTTGGGAGCATTCGGCAAAAATGTGGTAGCACTTAAAATCGGCAAAAGATCCTGACTATAGCATAGATGTCTACACAGACATAACACACAAATACACACTCAGCACACAAACTCGGATCGCATACACCGGACTATCGTCCTTATATGGCACTAGTTACATTTTGTAATAGGACGTAACAACATCAATCCAAACTACTTTCATATCACACAAGAATACACAATGTCTTGTTATCACGATGGCGACTATAAAAATAGCCGAAGTCCTGATCAACCTTCATTATCTAGAATTAGTTGACATTGTGCTTTCACTTTTCCTCCAGCAGCTAAAATTCAGAGTACGCATTGGAATAAAGAATCAACTCTGCAATGTGTTTTAATTTAACACTATAGTTGGTGGATGTTATTATCAAGAAAGGAAAAGTTCGAGATTTAAAAATCGAACTCGTCACGTTTATCGTACATGAGTGCATGTTACTAAGCATGAAAAACTCATGCAGTAACATAGAAAATTAATGTTTGAATACTGTCAATCATATTCTACTACTTTGTACTTGTTAAAAGTGGAAACAATACAAATATATCGTATGATCAATAAACGTTTGATGTAAACCAAATGGTGTTAAAGTTATCATTGATCAATAAGATGTTATAGATATTTATTTTTTATGCTCACCTGCCCGAAGGACAAGTGAGCTTTTGCCGTGGCACGGCGTTCGTTGTCTATTCGGCGTAAACTTTACCAATATGTTCAGGATACTTACACTGCTGGGATAAAGAGCTATCAAGTTTGTTTATATGAATAACCCAATCTGTTTAAAATTCTCACTCCATTCATAAAAGGATCCGACAACAGCCGTGAAGAGGCTGATTTCACAATGTTCTGATGACAGGCGTATTTACGATGTCAACCGCAACACAAAATATCGTCATATTGATTGGTTAATGGAAAAATTTGCCAGAACATAATGTTTTTTGAAAAAATCACCACGACATACCCAATTTACTGCATTTTAATGTTTCAAGTATAAAGTTTAACAAAAAACTGAAGATGATACGGTAGCGTTACTGCACTTGACTCAGCAAGTTTACTAGCACCAATAAATTCAAAATAACGAATTCACACAACTAATACCGGCTTGTGTTATAGTATGTTTTGCACATTATTATAAGCGAAATGAAACTGTAAGTTAGATATAAAATAAAGTTACAGAAGATCAACATCAGAAGCACGTGGCTTGTAACTGACATATGGACAATAACACAAAGACAGTACAGCATGTTAAATGCCCAATATACGTAACTTTCGGCAAAACTCGAAGCGAAAACCAAGCCTAATAACTTATTATATTTATAGATTTAGTTAACATTAACTGATATCAGCAATATTCAAGATAAAATCTTTTAAGCGGTTACCGGTACAGCAGCAGTTGAAACTCGGTATTTGTAAACACGCGTCAATTTTGAACTGTCTTCTAACTTCAGCTTGTTGTTAAAGTGGGCCATACCTTGATGTTTCTGTCAAGAGTTTCTTGTTAGTTACCGCTCATGGTTACTTCGTTTTAGACTTATTTTTGCATGCTTAACAACTGAATATTTTTATTGGGCCTTTAACAATACATGAGCAATAGAAGACACAATAACATAATTACAAAAAATATATAATATTTGTATCTACAGTTAATATTAACAACGTTCCGGATACCTAAACAGGCTATCCCTGCCACAGTATTGCCACATATTATGCCAAAATCGTGTCACCAGCATCCATACACACACATACACATAGAAACCCGCTATCCCTGCCACAATATTGCCACATCTTACACCAAAATCGTGCCACCAACATCCATACACGCACACACACATCATACAGTGTTGACATTGTGACGAAGCAAGACAGGTGAAAATCAACAAAGCGTGCAATATACCAATGGTGTGTTACGACACATATGCCCTAACAAGTGTAGTGTAGAGCCATATACCTAGATGTGCCATTTACCTGTAGTGCAACACGTATACGCATGTACATGTGTATACAATGTAGTTAAAAGAAAATGGTCAAGGGAACTAACCACGTACCGGTACTAACTTGGTGAGTATATCCGGAAGTTAGACTGAACGATATCATTACGGGGAATTCCTTATTGATTTAGAATGTTATACCTGGATACCTGATCTGTATTTGTCCGTCCTGCCGAATACAAGGTTATTTGGGCAATGAGTATACCTTGATACCTGGTCAGTGCAGTAGGTATGTACACAGAGTATCGGGTGGTCAGTTGTAGTGTATTTAAATAGAACTCAGTGACCGTATTTTGTTTCTGTTATGACAGGGTAGGTAGGGCTATATATAGCCATGCTGTTTGTTGATAACCATGAATTGTATGGTACATTTACTATACACGTGCAGAAATGAAGAGTGAATGTAAAATATTAAATAGATAATCTTGTTTAAGTGCCGGTTTGACACAGTTATTGTTACACGAGAATGTGTATTACACAACTGAATGTAATCGCTATATTTCACTATTGTTTATGTGTCCAGCGTTATTTCGAAACAGAAGTAAAAGCTGAGGTAAAAAGAATCAATAGTAGGCACGTATACATGTAGTAGGGTGGTATATGTGTAGCGTATACGATGTGTACACTGTTGTATATATATGTGATACTTATCTGTCAGCTTACTTCTGTACAAGATCAGGCATACATTTGTAAATCCAACATTTTTAACTAAGAGGTAGCTGTCTACGCAATTAAGTGAAGAATTTTAATAATATTTTAACTAGATATCACAAAGCTTTTAAGCTCAAAATTTGCAAAACCCTGTGTCTGGTTCTAGCCCTTATATATTGAATTCATGGGAAGCCCAACTCGATCAACATATGTACAAATTTGGAAATATTTCACTGAAGTTATTATAATTAACCACATGTTTTTACAACGCTGCAGATCCCCACCTCATAGCTATCAATACACAATTCACGGTAATAAAGCGATAGGCAGAATTATTCTAACAAAAAGACTCAAAGTCGTAATCTTGAGGGAGTTTGAAGAAGCTGTTGTAATTCCCTTTATTCTACATATTTGAAGATTTTTCCATTGAATCATCCTTCTTTACTTGTGAAATCAACTATGAATGACATAATAAATATTTGATCCAGGTAATGTATAATAACCAATGAGCGATGTCCATCTCAGACAGATTTGACAATAAGGAAACATTTGCAGTATAACATGTATTCAAAATAGGCATATTTGCCATCAAAATGACTGATATAAGTATATTTTACACTGAATACATATTTTTAATTTTCCACAAGATCACACTTGTATACCAAAGTCTATATATTTTTTTCTGTATTTCAGCGTAATCATCATTGCATGAGGTTATCGAACTAGATGTCCCAAGACTTACCTTCAACTTCAGAAAGGAATGACCAGTGTTGAAAACTGACGCAGCAATAACCATGGGTAAAGACAATTATTTAAAGGCCCAATATACTTAACATCAGGAATTTTTTCTTGATTCTGAAAAATTCTGAAAAAACTTCAGTTGATAAAGATGCAAAAATAAGCCTAAAACGAAGTAAACCTGAGCGGTATCTAACCAGAAACTCTTGACAGAAAAATCAAAAGAATTGAAAACAATTCAGGTGGGGCCCACTCACTTCAACAATAAGCCGAAAGTAGAAGACAGTTCATATACATGCACACTAACATAACACAAATTGAGGCAAAAGGACCATAGCCGATAATAGGACGGACTTTTAAACAAAAAACAGACCATTCAAGGAAAAACGAAATCAGGTTATCTAAAAAGATCTTGCTTAGTGTATGCTTCTCATCCAGAGTTACTGCAATCAGATATTCGTTCCAGCAACATTGAGAAATGGAAATGATATAATCGTATGAGCGTAGTACTATAAAAGTTGATATTTTGCGTGTAGAATTTTTGGCTTAAGTAAGCATCTAAATTGTTCGCAGTGTGGGATAGTTTGTGCTGTCAGTCGTGAAGCTTTGCACTGTATGCATATAATATTGTTAGACGCTGTAGAGTTTGATTAGTGTTAATACGGTCGCATGTTGATATATATGCGCAAAGCTAATGCAAGTGAAATAAGAGAAAATTTCCAGTCGCAAACAATTCCACTTTTACCATTTGTGTTGGTGTATATATAAAAGGTTCATCAGCTCGTGTTAAAATTTTTTTTAAATTAGTATATAAAAATGTAAATATCAAAGGGAACTTAACAACTTTCTTGCTAAGCAAAACGTAGCTCGAGATTGATTTGTTCATGATGCTACAAGTTATGATAAAATAACATGCTTTCATAGTTTCAACGTTTTTGCAGAAGTGTTTTACGAAAATGTGAGGCTAATGATTTTTTTTCTTTTTCTGTAGCAACTAAACCTGAGGCTGACAGCCTATCTGTAAGGCTACGGAAAGACGGCAATGACATTTACACGTCAGTTACGCCGGGTCTGTGTACAGCGATACGACTAAGTAGGCTAAGTAAAGCAACAAGCCTGTATTTTAGGGCGTTCGAGGCTGCCACGAAGGACGAAGAGTCTGTATCTGCCGCTAAGAATGCAGCAATGGCCTACTGGAAAATGGCAGAAGCAAAAATAGAAGAGTGCAGCACCGTTGCAAATACTATATTTTACTATAAGGAGGTTTTTAAATACTTCTCCTATGCACATAATAATGGTCTTTTGCACAATTCACAAGCTTGGAATACGAAGCTTAGCTCCTCGATTGACAGCTGTTGGTTGGATTTTACAGGAACCACGCACAAGCATTTCGACCTGGAAGAAAGGATAGACATGTATTACAACATCCTACAGACGGTTGAAATTGACTTTTTAAGGGGTAATTTTTATCTCAATCTTGCAAGATTCCACTTCCGGAACGGCGTTACAGCGATTCAGAATGGCCAATATCAACGTGGGCTGTCCGAAATGAATAACTGTTCTGTGCCGATTCACGAAGCAAGGAAACAATGCTTGGATGCTAAGAATGTAACACTGGAATGTGATTCGTTAGAGGATGACATCATTATGCATACATGTACTGCTGATGCTATGCAAGCCATCGGTGTTGGTGAGTAATCAATTAACATGAGAAAGCATACTACCAGAGCGGGTAAAGAAGTGAATCTAAATATATAATTCATCTAAAGCAATAATCCTCAATAGTTGATTTACTACATGTTTATTATTTTACATAGCCTTAGTAACTTAGGGAGCACTGTTCTAGTTTATATTTATTTCTGTTTCTAACAATGTAAGGTTCCCTTGCACCCAAGCAACTAACTTTGCAATATTTCATTTTTGGCTGTCCACAGGCTAGGGAATACCAAAGACCTTTTGATATTTGTTGTTCTGCTTCATCATTGCAGTAATGTCAGCAACTGTTTCACATGCTGTCACTTTAATGCACCTTGGCGAGATGTTTACTGGGGGTCATCGGCACAATATAAATGTGATACAACACATTACAATCGACATCACAGCCGCTGCATCAACCCTGGATATGATGCTTTTGCATTGTTCCGTTCAAATTCATACCAAAGGCAGTCTTTTTATCCTATTAAAATCATCCCTTTGTTTTGAATTTTAAAATCACTGTTTTTAAACTTGACAACACGAGTATGAATCTGTATGTATAATTCATTGTTTTTTATTAAGGTGACGGGTTGTTCGAGCAAACCATCAAAGACAACGAAACCGTCAACATGGACATTGTCTGGGATGTGGTAGATTGGTATAAAGTTGCTATACTGCGCACGCGCGAGAGAACGGAAATGGAACAGGAAGCTATAGCATCAAGTCGATTAGGCAAAATATATGAAAGTGTGCTCAAAATGAAGGACAAAGCAAAAGAATATGTGATGCGGTCTATTCAACTGGCACATAGCATGCATCCGCGAACGTTCAACACGGAGGGTAAGTTAAATGGTTTGTCGTTTTATCCTACAGTTCGACCTTAGCATAACATATGTAAATTATTCTGACTGGTTTACATCAATACTTGTTAAGGATTCCTGCCACAATGTATTATTTTGTCCCTTTAGTGTTTCGGATTCAAGATCATAAATCTTGGCAAATAGTTCTACAATTATATCAGAACAGTGGTATAGCAATCTGAATTCTAGGATTATCATTCATGTTTAAAGGTCACATTTTCCGTATTCTTACGTTTTTGCTCTTAATTTAGAATACTTTAGACAATTATACTGAAGGAAAAGTACACGAAATGATTTTGCATTTAATACAGTACAGTACTGTTGTTTTTACAATTTAATATAAGATTTTTACTTGTTATTTTTTATTAATTTACATGGAACTTGTAGAAAATACTATAGTAAAGATATGCTAATACTTAGAATATTCCAAGGAACCTAGTTCAACTGGACTAAACCCTTTTGTTTATACAGTTAGCGGTAGTATAACATAAATTATCCAGATATTTTTTTCATTTAGTGTAATATCGGTAAAATTAGTTTCCAGTGCATAGTAACTGATTAGTAGTGAAACGGAAGATATATTTTACGTGTCCTCAGTCCTAGTATGTGTTTCGTGTATTATCTATTAATTGTGAAACGCAAAATTTATTTCAAGTTCGGAAGCAAATAAGTTGAAAATAATATCTATATATTATCAGGAAATATATAAAACGCAATACCTGATATGAAATGATAGCAATGGTTTATTCACTATGAGGAAATGTGCCTCATCAATACTTTCGAAAGATCATATCATGGGATTGATAGAGAAAAAAATGAATTTTTTCGAGGTGCGTTGTTCGTGAAACTCAAAATAATCACTCTAAAGATTCAATTATTGTAATTATGAAGTGCATTGTTTTTTTAATTCAGACTGGTTTAAAGATGCCTCTGCGATTTTGAAAAAGTATCAACAGGAAAAAGAAGCAGAGGACGATGCAGAATGGAATAAAGCGAGAGAAGAGATAAAGAAAGATATCAAAGAACAACTGGACGAACTAGAAAAGGCAGACAAAAAGGGAGATATTGATTTTCTTGACTACATATACGAGTAAGATTTGGTTTGGCTTTGTTTAATTAAGACAGGGAATAATGTTGAACTGTCCTCTTTGAAATAGAACGGTTCTAGTTGCGATTTGAGAGTGGTATATAACTGAAATACCATACCGAGGGAACCAGACAGCATCTCACCTGGTCACATTCTACTGGCAACTGGTGAACCAGTCTAAAATTATGAAGACTTCGGTTTTTCTCTTCTAGGGGACAAAACCGTTCAAATTCCTTGCAGGGGCTAATGCTCACCTAAAGGCAAATTGTTAAGCAGTGTCAAGGAAGGCATAAGGAAAAGGGATCAAATCCCAAATTAACAGGCTTCCTAAGAACTATGAAATAGGGGGAGGGGGCAAGTACATAATACTTACGCCCGATATAAGGGCATTCTATAAGTGAGGCCAACTGGAGAGCGCCTGTTGGTTGAGTGAGTTTTGGGAGGCTGATGTACAATGATTCTGCTGTAACATAAAGGATTTTTTTCTGATTGTATTTCATAAAGCCTTATGTATGATACAGTTTCTTCCTTGGTCGTCTGCAGTCGAAACGTAGAATGTTCAGTCAAGTGAGGTAGGAAATGAGATATATCCCCACACCAACACATTTAATATTCCTTAATATGGTAGGTTGGTATTCCCTCCTTAACGTTCAACATTCAGGTAAATCATAATGATAGTTCTTTGTCAGCATGTGATGTGATGGTATCGCAGTATAGTGTAGAGTAGTCACGTTAATGTTGATATCAGCTAGCACACCGCTCAAAAATGACTTCATCAGTTCGTTAAACAAAATACTAAATAAGCATGCTTCTTCGATACTAGCCAATCGTTATCGTCTTCTCTTGTTTCTCTCTTCATCAGCCGCCCATTCCTTTTCCGATAACTTTATAACAATATCTATGAAAACGAAATGTCAATATCAAATTTAACTTTAATGAAGTATATATCTTCTTATCGTGCTTTTCTTACAAAAATGTTTCTATTTTTTGTTTTGTAGGAAATTTCCACCGAAGAATCCTTTGCACAAGGAACTATTTGAGGTATTGTCGAAACCATCAGACATAGATCCCAGTAAAACGAAGAAGCTGTACCAGAAAGCTGTAGTGAACTACCATCCTGACAGGGCGAATGTGGAGGAAAACGGGGTCCAATGGAAGGTTTTGACGGAGGAGATCACCAAGCTTCTTAACCGGCGGTACAATCGAATGAAGGGCCTGTAAAGTGAAAAGTAACTTAAAGATTGAAGATGCACAAACATCCAAACCTGTGTCAGGGATAGTATAACAGTGTGAAGAGCAAGGTTTCGATCCCAGTCTAGACCCACTCAACTACTAAACTTCTTTATCAAAAAATGATTCCCGCTTGATATGAATTTCCTGTCAGAAATAATTTATTACGATTGTCATTTTTATATGGATGCCTCTTGATATGGATTTCCTGTAAAAATGATTAAGACAACTGTCACGATAAGAAATACTTACAATTTAGTTAAAGTGTTTGAAGTGTTACATCATCATCTATATCCAAGTGTTACGCTAACCCACGCTGACTACACTGAAGGCGCGCTCAGGTAAAAAGAACCTAATCTATCGCTAGATTGATCCGTGTCGTTTGAACAGTACAAAGGAGCCACAACCGATTTCAAAGCTTGTCATTTTAGTTTTACCGATATGTGACTACGAGATTCTTCTTTCTTTTGATGTACATCATCGAAAAAGTGTCCTTGCCTCGTCAAGAAGATGCCATGGCGTATTTTTGGGGTGTACATGGCTTTACCGCTGGATATCGAGGATGGGGGAACATGCTCTTAAAGAAAAGATACGAACAATTCCACTATAAATGAAAACAAAATTACTCTTACATGCATGCATCTTATATACAGCTTGTCCAATAAAACAGACCGAAGTGTCAACAAAACCGTATTTATAATCCACGTTTACTGTCTTTTCGTAGCGTGTTACCTTGTAGAGCTTTTGCGTGGAGGACAACATAGTAAATCCTTACTGATATCCTAATTTACTTTATTACGTAATTACTGCTATTCGATGAATAAACCAATGTCATGTTTTATGTGAATTAACCGATGCGAAATTACCTATCAATCCTGTAATTGGCTGTGCGTTTCAATTTTGACGTCAAGTCTAGAATGAGATAATGACGTCAGTGAATAACGCACATGAGTCGTTTTACATCCAAAGATTCAAGACAATAGTTGTTTTACTTGAATTCCACAAATCTTGATTCTGTTGATAGATAGATCATTCACTGGTATCCATTTCCACATGTTTCGTTAAGACCGCCTTGTGAGTTAGCCCGTTGCGTTTTGTTCACAATTCTCGCAAATTGTCAATTTGTCTCCGTATGTCTGCATTGGTTTTATTGATACCTGCAGCTGGACATAAACAATTGACCTGCTGTGTCATTGAACCTGTTATTAAATCAGATATTTAATGTAGCATCCATGCAGGACTAGGGGTATTCGTCTCTTTCTGTTTACTTGTAACTTGGGTTATTTTGTCAACAGTTTTACAGTCAAATTAATTTAAGGACGTGCCAGGTTTTGGATGTGAAAAGGAAAGTACAAGTACACGGAGAAAAGCACCGGCCTACGGTCATTACCTGGCAACAGCCCAACGTGGGTTCGAACTCGCAACCCACAGATGTAGGGCTAGTGGTAGAATGTCGGGACACCTTAACCACTCGGCCATCGCAGCCTCCCACCCATTTTTGTCTTGTAAGAAAATAGTTGTGTATACTTGATGAACTTGTAAATGGGATATGGTTTTGGAGATAGCTAATTACTTCTTTTTCTATTTTTTGAAGAAGTCCAAAGAGGTACGATATTTCCTACTACTTTTAACAAATATTAAAAAGTCTGCTTTATTATCATTAAAATTTCTTTTTGATATATCGATTTTATTTAATTGCCTCAACTATGTATATGTATTTTAATACGTTTATTGATACATGAACAAATTTGTGTACATGGGATGTGTGATAAATACATTTGTATGTCCGTGTTATTGTATGTGTGATGTGCCTGCTGTGTATGTATGAATGCACATACGTATGAACATATTTTCTATTGTGTAAACATGTATATGAATGAATGGGTACTACTATTATGTAAAATATAGACATACATGTAAACGCTTGTCCAAGAAAGAAATAAGTTCTACATTGTTTGGTTTTTTATAGTATTTGCAATATACTGGCCTGTATTCTGCTTATTTGAACTTTTCTGTCATATAGAAGTAATGATAAGTTTGCTGTAAAGTTGTAGACGACAATTGATTTTTTTCAGTGCACTTTATGAATAGAGTGCACTATTATATTATATTCTAGTATTTATACTTGTCAGACTGAGTTTTACGAACAAAAGAGAACGGTGACATATTTGGTCTTACACTTGGTACCTGAATTCCTTATATTCAAACATTATTATTTCCACTTCATTTAACAGTGTTGATGTGTTGTTTATCACGCATGACTGAACGTGGAATTCATTAACATATTTAGGAAAAAAATGTTCGCGTCTGGTTTGTGTTGTAGTTGTATGATTATTACGTACAATTTCACAGTATTGATCACCATACCTTTGTATTGTACTATTGCAGTCAAATTAAATTTTACATAGTTGATAATCTAAAGTTGACCTTGCTATGTTGATCGCTTTGATGTTATGAATGTAATAATAATAAACTATGAGTGCTATTTTTAAAAAAAAATGTTGTTATATTTCTTAATAATATGACCCACACGAAAATCCTTAAATCATATGTTTTTCTTTTGTGCCAACATCATAAACTCGTTGCATAAACAGTAAACGAAGTGTGACGGTTTCTGCTGAAATGGAAAAACAGTAAAGCTTTATTCAAGAGCAGCTTATGAAAGATCTAGTAAGTACCGTACCAACTCTACCGTTATGATTTATAAATTGACATAGCATCTCTTAGTTTTTTTTTGCATTAGTAAGCCTACCTAGTATCCCATGTTACATTTTGTTATGATATGACTTATAAATATTAACTTTATTGATTTTACAATAATTATGAAACAAGTTGTCAAACTTATTTTAATCGTTCTCTCGCGAGAGGTATTGTTGGAGGAACTTGGAGAAAACACACGTAGTCGAGCAGGTGACCAATACCTTTTGATATGTCTACATGGTACTCCTTCCGCTATTGTGCTTTTACAAACCAACCAAGTTCACTGATATGCCATAGCCTATCTAGTATCTTCTCTAAATAGGTAATTGCAAACCAGTTTAGTATACTACTACTACAGACACACGTATCGACGTATTATCTTCTCTGTTGTTATGTTAGATATGACATAATCCACTCTGTGCTATTGACAAAAAAATGTGCATTGATTAGGTTTCTTTACAAGCGTGAGATGTTGGAAATTCCATTTAGCTCAGTCGGTAGAGCATCAGACTGGAGAGCCAGGTGTCGTGGGTTCGAGCCCCAGTGACGGCACTATCTTTATCACTTTTCCTCGTCCTATTACAAACTGGTGCCGATTACCCTGTCCGTTGCAAGGTGGGGAAGCCTTGGCGGGGAGTCAAAGAACCTGGGTTGGAGATTTAGAATAAGGGTGAAATAGTTTAAAAGATGTGTATTGATTAGGTTGCCTTACAAGCGTAAGCTGTAGAGAATTTCCCTTAACTCAGTCGGTAAAGCATCTGACTGGAGAGCCAAGTGTCGCGGGTTCGAGCCCCAGCGACAGCACTATCTTTATCTCTCGTCTTGATTAACATGATATCTCCCCAACTTTTTCTCCGTTAAAATATTTTATTTGTCATTTACATTCTGCATAGTCATATAGGTTTTAACATCATCGCCTTGTTCGGAACAAACATATCTTTTTCTGGTTTCAACTTTCGGTTTAAATTTGATCCCATGGCTTTATAAGCCACAAAGACCAAAAAAAACTGTTGCACATTTAAAACCAGATAATAATGAGGTTACTATGGATATCGACTAGCCATCTGATTTTTATTTATTTATTTATCTTTTTAAGTTTTGATACATCTGTGTCATTTTTAAAATTGATTTTAATAATTAATTTGGTCTGAAAATTGAGATTGACCGTTTCTATATTTTCAGTTTTCCATATATATCAGTCCAATAAAGGCTGAAATCGCTAATAAGTGAATGAAAATTTTACAGAAGACGCTGAAGAAAATTCTCCCTACAGTCTTCATATCACCGTGTTGCTAGGATGTTAACCCATAACAAACGTATGCGCGGTGGCGATCATAGAACACCTAGCCCATTTTTAGATTTTACGTTATTGAAACACCAGTCAAACACATCAGATCGATACCCACACATTTTATATACACCCATGTCCACACATGAAACTCGTTTATCGACAGCGTGTATGGCGCTAGTAAGGATTAGGATACATATTGAGAAATACACACAGGTACACACACATATAAACACAGGCAGCCTGACGTAGTAAGGTAGGTGAAAACATGCAAAGCGTGTTCATTAATTCATGTCGAAATGTGACACACATATAATATTGTGTATGGCGATACAAACACAATTTAAAGATCGGTGCCATTTACACGTGTACCTGTCTACATTTATCAATACTTTATTACTGGGATGTTGTTCACTTCTTTTGCGATAGTAAGGAACACTAGTGAGAAACAGGTGAGAATCAGGTAAGCAGTACCCGGAAGTTTGATTGATTAATTTCATTTTGGGAATTCTTGAATAATTGGATACGTCATGGCAACTGTTTTACCTGATATATAAAACATAAACACGGTGTTTAGAAGTTGGCAGAGCAGTCGTATACCGGCAGCTTAGGATTTATATTCAGTATACCTTAATGACTGTTCAATGCGGTAAGTATATACACAGATACTGGGGGTGGCGAGCTGCGGTGTATTCAGACCGTACCATGTATGTCGGAATTAACGTTTACCTGTATAGTAGAGTTTGTGGGTTTTGATTATCAGGAGTTGTGTGGTGCATACATGTGCTTTTGTGTAATATTTATGTCAGGTGGAAAATTCAACAGACAACTGTTGTGTTCCACACACATGCTTCACATAGTAATTTCGCACGATATTGTATGGTTGGTTTACACGAGACTGTGGATTGCGCAATCGATCGTTATCAATTTCACTTGAGTATTTCCTCATTTTTAATCTTACCAAAATAAACCTACTAAACGATATTACGAAATAGCAAAAATATAAATATGACTGTGTTTAACCGTGTTCAACATTGAAACAAGACTAGCGATGATACTTTGTATGTATGTATAGCTGGAATTACATGTATGCTGGAGGAAAATCTAAGGTAGACAAACCAATAACAGGTAAAGAATAAAGAGTAGTATATAGGGACTGTGTACAACGTGGACAATGTTGTTGTTTACTGCACCGGTGCTTGTCAAGGTTCCTAATGATATCATATTCTGGCATTGATCCAGAGTTTTTTTCCAGGTCGGAAAAAGCGAAACCTGAAGACACGAAATCTTTTATTTCTACATAAAAAAAAATCAGAGAATACCAAAGCATCAACAAAACAATAATCCGAACTCAAAATTGACTAAACTAGAGGCAAAATAGGAACAAAGGAAATATTTACACGAAGACTCTCGTAAAAGCATAAGAAAATAAGACCAGGTGTTCCGGAAGAGTAAGCGTCTTCCTATAACTAGAGTATATTAAGTATAGAAAAGTGTACTTTATTACAATTTCTGATGATACCAACATAAAAAATAATATTACTTATATGATTCGACATTGCCAACTAGGAGGGGAAGGGGCTTTTTTGCCTGCTTAATAGTTGACAAATGTTCGTCTAAATATTTACTATGAAGGATTTTCTAGAGTTTTTCTCTTTACTGATCAGCGTATACAATACCGTCTTCCTGTGATTTCTGTCTCCTTCTACATTCTGAAGAAGATTTACTTGACCTTATGTATGTTAAGAAAAATCTTGTTTTTTTAGACACTACAACTTTACACCTTTGTTATTGATTTTCAGATTTATCGTTATGATATGAAGCTACCTGATTTTGGGTATCAGCCGACAAACCAGGGGCTAGAATAAAAGGACGGTCCAGTGTCTACTTGTTCTGGTCATACAACATCTGGCATGGGCTGTGTTGATAGTAAGCAAACGGGGGATGAAGACAAAACTCCATATTCCAGACCTAGAAGCAAAAAGGAATCATGGAAGAAAAAACGAAAAAGTCACAGAGATGATCATGATAATGAATTTACGGACATAAAAGGGTCAGACCAAAACCATTGCCAAGAAACGTCGAGGAAACATGACTCAAATGCTAAATTGTCAGACAAATATAACAGCAATGAGTCAATACAGGCATCTGCTCGAAATCTTGAATGTCACGTAGAGGTTCCTAAGGAGAGGAAGAGTAAATCAAACTCTGAAGTCCGGAACAAAAATAACTGCAAGGAAGCTGAAAAACCATCTGAACAATATTCAGATAAGATTAACAGCAATGAAGATGCAGAATCGTCTAATTCATATGAGTCAGCTGATGTAGATGATTCAGATGAATCATATGAGTCGGCAAATACTGAATTGCCATGCATAAAAGCAGTCGAGGAACCACCAGGTAAGCAGCAATGTTATTTTAGCGGTTCGTAATACTGAAATCAATACCGTTTTGGTGTATGTAGCAAAGAGATAAACCAATATAAACAGACATTTCACCAAAAAGCACGGACAGCATGTTTATGATAAGCTCATTCTAGTTCATGACATGAAACTTGACAGAAAAATCGGTTTATAAGGCTTTTAGCACTAAAACATTGGTTTTATTTACTGATGGGTGACGTGAAAAGCTGAGAGATTGGTATTAAAATATTAGTCCAACGTAAAGAATAAACAACCATGATTACCATCCATAAGCTGACACAATCCATTATCAAAATATTGATGATTAACTTTCTAAACATTCGAAACTACAGAGTTAAAGCGCTACAGTTATTTCAATTTGTACTTTGATGTGTAAAATTTGTTTTGTTTTTGTTGTTGTTTTCTTTCATAGAAAACACAAGTGAAGCTGGCAGCCTGTCTGTGAGGCTCAGGAAGAAAGGAAATGAACTTTATACGTCTGTTACAAAGAGTATGGATATCATGGTCAAATATCAGAGGTATAATAAGGCTTCCGACTGCTATTGTAGGGCGTTCGAGGCAGCAACCACGGACGAGGAATCGGTATCTGCCGCGAAGAATGCCGCAATGGCCCATTGGAGATTAGCAGAGACAGGGATAAAACAACGCAGTACGGCTGGGAAAACTATACGCCATTACAAAGAGGCATTTAGGTTCTTCTCTTTTGCTTTTAATGAGGGCAACAAGTGCAATACTCTCGACTGGAGACTGAAGCTCTGTTCATCTGTTGACAGTTGTTGGTTGGATTTCACAAAAACCACGGACATGCATTTCAGCCTCCATGACAGGATAGATCTATATTACCAATGTTTACAGGGAATTGAAATTGATCATCTTAGGGGTAATTTGTATTTTAATCTCGCAAAGTTCCATTTCCGGAAAGGCGTTACTGCAATTCAGGAAGGTTATTATCAGCGTGGACTGTCTGAAATGAATAACTGTTCTATGCCGATTCACGAGGCAAGGAAACAGTGCATGGATGTAGTTAATATAGGACGAGAATGTGACACTCTAGAAGATGACATCGTTATGCATACGTGTACTGCTGAGGCTATGCAAGCAATAGATGTTGGTAAGTGATCTATATAGTATCTGTATAGTTGTATTGTAAAAACATTTAATGAAAGAAATCTGTTTTTAATTAAGAAAAAATGACTTTTTCCGTCTTTTCTTTACTTGGCTTCTATTAAGATAAACTTTTTTAAAAAAACTTGTTTAGGATTTCTGTACCACTTCACTGCCGTGTTTTATATACAGAGTAATCTCCCCTGAACGTGCCAATGGATATAACTTAACCAAGGCTTGGTCACGACATTCGGTCGACATTATGCAACTTAGTTGATATGAGCGACAGTAACACAATACGATGCATGGTTCGAATGACGAGTATATT
The DNA here is from genome assembly GCA_947623455.1 of Mimachlamys varia. Classification (NCBI taxonomy): domain Eukaryota; kingdom Metazoa; phylum Mollusca; class Bivalvia; order Pectinida; family Pectinidae; genus Mimachlamys; species Mimachlamys varia. The sequence goes on from OX392538.1 coordinate 23,845,741, forward strand.
CAAACCTCACTGATATTTGCGAAAACATAACACTGTTGTTGATTTCATTTTCTCGTTTCAACCACGCTTTAACTATGTCAAAACAGAAGTCAAAGCATTGGGATTAATTGCAAGAGGTGACAGATACTATTTGCAATAGTTTTCATGAAATCGGGTCAGCTTTGAGAGTCAAAATCTTGCAAGCAGTACTCAAAAATGTATATGTGTTACAAAATGCTTATACGTGTTTTATATGTATGTACAGGACAGGCGAAAGAACAAGCGATAAATAGTTTTCGTGTTTTGTGATTTTATACATGATTATATATATATAAATCATTTATAACTCTGTTTCTTAAATATCTGTAAAGGTGACAAGTTGTTTGTGGAAACAATCAAAGGCGAGGAAGAGATAAATATGGACATGGTCTGGGATGTAGTGGATTGGTACAAAGTTGCCATACTGCGCACGCGCGAGAGAACGGAAATGGAACAGGAAGCTATCGCAGCAAGTCGGATTGGCAAAATATATGACAAGATTCTCAAGATGAGGGACAGAGCCAAGGAATACTTCATGAGGTCTATTCAACTGGCACATAGCATGCATCCACGAACTTTCACCCTGGAGGGTAAATTGAATATTTATTTATTGTTTCTACATCTGTTCTATCGATAAGTAAGCCCAATCTGTTTGACCAATATAAAACAATCCCGGCTCCCTATCCCTATCAAAAACCGGTGTGCATAGATGCAACATTTACTCCTATCGCTAAATCTTGCTATAAGCTGCTGCTGTGATCACATTCTAAGACATATGCTATTGATGGCAAAATAAACAAGAGGCCAAAGGCCACGAGACTCTCGGTCAATAAAACATGCTTTTGGTCAATATTGCTCGGAACTGTGAGGATGTATATATGATACAGCATAGATGTAATATGAATATAAGCCAGCAATCCTTTATATCCTAGTTCAAAACTAAAATGACTGCCCATCATTACACTCCTTGTACCAGATTTTATGTGGTAACAGACTACAGCTTCTTACCATCATTAAGCTGACAATGCTTTGATTTGGAAGGTATTGTTTTAATTTCAAATTTGAATTCTTATTGAACTTGAAATACTTCATAAGGAAATTAAGATAATTATGGAGCCATCTGAATTATTGAGCCAATTTCCAAATCTTATTTTTTTAATCGGTAAGTCAACAATGCTTCAGCTTGGAGCCGGGAATGCATCAACTCTCCGTGGCATAATCTATTAGAATGTGTTCCGTTTTCACCTGAGATAACAGCCAGTCCCCCCACAATTCAACCTACTTTGATCCCACGCTATATGTGTAGCAGGCACATTGGTTTCGCATTTTTTCTTTGGTTCTCCACACAATATGTATTTGCACTTCAATAAATAGAAAACAAAACACCCAGTTTTTGGACTATTTGCACTAGCAAACAATTACACACTAAAGAAAACAAGGGAAAATCAATGCACAAATATGGGAACAGAACCTGTTGATGCGCTTGATGACAACTTGTATATAGAGTGTTTCTATTGTCCTTACTGTAATATCACAACACGGATAACGATAGATAGTTCTATATTAGTTTTACATCAATTGTAGAAGTTCCAATGAAAAGGCTCTGGTTTCCATTTATGCACATGTATTCAGCGCTGCATATATAGATATATGATTACAATAAATCTACATGTGTAAAACATTGCTTAAATGATACGAGCTGTAACGGGAGAGGCCACGGGACATGTGTGCCGCGCGACTAGTTTACCCCTCCTGTTTACCCCCTCCTGTTTACCCCCTCCTGTTTACCCCTCCAGTTAACCCCTCCTGTTTACCCCCTCCTCACTACATCAACTGCTGGTTACTAAAATTTATATAACATCTTTAGGTTCATTAAATATGGTTAGAAATATAAAAAGCATTTTCCAAAAGTTGATGTGTACCAAGTCGCACGAATTGCTTTAACTTGTCAAACGCACAAAATTCTGCCACAAAATTGCAGTTTTTATGCCCAGTACGGCTAAAGGCTCTCGGCGGTGCGAGAGCCTTCGCCGAGAGCCAAAAAACTAATGAAATCAAAATATTAAAATAATGTTTATCTCATGAATATGCATATATTCAGCACTGGTTTAATATAATTGATATAGAATATACTGATTACCCTTAAGTCACTGTACTTTTAATGTGATACAGTTCTTACTGATTGATTACAAGGATACTGATACATTGATACATACAGTATAGTTACCTGAGCATACGCTGTTAAAATATTTATCCTCATTACTTATATTTATTACATTTTTACCAGTGAAATATCAAAAATTATTCATTCTATAAAAGTGATATATTTCTCTAGTGAGAAATGTGAAAAATATATATCACTTTTTCTGATTTGACCAATCAGAACGCTGCTTACAAACGACATTTTGGAAAATTAAAAGCTGAAACCTTATATTTTGCTATAAAAATGTAATAAACAGAATATCTAACAGTTTCTTAAGTATTACCAAACATATTTCCCTCGTGTGGCAGACACAGTTAGATATCCTCTATTTATTTGATTGATTGTATTTCATTTAATTCAGACTGGTTTAAGGACGCTTCTAGTGCTCTACAAAAGTACCAAGAGGAGAAACAAGCAGAGGACGATGCAGAATGGAATAAAGCAAGAGAGGAGATAAAGAAGGAAATGAAAGAACAATTGGACGAATTGGAAGAGGGTGACAAAAAGAGGGATCTTGAGTTTCTTGACTTTGTATACAAGTAAGTCTGTAAACATAAGCACCACTCACCTAGCAGAATACTACAATACCATTCCCACAGTTCAGCGATACAAAACAGAATACATTGTTTTTACTCATTGAGTGATGTTGGGGCATATAATGTGACAATCTTACTTAATATGGGCCCTCTATTTACAAAGATGACGTAACACACACACGTTCTGCATCTTTTGAATTTAGTTATAGATACAGTATGTTGAAAAAATGAATTACACTCTATCCTACAGCTGTTTCGCCCTTCTGGGATGCTGGGCCGAACGATGGGAATCCAAAATTTCTAAACTAATGTAGAATCGGAAGGGTCGGGTGCGTACTAAAAAATGTGTATATAATGTACCGTGCCACTACCCAAATTGGATAACTGGCTATGGAGGATCCAGCAAGCCTCGGGGACTAAAAATCCACATACCTTATCACGTTCGGAAACATATTATATTTTAATACCGTGTCATGGCCTTACTTTCTTCTTTTCGGCAATATTCCAAAAACAAAAACGATAAAAATTAGAAATATCAAATATATGTGTATCTACCATTAAGGGAGAAACAATTCTTTTTTTTCTCTTTTGTTTCTTAGGAAATATCCGCCAAAGAATCCAGTACACAAGAAGATATTTGTTCTACCAGAAGATACATCTGAAATCGATACGGGTCAAACAAAGAAACTGTATCAGAAAGCTGTAGTGAATTACCACCCAGACAGGGCGAATGTGGAGGAAAACGGCCTCCAGTGGAAGGTGATGACGGAAGAAATTACCAAGCGCCTTACTCGTCGGTACAACCAGTTGAAGGGAAGCTGAAGTTGATTTCCAATTCCATTAAAGATCAGAGTCACACATACAGGAGATTGCATATTCGAAAACTATAAATAGAAAAAAATTGGAAATAAAAAGTATCTTGGCATTATTTCCATTCATCAACATGTCTCTTAAGAGGTTAACCTCCAAATGTAGTCGTATTTAGCCTACGTTGGGATGTCCCCTTCTGCCAATCATTTCAAACAGATTTCATGCACTTTTTTATCCAAATTTGTATCATATGGCAAAGTTTGTCGAATGTTTAACTGTCATTTGGTAAGCTTATGCTATCTTCTGATTGGCTAATGGAAAGATGACCTACACGCGATCCTTAGCAGGATATTGTTACATAGTCCACGCATCAGATAAGTAATCGGCAGTGAGGCGACGATCTTACATATCAGAAAGCACGATTCGATGGCAATAATTGGGCAGAATATATAACAGCCTTTTCGAAATGATTTCGGGAGGGGGGAGAGGAACAGCATATTGTCTTCAACCACAAAAGGTCCATCGGTACAACGTAAGTTAAAATAACATATATCTAAGAAACTCAAAAAGGTGCAGTTTATTAGTTGTTTTTCTGTATTTACTGTGTTAATGTGTTAGTGATCAAAGTATAACTTACTATACACAAATTTCGCTTTTATATATTATGCTTATTTAAAAAATCCCGTATTTCGTACTCTCAACTCTTTTGCAATGTTGATAATCTTTTATTATTTATATTTGTAAATTCATTGTTTCAACGAATAGAACACGCACAATTGTATTTGAAATTACTATTTGCTATTTACAGCAACTGTAATAATTTGAATTATTATTATTCACGTAGTAACACTGTATCGATATATTCCACTGTTTTATTAAAAGAAACATAGAAGTTACCTCCCTTCCCGTACATACTACTTACAGCGAAAAGAATTCCGAGTAAAAGCCTTTTATACACATTCACCAATATCCACATTAAGTATACCTGTCCCACTTCAATGTTCTTTTAAATTTCCGTTTAGTGGTTTACTTTGGCACATTTGAGCTAATACACTTTCGTTGAATACACAAAGAATAGCACAAACAGAAAGCAGAAGCAACAATAATGGGGTAGCTCTGATGTCAAGAGTTCATATATGGTTCGTTGGCAATATCTTATATATAGAGGTTACACAACGAGTGGTTGTTCGATATAGAATTTATTTCACTCTCGTAAATTATTTTTCAAAAGTTACAAAAGACACTCAGCGAATGTCTTTTGTAACTTTTAAAAAAATAAAATATATACTTTTGCTCACCAGCACGGATGCTAAAGGATATTTGTATAGATTTAGCATTACTTAGTGTTTTTGACCTCTATATGTTTTGCTAAAAAAGCATATACACTAAAAATATTTTTACTGTGTACCTTATAGGAGATTTTATCATAGTTTCACTGTTTACCTAAACATGACAGTGTAATAAGACATATGGGGTTAGTTAATAACATTGTTTGTGGTAGCTTATCTAGGATTAATAATGATGTAAATCGTATGTTTGTTTATATACAATATTTTTCTATCATGAATACATTAATATCACAACTATAAAACTGATGTTTCTGTTATCATTCTTTTGTATTTTAAATTGATTTATTTATATAAATTTATATGGTTCTGAAACGCCATTAATAATGAATATGTGGTATCATTTGGCACTTTATTGAAAAGCCCATATATCTAACCCTAACTCTAACCCCTAGTGGGTAGATCTATAAGTTACAAGGTCAGTGTAAAGAATCGAAGATACGGCGCCCATTCATGATATAAATATATCGGTCTGTTGTCCGTCTATATGTATGTTCGTCTCCGGTGATTATTAATGTTCACCGTTCTGCAATTTGTGTTATATAGATCCACAATACGGTTTTCCAATATCTGTGAAATCCTTTTCTTTTTGATGGAAAAAAAAGAGATCTGATTCTACAAAAATACTGTGATATCTAGATTAATGAAACAAAAATCATTTCTTCATAAATATTTATTTTTCATTTTTTTTGTATGACAATGTATGCCATTTGTGTTGTGTTTATATTCTAACGCATTTTATAGTTTCTGAGCTTATTCTGGTAGTTGAAAGTGAGATCAAAAGACACTTCCAAGTCCAGGGTGTAGGACAGGCAAATTCTATACAAATCATGGTATCAAAGCCATTGTTAAACTTTCATTTTTGTTTTAGCGAAAACGTTAACCTCCATAATGGCTATACTACGTTCACAATTTTGACATAACTTGTTGGAAAATGTATCTTCTTGTCTTCTGTCTTGATTCAGCTTGTGTTGAAGTTTGAAACGGAGAAACACGTAGTATTAAATTGAAAGAAAAAAAACTTCTAACCACTTCCTTTGAGGAGTGAGTATTTGTTTGTCATGTGTTATAATAAAGATATAATGCTTCCTTTTGTATCCTTATAATTATATTCAACTAAATTTACATTCTTATTTCATGACTCGACAAAGTGATAGGGCATGCGATATTTTCACTTTTTATTTTACACATTTGACAAAATAAAAGTGTATTCTGAACCAAGGTTTACTGTAAAATAAAAAGTTTTATTAGAACATTTCTATATAAGGATAAACATTTATTAGATCAACATACTATGCATTCACATAACTAGATTGTACAAAACACATTTATTAACGCGTTTCGAGATTGTGTGATCTCATTTCAACTACCTGTATGTACGTCGGTAACAGGTGCACTGTGCGTTATTCAATCGTATCACTATATGGCAAAAACGTGTTAAGGACCAGTACCTTGGAATATTGTCAATTACCTATGCAGGTATATATCAATACTTACTGATACGTCATTGTGCCGATAACAGTAGTTTTTGATTTGATTATAACCGATGGCTGGGAACGTACGAGTAACAATCAGGCGAGTTATACAGGTATGGATAATACTCTCAATAACTTTTATAATAAGTACTGATGCAAATAAAGAAATCACACGAAATGTTAAGTTGTAAATGCTATCATGTACGAGTACATATTTTTTATGTTTACCATATTGACGGCTATATAGATTCATTTGTTACCCACTGCACATAGGCCCGACATTTTGCCATGTATCATGTTATGCCCGAAATTAAACTGGTATGTTGAAGGACTAGGTGCAGCCATATTGTTGTCACCTGGTTGAATATTGTAGTACATATATATGTAATGGAAGTTTAATGTTACCTTTCAACACATTGCCTTTCAATATATAGCACAAGTTTTATTCTATTGTGTAATATTGATATAAAATGCAGTTCAGGCACAAAAATTAAATAAAGAATTGTTCATTCGTTCAAGATGGAAAAATGGAAATAGCTCAAAACAATATATCGGAAAGCACATATTTTGCTTTGTAACGATTAACCATATAACATTTACCTTTACAAAATGCTTGAACGACTTTATTGTTATTAGTCCGGCGTGTGAATATGTTGATAGTTCCAAATTAAGGACAAACGAGCATATTCGGTTTTATACAACGGTTAGATTATTAAATTGAAAATACTCATTAACATGTTCAGTATTACATCTATATGTAATAAGAATATTTTCTCTCATATCTCATATCTCATATGTTGAATAGTTTGCCCATGGAAGAAAGCTATTTAAGAAGAATATATCTTATATAGCATATCATGCGACGTGACGTCACAATGGCTTAACAAGGACGTGACGTCACGAATAGGTAAAATATGAGGCCGTAAACAGAAAATGACGACATGATGAAATTAAAACCTTTCACAAAATTTTCACAATAAACATTACAAAGGTGAAACTAATTTTTCTGTGCAAATTTTGTTTGAAAATATGGAATATATTTAAATTCGTTGTCTGATTCATTTTCGTCAACAAAACTTAAGGAAACAGTTGACATTTTCAAAATGGTAGCCAGTCAAAACGTATGTTCATGGTTTTTGGGCTTATTCGGATAGTTTATAGGAAAAAGAAATATTTTTCATGACCAAAGGTGTAAGATAGCGAAATTCCATCCTCGGGGTTTTCAAATTTGGCAACAGCCTCAGGTTTTTTCCAAATTTGAAAACCCTTAGGGTAGAATTTCCCTATCTTACGTTCCTGGTCATTTAAGAGTCTTAAAGTCATTAATGATAAACAATTAATACGACCAGCATAGGTATTCTATGTATTGTTCTTTCCTGGGTCATTAGCGGGTACTCAAGTTTCCTCAAATATAAAAATAACTTGTTCCATAGTTGTTGTTAAGTGATAGTAGCTTTTTATAACATTTTGGATGATGTATTAATCATGTGCCTTATCTCATACAAATTGTTTGTAGTTTCCAGACCAGATATCCACAGGTTGGCCACAGACTATGATTAACAATTAACCACTGTCAACTCAGTGAAACTTGTGATATACCGCAGCCTCTCAAATACGCACGCAGTCAAAGCACACACATCTACATCGCATGCAGCGGAAGGTCATCCTTAAATCACTCTAGTTTTTTGATAAGATATAAAAACATCCAAACCATTATGGGAAGTCTTGTTAGTAAGGAGAATAATGATACACCAGAGCATCACTGTATCACCACAAAAAGAAAACGAGCTAAACGACAATCAAAGAAAAGACGAAAACGTAACAAAGACGTTCTCACAAATAAAAATGATGAATCGAACGTTATATTCACGAAAGAAAATAACAGTAAAGAATATGACAAACCATCTGGAGAATACGTGGATTGTTACAGTATGACTACTAAGAAGAAGAATGATGTATCAAATGCTTACGTTTTGGACGCAACTAACAGCGAGGAATCTGAGGAATCATCTGATGAATACTGGGATTGCTACACAGAAGTTCCCAGGAAGAGAAATAATGCACACGCAGACAAAATTACTAATTGTGAAGGAGACGAAGAAACATCAGATAAAAAGCAGGAGCGTAACTCAAAGACACCAACGACAACAACAGCAGCCCTAACAAGAAACCACCTCCCACAGCAGGTAAAGGGAGATAAATAAGTGTATTCCTGAGGCTGAGGGGTCATTACAATGGTACAATGTATTATTTTGCCACATTGATAATTCTTAATATACTAATTTTTCAAAAGTTTTGATCTATTAGAGTGAGTATTGGTTTGTCATGTGTTGGTAAAGATATCATGCTTCCTTTACAAAAATTATATGCTTATAATCATATTCAAATACATTCTCATGACACAACCAAGTGATAGGGGATGCGATATTTTCACTTTGCCATACACCTTAATGTACTTTATTGTGTCAAATCCGTAAACATAAGTTCTCCCCATTGTTATTCATATAACCTAAACTACTGAGCATTCAACATTAACATCATTAATCACATGAGTTAATAAGCCGTCGATTCCTGGCGTCAGAAATGTTCAAAGTGAGGCGAAATGGATTGACCTTCGATATAACGCTTTTGTTCGTTACGTAGTGAATAAGACATTTTATGATGAGTTAAAGTCAGCGTTTGTTTCTTACCCTGGACAAAGATATCCAAATTTTACAATTTGAGATTTTCTTATTAAACCCTAGGGGTTGAGACAATCTACACATTCAAAGCAATGCATTCAACCCGGCAACAGTACATTGACAACGGTTACACAGGACGATAATCAGGGCTTCATATGCTCATGCCAAATTTCATCGCAAGCTATTCCAAACGGTCAATCACATTCAGCGTAACTGCCCAGAATTATTTATATGATTTGTTTCCTTTCTACAGAAAACAAGAGTGAAGCTGACAGCTTGTCTGTGAGGCTGAGAAAGGAAGGTAATGATAGCTACACTTCTGTCACAGAGGGTCTGTGTAGAGCGATCAGACTAAGTAGGTTTAGTAAAGCAGCCGACTGCTATTGTAGGGCCTTTGAGGCGGCGACAGATTACGAAGAATCAGTACCTGCCGCGAAGAATGCGGCAAGGGCCTACTGGAAATTAGCAGAGGTAGGAATGGAGTACCACAGTACAGCTTCGGACAGTGTACTCCACTACAGAGAGGCTTTCAGGTTTTTCTCCTTTGCATATAAGCATGGAATCCCCCGTAATTCCCCAGCTTGGAAAACGACGCTTTTCAAGTACATTGACGGCTGTTGGTTGGATTTTAGAAACTCAACCGACAATCACTTTGATATGGAAAATAAGATAGATGCATATTACAATATCCTACAGACAGTTGAAATAGACTTTGTTAGGGGTAATTGTTATCTTAACCTCGCACGATTCCATTTCCGGAACGGCGTGACTGCAATTCAGGATGGTTTTTATCAGCGTGGGCTGTCCGAAATGAATAACTGTTCTATGCCAATTCACGAAGCTAGGAAACATTGCTTGGATGCAAAGCTTGTAGGACTGGAATGTGATGCGATCGAGGATGACGTCATTATGCATCAGTGTACTGTGGATGCTATGCAAGCAATAGCTGTGGGTAAGTTGTACCTTCTGTAAAATGTATTTAGTTTTGCGCACTCAAAATGTGTAACACAAACGAATTTAAATATGTAAAATGATGAAATGGCGTATTGACAATACTTGCTAAAGAGAGCAATATACAAAACCTCTAAGACAATATTTTCGAATGTAAATGTAGTCGAATCGAATTTGGCAAATGAGCAACCGTATTGTGATTGGCGGTTTTAGACTCGTATTATAACTGTTGTCATTCAGGAAAATCATAATTTTACATGACTTAATTGTATTGTTTCAGTATTTTGCGGTCTATCAAATCGAAAACGTTCCATTAATCACATGTTAATATATTCCAAATCAGAGCACAATGTATAATTAATATGTAATTGAGACCATTGAATTTAATTGCACTGTGAGTGTTAATGCAATCTTCTTATTCATATATATATACATGTAAAAAAATAATACTTTGCTGTAGATTCAGGGAAAGCATGAAGAGTCGACTAATATGGGAACTTCTGAATCGAAAATTTTCTTTATTTCGTAAAGAAGGCGTTACAGAGATTTTTAGCACTCTGCTTGTCCCGTCGCTACACTTCAAACTTTCTGTTTGTTTTTAAAGGAGGTGACACCAAACCAAAAAGCTCAAAAACAAGAATAAGTATGATTTATACATTAATTTTTACGTACTTTTGAAGGTGACAAATTGTTCGAGATGGTCATCAAGGAAGATGAGAAAGTAAATATGGAGATGATCTGGGACGTGATCGATTGGTACAAAGTTGCTGTACTGCGCACGCGCGAGAGAACGGAAATGGAACAAGAAGCTATAGCAACAAGTCGGATAGGCAAGATATATGACAAGGTTCTCAAGATGAAGGACAAAGCTAAGGAATACTTGATGCGGTCTATCCAACTGGCACATAGCATGCATCCGCGAACTTTCAACACGGAGGGTAAATCGAACATGTCATTATTTTTTCAGAGGATGGTCTTCGCCTAAATGATACAGGATTCAAAAATGTTTAATCTGTATCAATATAAATGTTGCTAAGATGTAGTTCATTTTTCATTTGTTTGCCTATACCATACCATTTTGGTATTTGCATTCTTAACTGTGGTAGTTCGATACTTGTACAAACTAAAAATACAAGTCACAGTGAATATTACATTATATCCGGATTCAATTGCTCCGTTTTTTTCGTCAAATATTACGCTTCTAATTCACGCACTTTTTTTCTGATGCAGCAATGTTTGCGTCATGTTACATTAAAAATGCAAAAAATAGATTTTATGTTTCATGCCTTTAAATCTGATATGTTAAAGGAATATACCAATATTTTTAAACCTGGAAACTAAATTTTAGCTTGCATTTATTTGATTCATATGTAATCTAATTTCAGAATGGTTTATAGATGCGTCTTCAATTTTGAAAAGTATCAAGACGAAGCAAAAGATCAAGAAGATGCAGAATGGAACAAGAAAAGGGAAGAAGTAAAGAAAGAAATGAAAGAACAACTGGATGAGCTCGCAATGGGTGACAAGAAGGGAGATCTTAAATTTCTTGATTTTGTATACAAGTAAGTCTGCCGACATCAACGAGACTGGGTTATGTCCCCTCTCAGGTGCCGTGTACAAGTAATGTCCCTTTAACCGGTCAGAAACAGGAGGCCCATAGGACCTGTACCGCTTACACAAATATATTGTTATATCTAAATTATCATGGCAAAATTTAAAAAAAAAATATTTAAGGGACTGATGCCAAGACCAATCCTTGTAGCATAAAAAAATGTATGTTTAAATGTTTGATGATGTTGAGGATAATTTTTTATCTTAACTGTTTCAGAGTTAAAACACTGAGGTTAAGTCTTTGTTCTAGTGAAGAAGTCGTTAAACCAATATAGCTAAATAAATAGTTTTGCCCCGTCAGTTCCTTTCAGATCATACATGTATGTACAGTTGTTTAACCCGGCAAAGTAAAGTCGTTTAATATCACAAAATAGTAACATTTTGGTCCCAGCCCTCAGCTCCTATATTGTACAGTTTTGAATCCCCGTCCACTAGATATGCTTCCAATACTAAATTTGAGACATTATATTTCACAATGCTACTTTTACCTAATGTATCCCTTGACACAGCCTCACGTTTATTCTTTAGTTGAGCGTTCACCATTGTAAGTCTCGACCACAATACAAAAATGTAGTTGTTTATTCTCATTACTTGACAATCAAATTTGCCATGGCGATTGCTGTAATGTTCAACTTAAGATAAAATCTGTCTGTCATGACTTACAAGAAAATAATTCACTTTCTGTTTACCTAATGTAAGAAATTCCCATCGAAGGATCACAAACACAAGGACCTATTCGTTCTACCAGCGGATAAATCGGGCATAGATCATAGTCAAAAGAAAAAACTGTATCAGAAAGCTGTACCATCCAGACAGGGCGAATGTAGAGGAGAACGGAGTTCAGTGGAAGGTGATGACGGAAGAGATCACTAAACTCTTTACTTGCCGGTATAACCGGATGAAGAACGATTGAGGTAAATAACCAGTATGGCTTGAGGGTCGTCTATACATCAAACCGAGCGATGCTTTTGCAAGCTTACTAGTTACTATCTTGGGCAAATGTAACCGACATTACTTGATCGAGAAACTGTTGGTATGTAACTGCACGTATCAAAGGGGAACAATGATCTCATGAAGATCATATAGGTTATTCAAAACATCAACGTTGTTGTACTCTCAAGTGGCTTTAGCACAAAATAGTTTCACTGGATATGGCTCTATCAAAGCGTAGACATTGATTGTAATTTGACCTTGAATTGCAAGTTACGACTGTAAAAAAATATTATATAAATATGAATACATGGAGGCATTTTAACTATTAAGATAAATCATGTTGGATACTACATTATTACTTATTTAGACTTAAGACATCGTGAGTAGTCTGTTTTCAATACAAATGTTAAAATTGGGTTTCGTTAAGAAATCTGCATTTTTTGCCTCAAACTTAGCAGTTAAACTGACTTCTTTTTCTGCTTAAAAGTCTAAATATTCCGTAATGAGAACATTTTTGATGACTGAAAACACCCCTATATGCTATATTTGTGTGTTAACAACCGGCATTTGCATATCAAGGGCAAAACAGTCATACCCAGTCAAACAAATGTCCCTATCGTGTGCTATAGACACTTTTGAGTATAACTAGATTGTTGTTTTGATCTACATAAAATCAATCTTCCGTCCTGGAACAAGTTTGTATCCTATGTTTTGCCAAAACTAACAAACATCATGGCGAATTACATGTCAAAAGTAAGGTTCATGGTAAGCCAATAGCCAGGATACATAGCCCCAATTGATCAGATTACTGGTGTTAAATTTACCCGAAATAGAGATTAATAAGCTTGTACAAATATCGCTCGATATGCTCTATAGTTGATATTTAAGATGACCTTAAGTAAGGCGTGAGATTAGTTTTTGTGCCGTTCGCCTATGTGAGGAATGCTTTGGGTTCTACCCGTAGTCGAGACATTTATATAAAAATATAGATCAGGTGATCTAAATAAATGAAGACATCAGCCTTAATGCCGAATAACTGACTACGTTAATTGACTACATTGAATGTATGTTTTAATAACCTATATATAAGTTCAACATATCTAAATTACATAGACATATTCTGATAAGGGTCGCTGAATCTTGCATGTTTTAGAGTGTTTGTTGAACATTAACTCATCAAAGTGGATTCTTTATATTTGGTGGAAGAAGACTTTTAGAGATTACCTCCCTTCTCTCACGATAGCTTCAATACCCATCAACTTATTTACTAGTACTGTACATATTCTGAAAATGAACCCCTCTGGCTACCTAATCTGTTTTACACTTTCATTAGTACACAATATCAACAAATATGTTTTGTCGGTATAAAACATATTATGCGAACATATCGACATTTTTACTTTAAATTACCAATGGTTTAAGGTTTACACAGCCCAGCATTAACATACATGTACATGCCGCCTGTCGTAGAGACAACTTGCATTTTTTTTAGCTTACCTTAGCTCTCCCATTAACCCTTAAGTCAATAACATATTACTGATATTGCCGCAATTTGGGAGATTGAAACAAACACATTAATCGTTAATATATTAGTATATTTTAGTATCAAAATGGGCAGTATAATGATGCACAAATTTACAATTCTTTGAGCCACTGATGAATCTTATAAGAGTTGTATGTGTCATTGGGAGCTCACATGGTTGTACAATGTAGAACTGTAAGCTGTTGTGGATGCCAATCAATGTATTCTTATATATACTTGCTTGTGTTAAAGGCCCAATATAAGTAACTTCAGGATTTTTTTCGGGATTCTGAAAAATTATGAAAAAAAAAAAAACAAGTTGATGACCATCCAAAAATAAGTCTAAAACGAAGTAACCCTGAGCGGTAACTAACAAGAAACTCTTAACAAAAAAAATCCAAAGAATTGAAAATAATTCAGGTGTGGCCCACTTCAAAAACAAACTGACGGTAGAAAACAGCTCAGAACGGACTCGTGTTTACAAATACCGAGTTTCATCTGCTGCTGTACCGGTAACCGCGTAAGAATGCCTCTTGAATATTGCTGATATCAGTAAATCTTAGCTTAATCTATAAATATAATAGGTCATTAGGCTTAATTTTCGCTTCAAGTTTTGCCGAAAGTTACGTATATTGGGCCTTTAAGTAATAACATTGTGACAAATAAAATATATGTTATGTTATCAGCAAAGTTTCTTGTCGTGATTATTTTTGTTGTAGTGTTATACTGAGCCATTGTGCTTGTATTTGTTGTTTTTGTTTTAGAACATTGCGAAACTCACATTTGAGAAATATGTAAGTGAATAAAATCGATTCTATTTTAAAGAAAATTAATTTGTACATAATGGCAAGCCAAGCTGTCATTTATTCATGGAGCGACGATGATCAAGTATTTACCAAGGTATATAAGATATCTTAAAAACTGTATCTTATCATATCTTAAGAAAATCTTATTGGAACATATGGCAGAAGCTGAAACTACGAATAATGGTTTAATACAGGTTTCAAAATGCCATATTCTGTTTTCATTGTATTCAGTGTGAAAAGAAGATGACAGGTTGAAAACATCGCTATTTATTTAAAACATGCAGTGCGGAATCGGGCAGTCGGCAAACGGAAGTGACCTTAAAAGAGAGAAGTCGTTTTAAAACTTTCAATTTTTGCCGGTCTCCAGAGAATCTCGTTTTTTATAAGATATCTAATAAACTATTCTTTATAAGATATCGTTTATTTTTTAGGAGAAATTTCATATAATATATAAGATATCTCATAAAGAATAGTTTATGAGATATCTCATTAAAGATATGAGATATCTCATTAAAGATATAAGATATCTTATATACCATCAAAGATATCTTAAATAATTTGGTATAGTATCGGATCAATGTTGTTCCATGAATAAATGACAACTTGGCCTGCGATAGTACATGTTGAGTTTGGTTTCATTTGCAACGCGATTACAAATATATTTATGTGGAATTTCACGTAAAATTCTCATTAAACTGACTAAGCTTTGATACGTTGGCTGTTGTATTCCACTCTATTGTATTACCGTCGCTTTGTAAACCTACCCACATTATCGTCTAGTGTCATCTTTAATCACCCGTCGGTGTATGATTTGAAGTCATCTGATATGTATCGAGTCGAATCAAATCAAATTAAATCATTTGGATGATATACCTTTTGTGGTTGTGCCAGATCAGTGACGGGATATGTAAAACAACATATCCCTTGGCCTTCTCAGTAGGTAGGGCGTTAAAATGTATGATATCAATTTAATCTTATCTCACAGAGACACTGGGGAGGCTAGAACTCTTCTTTGTATCCCATGGCAACACTTAATGTTTATCTTCATTCCGTGTTTGTCCTTTCTATGATTACCCTTCCCTCTATCATGTCTGTCTCTTTAAGGAATGATTCACTGATATACATATGGGTAACTTTAATATCATGTGCAACATCGCTGTGGTTTACACTTGATAAATAATAAACTAACGAACTAACAAAATAATACTTACCCTATACACAATGTCTTATCCACAAACACGAACAGCTCACAAAACAAAAAACCGTAAAATATCGTTTAGAGACCAACACCATCCTGTAAACATCGATATCACCACCGCTAAATATAAACACATTAATATAAAGCCGGACAAATAACTAAAACCCGGAATTTGCTAAAATAAAATAAATAAAAGTGAGACCAAGTTCGATTATTTACTTACTTACACTGGGAAGGCAATATCATGAAAAAAGGAGTAACTATATATTTATTTTGATATGAGGTGTTTACCTAATGTTGAAAGATGTAATATAAGATTTGAATGTAGTTACAGTTGAGTGTAAGCTAACCTTTACACCCTAGTGCACTAGGAGTGCACTACGTTTAAACTAGTAGTGCACTACATTTAAACTACAAGTAAACTAGTAGTGCACTACGTCCAGCCAGGTGTGACCACAAAAACCCCTACAGGTAATGGGAGGGTCCATACCTACCTGTGTCCTTACCTGTACAGATGTAATATGATTTACCTGTACTAATGTTATACTATTGAAGTCATTAGTTTGTCAGTACTTCCTCATATAAGTACAAGAATGAACAATTCTGAGTTTATGTCAGAAGATATTTATTATAATACTTTAAATAAATTAATTCACTGCATGTCAAAATTTTAAATAAAATAATAATTTAGATATACTATATTATAAATCTTTTTGAAGAAGTAACAATGATTCTTTTCTATTTAAATATTTGTATTCTACAATTAAATTGAAGGTATGTGTTCAAATAAAAAATGGTATAACACATGTTTTATGTTGAAATTATTTAGTTAATCGTACAAAAATATATACAGAAAAAAAAGTAAACAACAGATTGTAATATAGAAAAAAATAGATATTAGAAGAACATATTTTGTACTTAGTATAGTTGTTTCAATCACAAATTACTTTTAATATTTGACATTAAGAAGCTAGCTGTGCAATATCAGAGACGTACAAGGTTTTATACTACCTCCATGTACCAGTATTAGTATTCTGTTTCACTATACACTCAGGTTCAATGCATACGAATGAAAGGTTATAGAAACATCAAGTACTGTAATGTCCAGCTAGGTATATGAGGGGGAAATACTGCCTAACTGGCAAGCTAGCTTTTTCAGTCATGCGGTATGACCCGGGGACCCGTTCACGCTAGTTAAGCAACGGTGAGCGTGGTCAGTAGTTGGATGGGTGACCGCCTGCACGTTACAGTACTAATATTAGAAAAGATTACTTTCACCAGAACATTTAAAGCCATTATCTTCTTCATATCAACATACCAACGTACATGATCTACATGTAATCCAATTGACTGTAATCAATGTTATCATCATTAATCAATTAACAGGCTAGGGCCCTCAGGCCTTTAATCCTGAAGACTTGGCCAGTGATGGCTGTGGGGGAGAGGGAGGTGAGAAATTCACACCTGGCTAACTACAGACAGCCTAGGGGTGTCCCCTATCTTGACCTCTGTACGTGAGGATGTGGCCCAGGCAGGTCAGGTACATAAATATGCCTGGAGGGTAAAGGATTCTACCTGTAGATCTATATTTGTCCCTTTTAGTTAGATTTTATGTAAGTCATTAGGTTGATTTAAAAGTACAATAAATGTGACTGGCATAGGCTTAACTTTGTTCTAAGTTAGGTTAATATATCTGCATATTATTTATTTGTTGTATACTTAGTCTTACAATATAGAATTAATTATAATGATTCCATTAAACTGACCTTGCTTTTTTTTAAAATCATTATTACATATATGCATAAACCTTCAAGTCATGTTTAACACAACCTGTAATTGCCTTCAATATTTAGGCCTAAATATTGGAAATGCATCATTTTAAAATACTTTTATACTGATAATTTGAATAAAATTAAGTATAATGAATGTTAGTATTTTATTATCAAACTATATATATGAAGCGACTGAGCCAGAGAGTATATATTCTCTCACATATACGTCCCTGATTACACCCAATATAACTAGATAATTTTTCAACATTTAACAAGTATATATATGTAAATATTTAGAAATCGAAATGCGTCATTGGATTGTATTCAATCAAGTGTCATAAGATACTTGGTATTTTAAGTTAATTTTTAAGAAAACCAGAATCTGGTAAAGGACTGATATAGACTTACATTGTTATCCAATTAATTATTACTAATTTCAATGTTATTTTATGTACGATCAATTTATTATTGTATAATTAAATGTTTCGAATGAAACAAAAAAAAAAGGATTAAAGTCCTCAAAATATCCACTATTTAAAGGGAAATGTGTAAATATCTAGATATATTCTCAAAGATTTTTAGTTTCATATAAACTTGATAAACCCGAGTAAAAGTTAAATATGTATTATCATAGTTATGATCCTGGTCATATCCAGCTTAGCCCTTTATTAATCAAATTTGACCAGTGAAATTCAGATGAGAAATTCACACCTCAATTATGTCACTGACAGGCTTATGTCAGCAGGTGTTCCTAGACAAAGTTGAGACAGGTCAGGTAATTGCCTGAGGCCTGGGGGTCAAATCAAAACATATCTGTCCCATACTGAACAATGTGACTAAATTTTAATTTTTGTTGTATTACTTTTTTTTCAACTTCAAATTCTTATATTTATATCAACACTGTTGTATGTGGTGATATATATATACATACAGATCTTAATATAGGAATTTTTTTGTTATTTTTACAGAATTAGTTCTTACAATATTTAAAAATGTACTTCTTAACAAAAAATTATCAATAGATATTCCTTCAATTTTTCAATATACTTGATTGAAAATTGGTAAATAAATATAAAAAAAAGTTTATAGTACACATTAAATGAAATATAAGACATCAAAACTGTTAGATAAATAATAATTTTCTATTTCATTTATGTCCTGTATGCAAGAAAGTTTTGGGAAAAACTCGAACAGTAATTATCATGATTTCATAATTTGTAGTTTTGAAATGAAAGAAAGAAAGTTGTTTGAGAAAGATAACTACATGACTGGGGAGATTCAAATATATATCCATTAAAGTTGTAAATATTAACTAACGATAAGGCCAGCTTCTAAGTACCAGCAGAGGACACAGGTGAAGTACAGGTAAGAATCACAGGTAGATGGGACTGCCCATTTACCTGTAGGGGTATTTGACCTATATGGGGTTCAGGGTGTAGTGCACTACTAGTTTTCCTGTAGTTTAAATGTAGTGCACTACTAGTTTAAACGTAGTGCACTACTAGTGCACTAGGTGTAAAGGTTAGCTTACACTCAACTGTATGCATGAAACTTGATTGATAGAAATAAAAAAGTCGAAAAAAAACTAACCAACATCGTTTTGATATAATCTTGGTGGGATGTTTATGAAGTGCATCACGTATACGTTGAAAATGTCACGGTATGCCTGCCTAAATATGTCATATTTATCATTATAGATTGGTTTAATGGCTCCCTGATGGTAAGAGAGTCTACTTTACAAGTTCTGTTTATACACTTCAGTGTAAAATATTATCTTCATTAGCCATCACCCGGAGGGGATTTATATAGGGCAGGAATGCTTACAAGTCTTAGCATGCTGTCCAATGCTACTCATACTGATCAATTAAGATATTTTGAAATGAAATGAGTTACGGCGTATCCGGAAGACGTTAAATTAAACGAATATTCATTAATATATACTCACCAAAGATCATTGCTACTTGATGAATAAAAACGTATTACAAATAATAAACTGAAAGCTCTTTACAACGCATTTTATTCGCAATTCATGATTTTTTTCTGATAGAAAATGGATTTTTTTTAAATGCCGATATTTGATAGAGCAGATGAAATAGGAATTTATTTAATATGTATACAATAAAAATATCATTCTCAAACTGTCTTAAAGCATTTATATTCAATGTGTTCCGATCTTAATAATGGATTGAGGTTTAGAGAATTTAAAAGAGAAAAACATTATCGTCAATACTACACCGAGTTATAATTTAATGGAAGGTAACAATATCAATATGTCAGATTGTTTTGTATAGCAAACATATATCTATATAAATGGAAGCCGAACGCTTGGTGTCAGTATAAACGAAAATATTGTTCTATTTGATGTCAGTTTTTAAATAAAAATATTCAGTGTTTTTTTATGGATAATATTTTAAGCAGTCCTTAAATTTGACCTACAACAATTGACATTGTATAATTTCCCTCATAATATTTACGTTTTCACCATTATTTTGCAATATTCTCGATTCTGAGGTCAAATTGTGGTTTTGTTAATGGAGTCACAATTGTATAATGCATTGAAATAAAGGTCAGTTGTTTTGAAACTAGTTTGCTCTTAACGTTTCGTTTTGACCAGAACATTTAATTAGATAAAACTGCAGTTTATAATCGAAGGATGTTCGAAATAAGGTAACATTGCGCCTATTACTTGGTGTAACTTTAATTGGATCGTTGTACACCATAGTATCCCTTTTGACCCTAGCATTACCGCCGAGTCCCAAAAGGACGAAACAGTTTTATGATGCAGTTTAATTAATTTTTTCGGCATACTGTATCTATTAATAAAAGGTGAAGCATGTGTGTGCTATGTCATCTTTAATTATAGGGGGTGGCAGACTCTGCTGGTGGATTGTTTAGTCTCGAGGTTTGCTGGAGCCTCCATAGCCACAGTTAATTTCATTTGAGTGGTGGAACGGTACATAATATACACATTTTCGTAGTACACGATTTTAAATTATACAGAACTAGTTCAAAACTTCTAAATTCATAAATCAAAGGGATTTTACGCACCTACATTAGTTTGGAAATTTTGGATTCCCATCTTTCGGCCCCTAGCATTACTGACGAGAAGAACGAAACAGCTGTATGGTACAGTTTAATTCATTTTTTCGGCATACTGTATCTATTACTAAATTTAAAAGGTGCAGCATGTATGTGTTACGTCATCTTTATACTGTTCTTACCAGATATACTCAAAATAAATGTGGTACACTTACATGTTATTTTTAAAAATACTCTTGTTATTTGAGACAAATATTGATTTCTGCTTAATACTGTAATCGTTTTAAGACGGAAGTTCTAAGACATAGTGTTACTGCGCATACGCTAGGACCACATTCGAATATATCTACGCTGTTATATAAGTTGCTTCAAATCCAGATCCTATTCATTTGTACTGTATTATGTGTTGGTATGCACTTATTATTGTTGAGTTCTTAATGAAATAAAATATATTTTAATATTTCTCGGCTAGAATGTTGATTTATACTACAATGTAACACCCAAAGGCTGGCGACCCCAATATCTACCAGGAGTTGTCTATCCTTGTACTCGCATACACCGAATATTTCAAAATGAAGTTGCAACCGAAGCCATCTTGACTCATGATCGTGATCAAATGATAGGTCATGTGACCTCAGAACTTTTCGTTCTTGCGTTTACAGACAAGTTATAGTAATAGTTCTACTATCTATGTTGGACACGTGGCAAAATTTCGACAAATATGACCTGGTTTCATCAACGTTCCGTAGCTTAAAGACATTCCTTAAGTTAAACATACCCAAAGGAAAGCACAAGGAAACAATTTTTAAAATGTAGAATTTTCTGAAGTTTTTTAACGTTGATGAAACCTGGACCGGAGTCTGCAATAGCAGGGATGTTCCGATCCCTATGCTAGTGACTAGGACAAACCATAGAGGCATAATATTTCATCAGAAATATCAAATGCAAGGGAATAACGAGAATAAATACAAAAACGTGAAATATGATCTTAGGTATTTAATGCTGGAGTGGTCTTATAACACAGCTCAACAAAATGTCTTTACATTTTGAAACGTGATGGTTTAGGCGTTTTCATTTTGGCAAAGTCTTTGAGTTGGTGGATAAAGAGTTTAATACTCCTCACCCTCCTCCTCTCCCTCGCCCTCAACGGAGTCGACACCGACCTCCTCGTAATCCTTCTCAAGGGCAGCAAGATCCTCACGAGCCTCGGAGAACTCTCCCTCCTCCATACCCTCTCCGACGTACCAGTGGACGAAAGCACGCTTGGCGTACATAAGATCGAACTTGTGGTCAAGACGGGCCCAGGCCTCGGCGATGGCGGTGGTGTTGCTCAACATGCACACGGCACGCTGTACCTTGGCCAAATCACCTCCTGGCACAACGGTGGGTGGCTGGTAGTTGATTCCGACCTTGAAACCAGTTGGACACCAGTCGACGAACTGGATGGTCCTCTTGGTCTTGATGGTGGCGATGGCAGCGTTGACATCCTTGGGCACAACATCTCCTCTGTACAACATGCAGCAAGCCATGTATTTGCCGTGACGGGGATCGCATTTCACCATCTGGTTGGCGGGCTCGAAGCAGGCGTTGGTAACCTCAGCAACAGACAGCTGCTCGTGGTAGGCCTTCTCGGCGGAGATGACTGGGGCGTATGTGGCCAGAGGGAAATGGATACGTGGGTAGGGCACCAAGTTGGTCTGGAACTCAGTCAAGTCGACGTTCAGGGCACCGTCGAATCGGAGGGAAGCAGTGATGGAGCTGACGATCTGGGCGATCAGACGGTTCAAGTTAGTGTAGGTTGGTCGCTCGATGTCCAAGTTACGGCGGCAGATATCGTAGATAGCCTCGTTGTCGACCATGAAAGCGCAGTCGGAGTGCTCAAGGGTGGTATGGGTGGTCAGGATGGAGTTGTATGGCTCAACAACGGCAGTGGAGACCTGGGGAGCTGGGTAGATGGCGAACTCCAGCTTGGACTTCTTTCCGTAGTCAACGCTGAGACGCTCCATG
The DNA here is from genome assembly GCA_947623455.1 of Mimachlamys varia. Taxonomy (NCBI): domain Eukaryota; kingdom Metazoa; phylum Mollusca; class Bivalvia; order Pectinida; family Pectinidae; genus Mimachlamys; species Mimachlamys varia. The sequence goes on from OX392538.1 coordinate 23,868,649, forward strand.
AGGAGGGAGGTGAATCCGGATCCGGTACCACCGCCGAAGCTGTGGAAGATGAGGAATCCCTGGAGACCGGTACACTGGTCAGCCAACTTCCTGATGCGGTCAAGGACGAGATCGACGATCTCCTTACCGATGGTGTAGTGACCACGGGCATAGTTGTTGGCGGCATCCTCCTTACCGGTGATCAGCTGCTCGGGGTGGAACAGTTGACGGTAAGTTCCGGTCCTGACCTCATCTGGAAAATACAAGATAGAACTTATCAAAATTGGAAAAAATTAATTAAAAGAATACAAACTTAAGTTTTGTCAAGTTATATTAACTTGATTTCACCTATTACTTTTAAGCTATTTAAAGTTGTTTATTTTATGTATTTCTTCATTGATATTATGTCCTCAATTTTTTATCTGTTTAATTATTTTTATTTGTTTTGTATGTATTTATTTTTCGATATTTTCTTATTTGTTTATTCACTATTTTATAAGTATCATTTTTTAAGTATCAGGTGGACTTTGTTTTTATTGTATTATATTTTCATCGTAAACTACACATATGTTCCTTTATGTTGCGGAGAAATCAAATATGAATTAAGAAAGATACACTTTGTATTTAAGTTAGATATATATTATCATTACTGTACAATAAGTTTCAAAAGTTACATGTCGGAGATTATTATATTAAATTGTTTACGGGGAATAAAGTTTGCAATTTTCATGATTGTGTAACTATACTTTCATCAAGAAAATTAAATGAAAACAATAAATATTTTACATAACATCAGAGACCCTGATTATGTCATTGTTTGGATAAGGGTGTGTATTGTATGTAGTAATATGGCAGAGTCGCTGTTTTATGTGTAGCTGGGTATATCCGATTAGAAGCGACCTCCCAGGGGACGTTATTCCTCATTGGTAATTGACAAGTACTCGGGACGATTAAAATTGTTATACACAAACCTGGTGAGTAAATGGCATAGCATTCGCACCGACAAGTAACTTGTGTAGACTTATTCTGAAAACCATCGACCCGTGATCGATCAGTCGGGGACAAAACACGGGGAAAACTCTAGAGTTCGTAGATACCCCATAGGTAACCAACAACACTGTTAATCCCTGGTCACAGATTAAAACAGATTTAGTCGACCGTACCAGGCCATTTAATCCTCACAAATGTTAAAAGTTTAATCAATAAAGGTATTTGAGTGTAGATCAAAAAGACTATTAGCCGGCTGAAAAGCTGATTATTGGAATAGCTAACCTGCGTTTTAAATGGTACGTTTATACCTGTATTCTTTCAGGTGTATTACGAGAATTATCTAAGAGTCGATTTACACCTTTAAAGCTACAGAGTAAATAATGACGAGTTATAACGGGACGTGTGGAAAATACTTTAAGCACTGTGCTATTCTGGCAGGTACATTGTAATATTGAAAACGAATTGACACAGCTTGTTATGGTGTTACGACAAAGGCCTTACATATTTCAGTAACCAACCCTGATCACTTTGTATCCCAAAAGTATTTACTAAGATACTCTGTGTATTCTGCATATTTGAAATTTAAAATAAATAAAATAAAAAACAAATGAAAATAAACCAATAAAAAACTTGTGTTTGATATCTGAAAATAATTTGATTTCAAGATTTTTGGTTCAATTATTCTGTAAAATGTTCCTATCATTATCAGCTTAAATCGGATTAATTTCGACTTCCAATTGACTTGTAGGTATTGTAAACCTTATTTATCCACATGATTGGGTTTGAATTAAAACTCCGTTACTCATAGAACTTGGCTTAAACCGGTACTGAATCTTATCTCGCTATCTCAGATCTGTTTGGTGTTTAAGATAACGTAGAGCCCGGTGTTTTTCCGCTTGGAAGAGTTTCAATGCCTGTTTAGTTTTGTTACGTCTTGAATTTACGATCTCGTTTAGAATAAGACCAGACAGATACAAACATGTATATTTTGTGTATTAGATGATATTCCGTGTCATTATATAAAATTATTTCGACTCGCAGTTTAAGTGAGTTTCTTTTCTCATATTCGTTTAACTTCATAATTATATTCCCGCCGCAATAAAAATCCGTAATTGCTACATATGCAACCTAACGAATACACCAACTACCCCCATCCCCACCCTTCTAAAAAATTCAAAGTATAATGTTTAAATTTTATTTTATTGCTTCATTCTTTATTTTTGTAACCTAAAATCTCCTGACTTAAGTTTATTTACATACACACTTATAATTATGAACTAACCTATACCATCATAAAGTTGGTTTGCTATTTTTAACAGGAATTTTCTAATTTTACTTTAAATTAGAAAATAAAGTCTATCGATTATTGCTTGATTGGTTTATTGATTGATTGAGTAATTGGTTATCGATTCTTACCGACGACGGTGGGCTCGAGATCGACGAAGACAGCCCTGGGCACGTGTTTGCCGGCCCCGGTCTCACTGAAGAAGGTGTTGAAAGAGTCATCTCCCCCTCCAATGGTCTTGTCTGAGGGCATTTGGCCATCAGGCTGGATACCGTGCTCCAGACAGTACAACTCCCAGCAGGCGTTTCCGATCTGGACTCCAGCCTGTCCAACGTGGATACTGATACATTCCCTCTGGAACGGAGAAAGTCGATTTTAAGCATGCAGTAAGCAATATTGTTCAAGATGAAATATTTGAACCAAGTGTTTATTCATTATGTCATAAAAATGTTTGGGAAATGCGTTTATGTAAACATGGCGCCGTAATGAAAGTTTTGTTAACTTATAAATATATCTGCTTTCTAATGCAATATTCTAGTTAAAATAATGTGTATCTAAATTAAATCCAATTAAAAATAAAGGATATCTGTATATGCACAAAAACAATTAACGTTAATAAAATAATCATTATACAAAAAAAAAGTCGAAAAAAAACAATAAATGAAATCGAAAACTTACCATTTTCGGTTTTTAGAGAGTTACAACGGACTCGCAGTAATGACTATAATGGTCTCTGTGAGGATAAGGAATAGTGCTTAAAACGCACAACACCAATTATATACCAGCGCACCTGACTGTCACCAGGGGCGACGCGTAAACAACGCTATCGATTGGAAGGTTCGTAACAGAATAGGGATCATTTGCCTTCCGATCTAACAATGAAGCTTTGACCTTTCACCTTTTAAAGTACTACATTACCGTATGCCATGTTGTTAAAAATTTATCTTTTTGTGGGGTCATATCGATTTTTCCGGTACATTTTGTTTTTATAGAATTCCTTTTTTATGATCATATAGATAGGTCATTACTGGAAATATAACAGCATTGATTTCTGTAGTTGTCTTTTTTTTGGCATCTACATCTAGTTCGTTCTGAATGCACATGCATTTACGCTGAAAACGTACATACGAAATTGGGAATGGCATACAAATATCTTAGATGTCATTTTTTCATAAAGAAAGAGATTATATTGATACTTTTTAATGACATTTCATTTGTCTATAAATGTAAGTAGGTTTAGAAAGTATAAAATATCGATAATTTAGATGTCGTTACCGTTTTCCAAGTTATGTTCATATATGTTCGTTAAATGCCTTTCAATTTGTCTATAAATTTCATTGAATACCTTAAGATTAATTGGTGAGAGTTTCAGACCTCGTGTTTCTTTCGTACATGTTGTTAAATGGTATTTAAATTTTCTATAAGTGCTACTGAACTAAGATTAATTTGAGGGAGATTCAGATCTCGTGTATCTACCATAAATGTTTGTTAACTCTACAATTGATTTGTCTGTAAATGTCATCGAATATCTTAGTGTTTTAGTTTTATTCCATAAAGCATTCGCGGATCTAGAAACAGAAGTGGGAGAGGTATAGTAAAAAATATAAGTGTACATATGCATACCGGCAGTGCGTCGGAGGGAATGGGGGAAGTGGGGGGGGGGAGGAGGGGGGAGGAGGGGGTAGTGCCGTCTGTATACTAGTTATTTCGGAACAACGGGCCTAGCCGCAGAATGGGATGTCATTTGTCATTTGTGCAATACTAATACAAGTATACACACATACGTATTAAATTAAATGTTAATACCAGATAGGTTATCGGTACCTCACCTGTGGTATTTAATTACACCAGGTATTATCCAGGTACGACATATATTTTTTCTATGTATATATCCCTAGTAAGAAATCTAATACCTCTAGGCGAATATATATGACGGTTTCAAGGTAAACACTATACCTAACAAATAGGGAGGAATCTCGTAACTAAGAAATAAATTAACATATATTTAATAAATACCAGAATAACATATTGAAATAGATTCAATTTGTTCTATTAATATTCATAATATTGCAATAGTTGAGACGTAAAGTTTATTAATTTCAAAACTGTAATCTAGTTCAAAATAACATATTGAAATAGATTCAATTTGTCCTATGAATATTTATAATATAGCAATAGTTGAGACGGAAAAGTTTATTACAGTACAAACAGTAAAACATATTTGCATAAAAATATGATATAGTTCGATATTCAGTTTTTATATGAGCCAAACTCCTACCAGCTCTACCCCACACCACAGTTGCTTGAGTTTCTGTCAGTAAATAATAAATATATGTGTGTGCAATGAGCCTCCCATTACAGTATATGCAATGGGCCGCGGCTCCATATATATAAACATGTTTTTTTTTATATACTGACAGAAACTCAAGCAACTGTGCCCACCCCAACCCCAGAACTCCCAACACCCAGTATCAAGGATATAGACAAATATTTCCATGAATATTTGCAGAATACACATTATATCTAGGGTGAATGATTACGGAATGAAAATGCTTTGGACACACTTTTACATTTTGAAATAATTTGAGCATTATTCAGAGTTTTCCTATCCGTGTTTTGTCCTTGGGAGAAGGAATTTTCAATGTCCAAGTTACAGGCGGTTACTCCAATACTTGTGTTTGGAATTGGAAATACTTTAAGATCCGTCGTTGAAGGTTACATCAGCAAAGGTAATATATATAAGCTATAAAAAGGCCGCTGATTTATCGGTACATTTATAATTACCAGACCTGTTATATAGACTCGCCTAGAAATATAGATTTCTTGTCAGAGAGAAACGAAGAATGCCCTCCAGGAATATTGTCAATGTGATTTGTAAGGAAATTCCTTACTGTCAATATAATTAAAATTAAGACATTAATTTTCCACCCGAGGACACAGCGAATAAAACTCAGTCTAGTGTATAAAGCTAAGTTTTTTTGAAATGTCTAATTCTGAATTTGAGCAAAAAGATAAAAACAAGAGGCCCAATGGACCTGCATCACCTGATATTAATATGTTATTTGTAACTTTGAAATGGACTAAAATCTATGACTGCATGTAATTCAAAAGAGCATGTTAAAATATTTAAACACATTTGAGTCCTGGGCTGAGTTTTACTAAACAACTTAAGTTACGATTTCACGTAACTTTTATCGTAACCTTAACTTAGGTGAAATGTCTGTCTTACTAAAATTCGTATCTTAAGTTACGTGTAAAATTCCGTCGTAACTTACGACAGCTTAGGGGCTCCCTTAACTTACGATTTTTCTTAAGTTGCGATCTTTCTTAAGTTACGCGAAATTGATCAAAGTGAGATATATAAAGAGCACTACAGATTCCACAGCCTTTAGCTTGTACATGACATAGAAGATGAAAATTACACCCACATATTGGGATGTACCTCGCTCTATCCCATCTCATATTAAAAAATTCCTAAATTCAACGCATTATCCGAAATATTGTCTTCGCTTTTCGAAAATACAGAATTTAAAAAGATTCTCGCTATTGCGGTTTTGTCTTTTATTAAGAAAAAAGTGTTGTCATAAAAATTGTAACGTCAGATCCCTGCTGATGTTAAACTCTTGTATCAAGTACAAACTTAAAACATTTCTCGGTCATAAAGATTTAAAAGTAAGTGGATGCGAATTTGACATGCACCAAAATCACATCACGTCATAATACATACGATACGATGCAAATAACGTCATCATAGTCATGAACATTTAAGCATTTTTAAACATATTAACAAGACATGGTATAAGAAGAACTTGAATAGTTATACCACGGAATTAGAATCGCCTGTAACATGACGACGATCTTAAAAAGTTTGCATGTGTTGAATTAATGTCCAATGTCATCTCCTGGTTATTATTTCAACCAAGTTCCAGCTATCACCAACTGAAAATGAACAAACAAAATATATCCAATATTGTCATTTTCCTATATAAACTATAGTAGACATCATCCCTTCTCCAGGGGGACATGAAGTCGGGGGGGGGGGCTTGAAATTCACAATTTTGATAAAACACCCTAAGACATTTCCATTGGTGATAGTATTTGATTCCAGCATATCTGGGTCTGGAGAAGATTTTTTGAAATTTTACTTAAGTTGACCCCTTTTGGCCCCCCTCTAAGGCCACTAGGATGTTTGGAACATACAATTCACAATTTTGGTGCACATTGGCTAGGGAAGGTTCCTGCCTTTCATTCATATTTGTTTAGGGGTTTCTGAGAAGAAGTCGAAAATGTAAATTGTTTACGGACGGACGACGCACGACGATGGGCAAAAGGCGATTAGAAAAGGTCACTTGAAACTTCGTCTCAGGTGATCTAAAATGTTGTTTGTGATATATTTGACCCTTATTGACATTGAAAATAGGCTAAGTTCATTTTTATTCGCAAACTTTGTTCCGCTGCTTCCAAAAACAACAGGCCTTTCAATATTTCAGAAGTTGTTTAAAGGTTTTGACATATTTGACGTATGTGATATTTGAAATATGTCAAAGTTGTTTTCCTTCGCAAAGTTTGTTTATCTCCTTCCAAGGAAGCTACGAGTCAAATATCATGTCTTCAGATTTTTCATTATTTCAGGAAAATATCGTTTGAAAGTTTTTGACATATTTGACCCTTTTGATATTGGAAGTAGGTTAAGGTCATTTGTACTCACAAGCTTGGTTCCGCTCCTTTCAAAGAAGCTACCAGCCAAATATCATATATCTGGGTCTATCGCTGATCAAGAAAAGAAAAAAGTCGCTAAAGAAAACGGTGATGATGGACGGACGGATGGTTTAAAATGTTCACTCTAAATCGTTATAGCATTCATCATATTTACGGAATATTATCAAAATAAGAAAATATTTTTTAATTCACTACAGTAAAATATCACGGGCCGACCCCCTTTTCTAAAATTCTATCCTGTCAAAATATAAATACATTTTTTTGTATCTGGCAATTCAATTATAACATTGTTACAGTGTACAACAGTTCCTGCCGAGTCCCGTTTATACGTAATGACTTAAGAAATATTTATTGAGAAGGATTCTAAAGTAAATACACCCATACAGGTTACGATTATTGTGTGCAGTATAGAAGTAAATATCCCTAGCGTAGTTGTAGTTATTTTCACAATGACATAATGGATAATCCGTATTAAGGTTTGGCGGATTTGGATTTGCATTGAGGGTTACGCATATATGTACATGAATATTAAAAAAAAATGACGATATGTATGATTAATAACCACACGTTTGATAGTTTGTATAGCGTGTTGTATTGGTATTGTGATTTGTCAGTCGAACAATGCATGTTGACAATAAAACAAAAATTTATGAGCACTTTTTTAGTTCTGGTTCTTTGCCTCTCTTCTGTCAATGTAAATATTTCATATTTTTTCTATGTACTATTTTCGTATACTCATAGTACTTCTGTTTTTTGTTGTCTTGTTTTTGTTAAAGCCTCTGTCTATTGTTGTGATAATGAGACCTTCGATTAATATTTTAGTGAAGCGTCCTATATAATGTTTTTGTACTTCGTCCCACAGGGACCTGAGAAATTGTTATAGCTAGTTTTGAACCTAAAATAAGGGGTATACATCACTTTTACACTTTTTGGTTGGGCATTTGTATCAATTTTATACTTCTTCCAACAGGGACCTGTGAATTTGTTACAGTTGCTTTCTGACCTAAAATTTTACACTTTTGAGGGATTGAGATCAATTTTCGATAATAATGCCCCCTTAACGGTAATACTTTTTTATCATAAATTGATCTTGAAGTGTGAAATTGCTCTAAACACCTTATTTTAGGTCCAAAGCCTAGCTGTAACAAATTTTCAGGTCCCTGGGCCTCACGCGACAGGCCACGTACGTTGTACATGTACCTGTGAATCACGGTAGATACCTGTACACAGGTGTTCGACGCGTCGTTACCTGACGTAATTATAACCGTACACACTTAAAGGACGAGCCGTTTGAATAGAACACGTGTCATTGACGATAATTTTAAAGAAAGTTTGCAAAAAATAGAACTCTTGTTTTCGACTACAGATCGACTGAATTGCTTATTACCATTATTGGACGTTAGGTCCTGGTTGGTATGAGATTTGTTTTCTTAACTTCTAATTATGTTAAAGCATATCTTTCAATTTGTATATATTTGCATAGTTGTTGAAATTCAAAGAGCAATTCAAAATTATATTCTTGTAGCCTAAACTTGAAATTATCAATTGCAAGTATTAGAAAATATTTGTAAATGTACATTAGTTTCGGAAAATAAATTTTATTTTGTGTTTACGATGTAGCTAACTAAGCTAATCAGATTTATAAAATCCGTGGTCATTTGTATTTAAATATTCTGATTAGTATTTAGGTGCCAAATTACAAATGTATTAAGCGCCAAGTCCCTTTGTCAAATTTTACAAACCAAAGTACTTAAATTAATATTCAGAGACGACAAAAGCTTGGCTGACGCAAGACGATTTCGATAATACACAATGAAAGGTATACTCGTTGTTGCTAAGATATGTATTGTATTGTTTATTAGCTTTAAGCCTTACCGTTCATAGTAATGGCGTAAACACTGCCACTAGAGTATAGTCATTAGAAAACAACTGTCTCCACAGAATGATCCGAAATATAGCCGACTTGTCATTATATAATACACACATGTATACAGACTCGTCATGTTCCTGAACGGTCCTTAATCTCCCCTTCAAGTAGTGTTTATTTATGTATTTCCTTTTGGCTAATAGCTCTTAGACATTTGGCACGTTCCAAAGTTGGGATATGTCAAGTAATTTTTAATTTGTTTTACTTTGCGTCACAGCAACTAATTTCGTTAATTCGTTTCAATGCAAGTATGATATAATCTAATTACAATTATGTACCATGTAAGTCTGTTATGGGTGGTCGGGTGGTGCAGTGGATAGCGCAATTGCCTTTCACCAAGGCGGCCGGGGTTCAATTCCCCAACCGGACGTGAAAGGATATTGGGTCACCGGCCCGACCACGTGGGTTTTCTCCGTGTAGTCCGGTTCCCTCCTACAAATAGACCCCTCGCGCGCGCAAACATCCAGGCCATAAAGGGTGATTAATATAAGTTAAATAACTTGTTTCATAATTGTTGTAAAATAAATAAAATTTGTATTATAATTAAATAATATACTGTTAACAATATTGATGATTTATGTAAAATGCAAAGTTATTTTACAGCATATGACGAACTGAATTTTATGCAAATTTCAGAAATGAAGTTATTCTGAAAATAAGTTCATTTCACTAAAACGCTTGCTAGAAAGAGTACTGTCGATTCGACGTCATTTAAACAAACACACTCATCTTGAGTTAGGTTTAAACGAGTTTGAAAATTAGCTATCACGTTTTTCATGTGTCTTGATAGAGTGGCCTGACGTTCGTAATAACGACAAGTATTTTTATTGGTCCTTTAAACTCTAATAAAAAAATGATCATTTCAGGATTGATCAATTAAATAACGATATACTAGAACAAGCCCGTGGACACCAGCATCGACGCCAGGTTGTACCTGTACGGGGTGGTATAAACATACTATTTGATACGTTTGTTACACTGCGTGTTAAATGACACACCAGCCAATCAAAGGTGTTCATTACAGCAATCACTCAGATAGGGTACACCTGTACTTATCTGGACAGGTAAGAATGACAGGTGTTGGTCATACGGCTTTTCTCGTAAAATACAAACTGTCAAACACGGCTGGACCTGGATTAAAACGCCAGACGCTTTTTGAGTACGAGTGCACAGTTCAGGGGTGAAATCACTTACAGCTTTGTGTAAATGCGGTTGTGATGTGCTGAATAGACATCAGAGTTAATTTCACGTAACGCGGGAAAACGGCCACATTGCACACAACGCATGCACATTTGTCGATAACGTGTTGTGGAATGGTCTTTTCAAGATGGCCGACCAATACGTACGAAAAAGTAAGGTCCTCACTTCAAGTTACCAGATCAGTTATTTGTAAACACATCAGGACCATGATAAGTACCATGCTGAGGACAGAAAGATGTCAACTTCTAATTACATTATTGGTTGTTTGTTGTTCAGTTCCAAAATACTTTTAAATTCATCTTGAAGTTGGACGAATTGTTGAAATTGTAATCGAGACGGACACTGCCGTGATAATTTGCTGAGTTCGAATTATTTTGAAGGTCTGATGTTTCTCCTCCTAATCAGAAATACTCCCCAGTGAGATCCGATAACATTGCTCATGTTGCTTGCGTCCACAATCCTGTAATATTTCAAAACTTAAGATATAAAGTAATTGTTGATGATAGGGATTGGTACAACGTTTTAAAATGCATGTTTCGATCAAATGGTATGGATTGGTTCAGAAACATCAAATATGTTGGTTTCGGATTGGCCCCAAAACTATTTCATATATGATACACTTAAAAAATAATTGCAGGAGGAACATTGTACACCTGTATGACAGGAGACACATTGTACATCTGTATGACAGGAGACACATTGTACACCTGTATGACAGGAGACACATTGTACACCTGTATGACAGGAGACACATTGTACACCTGTATGACAGGAGACACATTGTACACCTGTATGACAGGAGACACATTGTACACAGGTTTGACAGGAGACACATTGTACACCTGTATGACAGGAGACACATTGTACATCTGTATGACAGGAGACATAGTGTACACCTGTATGACAGGAGACATAGTGTACACCTGTATGACAGTAGACACATTGTACACCTGTATGACAGGAGACACATTGTACATCTGTATGACAGGAGACATAGTGTACACCTGTATGACAGGAGACATAGTGTACACCTGTATGACAGTAGACACATTGTACACCTGTATGACAGGGACACATTGTACACCTGTATGACAGGATACACATTGTACACCTGTATGACAGGGGACACATTGTACACCTGTATGACAGGGGTCACATTGTAAACCTGTATGACAAGGGTCACATTGTACACCTGTATGACAGGGGTCACATTGTACATCTGTATGACAGGGGTCACATTGTACACCTATATGATAGGGGTCACATTGTACACCTGTATGACAGGGGACACATTGTACATCTGTACGACAGGAGACAAATTGTACACTTGTATGAAAGGAGACACATTGTACATCTGTATGACAGGAGACACATTGTACATCTGTATGACAGGGGACACATTGTACATCTGTAGGACAGGAGACAAATTGTACACTTGTATGATAGGAGACACAGTGTACACCTGTATAACAGGGGACACATTGTACACCTGACTGACAGGAGACATAGTGTACACCTGTATGACAGGGGACACATTGTACACCTGTATGACAAGAGACACACTGTACACCTGTATGACAGGAGACACATTGTACACCTGTATGACAGGAGACACATTGTACACCTGTATGACAGGAGACACACTGTACACCTGTATGATAGGGGACACATTGTACACCTATATGACAGGAGACATAGTGTACACCTGTATGACAGGAGACGCATTGTACACCTGTATGACAGGAGAAGCATTGTACACCTATATGACAGGAGACACATTGTACACCTGTATGACAGGAGACACATTGTACACCTGTATAAAAGGGGACACATTGTACACCTGTATAACAGGGGACACATTGTACACCTGTATAACAGGGGACACATTGTACACCTATATGACAGGAGACACATTGTACACCTGTATAACAGTAGACACATTGTACACCTGTATGACAGGAGACACATTGTACACCTATATGACAGGAGACACATTGTACACCTGTATGACAGGAGACACATTGTACACCTGTATGACAGGAGACACATTGTACACCTGTATGACAGGAGACACATTGTACACCTGTATGACAGGAGACACATTGTGCACCTGTATGACAGGAGACGCATTGTACACCTGTATGACAGTAGACGCATTGTACACCTGTATAACAGGGGACACATTGTACACCTGACTGACAGGAGACATAGTGTACACCTGTATGACAGGAGACACACTGTACACCTGTATGATAGGGGACACATTGTACACCTGTATGACAGGAGACACATTGTACAACTGACTGACAGGAGACATAGTGTACACCTGTATGACAGGAGACATATTGTACACCTGTATAACAGGGGACACATTGTACACCTGTATAACAGGGGACACATTGTACACCTGTATAACAGGGGACACATTGTACACCTGTATAACAGGGGACACATTGTACACCTGACTGACAGGAGACATAGTGTACATCTGTACGACAGGAGACAAATTGTACACTTGTATGACAGGGGACATATTGTACATCTGTATGACAGGGGACACATTGTACATCTGTATGATAGGGGACACATTGTACACCTGTATGACAGGAGACAAATTGTACACTTGTATGATAGGGGTCACATTGTACATCTGTATGACAGGGGACACATTGTACACCTGTATGACAGGGGACACATTGTACATCTGTACGACAGGAGACAAATTGTACACTTGTATGATAGGGGTCACATTGTACACCTGTATGACAGGGGACACATTGTACATCTGTACGACAGGAGACACATTGTACACTTATATGACAGGAGACATATTGTGCATCTGTATGACAGGAGACAAATTGTACACTTGTATGATAGGGGTCACATTGTACATCTGTATGACAGGGGACACATTGTACACCTGTATGACAGGGGACACATTGTACATCTGTACGACAGGAGACAAATTGTACACTTGTATGATAGGGGTCACATTGTACACCTGTATGACAGGGGACACATTGTACATCTGTACGACAGGAGACAAATTGTACACTTGTATGACAGGGGTCACATTGTACATCTGTATGACAGGAGACACATTGTACACCTGTATGGCAGGGGTCACATTGTACACCTGTATGACAGGACACACATTGTACACTGTATGACAGGAGACACATTGTACACCTGTATGACAGGAGACACATTGTACACTTATATGACAGGAGACATATTGTGCATCTGTATGACAAGAGACACATCGTACACCTGTATGACAAGGGTCACATTGTACACCTGTATGACAGGAGACACATTGTACACCTGTATGACAGGAGACACATTGTAAACCTGTATAACAGGAGACACATTGTACACCTGTATGACAGGAGACACATTGTACACCTGTATGACAGGAGACACATTGTACACCTGTATGACAGGAGACACATTGTACACCTGTATGACAGGAGACACATTGTACACCTGTATGACAGTAGACACATTGTACATCTGTATGACAGGAGACACATTGTACACTTGTATGACAGGAGACACATTGTACATCTGTATGACAGGAGACACATTGTACACCTGTATGACAGGAGACACATTGTACACCTGTATAAAAGGGGACACATTGTACACCTGTATAACAGGGGACACATTGTACACCTGTATAACAGGGGACACATTGTACACCTGTATAACAGGGGACACATTGTACACCTATATGACAGGAGACACATTGTACACTTGTATAACAGGAGACACATTGTAAACCTGTATGACAGGAGACACATTGTACACCTGTATGACAGGAGACACATTGTACACCTATATGACAGGAGACATAGTGTACACCTATATGACAGGAGACACATTGTACACCTATATGACAGGAGACACATTGTACACCTGTATGACAGGAGACGCATTGTACACCTGTATGACAGGATACGCATTGTACACCTATATGACAGGAGACACATTGTACACCTGTATGACAGGAGACACATTGTACACCTGTATAACAGGGGACACATTGTACACCTGTATAACAGGGGACACATTGTACACCTGTATAACAGCGGACACATTGTACACCTGTATAACAGGAGACACATTGTACACCTGTATAACAGGGGACACATTGTACACCTGTATAACAGGGGACACATTGTACACCTGTATAACAGCGGACACATTGTACACCTGTATGACAGGAGACGCATTGTACACCTATATGACAGGAGACACATTGTACACCTGTATAACAGGAGACACATTGTACACCTGTATGACAGGAGACACATTGTACACCTATATGACAGGAGACACATTGTACACCTGTATGACAGGACACACATTGTACACCTGTATGACAGGAGACACATTGTACACCTGTATGACAGGAGACACATTGTACACCTGTATGACAGGAGACACATTGTGCACCTGTATGACAGGAGACGCATTGTACACCTGTATGACAGTAGACGCATTGTACACCTGTATAACAGGGGACACATTGTACACCTGACTGACAGGAGACATAGTGTACACCTGTATGACAGGAGACACACTGTACACCTGTATGACAGGAGACACACTGTACACCTGTATGATAGGGGACACATTGTACACCTGTATAACAGGGGACACAATGTACACCTGACTGACAGGAGACATAGTGTACACCTGTATGACAGGAGACACACTGTACACCTGTATGATAGGGGACACATTGTACACCTGTATGACAGGAGACACATTGTACACCTGTTTGATAGGGGACATAGTGTACACCTGTATGACAGGAGACACATTGTACACCTGTTTGATAGGGGACATAGTGTACACCTGTATGACATGAGACACACTGTACACCTGTATAACAGGGGACACATTGTACACCTGTATAACAGGGGACACATTGTACACCTGACTGACAGGAGACATAGTGTACACCTGTATGACAGGAGACACATTGTACACCTGTATAACAGGGGACACATTGTACACCTGTATAACAGGGGACACATTGTACACCTGTATAACAGGGGACACATTGTACACCTGTATAACAGGGGACACATTGTACACCTGTATAACAGGGGACACATTGTACACCTGTATAACAGGGGACACATTGTACACCTGTATAACAGGAGACACAGTGTACACCTGTATAACAGGGGACACATTGTACACCTGACTGACAGGAGACATAGTGTACACCTGTATGACAGGGGACACATTGTACACCTGTATGACAAGAGACACACTGTACACCTGTATGATAGGGGACACATTGTACACCTGTATGACAGGAGACACATTGTACACCTGTATGACAGGAGACACACTGTACACCTGTATGATAGGGGACACATTGTACACCTGTATGACAGGAGACACATTGTACACCTGTATGACAGTAGACACAGTGTACACCTGTATGACAGGAGACACATTGTACACCTGTATGACAGGAGACATATTGTACACCTGTATGACAGGAGACACATTGTACATCTGTATGACAGGAGACGCATCGTACACCTGTATGACAGGAGACATATTGTGCATCTGTATGACAAGAGACACATCGTACACCTGTATGACAAGGGTCACATTGTACATCTGTATGACAGGAGACGCATCGTACACCTGTATGACAGGAGACATATTGTGCATCTGTATGACAAGAGACACATCGTACACCTGTATGACAAGGGTCACATTGTACACCTGTATGACAGGAGACACATTGTACACCTGTATGACAGGAGACACATTGTAAACCTGTATAACAGGAGACACATCGTACACCTGTATGACAAGGGTCACATTGTACACCTGTATGACAGGAGACACATTGTACACCTGTATGACAGGAGACACATTGTAAACCTGTATAACAGGAGACACATTGTACACCTGTATGACAGTAGACACATTGTACACCTGTATGACAGGAGACACATTGTACACCTGTATGACAGGAGACATATTGTACATCTGTATGACAGGGGTCACATTGTACACCTGTATGACACGAGACACATTGTACATCTGTATGACAGGGGTCACATTGTACACCTGTATGACACGAGACACATTGTACACCTGTATGACAGGAGACACATTGTACATCTGTATGACAGGAGACACATTGTACATCTGTATGACAGGAGACACATTGTACATCTGTATGACAGGGGTCACATTGTACACCTGTATGACACGAGACACATTGTACACCTGTATGACACGAGACACATTGTACATCTGTATGACAAGAGACACATTGTACATCTGTATGACAGGGGTCACATTGTACACCTGTATGACAGGAGACACATTGTACATCTGTATGACAGGAGACACATTGTACACCTGTATGACAGGAGACACATTGTACATCGGTATGACAGGGGTCACATTGTACACCTGTATGACACGAGACACATTGTACACCTGTATGACAGGAGACACATTGTACATCTGTATGACAGGAGACACATTGTACATCTGTATGACAGGAGACAAATTGTACACCTGTATGACACGAGACACATTGTACATCTGTATGACAGAAGACACATTGTACACCTGTATGACACGAGACACATTGTACACCTGTATGACAGGAGACACATTGTACATCTGTATGACAGGAGACACATTGTACATCTGTATGACAGGAGACACATTGTACATCTGTATGACAGGGGTCACATTGTACACCTGTATGACACGAGACACATTGTACACCTGTATGACACGAGACACATTGTACATCTGTATGACAAGAGACACATTGTACATCTGTATGACATGAGACATCATGTACACCTGTATGACATGAGACACATTGTACACCTGTATGACATGAGACACAGTGTACACCTGTATAACAGGAGACGCATTGTACACCTATATGACAGGAGACACAGTGTACACCTGTATGACAGGAGACATCTTGTACACCTGTATGACAAGAGACACATTGTACACCTGTATGACAGGAGACACATTGTACAACTGTATGACAGGGGTCACATTGTACACCTGTATGACAGGAGACACATTGTACACCTGTATGACAGGAGACACATTGTACACCTGTATGACAAGAGACACATTGTACACTTGTATGACAGGGGTCACATTGTACACCTGTATGACATGAGACACATTGTACACTTGTATGACAGGAGGCACATTGTACACCTGTATGACAGGGGTCACATTGTACACCTGTATGACAAGAGACACATTGTACACCTGTATGACAGTAGACACATTGTACACCTGTATGAAAGGAGACACATTGTACATCTGTATGACAGGGGTCACATTGTACACCTGTATGACAGGGGTCACATTGTACACCTGTATGACACGAGACACATTGTACACCTGTATGACAGGAGACACATTGTACATCTGTATGACAGGAGACACATTGTGCACCTGTATGACAGTAGACACATTGTACACCTGTATGACAGGAGACACATTGTACACCTGTATGACACGAGACACATTGTACATCTGTATGACAGGGGTCACATTGTACACCTGTATGACACGAGACACATTGTACACCTGTATGACAGGAGACACATTGTACATCTGTATGACAGGAGACACATTGTACATCTGTATGACAGGAGACACATTGTACACCTGTATAACAGGGAACATATTGTACACCTGTATGACAGGAGACACATTGTACACCTGTATGACACGAGACACAATGTACACCTGTATGACACGAGACACATTGTACATCTGTATGACACGAGACACATTGTACACCTGTATGACACGAGACACATTGTACACCTGTATGACACGAGACACATTGTACATCTGTATGACAGGAGACACATTGTACATCTGTATGACACGAGACACATTGTACATCTGTATGACACGAGACACATTGTACATCTGTATGACAGGAGACACATTGTACACCTGTATGACACGAGACACATTGTACATCTGTATGACAGGAGACACATTGTACACCTGTATGACACGAGACACATTGTACACCTGTATGACACGAGACACATTGTACATCTGTATGACAGGAGACACATTGTACACCTATGACACGAGACACATTGTACACCTGTATAACAGGAGACACATTGTACACCTGTATGACAGGCGACATATTGTACATCTGTATGACAGGAGACATATTGTACATCTGTATGACAGGGGTCACATTGTACACCTGTATGACACGAGACACATTGTACATCTGTATGACAGGGGTCACATTGTACACCTGTATGACACGAGACACATTGTACACCTGTATGACAGGAGACACATTGTACATCTGTATGACAGGAGACACATTGTACATCTGTATGACAGGAGACACATTGTACATCTGTATGACAGGGGTCACATTGTACACCTGTATGACACGAGACACATTGTACACCTGTATGACACGAGACACATTGTACATCTGTATGACAAGAGACACATTGTACATCTGTATGACAGGGGTCACATTGTACACCTGTATGACAGGAGACACATTGTACATCTGTATGACAGGAGACACATTGTACACCTGTATGACAGGAGACACATTGTACATCGGTATGACAGGGGTCACATTGTACACCTGTATGACACGAGACACATTGTACACCTGTATGACAGGAGACACATTGTACATCTGTATGACAGGAGACACATTGTACATCTGTATGACAGGAGACAAATTGTACACCTGTATGACACGAGACACATTGTACATCTGTATGACAGAAGACACATTGTACATCTGTATGACAGGAGACACATTGTACATCTGTATGACAGGAGACACATTGTACATCTGTATGACAGGGGTCACATTGTACACCTGTATGACACGAGACACATTGTACACCTGTATGACACGAGACACATTGTACATCTGTATGACAAGAGACACATTGTACATCTGTATGACAGGGGTCACATTGTACACCTGTATGACAGGAGACACATTGTACATCTGTATGACAGGAGACACATTGTACATCTGTATGACAGGAGACACATTGTACATCGGTATGACAGGGGTCACATTGTACACCTGTATGACACGAGACACATTGTACACCTGTATGACAGGAGACACATTGTACATCTGTATGACAGGAGACACATTGTACGTCTGTATGACAGGAGACACATTGTACACCTGTATGACACGAGACACATTGTACATCTGTATGACAGAAGACACATTGTACACCTGTATGACACGAGACACATTGTACACTTGTATGACAGGAGACACATTGTACACCTGTATGACAGGAGACACATTGTACACCTGTATGACAGGAGACACATTGTACACCTGTATGACAGGGGACACATTGTACACCTGTATAACAGAAGACACATTGTACACCTGTATGACTGGCGACATATTGTACACCTGTATGACAGGAGACACATTATACACCTGTATGACAGTAGACACATTGTACACCTGTATGACAGGAGACACATTGCACACTTGTATGACAGGAAACACATTGTACACCTGTATGACAGGAGACACATTGTACACCTGTATGACAGGAGACACATTGTACATCTGTATGACAGGAGACATACTGTACACCTCTATGACAAGAGACACATTGTACACCTGTATGACAGGAGACACATTGTACACCTGTATGACAAGAGACACATTGTACACCTGTATGACAAGGGGCACATTGTACACCTGTATAACAGGGGGCACATTGTACACCTGTATAACAGGGAACATATTGTACACCTGTATGACAAGAGACACATTGTACACCTGTATGACAGGGGACACATTGTACACCTGTATAACAGAAAACACATTGTACACCTGTATGACAGGAGACACATTGTACACCTGTATGACAGGAGACATAGTGTACACCTGTATGACAGGAGACACGTTGTACACCTGTATAACAGGAGACACATTGTATACCTGTATGACAGGAGACACGTTGTACACCTGTATGACAGGAGACATAGTGTACACCTGTATGACAGGAGACACATTGTACACCTGTATGACAGGCGACATATTGTACACCTGTATGACAAGAGACACATTATACACCTGTATGACAGTAGACACATTGTACACCTGTATGACAGGAGACACATTGCACACTTGTATGACAGGAAACACATTGTACACCTGTATGACAGGAGACACATTGTACATCTGTATGACAGGAGACACATTGTACATCTGTATGACAGGAGACATATTGTACACCTGTATGACAGGAGACACATTGTACACCTGTATGACAGGAGACACATTGTACACCTGTATGACAGGAGACACATTGTACACCTGTATGACAAGAGACACGTTGTACACCTGTATGACAGAGGACACATTGTATACCTGTATAACAGGGAACATATTGTACACCTGTATGACAAGAGACACATTGTACACCTGTATGACAGGGGGCACATTGTACACCTGTATAACAGGGGGCACATTGTACACCTGTATGACAGGAGACACATTGTACACCTGTATAACAGGGAACATATTGTACACCTGTATGACAAGAGACACATTGTACACCTGTATGACAGGGGGCACATTGTACACCTGTATAACAGGAAACACATTGTACACCTGTATGACAGGAGACACAGTGTACACCTGTATAACAGGAGACACACTGTACATCTGTATGACAGTAGACACATTGTACACCTATATGACAGGAGATACATTGTACACCTGTATGACAGGAGATACATTGTACACCTGTATGACAGGAGATACATTGTACACCTGTATGACAGAGGACACATTGTACACCTGTATTACAGGAGATACATTGTACACCTGTATGACAGGGGACACATTGTACACCTGTATAACAGGAGATACATTGTACACCTGTATGACAGGAGATACATTGTACACCTGTATGACAGGAGATACATTGTACACCTGTATGACAGGAGACACATTGTACACCTGTATGACAGGAGACACATTGTACACCTGTATGACAGGAGATACATTGTACACCTGTATGACAGGAGACATATTGTACACCTGTATGACAGGGGACACAGTGTACACCTGTATGACAGGAGATACATTGTACACCTGTATGACAGGAGACACATTGTACACCTGTATGACAGGGGACACATTGTACACCTGTATAACAGGGGACACATTATACACCTGTATAACAGAAGACACATTGTACACTTGTATGAGAGGTAAAACATTGTACACATGTTTGACAGGGGACATATTGTACACCCGTATGACAGGAGACACATTGTAAACCTGTATGACAGGAAACACTGCTCTTCAACATTCATGAGGTCGTTTGTGAACCAATTTTACCGTTTAAACTTGATGAAGTGCAAGTTCCATTTCGTTTCTTATATTCAATGTAACAAAAGTATTTTAAATGCACAAAAGTTAAATTTAGTTATTTTTGTTTATAGAGATGAATATCATGACGAAAAAACTGACAACGAAACTGTCGTAGGAGTATGCCCATTAGAGTTACTTCCCTTGTCCTATCATAACATTAGCATTTGTGGCTATGTACTTTGCTCTGATAACTTGTTTTTGTTGTTTCACTTTCTTCACCTAATGTTTGTTTCTGATGCATTTACCAAGTTAGATGCAACTTGGCTGTCTGTTTACCAGATGAAATATATTATATGGATGGTCCTCATGGAGAAATACCATTGAGAAAGACGGATTCTATGGATTCTTTTTATAGCCTTAAAAATGGAAGTTTTCCCGTTGTATCATTGAAAAAGCGTTAGCTAGACCCCTTCCTTTCGAGTATCCTGCGTCCGCACGTCTTTTCATTTTATTATTATTATTATCATCATCGCCTAAAATTAACCACCTTATACTAAGAGTGGGCATTGGCGCTCTTAAGAGACAAGGATTTTCATAAAAATATTACCCTGATAAATACTGTGACTTTTGTGTAGATTCCCCAGAAGAGGAAAATCATTTCTTTTTGACATGCTTAATATTTTGTAACTTGCGTACAAAAATGCTTCTTATAACTTCTGGCTTCCAAATGTCGATCCAGATCTTATTATAGAGCTAAAGCCTTTTAAAATTATTGCTTACGAATTCGGTAATAAGACAGAAATGTCAAAAAGGCCCTTCTTATAATATATGATTGCCTCCGATGGCTTCTTATTTTAACTCAACCCCCCCCCCCCCCCCCCCCCTCCGTCACTCCCACCTTCTTTTTCCTGTCATGGAGTGTATGTGTGGGTGATTTAACGTGTCTTGTACATATTATACTGTTATATCATCTGTCGAGGAAAGTATATCGTAGTCATGAGATTATTTGTAATCCTCTAGAAAAAAAAAAATAAAAATTTTAACTCTCGTTGCGTGTATGTCCACGAGGACCATATGTGTTATCTATCCAGATCCACAACCTACCGGTATTGTGTTCCAAGATCCAGAACCTACCGGTATTGTATTCACAGATCCACAACCTACCGGTATTGTGTTCACAGATCCACAACCTACCGGTATTGTGTTCACAGATCCACAGCCTACCGATATCGTGTTCAAAGATCCACAACCTACCGGTATTGTGTACCAAGATCCACAACCTACCGGTTTTGTGTTCCAAGATCCACAACCTACCGGTATTGTGTTCCAAGATCCACAACCTACCGGTTTTGTGTTCCAAGATCTTACCGGTATTGTGTAACCAGATCCACAACCTACCGGTATCGTGTTTCAAGATCCAAAACCTACCGGTATTGTGTTCCAAGATCCACAACCTACCGGTATTGTGTTCACAGATCCACAACCTACCGGTATCGTGTTTCAAGATCCACTACCTACCGGTATTGTGTTCCAAGATCCACAACCTACCGGTTTCGTGTTCCAAGATCCACAACCTACCGGTATTGTGTTCCAAGATCCACAACCTACCAGAATCGTGTTCCCAGATCCACAACCTACCGGTATTGTGTTCCAAGATCCACAACCTACCGGTATTGTGTTCACAGATCCACAACCTACCGGTATTGTGTTCCAAGATCCACAACCTACCGGTATTGTGTTCCAAGATCTTATCTTATCGGTATTGTGTAACCAGATCCACAACCTACCGGTATCGTGTTCCCAGATCCACAACCTTTTTATAAGGAGATCAAATGAATGTAAAACGGGAGGAGTATGAATGGGAGAAGTTGATGATAAATATGACGGGTAATTTAAAAGGAATGGTGAGTGAAATGAATACGTTGTTATAATTTTCTGTCTTTGTGCATGAATGATGTTAATTGTGTAAATTGAATTTAAACACACAATATATGTTGATATGTTGGCTGTAAAGTTCTCTCCAAACTGTTTCTCTGACATTAACAGCATACCGGAACCGGAACCCAAAGTGATGGATCAGAGAGGCCTACAGCCTAAATAAATAAAAAGATCTCGACGACAGGTAACAGGTAATCTATTGTAAAAGAAGAAATAAAGAATGTCTGTCTGTCTGTGTGTTTTTTATCGGTGTCCATTGTACAGTGATTTTTAAACAATTTCATTCGAGAAAGCATAGTCTTTAAACGTTGATTTTAAAAATATGTCTGATAGTGACAAAACGTGTTTTGTTTTATCTACTAGTGAACTGTGTAAAACTGGTTCCAAAACCTGTTTTAATATTTTGAATAAGAAACAGAACATATAAGTAGCTTTTAGTTTGATTTGTTTCGTTTTTATGCCATTTTTCCAGTTAAACACAATTTATCAGATTACATGTAACTAGTATTAATGGTAATATACTTCAGGGTATAGATTTGTTTATGTTTAACTTGGTTATCTAATCTATCAACATAGTTATATCAAGTTAAACATACAATTTAAGCAATATATTGTTTTACCAGTCATTATCTTTTAAAAATATATATCATCTATATATTTTATACTGGAAATAATTATTAATTGCTTATAATGTCTCGTAAGTCTGTTTAGACTGGGCATTTTAACGATGTATAGTATCTGTTTAAAATGTGAGACATGTAAATAAATAAACAAATAAATAAATGTGTTCGTGTCACGTGCAGCACAGGAACTGCTTACCCTTCCGGAACACTTCATTTACGTTCCATTTGATCAATATGTCCCACAATGCATTGTGGTCCTCACTATTCATGCGACGAATAGAATTATGGGGTTGACGGGTAGCATGGAGCCATGTATAACGAGAAAACTACATGTATGTGAAAACGGTTCCCCTTTGCCATTCTGATTGTTCTTAAAGCTTTCTAAATACAGCTCCTCATCTATAATTACTTTTAAGATCATACAGTCTATGTTCATGCGTACTCTATTTCCAACTTTAAAGGCCCAATATAAATAACTTTCGGCAAATTTTGAAGCGAAAATCAAGCCTAAAAACTGGTAATATTTATAGATTTAGTTAAGATTAACTGATATCAGCAATATTCAAGATGAATTCTTTCGCGGTTACCGGTACAGCAGCAGTTGAAACTCGGTATTTGTAAACACGCGTCCATTTTGAACCGTCTTCTCACTTTGTTGTTGAAGTGGCCCCCACCCGAATTATTTTCATTCTTTGGATTTTTCTGTCAAGACTTTCTTGTTTGTTACCGCTCGGGTTTACTTCGTTTTAGGCTTATTTTTGCATGGTTATCATCTGGATTCTTTTCAGAAATTTTCAGAATCACGAAAAATTTCCTGAAGTTACGTATATTGGACCTTTAAACGTCTTTATACGCTTCAAAATTCTACAAATCCCATTTTCTAATAAATGCTCATATACAAATGATATATTTACATGCAATATATCAGCATATCCCGTCTCAGAATAATAAAAAATGAACATGATAATTCCTTTTTTTGATTTTCCCCAAATAATTCAAGCCATAATCATAACACTTTATCGGAAAAAATATCATTTCTGAAAAAGGATAATCCGATTTTTTGTTTCCAAATTTGAATAATGTCTTTCAATCGTAACGGGTGTTTTTTTTTTAATTTTACTGTCGAGTATTGAGTCAACGACAAATTAGTCATAGCCGTCATTCTGGTAAGTCGATTGTCAAGAAACTTGTGCGTATATATTCCCATGCCTGTCAAGTTATAAGCAATTCAATAAAGGTAAAAAGTAATCAAAACAGTGTGAATACCAAAGCGTTAATGATAAAGTTTTTGTGAAATTCCAATCATTTTGCTTAAAAATTACCATTATGTAAATGTTTCACATATTACATGCAAACTTCTTCTCTTAAATGAGTTATTTCAATATTCAAAGCTATTAAAACGTTCTTTTATGAATTGCATGCGACTTGGCAGGTATATATACACATAAAAATGATAATTTTTTTTCATATGTTTGTGTACTAGTATACTGGTATATATATTATATAACACGGACAGGAAGAGTAAATTACAGAGAACAAAAAAACATTCACGTTCAATATTTTTTTAATTTCAAGAAGATCTTACTCTGTTAAAAATATTGCATCAGACAAAAACATTTTTGTCAATAATATCACAGACATACGAGTTCGTGTTCATAAACCATCATCTGGGGACATATCCGGTTTGTTTGCCAAAGAAAGTCTTTGAGTTGGTGGATAAGAAGTTTAATACTCCTCACCCTCCTCCTCTCCTTCACCCTCAACGGAGTCGACACCGACCTCCTCGTAATCCTTCTCAAGGGCAGCAAGATCCTCACGAGCCTCGGAGAACTCTCCCTCCTCCATACCCTCTCCGACGTACCAGTGGACGAAAGCACGCTTGGCGTACATAAGATCGAACTTGTGGTCAAGACGGGCCCAGGCCTCGGCGATGGCGGTGGTGTTGCTCAACATGCACACGGCACGCTGTACCTTGGCCAAATCACCTCCTGGCACAACGGTGGGTGGCTGGTAGTTGATTCCGACCTTGAAACCAGTTGGACACCAGTCGACGAACTGGATGGTCCTCTTGGTCTTGATGGTGGCGATGGCAGCGTTGACATCCTTGGGCACAACATCTCCTCTGTACAACATACAGCAAGCCATGTATTTGCCGTGACGGGGATCGCATTTCACCATCTGGTTGGCGGGCTCGAAGCAGGCGTTGGTAATCTCAGCAACAGACAGCTGCTCGTGGTAGGCCTTCTCGGCGGAGATGACTGGGGCGTATGTGGCCAGAGGGAAATGGATACGTGGGTAGGGCACCAAGTTGGTCTGGAACTCAGTCAAGTCGACGTTCAGGGCACCGTCGAATCGGAGGGAGGCGGTGATGGAGCTGACGATCTGGGCGATCAGACGGTTCAAGTTAGTGTAGGTTGGTCGCTCGATGTCCAAGTTACGGCGGCAGATATCGTAGATAGCCTCGTTGTCGACCATGAAGGCGCAGTCTGAGTGCTCAAGGGTGGTATGGGTGGTCAGGATGGAGTTGTATGGCTCAACAACGGCAGTGGAGACCTGGGGAGCTGGGTAGATGGCGAACTCCAGCTTGGACTTCTTTCCGTAGTCAACGCTGAGACGCTCCATGAGGAGGGAGGTGAATCCGGATCCGGTACCACCGCCGAAGCTGTGGAAGATGAGGAATCCCTGGAGACCGGTACACTGGTCAGCCAACTTCCTGATGCGGTCAAGGACGAGATCGACGATCTCCTTACCGATGGTGTAGTGACCACGGGCATAGTTGTTGGCGGCATCCTCCTTACCGGTGATCAGCTGCTCGGGGTGGAACAGTTGACGGTAGGTTCCGGTCCTGACCTCATCTGAAAAATTTAAAGTGAATAAAAGATAAGTAAAAATATACATTATTTTAGGCTTTCACGTTATTATTAAATATAAATAAATGTTTAAGATATTACAACGATTGAGCAAGCAAAGCCATTCATTATAATTAAGTAATTTATATTTGAAACAATATTATCTATATATAGCCGTGATGCATTGGTTGTTGTGTTATGTATGTGTTTGGACAGCGTCATTGCCAAAAATAGAAGTTATGTCATTGTACACGTTCCGTAACCTAAAAATAGTTATGATACATAGGCATCGCACACTGTAGTGTTACTATCAAGAAGGGAAATAACTCTTGAAGTACTGGTAATGCTACTTGCATCAGTGCGAGTTATTTCCCCTTAACACGTGTTCACGTCTACAAACAAAGGTCCTTAGCGGTGAAGTTATTGCATTCGATATTGGCTGTTTGTCTAGCGTTCTATATTGACATAGACATTTAATTTGTTTGTTCGCATTATACAGATCCACAAGTCAATCAATCCACATGTCAGAACATGTTTGGACCGATATAAATAAGCATACATGTAAATATGGGATGGCAAATAACTGAATAAAGAGAATTTAATATTGAAAAATGAGACTTACCGACGACGGTGGGCTCGAGATCGACGAAGACAGCCCTGGGCACGTGTTTGCCGGCCCCGGTCTCACTGAAGAAGGTGTTGAAAGAGTCATCTCCCCCTCCAATGGTCTTGTCTGAGGGCATCTGGCCATCAGGCTGGATACCGTGCTCCAGACAGTACAACTCCCAGCAGGCGTTTCCGATCTGGACTCCAGCCTGTCCAACGTGGATACTGATACATTCCCTCTGGAACGCAGAAAGTCGATTTTAAGCATAAGGATAAAACATAGATGAAAAAAAAATATTCAAAATTAACCGTTGGTTAAAATTAATTAGATCTACGTCTTAAAGATTATTTTAAAATAAGAAACTTTTGTACAAATTATCAATATCAAAATAGATGACTTACCATGTTGACTAGTTGTCGTTAAACGAACGTGGTCCGTAAATTAGAAAAACTAAGAAAAAAACCTAAAGCTCACGGTGACTGTAATGTGTCGTGTGAGTATTAAGAATTAATGGCGATCGACAGAGCGCGCTCCTTTATATACCCTAGCGCTCTCCGTCTCCAAGGATGGTGCTCGTTTGTAACGACCATTTTCATTGGTTCATTTGAAAATAATTTGCACAGTCAGCCTTACTACGATATTTTTCATTGGATAGCAATATCCACTTGGCAACATTGTTTGTTGTGCCTACCCTGGGGTGCGGAAACATTCATGGCGTAGAATTCTTTACAAATTAAGTACTTACGGTGTATATGGCGCAATCCTGTCACTATAACGCTCACGGCGGTTGCCAAAATAGAAAGAAAAGTGTGAAATTAAAGAGGCTTAGAAATTTTAACAATAAAACAGAAACAATAATTGTTTGAACTTTAAATGTCAGATAACTGACATTTTTTTGAATTGACAAAGGAATTTTAACAGGTTTCTATAAAACAAAGAAAATAATCAAACTATATTGTTGGAATAAGATAGGTATCACCATAAGTGTGTACATTATATATGCGTTACAGCTAGAATACACTGTACTAATACGACAGGGTTAAAATTCAGTAGTTTTACGCTTAAACAGTGAGTCGAAATAATAGAATGTTTATTCTTTCTGAAGTATGTTAACATAATTGGCAGGTTTAACTTGATCAACATTGATTGTATTATTGGCATTGGTGAGTGGTGGGTCTACATGTCTATATATATAGGCCGTGGGAACCCAGGGGAAGGGAGGGTGTCGGTTGCTAGTTAAAAACAGATAAAATGGAAAAGAAAGCATATAAACTTCAACTAGATATTGGAATGAGAGTAGTCTTTTATCAATTATAAAATAAATGAAGCTTAAATATAAAATGGTCAGGGGACTATCAAATGTAGAATAGGGAGGGTCGGAGGTCTGGAATAGGTTGGTTGGGTCGGGAACGGGGAGGCTCAGAGACTTGGACAGAGAGGGCTGGGATAGAGAGAGGCCAGAACTGGGATAAAGAAAAAGGGGGGGGGGGGGCTTTAAAAATGCAGGGTCCGTGGATTGAGTTAGGGGTCGTGTACTGGGATAGGGAGAGTAAGGGGATTCGAAAAGGGGGTGTCAGGAGATTGGGGTAGCGAGGGATAGGCAGGGTCAGGAGAATGGGGTAGCGAGGGATAGCGAGGGTCAGGAGAATGCGGTAGCGAGGGATAGGGAGGGTCAGGGGAATGGGGTAGCGAGGGATAGGGAGGGTCAGGGGAATGGGGTAGCGAGGGATAGGGAGGGTCAGGGGAATGGGGTAGAGAGGGATAGGGAGGGTCAGGAGAATGCGGTAGCGAGGGATAGGGAGGGTCAGGGGAATGGGGTAGCGAGGGATAAGGAGGGTCAGGGGAATGGGGTAGCGAGGGATAGGGAGGGTCAGGGGAATGGGGTAGAGAGGGATAGGGAGGGTCAGGGGAATGGGGTAGCGAGGGATAGGGAGGGTCAGGGGAATGGGGTAGCGAGGGGTAAGGAGGGTCAGGAGAATGGGGTAGAGAGGGATAAGGTGGGTCAGGAGAATGGGGTAGAGAGAGATAGGGAGGGTCAGGGGAATGGGGTCGAGAGGGATAGGGAGGGTCAGGGGAATGGGGTAGAGAGGGATAAGGAGGGTCAGGAGAATGGGGTAGAGAGGGATAAGGAGGGTCAGGAGAATGGGGTAGAGAGGGATAGGAAGGGTCAGGAGAATGGGGTAGAGAGGGATAGGGAGGGTCAGGGGAATGGGGTAGAGAGGGATATGGAGGGTCAGGAGAATGGGGTAGAGTGGGATAGGCAGGGTCAGGAGAATGGGGTAGAGAGGGATAAGGAGGGTCAGGAGAATGGGGTAGAGAGGGATAGGCAGGGTCAAGAGAATGGGGTAGAGAGGGATAGGCAAGGTCAGGAGAATGGGGTAGAGAGGGATATGGGGGTCAGGAGAATGGGGTAGAGAGGGGTAGGGAGGGTCAGGAGAATGGGGTAGAGAGGGATAGAGAGGGTCAGGAGAATGGGGTAGAGAGGGATAGGGGGTCAGGAGAATCGGGTAGAGAGGGATAGGGAGGTCAGGAGAATGGGGTAGAGAGGGGTAGGGAGGGTATGGAGAATGGGGTAGAGAGGGATAGAGAGGGTCAGGAGAATGCGGTAGAGAGGGATAGGAAGGGTCAGGAAAATGGGGTAGAGAGGGATAGGAAGGGTCAGGAGAATGAGGTAGAGAGGGATAGGGGGGTCTGGAGAATGGGGTAGAGAGGGATAAGGAGGGTCAGGAGAATGGGGTAGAGAGGGATAGGAAGGGTCAGGAGAATGGGGTAGAGAGGGATAGGAAGGGTCAGGGGAATGGGGTAGCGAGGGATAGGAAGGGTCAGGAGAATGGGGTAGAGAGGGATAGGGAGGGTCAGGGGAATGGGGTAGAGAGGGATAGGAAGGGTCAGGGGAATGGGGTAGCGAGGGATAGGAAGGGTCAGGAGAATGGGGTAGCGAGGGATAGAGAGGGTCAGGGGAATGGGTTAAAGAGAGATAGGAAGGGTCAGGAGGATGGGGTAGAGAGGGATAAGGAGGGTCAGGAGAATGGGGTAGAGAGGGATAAGGAGGGTCAGGAGAATGGGGTAGAGAGGGATAGAGAGGGTCAGGAGAATGGGGTAGCGAGGGATAGGGAGGGTCAGGAGAATGGGGTAGAGAGGGGTAGCGAGTGTCAGGAGATTGGGGTAGCGAGGGATAGGCAGGGTCAGGAGAATGGGTTAAAGAGGGATAGGGTGGGTCAGGAGAATGGTGTAGCGAGGGATAGGGAGGGTCAGGAGAATGGGGTAGCGAGTGTCAGGAGAATGGGGTAGAGAGGGGTAGGAATGGTCAGGAGAATGGGGTAGAGAGGGATAGAGAGGGTCAGGAGAATGAGGTAGAGAGGGATAGAGAGGGTCAGGAGAATGAGGTAGAGAGGGATAGGCAGGGTCAGGAGAATGGATAAAGAGGGATAGGGAGGGTCAGGAGAATGGGGTAGCGAGGGATAGGGGGGTCAGGAGAATGGGGCAGAGAGGGATAAGGGGTCAGGAGAATGGGGCAGAACGGGATAGGGGGTAGAGGGAGGGATAAGGGGGGTCAGGAGAATGGGAAACAGAGGGATAGGAAGTGTCAGGAGAATGGGGTAGCGAGGGATAGTGGGTCAGAAGAATGGGGTAGAAAGGGATAGGGGGTAGAGAGAGAGCTAGGGTGTCAGGAGAATTGGATAGAGAGAGAAAGGGGACCAGGAGAATGGGGTATCGAGGGATAGAGGGGGTCAGGAATTGAACTTGGATAGGATAGGGATGGTAGGGACTTGAAACTATAAAGGGGACTAATATGGGATAGGAAGGGTACTGGACGAAAACCTGGTCGAACTTGGGGAGAGGGAGAAGGGGGCCGGTATAGGTGCAGGTTAGGGACAGGAATACCAGAATTAGGTATGGGACCGGGAGAGACCCTGCATGACAATTCTATGTCGTTTTTCCTCTTGAGATTTTAAATGAATGTTAAACCATGATTTATCGCACGATGGTATCAATTAACAAAACTAACAGATATAAATCCGCCATGTTGGTTTTGTTGTAATGCACGTGTCCCTATAATATTCATATATATTATACACACGATGTATTGACTGCCTGTTAAACGGAACTGTGTATCCGGCCGAGCAGAGTACGTTCAGAGAGCTTATATTTTCATGGACAGCTTTAAACGATTAATTTTGTTTTAAAAAAGAATCTATCATAGTATATATATATAATTAAAATTGAAATGTAGGAAATATACAAATAAAATATTCACCGGAAATCTTTTTATGGAATATTTTGAAAACTATTTTGATTATGGAGCTGACAAATCTTGAAAGAACTTGTCAAGGTAGGTCTTGACTAATCTCTACGAAGGATTTCACGATCAAAAACACCATCACACCTGACCTGTCTAGTCACGTCTATATATATACAGTAGACGTATGTGTGTATACGTGTGTAATTGGTCCCGGCTGGCACAGTGTTTGTTCATTCCTAAGTATAGGGACATTTAATGATTGTCACAATTGCTTATCTACGACTTGTGTTAAACAATTAGGGCTACGGTGAATCATATCTTATGCATGTACACGTATAATCCCAGGTAGGAATATATACCTATAGCCATGGGTATTACAAACAAGTGAATTACAATTAAACGTAAAAATAAGCCAGGTCTGCCTGACTCGCATAATTCATTCATTACATCCCTGTATGTAATGTACATTTGCCAGGACTATGACAAAGACTCCTGCATGGTGAAACGTTTATAATTTAGTATACAATCCCGTAGACCCATGGATGGTGAAACTTTTATATTTTCTACACATTCACAAAGACCACTTGAATGGTGAAGCCCAGAAGCTTCCTATTTTGGTATACATTCCCGTAGACTCATGTATGACAAAACCTTTATATTATGTTCACGTCCCAAAAGAGCCCTATATGGTGAAAACTTCATAATCATTACATTTCCCACTATACCTCTGTATCTCCATATACACCTGTATGGTGACACTTCTTAATCATGTACACACCCCCATAGACTCCTGTATGGTGACACCTCTATATCATGTACACATCCCCATAGACACCTGTATGGTGACACCTCTATATCATGTACACATCCTCATAGACCCCTGTATGGTGACACTTCTCTATCATGTACACATCCCCATAGACCCTTGTATAGTGACACCTCTCTATCATGTACACACCCCCATAGACCCCTGTACGGTGACACCTCTATAGCATGTACACATCTCCACAAACCCTTGTACGGTAACACTTAAACTACCCTTTTTCTGGTTTTAAGACTGTGTTTTTACTCCACGGTGTTACAGGCAATCCTGGGTTATACAGGTATCGCCTTACTACAAACAAGGATACAGTTGGAAACCTTCGGCACTTTCCGTATATTTACGGAATATACCGAACGTTCCCGATTGAGACGGATAACGTGTAAGATACCCGATTGTAGGTCCTAGCTTCAGTATCATATTGTTATGGTTGAAGCTCTGTAATACAGCTGTCACAAGCTTATCAAATTAATGTATTAATAGCCTGTGGTCTTTCACATGTGCTTGTAGAAGGTGTCAGAAATTGGTTTCCTACCATTTTTATGTTTTACAAAAGACCTCATCCATAGTTGCGCTATCAACTTTCGTATGTAAACATGAACATATCATTTTATTACATTTTTACCACTGAATAACAGAAAATATCAACTTGATAAAACTGATATCATCACTGTTGATATCACCACTAGTGATGATATTAGAGATCTTTAAGTTTAAGTCCGGTATCATTGGCCATGTTTTTGTATTTTTGCTATATTTTGAAGAAAAAAAAAGAACTTCTTCCTGTGGCGTATCAATATTCAATATTCTTTTATAAGCGTTAGGCACCCCTACCCAATCAACTGTATATCTGCAATTTTTAAAAACGAAATAAGAAATAAAATCTTTTAGAAATCTCGAAAATGTAATAATTCAATGGTTTCACGCTTAATATCAAATATACATATACTTCACGCGTATAGCATAATTTCCAAATATTCCCACTCTTTTTAAAACCATTGAATACCCCCTTCCAAAGTTCATTGACATGTTGCCAAAAAAACTGTCTTGAGAGTGATCTGGACATATATATAAAAATTTGTGAACAAAAATTTAAAACTTGCAAAATGTGTTGCATAAATTCAAATATATACATGTATATTGACTTTTATATATCCATTCACGTTTAAAACGACCGTATTGTCCCTCCCCTTTTGGATAGAAATGTCAAGAAAAGGCACATCTAAATAAAAGTAGACCACAGTCGCTTCTTCAGAGACGAACATACACGGTACAAGGTAATTATATATAAACCAATAGAGCGTAATGAACCAGTTATAGGATTTGGTTTATATAAAGTATACGGTGTATTATAGCCTTATTGTAGGCTTTGTTTGCAGTTCAATATACAACATGGGTCTAACCGATAACGGTGGTCCTTTATGATTCAAAACATAAATGGTGAATAGCCAAGTTCTCCGTACAAATATATGCATGAAAGATTATTGTTAAGTCAACACATTACCTAGCTTTACAAACCTATGAAGGTATTTGCTCTTTATTGCCAAAGCTGTGTAAAGGATTCAATTTTTAACACATTTATGAGAGTTATACACCGTATAGTGGCGTTAGGATGATCGATAATGTTTGGAAATAGTCCAATATTCTTGTTAAAGATGTTTTCATCAGAAATGACTTAATATGTGTAGTTCTGTAGAGTTGTACTTCTGTAGAGGTGTACCCCTTGTATTTCTGTAGAGTTGTACTCTTTGTATTTCTGTAGAGTTGTCCTCTTTGTATTTCTGTGAGTTGTACTCTTTGTATTTCTGTAGAGTTGTAATCTTTGTATTTCTGTAGAGTTGTACTCCTTGTATTTCTGTAGAGTTGTACTCTTTGTATTTCTGTGAGTTGTACTCTTTGTATTTCTGTGAGTTGTACTCTTTGTATTTCTGTAGAGTTGTACTCTTTGTATTTCTGTAGAGTTGTTCTCCTTGTATTTCTGTAGAGTTGTACTCTTTGTATTTCTGTAGAGTTGTACTTCTTGTATTTCTGTAGAGTTGTACTTCTGTAGAGGTGTACCCCTTGTATTTCTGTAGAGTTGTACTCTTTGTATTTCTGTAGAGTTGTACTCCTTGTATTTCTGTAGAGTTGTACTCTTTGTATTTCTGTGAGTTATACTCCTTGTATTTCTGTAGAATTGTACTCCTTGTACTTCTGTATAGTTGTACTCTTTGTACTTCTATAGAGTTGTACTCCTTGTATTTCTGTAGGGTTGTACTCCTTGTACTTCTGTAGAGTTGTACTCCTTGTACGTCTGTCGAGTTGTACTCCTTGTACTTCTGTAGAGTTGTACTCTTTGTACTTCTCTATACAGTAGTTGTATTCCAGAGCCCGTACTTCTGTAGAGTTGTACTCCTTGTATTTCTGTAGAGTTGTAATCCTTTTATTTCTGTAGAGTTGTACTCCTTGTATTTCTGTAGAGTTGTACTCCTTGTATTTCTGTAGAGTTGTACTTCTGTATAGTTGTACTCCTTGCACTTCTGTAGAGCTGTACTCCTTGTATTTCTGTAAAGTTAAACTACTTGTACTTCTGTAGAGTTGTACTCCTTGTACTTCTGTAGAGTTGTACTCCTTGTACTTCTGTAGAGTTATACTCCTTGTATTTCTGTAGAGCTGTACTCCTTGTACTTCTGTAGAGTTGTACTCCTTGTATTTCTGTAGAGTTGTACTCCTTGTATTTCTGTAGAGTTGTACTTCTGTATAGTTGTACTCCTTGTACTTCTGTAGAGCTGTACTCCTTGTATTTCTGTAGAGTTAAACTCCTTGTACTTCTGTAGAGTTGTACTCCTTGTACTTCTGTAGAGTTGTACTCCTTGTACTTCTGTAGAGTTATACTCCTTGTATTTCTGTAGAGCTGTACTCCTTGTACTTCTGTAGAGTTGTACTCCTTGTACTTCTGTAGAGTTGTACTCCTTGTACTTCTGTAGAGCTGTACTCCTTGTATTTCTATAAAGTTGTACTCCTTGTATTTCTGTAGAGTTGTAAATCTTGTTTTTCTGTAGAGCTGTACCCCTTGTATTTCTGTATAGTTGTACTCCTTGTACTTCTATAGAGTTGTACTCCTTGTATTTCTGTAGGGTTGTACTCATTGTACTTCTGTAGAGTTGTACTCCTTGTACTTCTGTAGTGTTGTACTCCTTGTACGTTTGTCGAGTTGTACTCCTTGTACTTCTGTATAGTTGTACTCTTTGTACTTCTATAGAGTTGTACTCCTTGTATTTCTGTAGAGTTGTAATCCTTTTATTTCTGTAGAGTTGTACTCCTTGTATTTCTGTAGAGCTGTACTCCTTGTATTTCTGTAAAGTTAAACTACTTGTACTTCTGTAGAGTTGTACTCCTTGTACTTCTGTAGAGTTGTACTCCTTGTACTTCTGTAGAGTTATACTCCTTGTATTTCTGTAGAGCTGTACTCCTTGTACTTCTGTAGAGTTGTACTCCTTGTATTTCTGTAGAGTTGTACTCCTTGTATTTCTGTAGAGTTGTACTTCTGTATAGTTGTACTCCTTGTACTTCTGTAGAGCTGTACTCCTTGTATTTCTGTAGAGTTAAACTCCTTGTACTTCTGTAGAGTTGTACTCCTTGTACTTCTGTAGAGTTGTACTCCTTGTACTTCTGTAGAGTTATACTCCTTGTATTTCTGTAGAGCTGTACTCCTTGTACTTCTGTAGAGTTGTACTCCTTGTACTTCTGAAGAGTTGTACTCCTTGTACTTCTGTAGAGCTGTACTCCTTGTATTTCTATAAAGTTGTACTCCTTGTATTTCTGTAGAGTTGTAAATCTTGTTTTTCTGTAGAGCTGTACCCCTTGTATTTCTGTATAGTTGTACTCCTTGTACTTCTATAGAGTTGTACTCCTTGTATTTCTGTAGGGTTGTACTCATTGTACTTCTGTAGAGTTGTACTCCTTGTACTTCTGTAGAGTTGTACTCCTTGTACGTTTGTCGAGTTGTACTCCTTGTACTTCTGTATAGTTGTACTCTTTGTACTTCTATAGAGTTCTACTCCTTGTATTTCTGTAGGGTTGTACTCATTGTACTTCTGTAGAGTTGTACTCCTTGTACTTCTGTAGAGTTGTACTCCTTGTACGTCTGTCGAGTTGTACTCCTTGTACTTCTGTAGAGTTGTACTCTTTGTACTTCTATAGAGTTGTACTCCTTGTATTTCTGTAGGGTTGTACTCATTGTACTTCTGTAGAGTTGTACTCCTTGTACTTCTGTAGAGTTGTACTCCTTGTACGTCTGTCGAGTTGTACTCCTTGTACTTCTGTAGAGTTGTACTCTTTGTACTTCTCTATACAGTAGTTGTATTCCAGAGCCCGTACTTCTGTAGAGTTGTACTCCTTGTATTTCTGTAGAGTTGTAATCCTTTTATTTCTGTAGAGTTGTACTCCTTGTATTTTTGTAGAGTTATACTCCTTGTATTTCTGTAGAGTTGTACTTCTGTATAGTTGTACTCCTTGCACTTCTGTAGAGCTGTACTCCTTGTATTTCTGTAAAGTTAAACTACTTGTACTTCTGTAGAGTTGTACTCCTTGTACTTCTGTAGAGTTGTACTCCTTGTACTTCTGTAGAGTTATACTCCTTGTATTTCTGTAGAGCTGTACTCCTTGTACTTCTGTAGAGTTGTACTCCTTGTATTTCTGTAGAGTTGTACTCCTTGTATTTCTGTAGAGTTGTACTTCTGTATAGTTGTACTCCTTGTACTTCTGTAGAGCTGTACTCCTTGTATTTCTGTAGAGTTAAACTCCTTGTACTTCTGTAGAGTTGTACTCCTTGTACTTCTGTAGAGTTGTACTCCTTGTACTTCTGTAGAGTTATACTACTTGTATTTCTGTAGAGCTGTACTCCTTGTACTTCTGTAGAGTTGTACTCCTTGTACTTCTGTAGAGTTGTACTCCTTGTACTTCTGTAGAGCTGTACTCCTTGTATTTCTATAAAGTTGTACTCCTTGTATTTCTGTAGAGTTGTAAATCTTTTTTTTCTGTAGAGCTGTACCCCTTGTATTTCTGTATAGTTGTACTCCTTGTACTTCTATAGAGTTGTACTCCTTGTATTTCTGTAGGGTTGTACTCATTGTACTTCTGTAGAGTTGTACTCCTTGTACTTCTGTAGAGTTGTACTCCTTGTACGTTTGTCGGGTTGTACTCCTTGTACTTCTGTAGAGTTGTACTCTTTGTACTTCTGTATACAGAAGTTGTATTCCAGAGCCCGTACTTCTGTAGAGTTGTACTCCTTGTATTTCTGTAGAGTTGTACTCCTTGTATTTCTGTAGAGTTTTACTCCTTGCACTTCTGTAGATTTGTACTCCTTGTACTTATTATACCCATATCGAATGTCTCGTTGCAATACAGTGCTTTCCTCTTTATATCAGTTGCATTTGTCATCAAAACAGGTATGTGACATTAAGAGAATCATGTTTTTCCACAAAATCTAGTGCATTTCCAATTTCCATAACTTAAGTAAGCATTTCAATGTACATATGAAGAAGTTTCAATCTATAGATTTCATTAAAAATCTTTTTCTTTTTTTTTGTTCTTTTTATTTTCTATGCAATATTTTGTACAAGTTGTATCTGAAATCAATGGAAATGACATGATTTTCTGGATAATCTATGAGATTGGTTAGAAAAAAACATGATATTAAAAGGAATTTACCTCAAAATATATCATATTATAACCATTAAAAAGCATTATAAATACAGATTATATACAGGGGAAAATGGTGTTTGGGGAAAACATGATATAAAGAGGAATGTGATATTAACAGGAGTGATACTAAGTGGAATTCATTGTACTGTGTCTGCATTCGTGTGCCCTTGTAGGACAGACCTTAATGGTCCAATATGTGCGTAACTCCAGGAAATGTTTCGAGATTCTGAAAAATTATGAAAAAAAAATCCAGTTGAAAACCATGCAAAAATAAAACAAAGTAAACCTGAGTGGTAACTAACAAGAAACTCTTGACAGAAAAATCCAATGAATTCAAAATAATTTAGATGGGGTCCACTTCAACAACAAGCCGAAGTTAGAAGACGTTCAAAATAGATTCGTGTTTACAAATACCGCGTTTCAACTGCTGCTGTACCGGTAACCGCGTAAGAATTAATCTTGAATATTGCTGATATCAGTTAATCTTAACTAAATCTATAAATATAAAAAGTTATTAGGCTTGATTTCGCTTCAAGTTTTGCCGAAAGTTACGTAAATTGGGCATTTAATGCATGACAATATATTGTTCTTACATACACATACAGACCAAACATATGTGTATTAATTTACGTCATCCAGTGAACAACGAACTTCAACCAAACGCAGAAATCAATTTTATTGATAGGGTATTTCCAAACAAATAAACCTGTTTTAGTACACGGTATTTCAATTACAGGGTCCACATAGAAATAGAAAATACAAACATTTTAATGGCATTTCAACTGTCGACGCAAAGAAATATCAATAAAATGGACTCTTCTATTGATAAGCATTAAGTACATGAGATGATTTACAAGTCGACCTGCATTGAATACGTTTCTGTGTACTAGATTGACCCCAATTTTAGAAAGACCCTTAACATTAAGATTATTTCATTGTAAAGCATTTCTCATTGGCTAAAATATGGTCATGTGTAGGTCCATATCTTGTGTTATTGACCTGATGTTGTCCTCGGCTAATGTTTGATTCTACTAGGTTGGTATTACACCATATTGACCTCATCAAAGGTCCATAATTGATAACTATTAACTCTCATCAGCAATGTTGTTAAATATTCCTTACACTCGGAGCTGCTTGTGAAACAAATATGAAAAATACTCGAACAGAACACTGTCACTCTATGACTACGAGTTCTCCTATGTTAAAGATATAACAAAATAGACTTTGTTCGAGTCTGACGATATTATCACCCAACATTTTATATCTATAGGTTATCGCCCGACAATGATAAATCATCTGATACCTGAAACTGTTTGACTCTGTACTTAATGTAACTTAGAACTCGTCATCATTATCTTCTGCTTCGTCATCCAAAGAGTCCACACCCACTTCTTCGTAATCCTTCTCCAGGGCGGCCATATCCTCACGAGCCTCGGAGAACTCTCCCTCCTCCATACCCTCTCCGACGTACCAGTGGACGAAAGCACGCTTGGCGTACATAAGATCGAACTTATGGTCAAGACGGGACCAGGCCTCGGCGATGGCGGTGGTGTTGCTCAGCATGCACACTGCCCGTTTGACTTGAGCCAAATCCCCTCCTGGTACAATAGCGGGTCGCTGAAAATTGATTCCTACCTTGAAACCAGTTGGACACCAGTCGACGAACTGGATGGTCCTCTTGGTCTTGATGGTGGCGATGGCAGCGTTGACATCCTTGGGCACAACATCTCCTCTGTACAACATACAGCAAGCCATGTATTTGCCGTGACGGGGATCGCATTTCACCATTTGGTTGGTAGCCTCGAAACAAGCATTGGTGATTTCAGCAACGGACAGCTGCTCGTGATAAGCTTTCTCGGCAGATATTATTGGGGCGTATGTGGCCAGAGGGAAATGGATACGTGGGTAGGGCACCAAGTTGGTCTGGAACTCAGTCAAGTCGACGTTCAGGGCACCGTCGAATCGGAGGGAGGCGGTGATGGAGCTGACGATCTGGGCCAGTAAACGATTTAGGTTTACGTATGTTGGAAGATCAATATCTAGGTTACGGCGACAGATATCGTAGATAGCCTCGTTGTCGACCATGAAGGCGCAGTCGGAGTGCTCAAGGGTGGTGTGGGTGGTCAAAACAGAATTGTATGGCTCGACTACAGCAGTGGATATCTGAGGAGCTGGGTAGATAGCGAATTCAAGTTTTGACTTCTTTCCGTAGTCGACGCTGAGACGCTCCATGAGGAGTGAGGTGAATCCAGATCCGGTACCACCGCCGAAGCTGTGGAAGATGAGGAATCCCTGGAGACCGGTACATTGGTCAGCCAACAACCTAACACGGTCAAGAACTGGGTCGATGAATTCTTTGCCAACAGTGTAATGACCACGGGCGTAGTTGTTGGCGGCATCCTCCTTACCGGTGATCAGTTGCTCGGGGTGGAACAGTTGACGGTAGGTTCCGGTCCGGATTTCATCTGGGAGAGAGGAAAAATACATTTAACTTCTTGTTTTATCCCCTGTAAGGATAAATGAAAAACAGAGATGTTTGGTTCTTCAAGAAAACGCTAAGGTATCGGATTTGGTCTGATAATGTTATGTAATTTCTACGTTATAGAATTATCAATACCTCTCCATAAAGCGCTTGTGTGACACTTAGCACATTTGCGTTTTGTCTCACCAGGAGGCGCAATTACCATCAACCCATACAGAGACGTTACTAAAGAGTGACGGTGACATTACACAACCTTGCAGAAGCAGCACCCCGTTCATCCGAACAGTAGGAATATTGTAGCTCAATGTCTTATCAATTTTGTTCTTTATATACTGAGATTGTTTCTTTGTACACAAACAGGAATTGAAAACTTACCTGTAGTTCTAGAGTACATTTGGACGAAATGTCGCGCTACGTTTTTGACAGATGACTTCTCCAACTCGCCCTATTTTGGATAGTGAGCTGATTTCAGCGGTCAGAACACCGACACTCGGCTATTGTACTCTTTGCTTGACAAAAGGAAACAGACGTTTTCGAAAGCTCGCAAATTAAGTTTTCAATTCCTGTTTGTGTACAAAGAAACAATCTCAATATATATCATTCATACCAAACTGATGAATCTTATTCCTAACAATTTTGTTCTAATTTGAAATTATGATTTTAGATTACCGAACCTTAACAGTTCATTATGAAAAAGCTCAAATTTAAAATTTAACATCTTTTGGAAAGAATTATTTGACCTTTTTAACAGTTTGTGATTTTTTTCGAAGAAGCAATAAGTGGGCTCAGGATAGCAATTACACAAAAATGGGGCATGAATGCATCATGATAGACCCTAGTCCGAAAGGTTCTGACTCTCTTACCCACTAAATATTTGGACGGCTGGTGGGCCGATTGGTGGGTCCCATCAGCCGTCCAAATATTTAGTCGGTAAGAGAGTCCGAACCCTTCGGACTAGATAGAACCCTCTCCACGCACAAAACACAAAAAGGATTTAAATAGTAAAAAAAAAACGCTTTGGTAAAGACACTGTGGTGTAACCTTACTAAAATATCTGCCATGAAATAAATACGTCCCTCACCAACAACAGTAGGCTCTAGGTCGACGAACACAGCGCGTGGCACGTGCTTTCCAGCCTCGGTTTCGCTGAAGAATGTGTTGAATGAGTCTTCTTCACTCCCTACCGTCGTGTCTGAGGGCATCTGGCCATCAGGCTGGATACCGTGCTCCAGACAGTACAACTCCCAGCAGGCGTTTCCTATCTGGACTCCAGCCTGTCCAACGTGGATACTGATACATTCCCTCTGGAATAGAAAAGCAATATTGGTCCATGTCAAAGCCACGCGGATAGCTACAGTCGGTCATAAATTGGGATGTTCAGAGTATATTTGCAAATGTGTTAGGGGGTTCAGAAGTTGTTCTTAAGGGATCCCATTGGAAATAAGCCCTTACGTTTTATGGGTCTACCTAGATAATTCGGATGAATGTTTTTTAATACTTCAAGCAGTGGTTTATACCATCTGTGATAAAAAAAATACACCTTAATTTATAGATCTGCTCTTGTGAGGTTTCAATCACGTTCAAATCTCGTTTTGATCTCACGCGAGATATTTTTGTAATATCTGGCAATTTATTGTCAATTTCGATAGCAAAAATGCATATTAGAAAAACAGTTAGTCGTCACAAAATTTCGACTTTTCACAAGAGAAGATCCTTAATGTGATGTGATGTTATTGTCGCTTTTTACCTGAATAAATCTTATCATTATCAACTTCTCTAGTACTTTTATACTAACAATCCATGGTTATGAAATATATTACTACAGTTTCTATGTAGTAGGCGGTATAAAAGTGTTATAATAATGATAGATGCTGGTCTTTGACATTTTCGTCAAAGCCAACTTGTAACAATTAAATGTTTAAATAAACGCAAAAGCGGTAACGTAATTTTATTATGGCGTCATAATCTAATCTCTTTTAATCAATGTGGCGGTTTGCATTTCGTTTGAAATAACACTGTGAAACATTTTGAATCTATTGCTACCTCTATAACGTTCTATTGACGATATTTTTATATCCTTTAAAAAATGAGAGAAAGAAAAATAAGAACAAACAAAGAAGATAACTTTTTCGGTGATATGAGCGACATATATTTCTTTAATATAAACACAAAAATATGACGTTATTTTTTAATTAATCAGTTTGGTGTGATTCAAACTGTGTTTCAACTATTTGAACGTAACATCAGCTTGTCAAAATAATTTGGGAAAACAATGCAATATTTCAGGAAAAAATTTGAATTCCAAAATACGTTATTCACGGTGTTGATTAAGGTCTTAAAATTGTGTATCAAATCTAAAGCCTTTCTCTCTGAAATCGAATCATTGATGTATATGTTTACATCGAAAAAGAAAAATTCATAATATTTAGCATTAATACATTTTTGCGAGAAGATATTATTAATATTTTTTTCTTTAAAGTAGCTTATAATAGTGCGCTTTATCAAATGTTGTACATGTATTATATATGTTTTTTTATTTTATTTTAGTCAAATTGAAATAAATTCTTCAATCACTCACGACCCAATTCATCTGCGGGATTGTGTATTAAGTTTTTAAAATCCTTTTCGAAAATGGATTAATTGATGAATATGTAAAATGTATGCTATACACCCACATTATTTTTAAAATGGTTACAATTAATTAAAACATAATAATTAAAACACACTCACCATATCTTAGTGTTTTAAAAGCTGGTAATCATTTAACTGCTGTATCCAAAGGAACCCTAGCTCCTGTCATCAGTTTTTTTCATGCCGTCTTGAAGACCGGAAAAAAACCAGTAAATATCCGGAAGTGGATATTGTCGGGCAAAGACAGTATTTCCGCCGTTGTTTTAATTAACGTTTAAGATTTCAGCGAAATAATAATAATACTAATGATTTACAACTGATTTCGAATAACTTGCAAAAACATTTTGATAGATTAAATATATACCTGTGCACGGCTGTCTCGGTCTGTCAGTCGACCAATTTCTGTCGTTAAGAAAACAGAATCGGAATTCGAAGAAAAATAAAAATTTATGAGTGAAAATTGATAATATTGATACTATTGACAGAGACGTACAAAGCCTGGCTATCGATAAACCGCTGCATGAATTAGAAAAAAAAACACGTTTGAAAAAAATGAAAAAGGCATATTCAGAAATGACAATTTGAAGAAAACATCGTAGCTTCTTATTCTCGTGAATCGTTTTAAACGTTAAATCAATTAAATAATGTTTTGTTGTCTTATAGTAATCCAGTGACGGTAGTGACTGGCAGATGTTCTAAGGGAGGCTACTCGTAATTTCGGTGGCTAATTTCTGGTGAAGCGTAGGAACGTATACTTACGTTGCATGAGGTATTTTAATGTGCAAGCCCTGTGACTCTGAGCATTCAGTGGCGTAGCTTACTATACGCGGGTACACAGGGGCGTACACATGATTTTCCTAAAAAAATACATTTGTGTAATAAAAACATGATACCATTGTACAAGGAAATGAGTGTGTTTATTCTTTAATTCATTATACCTGAAAATTGGCACTAGAACACGTTAAAATGCTCCAAAGAGTTTTAGGAAATCGATTTTCTCTTGGGGGACACCCCCTGACTCCCCTCCCGGGAGGTGGACATATCCCTTCCCAGGGGCCGTACCCACCCCCTCCCAGCGGTTCGGGTACTGTCTTCGGCACCACATCTGCGTACACTTCAAAACAGCCCTAGCTGTGCCACTGGTGTTTATTATAGTGACCTCAGATGGTGCCATTTGGTCATATCATTAAACAAATCATTAATTTAAAAATCAACTAAGATAA
Organism: Mimachlamys varia; assembly: GCA_947623455.1. Taxonomy (NCBI): domain Eukaryota; kingdom Metazoa; phylum Mollusca; class Bivalvia; order Pectinida; family Pectinidae; genus Mimachlamys; species Mimachlamys varia. The sequence continues at coordinate 23,913,251 of OX392538.1, forward strand.
TGTTTTACTTCAGCAATGTCTTGAAATAAAAATTAATATTTATACGTTTCTTAAGTCATTTACTCGTCAGTAAGTATAATAACAGACATAAAATCCATCTGTGTTACATACACACTGTCAATAGTTTTTATGTACTGTAATGTGATTTTGTCGTTTTCGACTCAGGTACAGCTGTAGTTAGAAATCTAGCTTATTTTCTTCAGCATAATTTTGCATAATTCGCACAAGCTCATCATCAATTATTTTTTCTGTCATTTTGTTCGAACTGACCTAAAAGTTAATATCCAAAATTGGCCATTTTACCATTCTAATATAGATGGAATTTATTAAACGAGTCAGATATTTTTATATGTCCCGAGCCTTTAGGCGAGTAACATATGAAATAATAAAACGAGTTTAATAAATTCCATATTACATTGACACGAGTGTAAGATTTTATTAATTACATAACTTATATCCATGAGAAAATACACCAAAACTCTCACATTTATTTTTTATAAGAGAGGCATTTAAATGACGGTGGGATTTTCCAAGACAATCAAATAACGTCATAAAGACGTCATTTGTTTATGGCGTCACAATGGTGTTATTACACATATTTCACCGCTGGTTTAATCGATTTTGAGTTCGGATTATGTTTTTGCTGACGCATAGTTTTTCTTCTTAATATTTTTTTCTACTGAAGCGTTCTTTTTGACTACGTTAACCAGATCATGTGCCTTTATAAATCGCTTAATTCAAAGTTCAATATAAAAAAAAAAAACAGAAATAAAAAAATATATGTCTTACAAGTATGACAAGCCAAAGTGGAAAAAGTCTCCATTTATGGATATCAATAAATCGATTTATGGTTATATCCATTACAATTTTCTGATTTCCATAATTAGTTGATGGAAATCAATAAATAATGGTCATAAATTAATTATGGATATGTTCATGATTCAATCTATGGATATTAATAAATCTCCAATTTTTTAGAAATCAATAAATGGGCATATTTGCCAATATCAATAAAAGATTACTTGATATTAGAAAATGATTTAGGGATATTATATGCCTTATCCATTTAAATAAATTATTGATAAATGGGTATTTTTTTCTACTTTGGCTTGCCATATCCAAGGCTTTTGAATTGGGGAGGATATCGTCAGGACATTTAACCTCTTTTCTTAATTAAAAATTGTGACCTTTTTGTCTTTAAAGTCATTAAATGTCATTCATTTTTGGGCCTATACGCTACCAAAACAAACCAATGTGGTGTTAGGCCAGCTAAGTCAGGGTGTTTTGAACGTTTGAACGCCAAGTGCAAGTCAAGCGTCTGTTTGAGTAACATACAGATAAAATATGGCGATTTTCAGATGGTTGTATAGGAAAAGGCACATACTCTTCGTGTGTTTATGTGCGTCAACGTTTTGGATCGGTTACCTGTTTCTGTCACTTCCAAATAACTCGAGTAAGTTGATGTATTGGTAAATGGCAATCTTATTTTGCATGTTTGATATATGCAAATTGGTTGACATAAACATTGCATATTGATGGCAACAGTAATTAGCGGCCGAATACACAACCCCGGGCAATATTGTATACATATGTATGTAAATGTTTATGTTAGCGTTTATGTAAACAGTGCAATGATAAGTGGTCTAAATGACTCAGGAATTAATTCTGAAAATAAACCGTTGTTGTCAGATGTTGAAAAATAATTGTCGCGCCCCTAAAAATTACACATCTTGTTTAGAGAATTCCATGTTTTTAATATTTAGTGTACTTTTGATTACAGTAGTTCTTTAAACTCTGACTTCAATTATTTTAAATTCAATCCCAAATTTTTATGCCAAACCTTTTAACATAATCATTCAATGATACAAACATGTGGGAAGGAAAAACCAAGCCCAGGAAGCATAAAAAGTAACCCTTAAATATCTACACATGTATATGTTGACTTGTTGTGCTGGCCCCGGTTTCATCAACGTTCCTTAACTTAAGGAAACTCCTTAACTTAAAAATCTCCATGGGAAAGCGTTACAGAATTTAAGGAAAGTTCCTTAACTAAAGATTTTCCCCTTAAATTCTGTAATGCTTTCCTATATATGGAGATTTTTAAGTTAACTTAAGGATCGTTGATGAAACCGGGGCCTGTTATATTAGGCTAATGCACGTGTTGTGATGTTTATACACTGTGATCATTTCTCCTTTACATTTCTGTCGTGAAAGTAGTTCTACAGAATTAATGTTTTATTTTACACATATGATGAAAAAAGAGTTTCTTATATATCTTGTAGTTCATCGCTCGGTCATTACTCCCCATAGGCAATACATTTATGTATATATTAGGCAGAGTGTAGAGTAAGACTTTTTTCATGTCTGATATTCAGGTGCTGAGTTGGTCTGACCTGTATAGTGTTGTAACATTATCATTGAATATGTCACTGACAGCCTGAAGCTTAGAGCTCCTGATGAGTCATCCTAATAGGTTCATCTTCAAACTTTTACATTATAAACAACACTGACATATAAGACAGACTTTACATAATAATTTCTTTTCTTCTCTCCTGCTGTTTACTCCTAACAGGCTTTGTAGGAAGGGGATTCCCAATCACTTTGCTGTTAGGAGTCACTCTCTCTCTTTCTTTTCTTGCATCATTTGTAAACATATATATACATTGTATATCTAAGTAAATACTAAATAACTGAATTATTATGTAATATGTAAGTCTGTCACTGAGCATAGCACAAACCCAATCCCGTTACAAGATCTTCAACTAGTTGAAGGTGGTAACTATATGGTAGAAGCTTATGCTGATCAAGGAAGTGACATAAAAATACTTAAAGGCTCAATATAAGTAACTTTCGGCAAAACTTGAAACGAAAATCAAGCTGAAAAACTTTTTATTTTGATAGATTTAGTTAAGATTAACTGTTATGTCGACAATATTCAAGATGAATTCTTACGCGGTTACCGGTACAGCAGCAGTTGAAACGCGGTATTTGTAAACATGGGTCCATTTCGAACGTCTTCTAACTTTGGATTGTTGTGAAGTGGACCCCACCTGAATTATTTTCAATTCTTTGGATTTTTCTGTCAAGAGTTTCATACTTGCCAACTTTTAAAAATTTCCATGGGGGAGATTATGCGTGCTCAGAATTGAAAACATAAATGATATGTAAACATGTACATTCAGAGGGAAAATAACACCTTTAAATGGCTTCTTTTGAGCTCTTCTTTCAGATGAAATCATCATATCTTTAAAAACAGGAACAGTTAAGCAAATTCCAAAGTTGAAAATGCAACATTTTAGGGTCCAAAATCGGGAGTCTCCCTCCTAAATAGGGAGGGTTGGCAAGTATGGAGTTTCTTGTTAGTTACCGCTCAGGTTTACTTCGTTTTAGGCTTATTTTTGAATGGTTATCAACCAGTGTTCTCACTAAGTTTTGCAATAATTGGTTGACTTCGCAAGAATAGGTGGTTGAATGTTCACATTCTGTAATGTCACCACATATAAAATTCTGAAAAAATAGCCGGTTCAAAGTTGGTGAATAACAGGCTATTTTTGCCAGCAACCGGCTTTTAATGAGAACCCTGTAAACTGGATTTTTTTTCAAAATTTTTCAGAATCAAGAAAAATTTCCTGAAGTTAAGTATATTGGGCCTTTAAGTAGTGTATATATATATATATATATACTTGCCAACTTCTTGAAATTTCTATGGGGGAGATTATGCATATATTCAGAATTGAAAACATAAATTATACATGTATATGCACACACTATTAAATGGCTTCTTTTAAGTTGTTCTTTCAGATGAAATCATAAGATCTTAAAAAAATAGGAATAGTTAAATAAATTCACTGGTTGAAAGTGCACAGTTTTAGATTCCAAAATCAGAAGTTTTCTTCCTAAATAGAGAGGGTTGACAAGTATTATATATACTGAAACGAAAAAGAAACGCAACTTCAAATTGTAGGTTTAATAAAATAATAATTGTGAGCATTATGTTTAAATTTCATATGTAATAGTTAATATTGAATATTGATGTAACATCCTTATTCAATATTTAGAGATTTTTAAGAACAGGTCACTTTGCTAGAAGGTCATGATTGGTAGTACCCTACGTGAATCCAAGTTGAAATGGAAGCAGTTTTGAAACCGTGCCCTAATATCGTGTGTGTCCTCCTCGAACAGTTATCACATCTCTAATTCTTTGTTGCATTGAGTTCATCAGGGCATTGACTTTCCGTATTGGAATGTTATTCCATTCTTGGACGAGTGCATTTGCTAACTGAGGGAGGGTATTTGGGGGGTTACGGCGATTTCGAATTCTTCTGTCTAATTCATCCCACAAATGCTCGATTGGGGACAGGTCGGGGCTATATGGAGGCCAATCTATAGGAGCAATGTTCTGTGTCGCAAGAAAGTCTCTACAGACTCTTGCAACGTGTGGTCTCGCGTTATCTTGCTGAAAGGTTAGATGATGCTGCCTAACAAACGGCACAACATGGGGCCTAAGGATCTCATCCCGATAGCGTACGGCCGTTAAATTCCCATTGACTATCACCAAAGGCGTCTTCAAACCATGGGAGATTCCCGCCCAAACCATAACTGATCCACCCCCAAATCGGTCGTGTTCCAAAACACAGGCGTCAGCAAAACGTTCGCCTCGACGCCGGTACACACGTTGACGGCCATCTGCTCGAAATAACGTGAATCGAGATTCATCGGTGAAGAGCATAGACCTCCAACGTCTCATAGGAAAACGTCTGGGCATATGTGCCGTTGCCCATTGCATACGACGTGCTCGACGAGTCGGTGTTAGTGGTAAACCAACGTACTGTCGCCTTGCACGCAAATTAGCCTCACGCAGTCTGTTGATCACTGTTTGGGGATGAATTCGACGGTTATGATTACCAATCGTATTCCTTGCCGTTTCAGCGGCCGTTAATCTCCTGTTACGCAGGTGTGCCAACCTAAGAACCTGGTCTTGACGTCGCGACGTTACGCGTGGACGTCCTGATCTCGGCTGGTCATCGACTCTTCCTGTTGCGTTAAGACGTGAAACTAATCGACTAATAGTCGATTTGTGAACTCTGAATTGTCGAGCGACGTGAAGTTGCGTGTTCCCTGCCAGAAGCATCGCTATAGCACGTCCTCTATCAACCTTTGATAACCGTGGCATAATTGTAAAAGGAATTATTGTTTGCAAAAGTATTGGCGATGATGTGGCTCAATGTTAGTGATGAATTGATACTGGTTTGAATGAAAAAAGAACGCATATGTTTGTACAGGCACGGTTTTTGATGTTTTTACCGCGCCGGAAGTGCATAGGTCTCTAGTCACACTTGGGTGATTTTGAAGATTGGTATGGGTGTTAGGCAGGTTGCATGTTTATATCGGCGATTTTTATACAGATATGTATATTTAATACAAAATTAATCACAATTTTCCATGTTGCGTTTCTTTTTCGTTTCAGTATATATAGTAGGACGAGGAATAGTAATTAGAATAGTTTGGGCTTTAACCCATAGCCCTTGGTTCCTGAGCCAATAAACAGTGTTACCTCTGGCCATGACACTGAAGCCCTTGCCCGTTTTGTGTGGTGTTAGAACACACTATTATATGAAAATGTACAATTATCTAACACTTCATTCAACACCAGTGCTGGGATTCAGTGGGAATTTGAAAATAGATCATCGTACCTTCAAGATCGATCAATTGTCAATAATCTGTTGAACGCAGAAATGAACTCATAAATATTCCATCTGTAGAATCCTTGATTTTCAATTGTCCTTAATTTACTTAGTATTTGAGCAGACACCATTTTTTAACCTCATAAGTATATGTAGGCCTTTGCAACAAACCAGACTGAAAACGAAAGAAAATATTGAATGAATAGACATGAAATGCTTGAAACTAGTTCTCAATTTCTGCTCATTGCAACAGTTCTCTATGACCAGGAAAAACGGTTTGACAGCATGTTTCCCACACTTACAGCTTAATTGGACAAAAAGTGAGAAACTTCTTCAGTTCCTCCAGAACTTTTGATTATATTTGTTGAAATCACTTCACATACTGTACATGTTTATATGCCTCAAGTTTACTGTGTATCAGGATCACCCTGTCAATTGATCATCAGCGACCAGATAGTTCCATTGGAAGGTCCTGCGTTTGAACCATAGTCTGGCTGTGCATTTTTCCTATCCTGTTACAGATAGGGGTTAATTCACTTAAGTGGTTGAAATGTCTAATAAATAGTTTTGAGTAGGTGGCTGCAAACAAAGATCTTTTTAATGATGATCATGGTATTATGCAGGAATCATTTTATGTACGGTGGTCTAGTGGTAGGACACCGGGCTCATGATCGAAAGGTTGCGAGCTCGAGTCCTTGTCAAGGCACTTGTGTTGTATCCTTGAGCAAGATACTTCACTCTGCTTGTTCCAGTCTACTCAGCTGTAACTGAGTATGTGGTTGGGCAGTGCTGGAAATTGTGGAAACTAGAATGTTAGCTGTGAGGGCCGAAATGACAGCATCAGTTGTATGCTCCCCAGGGAGTTGAGAACGATATTGGCTGGTTGCTATAAGGCCCTATAACCACGGATAATAATTTGTGAACCGCTTTGAGACAGCCTTTAAGGTTGTGATAAAGCGGTATATAAGATTTAATACCTCCAATTATTATTATTATTATGTGTTATATATATATTTGTATTTTATGGGTAATATTTTGTATATTATGTGTAACACTTTTTCACTTTTATCTGCAGATAAGACTGGGAAGTCCTCTACAGCATCAAAGCATGATCTGTACGCAAAATCTTCAGGTGAAAGTCTTTCCCGCACAAAGTTCTTGTCTCCCTCTGATACTAATAGCGCGGAGAAGAAGGATGTGCCGAAAGACGCTCCCCAACATCAGCCTGTCATCCAACCACCGAAGCTGGAGGTTGAAAAACCAGTGGATAAAGGGAAAGAGTCACCGGATAAAGAAGTGTTAAGGCCTCCTGTCCCTAATATCATTTCACCAGAAAAGCTACATAATGCAACTGAAAAGAAAATTGTAAACCAAACACAGACAAAAAAACAGGAAGGCATGTTTGAACATTTCGGTCAAAAATTAAAAAACAAAACAATAGAAGTTGGACAACAAGTGAAAAATAAAACGCTTGAAAAGTTATCGGATTTAGGGGTGATAAAAAGCCTGAAAGTACCCACATATTTACACATTCCAGCTCCATGGTCTTTAAACCTCTCATTAGACGACATCGGAAATGTTATGAAAGATACACAGTATTTAAATAAGGAAGATAAGATTGACATTAATTACCCTAAATTGTTATCAACGAAGCGGAACGTTACTGAAGGAAATGTTACAGTAGCGTTGAGGAAAGTGACGATGGCTAATCGTGTGGGATTCTGCGACTGTGTTGACTACGATTGTATGTGCTGTGCTCGTGTGACGGCCAAGAGGATGCCATTTAACAGAACGGCGTGTTCAAACATCACCTACATATCCAAATCTCAGGTAAACATTTTACCAAGATACTTTGAATAAAGGGGAGGTAGGAATCTCAGAGCTGAAAAAAATGGAATTTAGCTTGGAAATTGATTTGTGTCGGGAATTATCTGGTCTCATCCTTGAGTTGGGAGACAAGTATTTCTCTTATCCATGACAGGTCCCATACCAAAAATAGTAATTAAAAAATGTTACTTTTTATACACCCACCCAAAGGGTGGGGGCTGGGGTATATTATCTGTTCGTTTGTTAGTACGTCTATTCGTTCATCAACATTTGGTTTGTCCGACACTTTTCTAGAGAACTATTTGAGCGATGTCGATGAAACTTCACACACAGGTTATATGCATAGAGATCTAAAACTTAGTAAGGCCGGGGCTGTGGTGGCTGAGTGGTTAAGGTGTTCTGACATTCTACCACTAGCCCTCCACCTCTGGGTTGCGAGTTCGAATCCCACATGGGGCAGTTGCCAGCTGGTACGTACTGACCGTAGGTCAATGGTTTTTCTTTGGGTACTCTGATAATAGGACATAAAACAAAATAAACCAAACTGAAACTGAATCAATTTTGAGATTCCTTCAATATGTCATTGCAGAGCTATGACCCTTGAACTTCTCAAATTTCAACAAATGTAAGAATGGTCCTTGTCCGACACTTTTCCGGAGAACTTTTTGAAGGATGTTGATGAAACTTCACACAAAAGTCATATTCATGAAGATTTGAAACTGAGTCAATTTTGAGATTCACTCAATATGTTGTTACAAAGTTATGTGCCTTTCACTTTGAAAAATTTCAACAAATGAAAGAATGGTCCTTGTCCGACACTTTCCCAGAGAACTATTAGAAGGGTGTTGATGAATCTTCATACAAAGATCATATGCATGAAGATCAGAAACAGAGTCAATTTTGAGTTTCATTCAATGTGTCGTTACAGAGTTATATCCCTTTCACTTTGAAAAATAAAAGAATAGTCCTTGGCCGACACTTTTCCGGAGAACTAATTTGAAGGATGTTGATGAAACTTAACACAAAAATCATATTCATGAAGATTTGAAACCGAGTCTGATTTTGAGATTCATTCAGTATATCGTTACAGAGTTATGGCCCTTTGACTTAAAAAACTTTAACAAATGTAAAAAATATGTGACGAGTGGGCGTATCATGTACCGCCCACGGTGCTCTTGTTGTGCTGAAAACTTTACTGGCTTGTGTGACGTTTTTTTTTTTAAACTTTCACAAAGAGTACAACTTTTCTGTACTTTTTCTGGGCTTAGACAAATTTTGGTATCACTTTTTGTACCTTTTCTTGACTTTGACAATTCTGGTTTACAGTGTTCTCACTAAGATTTGAAATTGTTGGTTGACTTGAATGGAATAGCTGGCTGAAGTTTCACATGCTACAGTATTAACCTATATAAAATTCTTATAAAATAACCGGTTCAAAGAAGATAAATAACAGGCTACTTTTGCCGGCAACCGGCTTTTAACGAGAATACTGGTTTAACTTTTTTTTTAACTTTTTCTGGACTTATTAGCTTAGAATAATTTGGGGGTAACTTTTTGTACATTTTCTTGAATACATCTGGAAACACATTGATTATTTTACATTTCATTTTTTTGTACCTTTCTTTTTTAACTTTTAAATATTAACAATGTCAGCATAAAATTTAATACAGTAACAATTCAATACAATGTAAAAAAACATTGATTTATTAAATTATTTGTTACCGTTATGAGTGTCCAGTAAAGTGTTCCCAGTGCAAGGCAATCATTATTTGATGAATTTGCATTTTGTTTTCAGATTCATTAATTTTATGCTCATATAGATCTAGGTTTTTGTACAATTTCTCTTCAATTCGAATATTGGAAAGTTCCAAAATATGTCAATGAAAATGCACATTTGCATAAAATGAGTGATAAATTACCTGTACAAACCAGGTAGACTTACCTGTATAAACTACTCCCACAGTCTCCTGATTAACAGCACCAAGCTCACAATGATATTTAGATAATTACCTGTACATAACAGGAAGACTTACCTAAGTATAACAACTCACACAGTCTCCTGATTAACAGCACACACCTCAATAATTGGATAATTACCTGTATATATCAGGTATGCTTACCTGTATAAACTACTTCCACAGTCTCCTGATTAACAGCACACACCTCAATAATTGGATAATTACCTGTATAAATCAGGTATACTTACCTGTATAAACTACTTCCACAGTATCCTGATTAACAGCACCCAGCTCACAATGATAATTGGATAATTACCTACACTACAGTATACAGGACCCAGTTCACAATGATGAGATTGGATAATTACCTATAATTAACAGGAAGACATACCCATATAAACTACTCTCACAGTCTCCTTATTAACAGAACCAAGCTCACAATGATAATTAGATAATTACCTGTTATTAACAGGAAGACTTACCCATATAAACTACTCCCACAGCCCTCTGATAAACACAACCTATAGCTAGTTCACAATTAGTGATGATCGAATAAAATCAACTAACCAGTAATTGACTCTCTTCCGATGTGATCATTGATTATAAATACTTATAATTTATTAATCGGACATGTATAGAAAAAGATATTTTGTTAATTATAACCAAACAGATCAATTATTGCATAGGAGCTTTTAAAAGACAAATTTTATTACAATTTACAATTTCCAAATTCTTTTTCTTTTGTATAGTAATATAATGCCTTGTCATGTAGACCAATTGACCACATGGTTGTCTAATCCAGTGTGATTAAAAGCAAATTACCAAAAATTTCCAAAATTCATAGAGTTTATGTAATCTATTTATTAATTGATTATCAAGTTGGTAAGACAAACCGATTCTCACCGATGATCGCTGGAAATTTTAAACTGATTTACAAACACCATTCACAATCATACTTATATTACCTGTATAAACTACTCCCAGTCTCCTGATGAACAGAGCCCAGCTCACAATGATAATTTGATAATTACCTGTACAAACCAGGTAAACTTACCTGTAGAAAATACGCCCAGAGTCCTCTGATTAACAGAACCCAATTAATAACAATAATTGGATAATTACCTGTACAGAACCCAGTTCGCAGTGATTAGATTGGATAATTATCTGTAAATAACAGGTAGACAAGTAACTGAACCCATGGCCAGTTTACAATGATAATTGGATAATTACCTGTACATAACAGACAGACTTACCTGTATGAGACAGGTGTACTGGGCAATGTGAGAACAAAACTTTGTGTTTAAAATTTCCAATTGAAACAGGTAGATGGTAAAATATTCCCAGAGTTAATCAATTGTGTAACTTATGCCTGGAAAGTATAGGGGGGAATTTTTATTATATATGCAGCAATTAACATAGTTATATATATCTACATGTACCTTGCATACCTATATTCATGGACTTATCTAATTCCATGCTATATTTGAGGTCATCTCACCCTGTTGTGAGAATAAAAGATAAATGTAATGTGAGAATATACTTAAGCATTAAACATCATTCTGTTCCGTGTTATGGTCCTATAACACGGAATAGGATTGCAGACAAAATGAATAACACGCGTTAGCGAGTTATGATTGTTTGTCTGCAATCCTGTTCCATAACACGGAACAGAATGATGTTTAATGCTTATATTTACATTTTTCCATTGGTTTTGATAATAAATTCATATTTATATTCTACATTTGTTCTGAAAATTTAAGGTAGATTTCTAATAAATGGAACAGCGAACAGCCAGTATCGGCCGGCTATTTCCAACGTTATGATTATGACGTCACAATCGTAATGACGTCATAATGACCATTCCAGTGTTATGCTCTCATAACACGTAACTGGCCTTGGTAGTGTTCTATAGTGGCAATGCAGAGCAAAAGTAAATATTATTATATAAATATACTCAATAATAGAGGTCGATGCATTCAATTCTAAAAGGCTGAATCAATGTTATAAGAGTTGTAGATGCTCGTTAAGAGAGTTACACTGTAGGCCTACATATTTTAAAGGGGTGATGTGAGATGTATCTCTACAATACATATCCTGTGAGTAGTGTGACTGTATATAATTTATATTGTTTTACTTGTTTGCACTGTATATATATGCACTGTACTGATGAACCAAACGGTTTAAAGTATACATAATAAAAACTGAAACTGAAACCCTTGGGTTGAGACAAGTTACACAGGATCAATCATCTTTACACACTCTCAACAAATATATGACATCACATCAAGTAACCATAATGTATTTGTTGTCCTGAGTTTTCAACAAAACTATTTATATACTAATTGTACAAGGACTTATATATGTGACATCATCTAACTTTTCAACTGTTTTGATATTTTGTAGGATTTTGACTTACGATTTTCCCTGGATGGAAAACCTCTGTACAAAGGCATAATCTCAGGTAAGAACACTACAGTATTATACAATGTAGTTTGAACTGAACATTTTTTCCGTACTTTATTTAGAAAATTTTCATGTTTTCAATGTAATGGTTAACTTTTAGCTATTGAATGTTGCAATTGGGACTCAACAGCATCTGGAGGGAACATGAGCCAGGGTCGAATAAAGGCCACGAAAAAAAAGACTACTTACAAAAAATGGCTACTGAAAATCACACCTGGCTATTTCTTATTTTTGGCTACTACTAAATTTTTTGGTCCAGGATGACCCTTGGTTTATTATTGAACCCATCCACCCTTACATATTTTAATTTGACTTTCGAGTCTTTGAGTTGGTAACTTGTACCAGCATTTGTATATATGTGACTAAAGGGATGAATAGACTTGTACCATGGACCTGGATAATTTTGACGCTGATAGTCCGGAAAACTCCCCATCTGGACAGAAATGCACTGAAACAGATTTCCATCATGTTACCTGGGATTTGTACTCACTCAGGTATACAAATTTGGTAGTCCGGAAAACTGGAAGGTGTTCAGATTATCAAGGGTCCACTATAAATTTGATAATTGTAGAACCATTCATGCATGTCAAAATTAGCAACAGTTTAACTGTTACACAGTATCAGTTCATTACTGGTATTGAAATGTTTGTTGTGTTTGATAAACCTCTCAAAATGTAAATTATTACTCCTTCACCCGTGAAATTTCGTAATGAATCTTCGAATGTACGTGTCTTCAGGGTTGAACAAGTTAGAAATATAGTGAAAACAATAATATGTATTAAACAGAAACAAAATGAGGCATCCCAAAAAAGGATGTTTTGAAGTCATATACGTGACAGATGGTCCGGTATTCTGACATGAGCATAGTGGCAAATCCTCACATATAGATATGTGAACACCTGGATCGCAATGTATATATATACATACATGGATACAAATTGTACAAATATTACATATATTAGACACGGAACAATTACGACAGGAAATTCACATTTTAACCTTCGGATCAACAACACTAAGTGTATATGATACCTTGTGTTTAATATAGTGTGTATCTATATATATCCTTTGTAGCCGAATCACCGCCAAAGGTATGCCTCGGCTCTCTGACAAAGGTGGCAGCACTGTGCGCCCGCTTCCTCAATGTGACGTCGACAGTGAGCGTCCATGAAGAACACAAGTTACATGTCATCGGCTGTCTGGAATACAGTTTGACTCTCTACAATAAAACCGTCAGCGCCTACCCTGTCGACTGCTTCGAGATCCCAAGCCACCAACTTCACAAGAAAGACCATGAGAATCTCCGAAATTTTGTCAATTTAGTGCCATAATTTCTGCAGATATGATCTTAATTTTAGTATTATTCCTTTCTTTGTGCCATTCCAGATATGAAATAGAGGGAGTAGGCCTAAGTTTCACAAATTTCTTTAATGAATGTTTTTGCATCTAGCCATCAATGAAGCATTGCTATGCATGTACATATATAATATATAGGTATGAAACAATCTTAAGTTTCAAAAAATAATCCTGAAATATAGCAATGCATTCAAATGAAAGACTAACAGAACACCAATGTGTAAGAACATGACAGGGCCTAATGATAAATCAACATCTGTTGATTGTTTTGCCAAAGGAAAAATTTACCATTTGTGGTGAAAGTCACAAAATACTTGATTCCATCATCCGTAAACATGTATATATTTCTAGGATGGTTTCATTGTTTAATATGTGTTCTTTTATTTTAGCATAAGCTGCAATCTGATTCTCTTTCTGAAATTAGTTTAAGTTTTTTTCCCTTCTGGAATATTTGTTATGAAATATCTTCATCGTGAATTATATGACATGTTAAAATCTCTTGATTTCTCTTCTGTAGATTATACAATATCTTTCATTTCATGTTGTCTAGTTTTCTACATATAGCAGAAATTCAAAAGTGAAAACAAAAAGTTGAGTTCAATTTCACATGGATTTCTTCAAGGGACCGATTTTTTTTAAATTTTTAATGTAAACCATACACTATTGCAGTGAGTTTGTAATTTTTGGTGAATTAAGGTCTCTATTAATTTTTTTTTATGTGTTTTGAACGAAGTCTTGTATCTAAAACATTATTTCACAGAAATGTGTGACATATTCTGTCTTTATGTCAGTATGGCGGGAAGCTGTGCTGCTTTGTATGAAATAAGGATGTTTATGTTGCCAAAAGTCATATGCTAAATTTAGCAAAATTGTAATCGAGAGAGAAAAGAAATTAAGGGCACTACTTTTTTTCTTAAGTTATCGTTTCATATCACAGTGTACAATGTATACGTGTTAGCATTAGTACATTTGACTGTATTAGAAGTGCTGTAGTTTATTTTATACTTTGGAGGGATATGGTAATTAAGTTGTCAGTTTATGAGTTATGTATGATACAGTAATTACTCACTTACTCGAACCCGGGTTACTCGAAAACCCCTTATTCCTCGAATAGTTGGTTGGTTCCAACTGAGTTCGTACATATTAAACCAACCTCTGATAACTTGAATATCATGTATTCCTCGGACTATTGATCAGGTCCCCAGGATTTTGAGTAAGTGGGGTTTTACTGCACAGTACTTGGGATATGATCTTTCCAAAAGTATCAAGCTTTAGGTTTAAGTTATTCTGTGTGAGTATAGACAATTTTATCATTTTGTGATATTTTTTAACAGTTTCAATTAATGCAAATGATTTAAAAACAATCACCTGTTTTAATGATGTGTTGAAAGTTGTAAATTATTTGTGTGTGAAATTTACTGAAAAGGATTGTCAGGGTGTTGTATAGTGGTATGTAAATAAGTGATAGAGCGAGAAAATGGCCGTCAAGTTGTACATTGAAAATAAGTATTGTTAAAAGAACATTGTAAATAGTTGTTGGTGGAAGAGAATGTTAATATTTCAATATTTATCTGGTAATAAGCCCATACTTGGTAATTAACCCATCCTTATTTATTGAAACACAAATGAAATGCCAGAAAATGTCCTATCTTTGTTCTGTATCAAGTTTATCCTGTGTTTAATTTATTCACCCCAGAAGACACATTTGAGCTCTTCCAATTCAATGGTTGGAAGAGTTCATTATTAAACTCCAGGGATGAACAAGTTAAATCCTGTGCTGGCCCATGGGTTCATTTCAGGATAAATATATGAAGTATTTATTTGTATAAAGATGATTTTCTGCTTTATGGATCTAATTCAGCATTATTTATTTTTGTTGTCAAGTCATGGTAAATCAAAATATTATTTAAATCTCTTGGATAGTGACATTAAACCTGTGATGCAAAATAGTAGTTAGGTTATTAAAACATATCCTCATTGTTAGACAATGTGTCGCAACACCCAATTGCAATAAAATGCTGACCAAACTGATTTCAAATTGGATCATGAGGGGCCGCGGTGGCCGAGTGGTTAAGGAGTCCTGACATTCTACCGCTAGCCCTAGGCCTCCACCTCTGGGTTGCGAGTTTGAATCCCAAATGGGGCAGTTGCCAAGTACTGACCTTTGGTCAGTGGTTTTCCTCCGGGTACTTCGGCTTTCCTCCGCCTCCAAAACCAGGCACGTCCTTCAATGACCCTGGCTGTATATAGGATGTAAAGTAAACCAAACCAAGGATCAAGAAACTAGTGATACTGTAGACATGTTTATACTGGTGCCCTCCAATTTTGCATTTTTAACTGAATCAAAACAGACAAAGCACAATAATGAATTTTGCATTCATAATACTTAGTGCAGAAAGCATTAAAGGCCCAATATACGTAACTTTCGGTAAAACTTGAAGCGAAAATCAAGCCAAATCACTTTTTATTATTAATAGACTTAGTTAAGATTAACTGATATCAGCAATATTCAAGATGAATTCTTACATGGTAACCGGTACAGCAGAAATTGAAACTTGGTATTTGTACATACTTGTCCATTTTGAACTGTTTTCCAACTTCGGCTTGTTGTTGAAGTGGGCCCCACCTGAACTATTTTCAATTATTTGGATTTTTCTGTCAAGAGTTTCTTGTAAGTTGCCGCTCAGGTTTACTTCGTTTTAGGCTTATTTTTTCGCATATTTTCAAATTTTTTCAGAATCACGAACAAATTTCCTGAAGTTATGTACATGGGCCTTTAAACAGAAACTGTTATTAGTGCATTCATAATTCAGCAAATGCTTTAAGCACGAAAAACACAAGGAAAAGGCTATTCCAGTAAAACATCTACCCAAATCCATGACCCTTGAATAAATCAGTTCTATGCATTGAAGGGTTTCTTCAAAGTTCTGGCCTATAACTTCTTTGCAAGTTGGAAAATAAAATGTATGGGTGGTACCCCACAACAAAACTGCTAGAATATATATGCTTACAGTAATTGATCTTTGGTTGATGACCGGTCCTCAGCAATAGTTTAAATAAATATTGTAGCAAATTGAATGTAAATATGCAATTTCTGTTTACCATATCACTTCATATATTATATATCTTCATTCCTTAATTTTTTTCCGAGAACAATCTACATATTATACAATGTAATACCTTTTTTTACCAAAACAATATTCATAAAGAATTTCATTCGATTACATCTTTTTAATGTTTCAGCAGATTTTCATGTTAATATCCTGTAGATTTGACTTTAATTTTCCTATTTTTATGCAAACTATAGACAAGTTTGTTAAGATAGATTTAAATGCTTGTGGTTACTGATACACAGACTCACTTTGTCAGGTATTTGTGTATAATATGTCATCTTTAAAATTTTATAAAATCCTTACCAGTAATACATGTTACAGACTTTCTATTCAGCGGTCTTGTTAACAGTATATCTAATTATTGAAACAAAATGGTGAGAAATCATTCATCCATGACATTTCTTAATATTTACACCACTCCCTTCTTGTGCTTAGTAAAATCTGACTGCGAATATATTACCGTATACGCAGTGAAAAAAGGCTCGGCGGATTGATATTTGTTCAAATATGGTGTCGTTCACGCTTCAGACAAATAAGTATTCGCTGTCGGCCATTGTTTGGTTCTTACAAGATTTTGAATCATGGAACATATATGGAATCAATTTCTCTTGATTAAGCAATAAAAAATTTCTAGCAAACTTTTGATTCCAAATGATGCGCATTCGAAATTATTTGACGGTAACGCAAAAGTTGTGACGTCTGACGTCGGACCGCGTCACAACCAGATCACTGTGTCAATGCGTGTACATAACGACCGTTATAAATAAAGAAATACATTCGACTTGCTAGAAATATTATTTAATACCAAATTCACATATGATTTTATGAAGAAAAATAGTGTTGTTCACCGTGTATTTTCTAAATCTACCAATATATTGATGAAATCCAATGGGACTATATTATCTTAGCAACCACTGCCATCGTAGTTACCATCTTAACAACCCGCTTCAAATGCTTTTTTCTTCGTATAGCACTTGAAAATTAATAATGGTGTAAATATAAGGATTGTACCTCATTTTGACTGTGTATACGGTAGTATGCCCGCAGTCAAAATGAGGTACAATCCTTATGTGAACTATTACAAACTTTGAAATAGAAATGTTTAAATTTATGTGTCTTCAGAATAAATGAGCTATAAAAAAAATCTCAAGACTATTTAAATTATTGGTTGTTGTATTTTTTACATTCATTGGGGTGTAACATACATTGGCATGTATATACAAGTTACACAACAGTAAATAGTAAAAATATGACAACCAATACTTACAATGTTTACATTTTTTGTTAATCAAATACAGCTGATACAGAAATATACATGTACATATAGTAGTACTAGTCGAAACATGTCTCAAGGTCAGGGTAAATCCAGAGAGAGAACAGCCTCCAGTTGACAGTAGAGCAGTGACGTCAGGGTGAATCCAGACAGAGAACAGCCTCCAGTTGACAGTGGAGCAGTGACGTCAGGGTGAAACCAGACAGAGAACAGCCTCCAGGTGACAGTGGAGCAGTGACGTCAGGGTGAAACCAGACAGAGAACAGCCACCAGGTGACAGTGGAGCAGTGACGTCAGGGTGAAACCAGACAGAGAACAGCCTCCAGGTGACAGTGGAGCATTGTGGTCTCCAACGCTACAATTCTGATGTCATAACCATGACAACGTCCTACTCTAAAAATGTTGGTGGTTTTACATGGCGAGATACTTTTGATAGTAGGAAAAATCACATCTGATAGAAAGAAGGCCAACTAGCGGCCTTTTAGCTTCATACTGTATGAGTAGACAACGTCCCATTGTATGTTATTGATAAATAACATACATTGGGCCTAGTAGATTGATCTAGACTCTTTGCCATGAAAATGTTAATATTTTAAACTAATATTTATTTAAGATATTGTGTCAATGTGAATGATAGATATTAACAAAGCAATCCAGTATTGGGGAAATAACATACATTGGGCTCAGTAGATTGATCTAGTCTCTGTGCTGTGAAAATGTAAATATTTTAAACTAAGTAATATTTATTTTCGATTTTGTTAATGCTTGATATTAGCAACAAAGCAATCCAGACTTGAAAATGGCAGGGACTGTTAATTAGAAAAAAAAAAGTTTTCTCCTTAGATTTAAATGCATGATTTATCCATTTTGTATAAACCAGTCGTACGACTCCTTTATATGATTCTTTTAATGGCACCGCTGTTATCAAGGGTATAATACTCAGATTTAGGAACTTTTTGTATTAGTATAGAGTTTCTGTTAATATGTTAATTTCACTCTGAATAAAGGTTTTCTTACTGCAGGGTATTTAAACATTTTTGTGCAGTTCAAAAATTGATATTCAAATTAAAAATATAATGATGTTTAAATTAAAACCAATGAGAATTTAGACAAAGACAAGTTTATTCTCAAAAGGCCGTCATCAGAATGGAATATTTTAACATACATGTATATACATTCATCAGATTTGTAAGGAAAGGTTTGATATGCGAGGTACACGAAATGTTTTGCTAGATTCCAACTAAAATTTTTCATTTGTAATTACCTATTAAGGGTCGGTAACATGTAAAGGCCTACCTACATATTCAACAGGTTGCACGATAGCGCATCTTTCAACATGTAGGTTTGCCTATGTTTGTTGAACACCATTGAATGTCAAATATGACAACCAATATTTATATTTTTGTTAACCAACTTTCAGTTGATGCATGCCTATTTTATAAGTCAGTATTAATCAGTACAAAACAGGATTTGCGCTGGGTATTTTATAAGTGGGGTCCTTTCCTAAATAAATGAGGTCCTTCTGCATAGTTTAAATGGGAATCCTGAAAATTAGTGGGGTCCTTTTCAGTTTATATGCTTGAAAAAGATATAGGGACGGCTTCAAATGTCAAAAAACACTGAAAATGTAAATATTTACCAATGAAGATCCCTTTGTTAACCCACTTGGCTTGTTCATGCAAGATCATTACACAATATCGTAACTGTGAGCACAATTTGATTAAAACCAGATCTGAATTCCACTACGTAACACGGAGTGTACCTGTACTGTTACGTAGTGGAATTCAGATCTGGTTTTAATCAGATTCTGCTCACAGTTACGATATTGTGTAATGATCGATATAGTTTTAAAGGCCCAATATAAAGATTAACTGATATCAGCAATATTCAAGATGAATTCTTACACGGAAACCGGTACAGCAGCACTTGAAACTCAGTATTTATAAACAGGCGTCCATTTTGAACTGTCTTCAAACTTCAATTTGTTGTTGAAGTGGGCCACACCTGACTTATTTTCAATTCTTTGGATTTTTTTGTTAAGAGTTTCTTGTTAGTTACCGCTCAGGTTTACTTCGTTTTAGACTTATTTTTGCATGGAATCAACTGGATTTTTTTCATAAATTTTCAGAATCCCCAAAAATTTCCTGAAGTTACGTATATTGGGCCTTTAACTCTATCAACCATGAAATATTAATACAGGTGTCTGACCTCCCCCAAATTATTAATCATGTAATAGTCCTTAGATAAATACATATATGATATAACTTGAAGGCTATGACAGTCAGTTGAGTGATATTGTTTACACACAAGTGTAGTGTTAATTAACTCGCAGTAGAATTAAGATTTATATATGTGAGAATAATGTGAGATCTTTTGTCCCATTTGCTTGTCTCGTTCAATATCAGTCACAAGTCCTTTCCACTACAATTTTAAGAATGCTTTAATTATTGAATATTAATGTACATTTTATACCATTTACTTGAGAAAAGAATGTGGTTCAATTTTTTTTTACATGGTTAGGGAATTATGTATTCCTAGTCACCTGAGAACATACATTGTTAATGGGTTTTTTTCAATTTTTTTCATGAATTTCATGAATAATTCCTTCCACTATCGTCACGATCACATTTAATTTGCTTTGTTCCAAAATAAAAGTAAACTTGGCTAGAGATGGCCGATGCAGACCCAGTACAAAAGTTTCCAGCCAATCTCTTTCAAACTTTGTACATTTATTCACCATGACAAGAAGTGTGTTTTACTGTCCATTGCTTTGATTCCACTATATATGGAAGAGTTACTGCCCCTTGCATATTTCACATTCTAGATCCAGATATCTGAACCTTTTTTTTCTTTAATTTGTTACTTTAAATGAAAACTTAACTTTGCAATTTGATTTTAAAAAATCACACAAATTTCCATTGTTTCTGCATTCTTATAAAATTACGCCTTTACCTTTCAAAGGGCGTATATTGTTCTCCTCTGGTACTCTTGTTGGAAATATGATTTTGTGCATACGCTGGTAGGTTATTTGATCTCAGGTGTAAGCTAAATTGAGCTGAACACTGCAATTCATGTGGGTCTAAATCATCACCACCATTGTCTTCCATTGTTTACCGTATGTTAAGTTTTCATATTTTTTACATACTTTGAATCTGTGTTCCATGTGTAAAACAATTCATCGAATTTTGATACAGAAGCTCAGTTGGCAAAAGTTCATGTTCAATTGATTTGTATGACTGTGTGGAGGAGAATTTTTAGGGTGTATAAATGATCACATCCGTGAAAGTAAAGGGACCTTTCAGCATTGTTTTCTCGGACTAAACTCATTCTTTAAGAATATAGATGGTTTTACTTGTGACAGTTCTCATTTAGTCATAAAAGGACGGCCATGACAATATATCAGATTGTTTCCAAGGAGGTTTGGGGGCAGTCTGAATAGCAGTTGAAATAAGTGTATCATGGAAATTTGTTACTGTTTTATATGTTACTTAGCTAAATAAATATCAATAAAGATGTATTTTGGGCTTTGCAAAGCCTTTAAACATACCAAACAGAACTGAGTGTTACAAGAAATCCTGTGAACATTTACTGTCATCAAGGGTTCAAGGGAGATTACTCCAAATGAATGTGACCAGGGATTACTGAAAACCAAGTTTCTTTAGAGTGCTAATTACTTTCACGAATTACGCAACAACAAAAATTTGCTACTGGTGATTTAAAAGTTAATCACTGTAAATTATGATGGGAATGACTCATTTCATAAGATATTGTGAACTAACTATACACACATACCATAATTTCCTGAAAGTTTATTGCCACAAAAACCAGTTGTGATGTGGAAATAATGAAAGTTATTACATTATACATGTAGCTGCAAAAAAACTTGGCTTACAGTATCATTCAGCAATATTGCAACAGTAAAATTTGGTTAAGAATTTATTTCATATAGAAGTACAGATCACTCTTTTTTTGTACATTATGTTAATTTATTTTATACAGTTGTAGAATCCTTTCCTTAGCTCTAGGATAAATATACACTTTATCAGGTATGAGATATGTTTCGGCACAATAGGCATTGTGTTGTATAGAATTATTTCCTTAGCTGTAGGATAAACAAATAGGCATTGATTGTATAACTTATTGTTGAAATACTCGTGTATAGAATAATCGATTATATATTATCTTATATAAGTAAATGTATTGATAAAGGAAGACTGCCATTCTATGGTGTTGAGTTGCCTAAAGAAAAGATATGGCTAAAATGTTTATTTTTTTCTAGCTAATTATGGCTTGTTGAGTAGAGGAGCATGAAATAGGACAACATTTCACGTGGTTTTATTATACATTTGACAAGGTGTTCACCCTCATAGTTCATAAATCAGCTGTATATTCCATCTTGATTAACTTGTACAAAAACTCTCAGAGAGAAAAATGTTCTTGGAAAAAAATGTGGATTCAATTAATTAGTATCCCGTCTTTGGTGAGATATTGAAAAAAAAATATTTTTGTTTCTCACTCCAGAATTCTATCTTTCATATTAAAACTAATGCAAACAAACTTAATCTGTAAGTGTTATGATTCATTAGAGTCTTCATTATCGGAAACCCATGTTGTACTGCGCTAATACTTCTGTCAAAAGCAAGAACAGTGTCACATGGGTTTTCAACTTTTAGGCCAACCAAACAGTCAGTAATGACACCTTTGTTATTGTATATACAGGTAGTGTGTGATAATATTAGAATCATTAAATTATGTTTGTTTTTAAATAATTTCTACAAATGGTTTGTTTTTATAATCCATATCATGTTTTTGTACAAATGAGTTAAATAATGCTATGTTTTAGCATGGACTTAGATAGCATCTAATTCCGTGGGTTTTTTTTGTGATTCAAAGAGCATTTGGTATATATTGATAGACCTGAATAGCATGGATCCATCTTAGGGAGTAATATATAATCTGATACTGATGTTCTGTGTAAATCGTCTGGATTTCTTTTGATGCTTCAATAAAAAAAAAAGAAATTTCATTTCTTTATTCAGAGTTATAATTATTAGGTCTCTAACCTTCACCTGTAGGTCAAAGTTCAAGGAAAATTTGTTCTGCAATGTACAGTTGAAATACTGAGTATTTTACTTGTGAATTTGAAGTCAACATGTAGGGTATAACTATTGCCTTAAAACTAGGTCACCATAACCTTATTCATTGTCTATCAGAGAAAGAATAGACAGCCAATGGTAGCGAAAGGTCAGCACGTGACTGACGTCAGCATCATGATATACATGTCAAGAAACCACGACGACTTGGTAAAACTTTGAAACCTGGAAATGGGTGTTTTTTGCAGGAAATGGAGACCGTGTCTGCCGAAGGAACCACGATGACTTGGTAAAACTTTGAAACCTGGTAATGGGTGCTTTTTCGCAGGAAATGGAGACCGTGTCTGCCGAAGGAACCACGACGACTTGGTAAAACATTGGATCATGGAAATGGGTGGGGTTTTGCAGGAAATGGAGGCGTAGGAGTATCCATTTGGCGTAAATGAAGGAGGGCTATGAAATAAAAATTAGCCAACTTTCAAATGGTAACAGAGACGCATAATAATGTTATAGGTATCTGATGGTGCAAAGCATCTTTCACAATCAGTATATTAAGTAATATATTACCGTTAATATAGACGCATCTAATCGGAAATAGAACCCCACAAAAGTATAGAATTAATCTTAGCACATTAGTTTAGGTCCAAACAAGCTCAAGATTACCCGCACAGAACGGATATGCTACACTTGGCGTTGTTCTCATTCAGGTTGAAATACCGAAACCTTTTGAAAAGTTCATTAGACAGAGAAAGAAAACAAATTCATTGTACAAGTTTATTAATTCTGACTGTTCTACGTGCGCTATGGCGGCCTTCCAGCTGTGGACGACACATACATTTGTGTTGGGTAAACGTTTAAACAGTTACACAAACTGACGACAGGTGTAGTGCAGAGCATTGCTATCAGACCAAGGTGTCCTTGACGGTATTAGAGGTCAAATATCTTGATGAAACTTAGGGGTTTTTACCCGAGTCTTTCACAGATGTGGCGATAAAACGCACAAGTTTGTATTGGTGAAACTTTGTACGTATTATATTTCCAGGACAAACCATGTGTATTGTACAGTTCAGATTTCAGACTTTATTGTTTACTCAGACACACATATGTGTGTTACAAGAGGTCACACATACTGGGTACCAAACAAGTTTTACACATGGTGGAACACAACAATATCACTATTTTTTTTCAAATCTTAACTCTTCATCTTTAGTATTTTTTTCAAGTTTTTCAACAAACCTACTTACTTTTGATAAAACACAAACGTTACACAGAGAAAATAAACCTTTCATTTTTGCCATATTTGGGTATGTACAATAATACTTTGGAATGAATGATTTTCAAATTTGACATACTGATTCATAATTACAAAAAAAGAAAAATAATGATACTCGTCATCAACACCATCACAACACAAAGGACAAATTCGATCATGACGAGGTATACCAGCCCATCGTCGTGTTTCTAAGGGCAAATGCAAATTTGATGTACGGAATCTTACTATATTGTTTCTCTTTCTTGCATTCAATTTAAAAAAATAATCTTCAATTTCAAATTTAGATTTAAAAATGGAGTACATTTGCCCTCTAGATGACAAATCTATATCATTAAACCATTTCTGAATAAATTGGTCTTGTAGTCTTTGTTGTAGAATAAACTTTAAATGATCTTTAGTTAATGTACATGTTTCCTATAAATTCCATAAAAAGTTTAAACCAGCATCGGAAAATATAGCTTTCACAAAATTTATCCATTTAAAGCTCGTATTTCCATTTTCCTGTAAATGGTACATTAATCTATACATATTACTAGATAACTTATTAGACGATATTAAGTTATACCAGAACATAGCCATTCTACATTTAATTTCAATACTTAAAGGATACCTACTTAGTTCAACATAGACCATAAAATTTGGCGTACTACATCTCAAATTCAAAATACGTTTACAAAATTGCAATTGAACTTTCTCAATAACATTTGTGTTTTCAAAGCCCCATATCTCAACTGAATATAGAAGTATATGTTGTACAAGAGAAACGAAAATCTTTAATTGTAAGTCAACTGGTAATGCAATGTTTCTTATGTTTTTATAAACAGCAAACAAAGCTTTTTAGACTGTTCCGCTAATTTACTCCTTGCTTTGACAAAAGTGCCATTGTAGTTAAATATAACACCAAGATATGTAAAAGATTCCAATATTTCCAACTCCTCGTTACAAAGTGAAAAACGAACGTTTGCATTATATTTTCGCTTTGAAAATATAACAATGTTAGTTTTTTCAGTGTTAACCTTGAGTTTTCATTCATTACAATATATCTCAAACATGTTCAACACAGATTGTAGTCCCTCTGCTGATTCGGACAAAATAACCGTGTCATCTGCATACAAAATAAGAAATAACTTTATATATATGCCATAATTATCGCCCAGTCTTAATTGTTTGAAGACATGTAGTATCGTTTTCTTGGAAAAAGTCTTCTAAATCATTCATATAGATTGCAAATAAAAATGGGGATAAGTTTTCCCAACATTACAATCTTGATAAATCGTTGCCCTTTTTTTTTTTTGGTTTGAGTTGAAATTCATCAATCACGGTCGTTATGTTAAATCACGGAATTAGATTTAGACTGGGCTATACAAGTCCTTGGTTAAATGGGTATATATTTTCATTTGACCAAATTAACCAAATTCAATTCAATTTTTATTGCATTTTACATCCAAATAACATTGTGTGGATCCAGCTGCAAATCATGTATATAAAAGACATGCATATATATGATATAACCTTGCAAGTCCACCTTCTTAAGTTCAAAATATGCCAAAGTTGCAGTTCATTTTGTAAATCTGAAAAACTAGTATCAAGGTTATCTTTTTCGAAAAAAAAGTTTCTTTATGTTAGCGTTGTAAGTACAGTGAAAAATAAAACGAATCTCATCTTCTAACACCGTATGTTGTAACTTTTTTTCTTATGTAAGGGAGATAACTCTGTCAGACTTACAAAATTCAGAAACGAATGCCCCTCTGCTTCACCTGTTTTGATAGACTTCTCGGTTGTGTATTTGACCTGGTCGGTAACTTGATGACAGTACAAACAATGCCAGGTACATTTTGTATCTTTAGTTTGGCAATACTAAGTAAAATATCTCAAGTTTACTCCAACACAAAATAATGTAAAAACTGCGAGGTAGCATCGCAAAATAAAGCCTTAATATTATAAAATGTCTATAACTGTTAAAAAAAAAGTTATAACGATCTACTGCATGTATTTTATCCCCAGAAACCAAAGTTTATCATTATTATTATTATGTAATGGAACTAATTTGATCTTACATGTTGTTACCACATTTGACATATTGTCTTGACTTTTAATCTAATGGCTTGTTTATTGGTATCATAATTTAACCATGTATGTACATGTAAGTGTCACCTGGAGAGTATTTATCATTTTCCAGGAATCTGATCATGCCATTAGTGTAACGGATTGAAATATTACACGTACTGCAGGTATGTAACGAGTTAAGTCAACACTAGTCGATATTTACCTGGGGGCTGTGACTACGTAGTATGGTATTACCTGTAATTAAATCACCAAATTCCGTCCTGTCCTATTTCACTGCCTCCTTCCGCATACACGAAACAAGTCAATCAAATTCTGCTCGAACGATCATCGCTATTGAGCTATTTGTTGCCTTAAAAGGCCCAATATACGTAACTTCGGGAAATTTTTCGCGATTCTGAAAAATTCTGAAAAAAATCCAGTTGATAACCATGCAAAAATAAGCCTAAAACGAAGTAAACCTCAGCGGTAGCTAACAAGAAACTCTTGAAAAAATCCAAAGAATTGAAAATAATTCAGTTTGGGCCCACTTCAACAACAAGCCGAAGTTTGAAGACAGTTCAAAATGGACGCATGTTTACAAATACCTAGTTTCAACTGCTGCTGTACCGGTAACCGCGTAAGAATTCATCTTGAATATTGCTGATTCAGGTTATCTTAACTAAATCTATAAATATTAAAAGTTATTAGGCTTGATTTTGGCTTCAAGTTTTGCCAAAGTTACGTATATTGGGCCTTTAAATATTACATCATTTGCTATTTACGTTCTATGATTTTACAAATTATCTCTAAATGACGACATGTAAAAAATGTCCTTTTTTATTACATTTTTACTAGTGAAATATCGAAAAGTATTCATTCTATAAAAGTGATGTTATTCACTAATGAACAATATCACTTTCTGATTTGACAAATCAAAACACTGCCGAGGAAAATTAAAAGCTACTCGATAGATTTTGCTTTGAAATGTAATAAACAGAATATCTAACAGTATCTTCAGTAATACCAAATATGTTTCATTCGTGTGGCTAATATATTGATATCTTTCACTCGTGGAAATATCAAGATATTAGCCCCACTCGTGAAATAAATTTGGAATTACTGAAGACACCGTTAGATATCCTCTATGTATTTACTGTGAAGAGACGATGTGTACAAAATATCACTTTATATTTACTGCGAAGAGACTACATGTAAAATATCACTTTTTATTTACTGTCAATAGACGATGTGTACAAAATATCACTTTATATTTACTATGAAGAGACGATGTGTACGAAATATCACTTTATATTTACTGTGAAGAGACTACGTGTAAAAACATCACTTTATATTTACTATAAAGAGACGATGTGTACAAAATATCACTTTATATTTACTATGAAGAGACGATGTGTACAAAATATCACTTTATATTTACTATAAAGAGACGATGTGTACAAAATATTACTTTATATTTACTATAAAGAGACGATGTGTACAAAATATAACTTTGTATTTACTGTGAAGAGACGATGTGTAAAAGTATCACTTTATATAAACTATGGACAGCAGACACAATGTTTAGATAGAGAATCGGTGAAATAGGCTGGATGTTGACTAAATATGCATGTTGATGTCTAATTAAAAAAGCAGAGAAAAAAACGTCTTCTTTTTTGTTTCCAATGAAATCTTATTTATGTGTTTTTTAAGAGCGACCACATATATATAATTCGGAGAAATATTATTTCTATTGTAGTTGACTTGTTCTTTTGTTTGTTTATTTATTTATTATAATTTAATTTTGCCTATTCCCGCAATGTTAAACTTTTTCAGGTTATATTGTATAACCTCAAAAAGCAGACAACGCAAAAAGTGATGACGTCATATACCGCCATGTTTGGCGTGGTATTTTGTAATCAAACCTCTGATTGGTTAAGGTTGTTTTGCGGTGAAATTTATGCACATGGTTGTGTATTTTGCAAATCCATTTGATTTTTGTTATAATTGATACGAAATCATTGTATAAGACTTATGTCTTATATGTATCTGTGGAAATGAAATTATAAGGAAAAACCACAATATTTTTTATGGTTATACGGTATATACCGAAAAAACTGTTTACACTTTTTTGCATAAACCGCTTCGCGAATTTATGCAAAGTGCACACATTTTTTTCGGTATATACCATATAACCCTAAAAATATTGTGGTTATTCCTTAATTACATCTACTGAGAATGTCTGGTCCTATGACATAATGCGTCTTGTGATTTTTCAATAAAACTTAAAATTGTTATTAGAAAAAAGTATATGCCTACACATGTTCGTGACTGACGGCGCATTCAGATAAATTAGATATTTAAATGCAAAGTTTTCACCTGAATAGTTATCCGGATGTTCACCGATAAACGAATCACATATCATATCGAGAACCCATTACGTAACCCACGCGAAACCTGTCCCATATTCACCAAAACGGGTCCCTTTGTTCCATTTTAAAAAAAACAGGAAATGTGGAAGATATTTTATAAGAAAACGTGACGCAAGGCTGAATTTCTGTTTGATAAAAAACACACGCCATTTTTACGATAGAAGAAATATTCAATTCTATTCATATTTTCTCCAATAATAATTGCGTTTGTATTTGCACTATAGTTTGAATAGAATTGGCGCCAATGATTAACATTAATTATTTAAGCGTTTGACGAAGTTTGATGCATTTTATGGTATTTCGAAGCGTAACGATAAAGCTCTCCTTGAACAAAGTATATATATGACGTCATAAGTAAAATATGTGTTACGTCATGATATTCTTTGCTTTCATTTAGGCAATGAATGCTTTAGCAAATGTTGTTACAGGCCTATATTTACCATTAAATGACATTGTCACTATATAACCCTACCAAATTCAGTTGGCATTCTTCAGGCCATGAATGACATTGACCGGTTTTTGACGTCATCATTATTTTGACGTCATAATTGCTACTGTGGATACCATTGACCGTCCCCGGGCGATGGCTGTTCTTTTCATTGAACAAGCATACACGACAAATACATTATTTGAGCTAAATGCTGAGAAATAAAATGTATTATTGATAGTTTTATGAGATGAACAGAATCTAAAAATGAGATGAACAGAATCTAAAAATGGTAAATATAAGTATTGAACTGCTTTCAATTGGCATTCATAGGCTATAAGAATGCCAACTGGGCAACGGTAAATCCAAATAGCCATGAATGACAACTGAAAGCTTTTCAATGCTTAAATAACACAGATTGTTATTACTGAAAAAATATGTAAGTTTGTCAGCAATAACCATGTGTGTTATAGGACTGTAACAACATTTGCTGAAATGTTCATTACTTATTTTACATTTTGATACAATTCCTGTGCTTTATTTTATTATTTTGAATAGCAAATCAAGTGTAGACAACAATGTATGACGTCACAATAGCGAATGATGGCGTAACAAATAATATTTGTTATAGTATGAGGCACTTGATGTTATAGAAGTATGGTGCACGTGTGTTATTGAGAAACTGAAGAGCAAATATAGATATAGCATATCTGTTGTATTTTTTTTAATTTCTTATTTGTTTAATTTCCAAGATTTTACATATTGTACATTTACATTTGACATAACACATGTAACGTCGGTGTACCCAAATTGATACCGTACCCAAATTGATACCCCATTTTCAAAAAGCGTTCTAAAATCCTTGTTCATAAAATACATGATATTCCACGTTTACAACATCTCAATGTCAAATTTTGCCGTTGATTCAAAATTGTTTTTCTTTAAACAACAGCATATTTCTTCTACGAGAAGACTTTGAAAGGGGCTAAATCTCTCCGAGAAGCATGTATCCCGAAAAATACTGTCGTGCGACAGCTATTGTTCTCATTCGTTTTAGCATTTACAAACTTGATCAAATATCTGTTTTGTCATATGTATACTCAAAAAACTAAAACAATCATCATTAATGTGGAAAACCTGTTTGTATTATTCCGTTAGCTCAAATACTACAGCGAGTGTGCATCGGCGGCTGCATCGCCATCTTAACTTCTTTACGTCGCTCTGCGCATGTCACAGCTGTGTCTAACAGGTGTCTGTTAGAAAATCCGGATTTGTTCTCTCTTAGAGATCTATGCAAGAACAGTAAATACCGGCTTTCATTTAAGCTGACTAATTATTTTTAACAAATAAATAAAAGAAATATTTCTACAAATAAAAAAAAGAAGAAATATTTCTACAAATGAAAAAAAAATATTTCTACAAATAAAATCAATACTAGACAAGAGCTTATTTTGGAAACTAAACATGCCACCCAATGCTGAAAGAATGAAGTTAATTTTCTGACAATTTACATTTTGCTTTTTTTTATATTATGGTCCACTGTAATTCACAGTACATTTTGTCATTATTACAGTGGATACTAAAGATATTAAACTACATGTTTTGTAAATGGAACTTAACATTTTGTATTTTACTCTGCAGAAAAATGTTTCAATTACCAAATCTGAAACAAGTCTGTGCCCCCCCCCCCCCCATTTAGCTTTAAAAGTCAGTGTTATGGTTACAGTGTACTTGTAAGCTTTGAAATCATCATAATCATTATCATAATGAATAATTTAGTAATCAATTATGAATTTGATAAATAATGTAGTTGTTTGGAAATTCAATTCATATGCAAAAATAACTGATGACATTTATTATCATAATGACCATGCATGCACATTGCTCAATGCTCCAGGACCAGCTAATTAAAACCATTATAAGAGCATATTCTTTTTTAACTAAATTCTCTGAAGCATTTAATATGTCAATAACATAGTAGTATATTAAGTTTTCACAAATTATGAAGAAATGTGCATGCAAAATCAATCATAAGGCTAAAGACTTAAATGCAAAAATAAAATGTTTTATTGAACACATACAATTTTCAAAAACAAGACATGAAGCTTTAACCAGACATGAAATAACATATAAGAAATATGTTCCAAGGCCAACCAGTCAGGGTGATAACAGCTGAAGAAGAGGTCTTTCTATAACTATCAAGTCAAGTCAAGGGATGATTCTGTCACTGCAAAGAAAAGAACTTGTTATAATTTATTTTATCTTTCCAAATATTTTTCATATTTACTAAAATACATCTTCAAATACTCACACTCCTTCATTTACTTTTACAATATGATATTATAGCAATACAGTATATCTTTATATCATGTTGCATTTGTCAGACAAAAACATGAGATTAACAGGTATGTGACATTAAGAGAAACATTCTTTTCCACTATATCTTAGTGTATTTCCAATCTTCATAACTAAAAGTTAGCTATTCAATGTACATATGAAGATGTTTCACTCTACAGATAACATTATTTCATTAAAAAAGTTTTTTTATTTTGATGATTTTAATTTTTTTATGCAATACATGTACTTTGAATAAAGTTGTATCTCAAATCAATTGAAATTATATCATTTTCTGGATATTTTATAAAATTGGTAAACATTCCAAGAGGAATTCACCTCAAAATACATGATATTGACCAAATAAAATTATAAAGATTGTATATAAAGGGTTAGTGTTTCAGAAAAACATGATATAAAGAGGATTGTGATATAGTACCAGGTAAGAGGAATCCACTGTAATACAAACATCATCATCATCTGATCTCAATCTCATAAATTAATTCTTCACAATCCTTAGGGATTGGAGAAGCTTATGTTTTAAAAGTTACACTTGATAATGATACAATTTACAAAGTAAACCTATAATAAAATTTAATTTAATTAAACCCTAATATCTATACACAATACATTATAATTATGATACTATTGGAAGTTAAACATGTTAATTTGATTGCATTGCATATGTTACTTGGGAACTAAATTGCATTATGCACAAGAGTAATCTCCTTTTTGAATTTCAATATTTAATCGATAACATTATTTAAAATAAAACACACCTGTTTTACAATGTTGAAGAAACTGGCTATAGTAAAGGACCTGCTGCTCATGATCATGTTAGGGTACATTGTATATATATGCATCATTAATGGTGAAGGGTCATTAATGTAAACATATCAGTGTCTTTGAGTCTAAAGATTAAAAAAGTTTAAAATTTATAATTTATATTATATCTTACAAAGCAAAACAAGGGGGGGTACATGCTGATGATGTCTACATGAGGATTATGTATTGAGTGTTAGATGATATTTTTTTTTCAAACTAGTCCAGGCTACCCAGGATCTACTTGAAGCACTACCTTAGCCCCTCCATGTAAGACATAGGGTCAGTTTGTCAAACAGTCCTTTGTTCATCAGGCTGATTATAATTAGTTTCTGTTTTCTGACATCTACATCCCGAAAAAATATTTTTCAGTATAACAGGTCACTATTAAAGTTCGGGTATTCTTGAAACTTCAAAGTCATCAAAATTGATAAGCCTGTTGTCTCATTCTTTTGTTTACTAATAAAATATTCTGTATTCAATTTAACATTTTTTAAAGCTTATGCAGATTTTTTAACATCTTGCAAATACATTTTTATATTTGAAAATTTAAATGATATTTTTCATCAACGTCAGATGTCATATGTGACAATTATTATAAATACTGTATAATCATGTTTTCATTCCAACTTAATATTTTCACATATCAGACTATCATTTTAATATCAATTTAAAGAACTTATCAAATGCTATTCTGATCATGAACGAATTGAAATTATAACAAAATACTGATAATTTCGAATTGATCATAGTTATTAGAAAACATTGATTATTCGGACTCATTAATTTTCTTTCTTTTTATTTTCATAGTAAGAAAATGGCAAATACATGTAGACAAGTGTGTGAAGATATAAAATAGTGTATTTTTTTTTTACTTCATATCAGCACGGACTTAGATTATCTAAGTCCGTGATATCAGGGACGTTTATGTGAGATACGTCCCTGTTCATGTGAGTTATAATTGCTAAATATAAACAGAATTATATTTTGTTAAACCTTTATCAATTTGTGGACAGAACATATGTCTTTTCAAGTTGCATTTCACAGGAAAACGCACAAGGTGACACATTGAACAAATTAAAGAAAAATACGGGAATTCCTGTACATTGAGTGTTCCGAATGTAACATGTGTTGAACGTTAACGAACCTACTGAACTTTGTTTAGACTGTATTACAGTAAAACGCTAGCTATTCTGTATAATATGGCACAGAAAGTATACTTACATCCTGATTATTCAAGGTAATCTCATTTTCTCGTACAAAACATCACAGTCTATGGCACTTTGTTGCTTTTCCTGGTTGGGTATCAATTTGGGTACACGCACATGTCCAATACCGGAAGTGACGACATCTAATATTTACCGTTCTATTTATAAATACAGGAGCTATAATAACCGAACCAAAACTCGGAAAGAGGGTTCATATTCACTCTTTGCCAAAATAAAACAAACATTTGAAAAATATCAAGTGACAAATAAGATATCAAGGTAAACATTGGAAATGGGTATCAATTTGGGTACACCGACGTTATACAGCCATCCTTACTCACACTCTCTTTCGTCATCCATACTACATTGTATTCCACATCACTTCATATCAATATCTCATTTCAAAACATCATCATCATCATCATCATCATCAACATCACCATCATCACCACCACCACCACTAAACACTAACCTGACATAATCATTTTCATCAACATCAGTATGACATCATCTTGACATAGTCATCCTTACTAAATTATCACCATGACCATGACATCATCATCATCGTCGTCGTCGGCGTCGTCGTCGTCGTCGTCGTCGTCGTCGTTGTCATCATGATATCACCGAAACATTAACACAACATCATCACCTTTCCATAGAATCACCATGCATCATTTTGCATTAGTCAGGTCATGTTGACCTCAACACATCGCACTTGTTGTCAAAACATGTACACCAGCAATGCTTCATTCGTAATCATCATGACGTCCATTATATCAATACATTATCACTGTCGTCATGACATTGATACAATATCGTATATATGCCTAAGCAACACTCTTGCACACTTGCAGACTCATGTACATTTTACAACATGGAGACAGTTGGTATTTTCTTTTCTTTTTCTTCTTCAAATAGTGGGTTGCAGTGCAAATGTATATATGTGTCTTTAAAGGGCATCGCAGCAATTATGCAATACACTTTAGAAAATAAGTGTTCGGTGAATATTTAAGTGGTATTTTAAAATGAATTGATGTTTTATCAGCAGGTCTAGCTAGACGGAAAACGGAAATTCCAGATGAATGATGACGAACCCGACGCGAAACTTGACCCACAATTTTGTCACAATCTACAAAACTTTATCTGTTTAAGGCAGATGTTCTGTCGTCAAAGGAAAATGTAAGCGGAAACTTTTAAGTGCAATTTTGTTTTTAAAATATTGTTCTCTTGTATTGGATATTTTAAGTGAGGTTAAGATCTAAGCTACATTTTATTTCTATAGTATTTTGAATAACAACAAAACACCATTTTTTATATCTTATTAAAGTGTCACAAGTCACATTACAGATAAATAAAAGATAAATGACATCTGCGCTGATAAAAGTGATATCCAGCCGGTATCGGTTTGGGTGACACTACCGAGTGGATGAAAAACATGTATGATATAATTATTATATATTAGCATATATAAATAACACGTTAGTAGTTAGGTAGTTGGGTGGTGCAGTGGATAACGCACTTGTCTATTACTAAGGCGGCCGAGGTTCGATTCCCCGACCGGACGTGAACATATGTTGGGTCACCTGCCCGACCACGTGTGTTTTCCCCGGGTACTCCGCTTTCCTCCCGCAACAAGACCCCTAGTGCGCTAGCATCCGGGCCAACAATGGTAAACTTTACATTTAGAACACGTTATTTGATAAATTTCCACCTTTATGGATACAATTCAGTATGATTGATGTGGAAAGATATATATAGCGTATCCTTATTAATTATGTGAAACAATAAAATGCCGATATTTAAGCATTAAAAAGACTCTCGTAGCTACTAAAAACTGAATATCCGTCGTTTGCATAAATCTTAACTACACATTAGCCCAAGGATCTAACATATAACTTCGTTATATTACTAAAAAAAATGGCAACACATAAAATGGTCCGCATTTACAGTATCGACTTATTACTCTAACTTTCTTATAACTTTACACATTACTATACATTTTAACTTTAATCTTGCTTGTAATATTTGTACATTTAAATTTCTACATCCAGTATTAAAATACGTAGGAACCACTACTTTATCTTTTTGAAGAAATCCTTTAGAACTTTTGCGAACGGAATTTCACGAATATCTAAAGGGAATGTATTCCATTAATTAATGAGTAGTTCAAAATGAGAAAAAGAAAAAAAATGTAGCTAATTCAAAGCGAATGATTGGAATTCATTCTTTTTTAACTATGGCTTTCTGATATGTTACTAAGGACTTGACAAATAAGCTGATTTTTTATGATATTTTATGAAACAGCACTGTTTTATGATAATTATGTCCGTTACCTATATTCGTTTTCTTTGAAATAAAACACATTCAAGACACTCGAAAGCCATGAAATAAAACATTGGCACAGTACTTTAAAGTTAAATGTACCTAGTACCTGGTATTTAAAAAGAGTAATTGGACGACTTGGTAGTAAATAATTACTGGTGATTGAAGAACGGACCGTTTTTATAAGTTTTCACGACATTAATTTGCCCTTCCCTATAGCCACTTGTGTATAGCTTAGTAAATACGTATTTACATTACGAGAAGGAAGTAACTGACGCGCTTAGATATCTACTAACAAGTTCGCATTTCCTTCCTTCGGTTCATAAACAATCTTCTTACAAGGGTTTGACGGGGAATCCCTGAGAACCCTCAGTCAGAACAGTCATTCATTCTACCCATTGAAAACGGAAACGGAATTTAATTGTGTCTGACTGGGAAATGTACAATTGTCGATCTAGAAAATTATACACGTTTTGTATGTCTGCCTTAAGCATTTGTGCACGTTTATGATTATCACTTACCACAGTGTATAAATCTTCCTTCTTAAAATGTTGCCCAAACTGCAAAAAACTATAGCAAATGTATGTTTTGTAATTCGGAAACTCTTTTGATCTTGCATATATGTCGTGACGTGAACTTTTCGGAGTTTTTGGGCACCTAGATTTGTTCATTAACAATGAAGTAATGACGTCACAATATAGATTGATGACGTCACAATAGCAAATGTTGTTATAGTCTAGAGGCACTGGGTGTTATAGGCTTATGACAGCAACTGCCTCTTACCATTGTGTCAATGGGAAAATGCAGAGCAAATGTAAATAAAGAGCAATGGTCGCTAATGGATTACATGAATCTTGAAATTTTTCTCCTTACTCGATTAATATGAGGAACAACTTTTAAAAACAAACATTTTGGTAACGCTTGGCTGTTCCAGGAATATTGTTTTTAATGATGGTAAGCTACAGATACTTAAATAGCGAACACATAGAGGATTGTCTTTGTCCATTTCTACAAAATTTAAGAATATAGGGACTATAAACGGCATTTCTTTCATAATATTTACCGTATAATCTGCTGCGACCTTCATGTTTGTATGCTACCAATTTGCGTTCACAGCTGCATGAAATTGAGAAAAAAAATGTCGCTCAAATATCTCAATAGTCAATGATCGTTGTTGGAACTTAGAACTTAACAATGGTTAAAAGTTGGAAAAAAGACGCCATGCTCTTCCGTCAATTGATCAGTCGTAAATTATCTCCATACTTGTAATTACCACCAGCATATTACTTCTTTAAATGCCACATATATATCTAAAAATAGAAGCTAATAAGTTCTTAATGTCAGATATTTTAAGTGTTAAAGTGAATTAGTTCTATTTATACTGTTTAATATTTGCAACAACAATGTGGATTTTATTTTAGGAACAGTTTACTAGGAACTATTAGAATAAATATTGCTTTTACAAATGTAATATACATCAATGTCAATGCTGTTCGTAGCAAAGATCGCGTGATTTTTATGTATAATATTCCTCGGTTTTCATTGAAACATGTTTAAGTTCTTTTAATAAATAAAACTTTTTATATAAGTTATTTATCTTATTACGGTTATGAAAGGATCGATACCTTCTTTTTATGGAGCCAGGAAAGAAACTGCACTTATATAACGGGTTAAAACTAATACAAGTGGTTCTGGTTAAGTTTTACTTTAGTCTTCGTAACAAGTGAGATGATATGAAGGGGCAGCGGTGGCCGAGTGGTTAAGGTGTCCTGACATTCTACCACTAGCCCCCCGTCTCTGGGCCGCGGTGGCCGAGTGGTTAAGGTGTCCTGACATTCTACAGCTAGCCCTCCACCTCTGGGTTACGAGTTCGAAACCCACGTGGGGCAGTTGTCAGGTACTGACCGTAGGTACAATAACAGGAATTTCTTGTGAGGCGGATATGTAGTTATATAACTATAGACATAGGTAGGTGATATTGACCAAAACGAATTTGACGTTAACAAAAGCTCTACACATTGACATCACGTTCTTCTCTGGGGAGAATTAGTAGAGAAATTATGACGTTGAACGTAGAAGTGACGCCATAAAGAAATTTTAAACAGTCACCGTTTTGAATAAAGTAACATTGAGTCTAATACAGTGACCAAGTATCTATCAATCACAGACCAGGAAATGCGGAGATAATCATCCATAATAAACGAGTTTATGCGGTATTTTGTATATTACAATATACATGTATATGTCATGTATGTATACTCCATTACAATGTGGTAAGAAAATTCGGGATTGATCGAAAAAAAAGTTCTCTTTGCTTTTCACATAAAAGTTTATTAAGATATTCAACGTTTGAAAATATTGCACACGTAAAACTGCAATAAAAGTGTCACGTTACCTCATCTCTATAAATAGACCCAGGTAATTTAAATGTCTGTGTTCAGGTAAAACGCTGTAAGTATAGTCACAAACTTGTCAGTGACCTAAAAGTAAAATCTCCGACAAAGGTAAACAAAATGCTTTCGCTAATACACAAAACAAGTACAGCAATACATCAGCGAATAGTGCGGTATAAAGATTTGTCAGTTTAACCACTTTTTCTTCAATTTTGATATTTTATCTTCGGGTTTTCATAATAATTATCAACCCCATAGCTGCACATTAATGTCATTTATATGAATATTGGAGTTGATTAAAAACTGTTTCTAGTTTTTGTAGTGTGTAAATTGCTCTACATTCGGAAGTTTTAACCCATTGAGCATTTTGAAATTAGTTAAACTTGAACGTTCAAGCAAACTGTTCAAATCGTTTTTAGGCTGTAAAATGTGTCTCTCCTCTGATGAAACGAAGAATGTGGGTCACTGGGGGCGAGGTGATTTACACAGGTAATTTAATACAGGTGAGAAAATATACAGACCTACTTCAGCTATGTTATCATCTTCGTTTACATTTAGTTACGAGTATTGACAAAGTCGGCTGTTAAGTTCCGGAAAAACCAGAGTTCGTCTAGCGTAACCTTGTTCCAAATATTGCAATATGGTAACATAACAAAAGTTTTGCTATTTTGAAGTTTACAGTTTACCACAAATAATAAATTCTGGCACAAGATATCAGAAATGTAAGATATACAAAGTTAACTAAAATGATACGACAAATTGTCAACAGATTTTTAACATTTCGCAATACAAATTAGCATCTGATACCCGCTATGAACGATATACAAAATAAAACAAGTTAGATTGGCTACCAGTCCCTTAGTTTTTTATGAAGAATTTCTCTACTGTATATTATTACTAGCTTATCTCCCCTTTGCAATTGAATAAGAACAATGATAAAAGATGATATAGGTCCAATTTTATTTTGTCGCATAAGTGTGTGTCCAAGCCCTTGATATCTAAATGTCTAAATCGTAAACATGTAAATTGTTGAAATCGACATCATTTGACCATGATTCCTCAGAATGCAGAGATGAATACACTGGTGCTACCAGGATTAGGTCGGGGTTCTGGCCCCGTCCCTGAAGTCTTAGTCCGTATTGTCGTCAACATAACAAAGGAAGACAATATCAAACCTTATAGTCAATAAGACGCTAAGAAGATACGGAAGCAACTGTCCTTGGCAAAGTATAATGTATTATACTAAGATAGTATAATGTATTATACTAAGATTCTCTTCGAGATACTTTGAACAGGACGTATTACCGGTATATATGCAATTGTGTTGTGCGGTTACAAACTAGCCCAGTAGCACCTGGCTGTTATCGGTATGTTTCACTGTATACTACATACATGTTAAGTGCTTCGAACTTTTATCAAGATTGAAATGTGTATACTTATCTAATTCACATCTCGGTAGATATTGAAGTATACAAACAATACCTATATAGCTGTTGACGCCAATACACAAAGAACACTGGTCTACTATACAGGTTGGTGACCCATTACCTGTCGTTTTCACCTATTTAAGCAGGTGAAAATAGATTTTATACCAGGTACTAACGCCTTAGTCTCACAAAGTACCCTTAATTGTTCCGTTTCATTAAACAAATCGTTCATATTATCCAGTGCTTTCACTCGTTATATACAAAAGCCTACGTAGCTAAACAAAAAAAAATGTAAAATTAGATGAAATCATATTGATGTATATTTTTATTTACATGTAAACAAATCTAGATTTGATAATAACAAAAATCCTTTACATTATGTCAGTTTCTATTTATAATTTGTGTTTACGACTTTTTCGTTGATGATATCTTGTCTGTTAAACCTAACAACACAATTCCCTTCCCGGATATAAACGACACCTTGGTAGATATTTACGAGGATTGGGTTTAAAGCACAGCCCCTATATCATTGCCCTGAGAGCAATAAATGCGTTTAAAGATTTAATGTTGTAAACTCTTACAGCCAGGTAGAGCGTCTTGTTGATATGCACAAGTTATATACAGTTACGAGATTTGCATAAAATAATCGTTTGTGATGGTATCTAAATGTCCCTCGCGAATTCAATACGTATATTTGATATTACTCCAATCTGAGGACTATTGAACTGTTAGCTGACAAGGAATACAAATCTACAGTGCGACAAAACGAAAATACCACAAGGACCTGAAAATTGGAAAGAATTATATTTTGACTCAAACTGAGGTGCTAAAAACAACTTTACACGTTTCAGATGATAACGTACCCTTTTCAAACAAATATATAATAGATATATGTACTTGTTTTTCCGATATACAAAATCTCCAAATACTATTATCACTTTTGCGCGATATTGGCCTCTTCATTAAAAGGTCGAACTGAAGGTAGTCTTACAAGGGGCTGAAGTTTGGTCAATACTTTATATACATATTTCTTTTAATTGATATGTTGGTTATATCATTTGCAACTCGATCCACACACTGTTATTTGGATGTAAAATGCAATAAAAGTTTAACTGAATGTTATCTATCATTGGGGTGGCATGTTTGACCAAAAATTAATCTAAACCTTACACAAATTTGTATTATTTCGATATTCGATATGTGATACCGTCATATGAAAAGATCATCATTTATGAAATGTCTTGGATACGAGAAAATTACTCATTGTAATAATATTCCGGGATAATTGTCTAACCCAAGTAAACCTAGAGGGACGCAACCTAAAACAGTGCATTGTGGGTAAGCGTAACGAAAAGGACCAAAGGTTTAATAAAACCTTAGACCAATTCAAGATGCTTCAATGTCCAAAACTTAAGTCTTGATTCTGCCCCAGTGTTACACGTTGGTCGCCTCCACCTAAGTCGCCGCAGACAATCATGATCTATTATACAACAGGCGTTGTTATGGTGTCCTACGTACGCGCACTCACAACCCCAATCAAAGTCCCTGCACAACAGGATGTGCAGCTAACATTGCTATAGTAACATATATGCACCTCCTCCTCCTCCTCTCCTCCTCCTCTCCTCCTCTCATTCCTTCTAAATCTAAAGTGCAGGGCACATGCTCTTTACTTGATGTCAATACATTTTCTTGACATAAAAAAAGTTCACAATCAGCAGTAACGTGACAAAACGCACGAGGATCTGAGTCATACTGGGGGATTGATGAAGGGTTTATATATACATACATCACTGTCACACACCACAATACGGTACTTATTGCTGCAGCCTCCGGTGTGATCATTAACACAAGCTGTTACTCGCTCATTATTGAACGAAAACCTGACAAAACATTTTCAGGTCGTAACGAATTTGGGACTTATTGCGTTATTACATTCTCACCATGTTGTTCTATTGAACATGCCAAATCGGCCAGATAATATGCGTGAATCTTCAAAAATATTTGTGTGACCATATCTAGGACAGAAATAACAACTTAAGTGAAGTGTAATTATTGAGTGTCACAAAATCAGAAATAGTATACCAGTCTTACTATACGAATCTCAG
Source organism: Mimachlamys varia (assembly GCA_947623455.1). Lineage (NCBI taxonomy): Eukaryota > Metazoa > Mollusca > Bivalvia > Pectinida > Pectinidae > Mimachlamys > Mimachlamys varia. Next base: position 23,954,804 of record OX392538.1, read on the forward strand.
TCGGCAATCATCGGCAGTTTCCGTATGGAATTCTTCAGCGTCAATGGTTTCCGATAGTCCAAATCTCCCGAAAATCAAAATAGGTCAACATGCTACTGCATTTCTGATTTTCCATCATGTTTTGGTTGGAAGGTTAACGTAAGTTCGGGAAAAATACCACGAACTTCCCCTCTTTTAAAAGTTTGTCCCCATTGTCTTACAATAGCAATATGGATGAGTATTACAAGTGATGTGAAAAAATAAGTTACATTGAGAAAAACTTAGGTTAAAAAAATGGGACTAAAATAGGTCTATACCTTTTACTTATAACGTCCTTTAGCGGAGGTTGATGAGAGAAAACAATAAAGTATACCAGAAGAAATACTCTATACCTGGCCATGAAGGCGATCAAATACCTTTGCATGTCCAATTGGAATGGTGAAGAATATAGCTACATTGTACATGTACTGGCAGAAATATAAAAGTTGGATTGTTGAAGAATATAGCTACTGTTAGAAATATAAAAATTGGTTTCATTTGTTTTGTTTTGTTTTTGTGGTTTTTTTATCGGGGTTATCAAGACACTACAGAAATGTAAGAATTGGAAGAAAAGAAAATTATATTTGAGGTTCACAAATGTTTCTAGAGTGTGTTCCTACAATTTCTACTCAACAAAGGAATGTAGAAAAATAACAAATTTGCAGAAAGTGTCCCATAACTGGACATTTCATCGAGTTATAACGCGGTTTTCATTTTATTTTCCAGTAAAAAGTAAAATCTAACTAGTTCTGTATAATTTTTAATCGTGTATTACGAAAATGTGTATATCATGTACCGTGCCACTACTCAAATGCGATAAATGTGGCTATGGAGGCTCCAGCAAACCTCGGGGACTAAAAAATATACCAGCAGAGTCTGCCACCCCTTATCATTAAAAATGACGTAGCACCCTCACATGCTGCACCTTTTAAATTTAGTACAATGTCATAGATACAGTATGCCGAAAAAAAAATAATTAAAATTAAACTGCATCATATACAGCTGTTTCTCCCATATTAGTTATTAGTTATCTCCCCTTCTAAGAATGTAACTGGCTTCGATACAGTCATGATTCCCGTATTTTCTATGAAGTAAACAATAAAGTATAGGTAAGCATTAATCCATAGCATACTCCCCATCAACTCTCGACCGATATAAGTATAACACAGGAATTTCTAACTCACCGTTCATACATCGTTAAGCTTAGAAAACGTGATACATATACTACTTTTTTCTTTCTCACGTTTACAAATATTTTTATTTCAGTCAAGAAGCATTTGACTTACATAATTTTCATAATTCCAACTACTTATAATAATTTAGATTCCTTTAAGAATGACGTTGCATCGATACACATAATTGTAACACGATACAAGTGTTCGTGCGCCCACGTCATACATTCACTTCGGGTGAATCAACTTTACTTTATTCTCAATTTCAAAATTCCACGCATGGCCAAACAAACTCAAAAGTTTCCATTTTCTAAAATGCCATTCAATATTTTTAAACTTAGTTGGCTACGGTGCATGATACCGCATTATATAGTGTATCCATGCTCCCTTACCTATTGGAAACTCATACACATTCAGGTATTTCGATATTAAAATGCAAATCCAGTGATTTTAAATCAATAATATTAACACGTTTGAATTGTAAATTTCTTGATTATGATTGTTCCGTTTTGTAAGTGTGGAGGCAGGATAAGACTTGTATCGTCTTCTTTCACGAACTGCTTTGGTCGGGACATTTCAGGTCTAAAGTCTACAGATGGAGCAAATCTAGACACCTATACGGGCGTTATAGTTTTCTCTTGCCTCCAAAGAAATAATTCTTTTACACAAACCTTTCTAAACAGGCCACCTCAACAAGTGCCTCCCATTTCAGAGTAGTTCAACGTAAAACTCTCTATACCGACCGCTATTTCGTATAACTTGCTATAACGGTCACTCCTTCTTGTAGGAATGTGTAATTAATGTCCTCCCTTTTGGAGCAACCCCTTAAACCGATCATTCCTATATGTAACTCCCTAGACCGACCACTCCTACATGTAACTCCCTAGACCGACCACTCCTACATGTAACTCCCTATACCGACCACTCCTACAAGTAACTCCCTAGACCGACCTCTCCTACATGTAACTCCCTAGACCGACCACTTCTACATGTAAGTCCCTATACTGACCACTCCAACATGTAACTCCCTAGACCGACCACTCCAACATGTAACTCCCTAGACCGACCACTCCTACATATAACTCCCTAGACCGACCACTCTTACATGTAACTCCCTAGTCCGACCACTCTTACATGTAACTCCCTATACCGACCACTCCTACATATAACTCCCTATACCGACCTCTCCTACATGTAACTCCCTAGACCGACCACTCCTACATGTAAGTCCCTATACTGACCACTCCAACATGTAACTCCCTAGACCGACCACTCCAACATGTAACTCTCTAGACCGACCACTCCTACATGTAACTCCCTAGACCGACCACTCTTACATGTAACTCCCTAGACCGACCACTCTTACATGTAACTCCCTATACCGACCACTCCTACATATAACTCCCTATACCGACCTCTCCTACATGTAAGTCCCTAGACCGACCACTCCTACATATAACTCCCTAGACCGACCACTCCTACATGTAACTCCCTAGACCGACCACTCTTACATGTAACTCCCTAGACCGACCACTCCTACATGTAACTCCCTAGACCGACCACTCTTACATGTAACTCCCTAGACCGACCACACCTACATGTAACTCCCTATACCGACCACTCCTATATGTAACTCCCTAGACCGACCACTCCTACATGTAACTCCCTAGACCGACCACTCCTACATGTAACTCCCTAGACCGACCACACCTACATGTAACTCCCTATACCGACCACTCCTATATGTAACTCCTTACACCGACCACTCCTATATGTAACTCCCTATACCGACCACTCCTATATGTAACTCCCTATACCGACCACTCCTACATGTAACTCCCTAGACCGACCACTCCTACTTGTAACTCCCTAGACCGACCACTCCTACATGTAACTCCCTAGACCGACCACTCCAACATGTAACTCCCTAGACCGACCACTCCTACATTTAACTCCCTAGACCGACCACTCCTACAAGTAACTCCCTAGACCGACCTCTCCTACATGTAACTCCCTAGACCGACCACTCCTACATGTAAGTCCCTATACTGACCACTCCAACATGTAACTCCCTAGACCGACCACTCCAACATGTAACTCCCTAGACCGACCACTCCTACATGTAACTCCCTAGACCGACCTCTCCTACATATAACTCCCTAGACCGACCACTCCTACGTGTAACTCTCTAGACCGACCACTCCTACATGTAACTCCCTAGACCGACTACTCCAACATGTAACTCCCTAGACCGACCACTCCTACATGTAACTCCCTAGACCGACCACTCCTACATGTAACTCCCTAGACCGACCACTCCTACATGTAACTCCCTATACCGACCGTTTCTACATGTAACTCCCTATACCGACCACTCCTACATGTAACTCCCTAGACCGACCACTCCTACATGTAACTCCCTAGACCGACTACTCCAACATGTAACTCCCTAGACCGACCACTCCTACATGTAACTCCCTAGACCGACCACTCCTACATGTAACTCCCTAGACCGACCACTCTTACATGTAACTCCCTATACCGACCACTCCTACATATAACTCCCTATACCGACCTCTCCTACATATAACTCCCTAGACCGACCACTCCTACGTGTAACTCTCTAGACCGACCACTCCTACATGTAACTCTCTAGACCGACCACTCCTACATGTAACTCCCTAGACCGACCACTCCTACAAGTAACTTCCTAGACCGACCACTCCTACATGTAACTCCCTATACCGACAACTTCTACATGTAACTCCCTAGACCGACCACTCCTACGTGTAACTCTCTATACCGACCACTCCTGCATGTAACTTCCTAGACCGACCACTCCTACATGTAACTCCCTAAACCCAAAACCCTTACGTGTTATTCCCTATACCGACCACTCCTACATGTAACTCCCTAAACCCAAAACCCTTACGTGTTATTGTAACTTCATAGACCGACCACTCCTGCATGTAACTTCATAGACCGACCACTCCCTAGCCCTTCCACTCGTTCATGCAACCCCCCCCCCCCCCCCACCTCTTCTATACCCAACTTTTTAGAACGACCTTTGTCAGATGTATACCTCTGCATACCGACCAGCTAAGTAATTACAATTGAACCAGCACGTATCTCCCTCACACTCCTTTAAACAGTCATTAACACGCTACTATGAACCCTGTTTTGTACCTGCGTTAAAGCTCTGTACACATATTTATCAAAACTATGTGATGTCACACAACCACCTCGGCTATTTTTAGCTGTAGAGTTTAAGGTCTTGCCTGCTGATAAAGCACTCATACACGTTACACATTTATATTCCTATACACACATTTTGCTGGTGGGTGAGAGATTTCGACGGGAACTACCTACCTTTTCGAGAAGGTTTATACCACCTGGTAAACAAGTTGTTTACGTTCGGGTGATCTCAGCAGACGTTTTAGGATCGATCGGCGTTCAGAGGAAAACATGTTTAAAATGATCAACTTGCAGATTTGTTTATCAGTTATGATCACAGTCCTACATGATGGAAGTCGTGAAATTTAAGTTGAAAACTAATTCTAAAATGGATCCAACGACTTCTAGATATCTCGTTGTGGATTATATAAACTACCGACTAACAAAACAGGGAATAACCTGGGCGGACTGCCCTCCTCTCCTGAGCCAGCCGACGGAAATTCATTTGACGTTACGCAAAATGGGTGATGAATTCGAGGATAGATATGCTGTACAGTTTTCTGATCTAGGAGGTCAGCTTAATATGAGTCAATATAATGCATATCCTACATTCAACACGGCAGTCGGGGAATTATTTCATGATGGTGTAAACTGGGGCAGGATTGTCGCCCTTTTTGCTTTCAGTGGTACCCTAGCGAAAAAATTCTGTCAACAACATATGGTGGAACTTGTGACGTCATTAATTGACTGGACGTCACAATATCTAGACAATCAGCTTGAAAACTGGATTGAAAGTCATGGTGGCTGGGTAGGTATTTAGAATCCCTCTATATAAAGCACTGAAAAAATATACGAATTATCTCCCTTGATGAGTTTCTTGATCTTTTCCGATTCCCAAAATATATCTATTTCTCTTTTATCATGTAAATTAGTGTATCTTGTGAGAGTGGGAAAAATCATCAAGTTCGTTGCTTTCGTTTATGATTTGGCTATTGTGACGTCATTTATGTCGTGACGTCATAACAGTCTGTATCTATGACCATGCGCTTCACTTATCCCGATTTGGAAAACTAATTACCACCGTTGAAATATTGTCGGTGTTTGAGTTTTGCCGTCTATCAAAATCGTTATATTTAACTCCTTTAGACTTGTTTTAGTCCGAGTGTCAAGTAATAAGAGTTGTCTCGCTTTAATCTGGACGCCCATTCGTTAGGGTGATTATCGATCGATACTGTTTTATATTTAATCTGTGTGGGAGAACATTATGATTTCAAAATCAGAGCGAAACATTGATTTACCTATCGTTACAGCATGATTGCGTCATCACGTAGGAAACATTAATATACATAGAAATACACTTGGCTTATTGGATACTTCTAGCTGACTGACATGAATAACAATATTGGATCACGTGTATTCTCTAGATTCTTTTTAGATTTTAGATTTTTCTCGAATCTATATAAATGTCGATGTGTTTGTTATAGGCTGGTTCATTGTAACTTAATTGTGGATTGAAGCTTGACACAGAAAAAATACTGTTAATATTTATTTTAATTCCAAACATGGTATATATACAGTACTACTAGAGATTTACATATGATAATTAGTGTGCCTAAGCATTATAATTATATTTGCCCTTTAAACCTAGACAGTAACGATGATTACATTCCCTAAAATATGCACCTTTCATCTGAAATGATCACTTCTATACAATACACTATATGTATTTGATTCCGTCAGTGTCTAGAACTTTCATTTCATCTAATCAGTCAATCGGTCCATATCTTTATCAATAAACTCTATTTTAGATTGTGATGTGTACCCTGGTCTCCGATCGTTAGCAACCCACCCACACATCCCGACCGATATCTATTACACACAGGAAGCCACTCCCTCAGGCTCGTGGGGAATGCTTTTTGTCCTAAATACATCAATGGGTCTGTCTGGTTGTTAAAATAGCATTACGCAATACGTTTTTTAACTGTGAAATTATATCGGACCGTTAGATTAGATTATGTAAGCATGTAACTGTCACCTGATTTGAATTTAGCATGATTTGAAAAAAAGGTAACCAGACGATATCCTTCCTCTCTACGTGGAAGCAAAAAAATCAGTGAAATGGAAAATACATAAATTTATAAATGTGGTCTAGTAAGTATTACCGAAGATATGTACTAGATCCTAACAAACAAATGCTCGTTGGATGCGTATTACTGGAAATGGATATATGATCGTGGAAGTTATAGCGACAGTACGGACAAATAAATTGTCAAATTTTCAAGGCTATCCGCCTCTTTATCAAGACACATAAAATACACGTTACATCAAATATGTCAAAAATGTTGTTTCTAATTGTTGAGGACAGCTACTGAGCGTATATATTAGGTAGTTTTTAGATTTTATAAATATAGGCCTATATATAAAAATAATATCTTGAAATATTTATTTTGACCTGTTGCACACACCCAACAAACACTAGTCAAGTGCAAGAGACAAGTTGGGCATTTGCATAACCTGGTTGTTTTGTAATAGATTGTGATATTTATTTAGCAGCTAATCTATGTCTCTTCAAAATTTACTGCATACTTAAATAACAAATCATCTAAGCTTCACGTGCGATATGTGGATTTCGACATATAGCGTGGTTTAATGTATGTGTATTCTTTTTCATAAAATAATTCAGTTACAAGGTGCATAGCAACAGCCTGTATTAAAACCAACAATATATACGTTTATCTCTTTGGGTTTTTCCAATATACATATACATGAAGTGCATTTTTTTACCGACATGATTGTTCGAATGATATGTTTTCCATTAGTACATATATAAATATTACACTTATGAAAACGAAAACATCTAACGGCTTTATTTTATTCAAATTTTAAACATCATGTCGGTTTAGACAATTTTGAATGTGTGTGACCAGGGACGTATACGTCCCTGGTATGACCGAAGTCTATTATAAAATGCGTCGTCTGTATGCAACATTTTGGATTAACTTGACTACCTCTGAGTCTCGTCATAATAAGTATTATACACTTCGTTGTCATTATCTCAAATTTAGTACAAATTGGATAACAAAGCAAATTTTCGAAAAAGCTGCCTGCACTTTCAAATATTTCGCAAGTGCACCGATCCCAAATCGTTTATCTCACTAGTTTATGAATCGCATTCATGCGTAGTATTTGTGTTGACCTTTATACGATAGTATAACCTTTGAACTTTGACCTCGAGCTATTCCATTCATTCGTTATATATACGGTCATTGAAAAATGACTATTTTGTCGGTTTTAGTTTTGCTAAAAATTATGTGTATATAACCTGTAGACACAGTTATTTTATATATAACTGAAATATTGGGAAATTCCATGAAATATGTTCCATAAGTGAAAATTGAGCAGCCCTATCGATCTTATGACGTATTGTGTTTGTGTCAAGCGGCCCTTGCTACGAGATCGACCAGCAGGAGGAAGAGGAGGTCAGAGTGGGAATGATTGGCGTATTTCTCGGAAAATGTAGAAAGCTTTAGGCCGACAACCAGGGAAGTACTATGCCATTATGTTGTTGTGCCTTACGATGTTCGAGATATGAGTTTAAACAACAATATTGAGATGAACCCGACGAGTTATAGGTACCTGGTGGTCGATTTCATAAATTACCGGCTGAGCCGACATGGATATACATGGGATAACTGTCCACCTTTGGAAGCTCGAACTAATAATGTTCACAGAACTTTACGAGCTCTTGGTGATGAATTCGAAGAGCGGTTTAGGACTCAGTTCGATGATATGGTGAATCAGTTACATATTACGCCGAATACAGCATACCCGACCTTCCATCAGGTGGTTCAAGAGCTGTTCATTGACGGTGTAAATTGGGGTCGAATCGTAGCTTTATTCGGATTCGGAGGTGCAATAGCAGTAGACTGTGTTAATAAAGGGATGCCACATTTAGTCGATTCTATCGTGGAATGGGTTTCAACATATGTAGAAAATAATTTGGACCAATGGGTTACTACCAGTGGAGGTTGGGTAAGTAAATGAGAACGCTAAACACTGTTGTAAAGGGGTCTCCAACAAAGAACCCCACATGTAAACAAAGCCTCCCCCGTCGTGGCCAATCCGACAGGGCGTCAGAAGATATAAACTTTCCACATGACTGATCTTTTATGTCAACAAATGTTACCCCACCTAGTTTGACTGATGTCTCATGACTCAGGGATTTAGATTTATATGTCCACAATATGCATAGAATAACAAATATCATGCAATTTAACTATGCAGACTAAAACCATCCTTAAAATATTTCATGCTATTATCAAGTCAGCTTTGGGTGAACCAACTAGGCCTATAGTCTACAGATTTTATGAAAGTTTGTTTTCTTGAGTTGTATATATGATATAGTGTTTATTATATAACTTTATATATATGCCACATGTACAGACGTATGCAATATAATTCTGCATGTAGTTTTAAATTCTGTAAAGTGTATATTGTCTGTGTTGTAATTCGAAAAACAGCTGTTATATATGTCATCCTCAAAATCCATATTCAGAATTATGATATCAAACACTGTTTTGATATATATATATTTTTTAGCATGTGTACATCTTCATTGATCTCTTTATCAATATATAAAAGCCCTGCTAGCATGTCTTCCCATTTTCATGAAAGTTTCCCACGATCTGAGTTACCACAGCATTAGGATTTCTGTGATGATACAAAATTAATAATGAATTGGTTAGTAATTTTCTAAATTTGGGTATAGATATTTTAATGATCAATATACCTAGATATATAAGACTCGGTGTACAGACAGATGTAACCCTCAGGGCTTTATCAGGTTTTGGGTATCAGACCCGGAGATCAAATTGGGATAAATTGATCAACATAACGGCTATTTGGGAAATTTTGACAAACACTATTATAACAACTAAATACATTATTTCTTTCCTAAATTACTATTTAGTCATGACATTTACAGCCCATCTTTCTTGTTTCTAATTAAACTTAATGTGACAAGAAACTCCTCAAGCATATAAAACAACCAAATTTTTTTCAAGTGTTAACATTTGATTTGGGAATTTTTAAGAGGAAATGGGGAAAATCACAACTTTTTTTAACTGGGAATGGGTCCATTTGCCAGACCTAAAAAGAGGAGTGATAAAGCCCCGACGCTGTACTTATTTTAGACCACAGTGGTGTTCATGTGTCCATTGATAATTATGTGTATGGTACAGTATATCAGAGATGCTGACAGTGAACTTTGAACAGCTACAGAGCAGTATTTGTGCTGCCGCAGACATAAGATTGATACAGTGGTTGTGCTAGGGGTTCGTATGTACAGCCACTTTCAAGTTTAAGAATTGATATTTTTCTGTGTAATGGTGTCAGTTTTGATAATAGTTTTTATATGACTTGGTCTCAGGCTGCTATATGAAATACCGGGTATATGACCAACAATCACAGATTCTGATGAAACATTAATTGTCCAGCATCATTATTAATGACTTTAGAAGAATGAGCAGTGATCTGCTAAAATTCAAAATGAATCTGGCATGAATATATACAGTATGTGATGAACAAAATTTGGATTTGGATCGTAAGAAACCTCATGAATATCAATTCTATTGTGAAATTAAATCATTAACGAAATAAAACTTAGATCAGGTATATGTAAAACAAGGAAAGAATGGAATAGAAATGTTGTGTATTTCGTTTAAAAATGATAATTATAATTTTAACAAATGTAATACACCACAATACTTGTGTAAAATACTTGGAACTTCTCTATATGGGTATGGGTTTCTCAGGTATGCATGACTTTATTAGGCCAACACAAGATAAATGTTGTGTTTCCATATATGGCTCTTAAAACTTCAGGGAGATTGCCAGGCAAACACTTCCAAAATAAGTGTTTAAACAGACAAATGTTTTACATTAGATGTAGAAATGGAAAGCAGACTTTAGCATATAGGTATTAGTAGAGAAATTTGAGAGCAGATTCATGGGAAAAGAAGAAACACAAATTTCTTTTGGTCCAACCACAAGAATGTTGACGACAATTTAGTTTAACCAGTTATTTGTCTTGGATATGGTATGGTCATGCTGTGTGATCTTTCAAATGATAGATATCGCAGATCAATAATGTATGTCAGTGCAATTGTTATAGGTTAATATATTGATCTTGATGTCTGCGATATTCATGAAAGCAGGTCATGAAGTGCCATCTCGTCAGCGTCGGCTGTGTGTGGTATTCCATATACCTGGAACTGTGTTAAATCAGCTTATTATACTGGTGCCTAGTGGTACGGATATGTATGTAATATACGTACCTACCTGGTATATCCAATTATATTACATACCTGTGTTGGTCATGTGACATTTGGATTTTGTAGGTACATACATGTATGTGTACAGTAGGTCGTGACCCAATGCAACATTCCTTTAAAGTAAAATTCTGTTTAATCGTTTTGTTCAAACCCAGTTTTGAAATTAATACATGTGATTGTGAACCTATAGATATATATATGCAGATAGAATGTACTTTTTGTGCAGTGGACAAGGTATGTCTTCATTATATACTGCTTTAGGTCTTAATCTTATTTTGACTGGGATCCAATAAATTGGAATTCCCTACATTTTAAGACTTAAAAGTATTGTTCAAGGTTTAGCTGGTTTTTGTTTCAACTTAGCGGGTGAACATATTTTACACACCCACGTTCAAATTCTGATGGGTTTTACTTGCATGTAAATACATAAATTTATTAATCAAGCACTTAATCTTCCCACAAGTGGTTAATTATGTAATATGATATGAATTATCAGATAATTTCAATGTACATATCAGTATTGGACCTGATCATATCAAATCTTATTTTTGGGTGTGGAATTTAGCTATAGATAAAATGCAAGTTAACTATACATGTATATATATACTTTCATCCGTTCCGAAACAAAATGCTACTGTTAATTTGTTAAATTAGCTGTTCATGATTAAGGCCCTATTACCGTTACATACAATGTACAATTAACCTTCAGTCTTTTTGAAATGTTTGCTAAATTATATGATCATTAATTCTGATATTATTTGGGAGATTTTGGATCTGGGCAATATTATAGGCTACAGTAGGGAAGGAACATTTTAAGATGGCGACTAAAACAGATTGGCAAATGTCGGTGTCTTCGCCAATGCCCAGCTCTTCTTATTGTCAAGCTTACGTGTTATATTTTACTTTGGACAATTCATGTAATTACTATGTAATACAGTGGACTCCACTTAATATCACCACTATTAATATCACATTCCTCTTTATATCATGTTTTTCCCAAGCACCATTTTTCTCTCTGTATATTTTCCTCTTAATATCTTGTTTTTTTTAACCAATCACATAAAATATCATGAAAATGATGTCATTTCCATTGACTTCAGATACAAGTTGTACAAAATGTTGCTTAGAAAATAAAAAATAACCCCAAAAATGATTTTTAATTGAAATAATGTGATCTTTATATTGAAATATCTTCACAATGTACATTGAACAGCTTACTTTTATTAATGGAGATTGGAAATGCACTAGATTTGGTGAAAAAACAAGTTTGTCTTAATGTCACATTCCTGTTAATATCATGATTTTGTCTGACAAATGCAACATGATATAAAGAGGAGTGCACTGTATCATGTAACTCATGGTCTGCATGGCTGCCATCTTGGAATGTCCCTTCCTACCCGGTACACCATGGAGATGGTGTTCATCATGTATATGTGTTCATGGCAGCAATTCGAAAATCATGCGAATTATGTACAATTCAGCCTTGTTCACAAATACTGGTACTGGACCACCAATACGTGTTTACATGTATATAGATTAAAATATATAATGAATATGTCAAGACCTACTGTCTAAGGGGGTATTATCAGACATACATGTGTAGGTTCATGAATGAATTTTGGTTTAGGAAAGATATTTTCCTTGAATTATGTATGTGTATGTATATAGTTTCCATATTATACATTGTACATAATTGGTATATACCTTGTACATTGTACAGGCCAGGGGGTATTGATACTGAATATATTTTACAGTACATACACATCTTCAGTAGGCCAGAGGAATTAAAAATGTATATCAGAGTTGGCAGACTGCTAGCTGATCAGTGAAAAGGGGGAAAAATCAATCAAACTATTTTTATTCAGAGAAATGAATGGAGTCTATATGTATACAATATTCTGTTTACTGTACCTATACAGCTTACAGCCTATTGGTATAACATTTACAGTACATGTAAAGTCTATATATGTACGTTCAGAGGTGAGGTAATTGGCTTTATATGAATAAAGCTTAGTGAAAAATGTATAACACATGTTAATCATTAAATTTGGGAAAACCAAGTACAGTGTACTACATATATATATCATATTTGTTTGTCCTAGCAACATCTATATGACAGGTTTTTCATCCATCTGTTCACATTTTTTTTGTCTGTCCATCAAAACTGCTATCATTGGGCAGCGGTGGCCGAGTGGTTAAGGTGTCCCGACATTCTATCACTAACCCTCCGTCTCTGGGTTGCAAGTTCGAAACCCACGTGGGGCAGTTGCCAGGTACTGACCATAGGTCAGTGTTTTTTCTCCAGGTACTCAGGCTTTCCGCCACCTCCAAAACCTGGCAGGTCGATCCTTATATGATCTTGGCTGTTAATAGGACAAAAAAACAAAATAAACCAAACCAAACTGCCCTTCCTATACAACATCTTGACATGCAGACAGTGGTATTAAAATGTTTTTGGTTTTAGTCTAATACAATATTTTAAGGTCAAAAATACTGTTCTATCATGATCATCAAACTTCAAATTGAGGTCACTGTGACATCTGACCTATATATAGCATGATTCACAGACTCTGGATTAAAATTGATATTTATGCCATTTCTATTTCTGTTATTATAACCTATTTATTGTGCCTAGCACAATGTAGATGATGAGCGATGTGATGTAGAATTAAAATACTCTGATCTGGGTCAGAATTTGTGTTGAGCTGTATACAGTAGTGGATTATTTTGAATAGTCCCTGTTTAGCTCCATTTTCAACAACAATAGATTGATTTCAGTAGTGAAGGAGATATAGTTAAAGATAAACTGTACAATTTTAATCTAATTGCCATAATATTTAACAATATAATTGAATTCGACAATTAACCACAAAATAATACATGAGAAACAAAATATAGGTACAGCCACTGCCAACACAGTAGTATGTTTATCGAAACGTTTAATATTGGACTTGTGTATACATGATATCAACGTTTACTGAAGTGCTGATTATGATAATATTCATAATTAAATACATGTACAGTCATGTTCATGACAAAATAATGAAGCTAATCTAAAATCTATAAAGAAATGTTTGATAATGATTTTCGGGGAATTAATGTTATTAAAAAATAACACCAGACATATCTATACACTAGGTATGTGTAATGGTGTATTGAGCATATATATACATGTACACTGTACAGGGTTTAATCTGGGTATTTTATAAATGGCGTCTTTCTGCATAGTTCAAATGGGAATCCTGAAAATAGGTGTGGTCCTTTTCAGTTTCTATGGTTGAAAAAGATATAGGGATGGCTTCAATGCAAACCCTGATATATGTACACTTTATATGCATTTGTACATGTGTATTGAATGCAGTAAGTACATGTACAGTGTACCTATAACTATTGTACATATACACACAGTTTTATCCTATACTATCCCTGCCAGCTGGTAGGGGTATTGTATATAGTTTGTTTGATTATATTACATTTACAGCATTTATTTATAACTTTAAATTCGCAATAAAACATTGATGTCAAAAAGGAAAATTATCGCTTTGGTAAATTGTACATGTGTACAGCTAGATTAATACACAGACAAAATTTACAACAGCTGTGTTAGAAGAAAAAAGTTTAAAACATGTAATAAAATTATGTCTTAAAATAATTTAAGTAGCATCAATTCTTTTTCTTGCACTGTATTTTGATCTTAATAATTAGTTGATACATATTGTATGTGCTGTTTTTGTACAAATAGCATAGTGTAGCTTTAGCATGTAAGAATTAAAAGATGTAGGTAATTTTGACTGGCATTCGGCCATTTGTATTTTATGGTGAATTCCATTCCATTGTTATCAATGAATAGGTATTTGTAATTGTTCGCATGTGTCTGCAGTCATGCATATGGCGTCAAATTCCAGTGTATACCGTACCAGTCTATTGTTGTGGTGTCAGCTAGGACTGCTAAACACTGACAAACTTGGTAGTTAGATTGTACATTAATGTTTGTTTCACACAAAATAGTTTTTTGTCAGGCCCATAAAGTACATTTTTATTAACTGATTATTACTTAATTAGTTACTGACATTGACTTGTATTATTCATCTGAAAGTCAGATTTTTTGGAATATAGATTTTTGAATTGTTTTAAATACAATTAAACATTTAAGCTATTTGAGTTGAAGGATTTGAACGTTTGGTCTAAGTTTGACCAGGGTTTTGGGACCAACGAAATACTGTACTTCAAAGCCAAAGTAGACGAGGTCTTAACCTAATACATTATTCAAGTTTAAGATAACAAGCTAATTAGGTTTGAACTGTATTTAAAGACCCAATATAAGTAACTTCAGGTAATTTTTCTTGATTCTGAAAAATTCTGAAAAAAAATCCAGTTGATAATCATGCAAAAATAAGGCTAAAACGAAGTAAACCTGAGCGGTAATTAACAGGAAACTCTTGACAGAAAAATCCAAAGAATTCAAAATAATTTAGGTGTGAACCACTAAAACAACAAGCCGAAGATAGACAACAGTTCAAAGTGGATGCATGTTTACAAATACCGAGATTCAACTACTGCTGTACCGGTTACCGCTTAAGAAGTCATCTCAAATATTGCTGATATCAGTTAATCTTAACTTAATCTATAAATATAAATAGTTACTAGGCTTTGATTTTCGCTTAAGGTTTTGCCGAAAGTTACGTATATTGGACCTTTAAAGGTTAAAGTTCAAAATTAGGGTTAAGTTTGTTAAACTTTCAAACTTGTATTTATATACCATTAGATCATCAGAAAGTAAAAAAAAAAGAGTTGTCTCCCATTTATTCTCTAGAATTACAGGGAACATGAAAAGTGGTCTTTTAATACTTGTTGTCTCCTAATTGAGGTGGTCTTTTAATTTAAGTTTATTCTAATTTCCATATGAAAGATCAAATTAGAGTAATGGCATTGTTCTCTTGATTGTGAAATTAAAACTTGATACGATGGAATAGAATTTACGGATTCAAGATCGTGAGATTAAAATAATGAAAGAACTAATTATAATTTGTGATACACAGTACATATATTTACATATTACTTCAGTATGTAAGATAAATGTTCTGTATAGTATATTATTGTGTGTATATATATAACTTTATATACCATGACATACCTGTAGGTAGGTAGGGAATACAGGTGTATTATATAATCAACATGTTGTTGACAGAAGGTTCTTCACTATGATGTATTGATGTATATAACAGTACATACAAACTAGTCTGACTGGATGATTGTGTAACAGTTTATAACATTACAGAAAATCCATATCACTGTGACAAGCTCAATAGATTAAAATTATTTGATACATGTATGAAGTATACTCAAATGTAATTTTGAATATACCATGTACCACATGTATGTACAAATGTACTGGTCAAAATTCAAAACCACATTCCTGAATTTCAGGAAACTCTTTTTACTTTAATTCATTTGAAAACTTATACAAAGGAAATCCTCACTTGAGGTTAGAAAAGATTCCAATAAAGTTAAGGTGATCTGTTTTCATGAAATGCTTTCCTGTTGAAAATTATACAATGTACACATATATATGTTCAGTGAAGTAAGGGCTATACATTTTGTATAAGGGATTTCCTCAGTATTTTGATATATAAAAGACCAGTGTATTTGGTTATGTTCTTGATATATATGTATTGTAGGTACATGTATGTAGATTTAGATTTTAAAGTAGGTAAACACATGTCACAGAAAATAAATTTATCTTTCATGTAGATGCATGCACTGAATCACACTATTGGATTTTAAGTGGAAAATCCCAGCGGAGATAGAACATACAAATGTATACAGGCAAACAGAATATAAATATAGCGACCCCATGGGAATATTACAGTATCCAGTGTAACTTGAAGGTTGACATTGATCAATTTTTACAGGTATAGGGTTCTGTACAGAGAGAGACATCTCAGTTCTATAGG
This sequence comes from Mimachlamys varia, assembly GCA_947623455.1. Lineage (NCBI taxonomy): Eukaryota > Metazoa > Mollusca > Bivalvia > Pectinida > Pectinidae > Mimachlamys > Mimachlamys varia. Next base: position 23,971,454 of record OX392538.1, read on the forward strand.
TGAACACTGTGTACAGGCATGTGGGACAATGTGGGCTCTTGGATGTATTGATCGGGGTGTGTAGGAGGTATGAACATCGTACAGTGTATTGATTTACCTAGTTTGTTGCCTACGTCTATTGTTGGAGCTGGGTTGACTTGAGCACTCAGGAAATGGAAAAGTTTTATTCTTAGAACATCAAGGAATCAAAATTCATAACTGGTAACCGATTCGGTAATCAGTTATGTAAAATTTTATACTTGAAATATAGCTGTGGATAGATTTTTGGACTACATTAATCTCTATAACCTAGATGAATTATACCAACATAGAAAGTCAAATGCAACTATATACATGTATAGGATGTATCAAACATCACTCACTACTCCCTGTCTGTTTAACAGATGGTTATACCTGTAAATATGTAGGTATATAACTGGCATGTGGGCATCACTCATTAGTCTTCCCTGTATAACAGATGGTGATATACAGTAAGTACATGTAGGTATAAACAGGTATGTGGGCATTAATCATATAGAGCTAGGAGGCTTGAGAGCTAGTAAGGGTAATATACATATAATGGTGAATTGAAATCTGGAGGTAATAGATTAGAGTTACTGAGTATGCTGCAGAGGATGATGGGAAATTGATGAAAATTGGGAATGATGGGTTGGCTGGGAAGAATCATAAGAGTGTATGCATAATACATGTCTATTGAGGAAGATAATGGAATTATGTGAAAGATAGAAAGGATAATATTATTATGTAATTTTGGAATGATGAGAATAAGGACGAGAAATTAAATTATAACATGATATGGAAGGAGGGTAAAGTACATGTAGCTTTAAAGGAATGATGGAAAGATTTGAAAGGATGATTGATGGATTGATGGAAGAAAGGGATGATGGATTGATGAGAAGGATAGATGATTGGTTGTGTGATATTACAAAGAAGAACATGGTTGGTGAAAAATTCTCTTCATGTACATACGTTTTAGCTATACTAACTCTTAATTCTGGCATTGCATTCTGTCTGAATATAGTTTGTGATCAATTTTCCTAATTATGAATATTACTACATGGTTACCCAGATATATAGGTGAATGACCTTCAGTCTGTATGCACATTATTGTGTGCAGTCTGCTGCAGTATACAGTAATAATACATGTATACAATATTGATCCCACATAACCACTCACAGTAATTGGTGATTAGTTGTAAGCACAAAGCACATATTATACCATATAACATTAACTCTCAGATGTACAATGTGAAATTTGTTAATAGCATGACGAAAGAACCTTTATATATGTACAGTCATGAAGCTACAAAGTGTACATGGCTATAAATTACATAATCGTGATAATGAAAACTGCTGTTCAAAATCAATTCAGTCATCCTCGATATCCAGGGGTTGCACTCGCCTATACTACCCTCTCTACATTTCTGAAATATGTCATGGCAAAACTGAAGGCTCTATATGTGTGCCATCACAGTTGCTTGAGTTTCTGTCAGTAAATAATATATATATATGTGTGAAATGAGCCTCCCATTACAGTAATGGCCGTGCCTCCATATATATAAACATTTTTTAATATACTGACAGAAACTCAAGCAACTGTGGTGCCATCCTGTGGTCGAGACTAGAAAACAGATTTGACCCTCTGATGTACAAAAAAAATATAAAACCGATTTTTAAAAAGTTTAAACTTATTCTTCTGTATTTTGATGTGGTGATGTGCAATCAATTTTGTCAGAATAGGTGACCTTGATTCCCTTTTCTTTGTCAAAGGGGTCAATATCTCCCAACAAATATTCTCAAAATGATTTTTACTTGTTCTTCAAATGTCATAGATGCAAACTTAAGGTGTTTGTCATCACCTACATGTATTAAAGAACAGGGGAGTGACACAGGTCAGTTGGGCATCTTGTTAAAATCATCAATTAAAGAACAGGGGAGCGACACAGGTCAGTTGGGCCTCTTGTTCCACCCCGTGGCCCTGTACGACCCTATTGTGTTATGGGCAGTAACCACTAAACCCAACAAGCGTCAACAATCGCTATTGGTTTCCTATGTTGTGCCGAGATGTGTGTAATATTGATCACAGTTTCTACATACCGAGACGATGAAATGTCATTAGACACTTAACTGGGTAAACAAAACATCCCATCTCCATATCGATATGTTAGCTCCACTGAGCATCACAATTAGTGCCAATGTACGTTTTTAGTAGGTTTTACTGTCAGAAACTATTTACCCTAATGATACAAAATTGTCGATCACATAAGATTTCAATCCTGGCAAGCTACTGTACTAAACATTTATGGATATGAAATTGATGAAATGTTTCTCATATAAAGTCCCGTGAGAAGTTATTGTCGACTTTTAATATGCATATTGTATTTGTTCAAATTTAATTATATTATGATATGAAGTAATTAAACCTAAGGGTTACGTATACATTGTAAACACAAATTGGTTAATGGTGTATACATCATCAGGATAAGATCGCACAGGGCCACATCCTTGTATACACACAATATGACTGCCAATGCAAATGCATATATATATGATGTAAAAAACGTACTGTCTTGCAGCTTGCAGAGCATCCGATTTTAGTGGACATCTGTATAATTTTATAAACCGTTTATAACAAATACCAAATTTCGAAATAATCAATTTGTTCGTGGAATATTTATGCCTCTCCATGAAATGGGGGTGGGGTGGGGGATATAGTGTTGCCCATGTCGTCCCGTCCCGTCCCATGGTATACGAACTAAGAAACATGTACTTCGAAGTGGTGCTGGGTAGGGGGGAGGGGGTGCTGAGATTGATCTTGTTAACTGATACTTGTTCGTATAATGGTCATGGCCACGATGCATGGAGGCTATTGGGCTATTAATCCTGACGTGGGCAGGAGCTAAACTGGAATTAAGTCTGGAATGTACATAATATCGTATGGTCGGGAAATGTGCCAACATATTTTGATTGCTTAGTAAGCCCACGTTGTTTTCCATTGATGACTTGAATTACGAGGCACACATATATATATATTGAAGTATGTATATACTCACTACATACTTTCTACGTATTGTGTTAGCATGATTGATTTTATAATTAGTTCTTATTGGTAGAGGGATCGGCTCTTTAAAGTTTGGGCAATAAAGCTTTTGATGATGAAGTACTCTTTGTCGTGTCTAGCCCTATGCAAATGTCAACTTTTTATTTACAACCCTGAATTTCATAATACTAGTGAGTGATGAAAAGTAATAGACTACAGTTGTTACTGCTGAAGGTGTCGAAGTTTAACGCACCTGAGTGATGGGAAAATTGTCAATGAAATGAAAACCTGCTCTGCGTGGGGGTTGATAGACTGGGTGTGTTGGGATTGTGGTTTTCTCTGTCTATTACGCGATACAAACTAGACCTTGGCGGTTGTGTTTATCACTTATTCATGACCAATAGTTCCAGTCCATTCCCTCACTGACTGTTCAATGGAGTTCTGTCGTCAAGTAGGTCTCTCGAAACTCTCCCACAACATAGCGTAGCAGCAGCTACATTCATTTTACATTTATAACATTTACCATTGTAACAAAAAAATTACTAGACTTAAGGATGCCCCTGCCAATGCCAAAACAACGTAACGCTGCTTTACTAGATTAGCAGCTGTTTGATACATCATTTCTCAAAAAAAAAGATAGTTTTTCAAAAGGCCAGGATCCGAACCCCAGATCTCTGACTTTCATTGTCACTTTTATTCACTAAACTGGTTACACAATTGCACTATAGTTATAACAGTTTAGAAAAAAGGGTGTATGTAGTGGGACAAGAATCCTTAATATATTATACCCCAGACGAAATGTTTAATAATGGGCAATTGCTAACAGAAATCTTAATCTGTCACACGAACCTTGGACATCGAATTATTGTGGCATACCGATCCTTGTTTAATAAGAGAAACACGGGGCATATAACCAAAACATACGTGACATATTAAGATTTCTGTTAGCATGTGTCCTTATTAAATGTCCTTCGTTATATGCCCCATGATTCTCCCATCAAACAAGGAATGAAATGCTTCGATATTGCGATGATAAAGGTTCGTGAATTGATCTCGTTGAGGTTACTAGATGAAGGAAGTATACTCGCTTCTAATCATTATGTAAGACACCGCCCACAACCTTTTCCAATGAATGGACCTAGTACGGTATTCCAAACAGCATGGCTACCAATGAATGAACTTCTAAAGAAATGTAGCCTAGCTAGTTACCGGTGAATGGGCTTCTAAAGAAATGTAGCCTAGTTACCGGTGAATGGGCTTCTGTTGTTCGTTAGATGTAGGTTGAAGAGGAAAGCGCATCTAGGAATTGGGATTCCTGTGTGACCTACATACATAGTGTGTTGCGTAACATATTGCTCTTGTCTATTGCCAAATTGCATCTGTTTTTCGCCCACTCCATGGTCATAAAAGTGGGCATTATATCCCCGCAGTGATAGATGTCGCGAAATATACACGGACTTGATGGTACATTGATCATGAGCTTAATTTACAGGGGAAATTAAGAGAATCAATAATAGATATTCCTGATTTAGAAAAATTCACATCGACCAGTTAATCAAATAATTATATCTAATTACGAACCATTGCATAACGACAAATGAAGATGGTTATGCTTTGTTGGCTCGGTTTGCCAGTTGGATTGATCAAAATTCCGTCAATTACAAAAGCTGATTTACATGCGGTCTTTATAGAGAGAATAACCACCATTAGGCCAGGTTCCTGGGCCCGTAGACCATGTATTACTTCACCAATCTGATTTTAAAAACACTGATGCAACTAACAAACTGATTCGAAGATTGTGAAATCAACTAAAACTTGATGAAAAAGAAAATCAGTAATGAATGATTTAGCAGGTTTATGTAGTATGGCCATTGAACTTGTATTGTTGCTGTTGCAACACTTTGCGAGAGTCCTAAGATGCGATTATTACAACCATGCCACCATTTCCTAAGTCATTCCTTACTAAATATTTACGCTATTATTATTATATATTTAATATTCACATCAAAATTTTATTGTCTAATTTGTATTTTGCAGGACGGTTTCGTTGAATTCTATGAGAATGGAAACGCGCGGAGGAGGGAAAGTCCGTGGGACAACATATCTGGTGTTATTAAATACGGTATGCTGGGAGCTATTGGCGCAGTGGCCCTCGGGGCAATTCTTACTCAGAGGACGTGAGGGACGCACAAACTGGCCGGACCAGTTTCCATAGTTACCATTATTGCAAATTTCTGCTTGACAGATGTGTAAAAAAGTGAAAAAAAATGTGTAACAGAAAAAGTAGCACGGACAGTTCCGTGAAAGAAGAAGAGACATTTAATTGTTTACCAGCCAATTGTATTAGCCGATTCATATTTGGATATGTGCTGGTCTCCATGGTTACACATGTCGTTGCTCCAGAGTCATGCATTTGTGAAGTGCATATGCATAACAAATGCATGTTTCACAATTAGTGCTGGCTGCGTAATATATTTGCCCAACCAAACAAATGTGTTACATGGATTGCCATTGGTGGAATGCTCCTTTAAATGTGTTATGTGGAAGGATATGATTGGTTAATAAAGGATATTAACCTTTGACGTGAATTATTGGCAGCAAAAAGTTTTGATGTTACTATTTAATTCGATGTTTGAAATGTGTTAAATGTTTTACGTACGTAGAGAAAGTCATGAATACAAAATGTACGTACCTGTGTATGAAGCAAATTTGTTACATAACTGGCCGTGCGTTGGAAGTCGTCTCTTAGAAAACAAACATAACATCTTGTTCTGTTCTTAAGAAATAGGAATATGTTTTTAGTAAATTTAAATTTCATATTTTGATATTTTCATCGTAAATTTTTCAGAAAATAAGCAAATATTCGGACGCGATTTTTACTTATTCAAATGTTAACTAGAAAACAACAGAACTATTTAAGTTTCAAAATTATATCTAGTGATGGTTCCGTTGTAAAAGAAAAGATTTTTCGTTAGTGTGACAGGGTCTTAAATTTTTATAGATTAAGATATCGATCCAAAACTGAATCACGTCTTAGAAATATGATTTCAGTGTTTATAGCTATGATGAAGTTACAGAATGGCGAAATACTACAAAAGTCAGGTTCCTTTTATGACCATAGTGAATTATTCTTTTGTGTGCACACCTTGCGACGTTAATTTGCATGCAGTTGTTTATGTTTTGAATTTGACGTTTAATTACCTCGCTTGTATTGTTTTGATAATTTTCAAACTATTTGTTCACGTTTGTTTTAGGTGTACATACCGTACTGAAACATTTCAGATAACGGTTTATCTGATCATGATGAACACACGAAAACGTTTATTATTAGATTGATATGCTAGTACATGTATGTATGTGTGCGTGTGCGTTCGCGTGTGTGTGCATTCAAGCTTGCACAAAATGTGCTTGTTGATTATTGTACAAGTGTGTATAGATTCGGTCAATTACCTGTATCAATTAGCACCGTCGTGAATGAAATTTTCTTTCTTCGTATTCAATTCACCTAATTCTGAACTTCAGGCAAATTATTTCGTGATAAATTATGTTAAACGCATACATCCTGATAGATTCCTAGAAAATGCATGCACATAAGATATAATTAGTCTTTACAGAAACCTGAAAAAGCAATGTTTACGTTCTTTTTGGCTTTTGAGCAAAGGCCTTGCAGTTTGTCAGTCGTGATATGTAATATATAGAACCGTCTTGACATATTTCTGTTCGTACCACTACCGTGTGTCCTGCTTAATATATAGATATATGTGCTTTCTTTGTCAATTATTTAAGGACGAAGGGACCAGCGATTTATAAAATAGGAAATCTTGTTTTAACTTGCTATTGAAGTTGTTAATTGGCAGCAGTTTACGCTTTACTCGATGATATTATATCTGTTCATAACTGTATCCGACAAACACGTCTAGTGTTTAAATGCATGGAATCGACACAAGATTTATTTATAGACACCGATATCGTTAGTCTTCTGTTCTAGGAACCCTACAGTTTGTCGTCTGGTATACAGGATGAAAAACATTAATTTGAATGAAAAATATTTCAAGAAGAATTATTCGTTTCTCACTGATGGCTTACGTTTAAAGGTACTCGCCGTTGTTATTGATATTCATACAAATTGTTATAGATGTAAAACTAATATCAGAATTATTGAGACGGATGAACATTACGTGAAATCCTTTTATGAGTCAGTTAGATAGATATGTAGAAATACTCTGTACTCGTGCCCTCAGTGATCTATCGGCAATGAGCTCTGTGCGTATGTGTAAGAGGAGAAAATTGGCAGGAATCTGTCCTACCTGGCAGCCATGTACAACTTAAGTCTCGCTCCTCGCAGAAGTAACACATCTCATTACATCACTTCAGACCTGGAAATGGTTTGAGAGAAATCTTTACGGTAAATATCCTCCAAATGATGTTAACTCTTTCTCCCCAGAAATGTTGAAATAAACTACAGTTCAACCTTTGCATTTGGAAAGTTCAAATGTGTCTTTAGTGATATGAACAACTAAAAATTAACTTTCCCTAGTTTATTTTGAAAGCTGTCTTCAATAGGATATTGAGCCAATTTTCACCTTTGAAATTTTTGTTTTGATTTGATTTCGGTTTCAACGAGTCGGTTCCAAAAAATAATTAACACAACATGCAATGCAACAAATTCCATTTTCATTTTTTCGCTGTATCAAACGTCATTATTTACGATATCGGATACATTCTGTTACATCGCAGTATATTATTTTGATGACGTCACTTACATTTAGGAAATATTGTTACAGTCCAATAACGTCGGGATTTATTAAGTTTGTCATCAATATCAATGTGTGTTATAGCTATGTATATGACTGTTACAATATTTGCTATAGTGTTCATTCACTAATATTTACATTTGATAGAATTATTGTGCTTTATTAAGTTACTTCGAACCGATTTTGAACAGCAAATCAAGTGTAGACAACAGTGAAATCAATGACGTCACAATAGAAATTCATGACGTCACAATAGCACATGTTTTTATAGTCTGAGGCACTGGGAGTTATAGGCGTATATATGGCAACAACTGCCTCTTAGCATTGTGTCAATGAAAAGTTGCAGAGTAAATGTAAATATATCGATATGAAATAATATGAAGTGTTTATGCTACGTCATGGAGGGTATCTGATGAGTAAAAATAGTAACGTTATGTCGAACTTCTTCGTTGTATGGAACAGCTTCCAATGGAAGTTACAATTTTTTCTCTATGGATGTACAAAAGTCCAGTCAAATGAAGTGTTCGTTCAGTCTTTTCACTTCTTCATGATGGAATAGCTTGTCGGTCAGCTGCTCACGCTGTTGGTATAAAGATAATTAGATTTGTCAAAATCAAGAAGACTTGCTATCATTATCAAATTTGCACTGAATAATATAGAATTAGGACTTTCATATCGCATATAAGAAGGAAAAGAACACTGAACGTTTTTGTATACGACTAGGAACTACATCGGATTAGAAGTATATACATGTATTGTATTATAGTAGATGTTATCTTACGCGATCTGCAAAACTACAAACTTTCACTTAATTGATACTTACGCTGAGCAAACTTAAAGTGCATTCGTTTTGTTCATATACCGTAGTTCACTGTTGTTTTGAAATAAACCCTATATTGTTCTGTTGTTAAATCACTTTTTTCATAGATAAACATATTTCATACATGCCATATACTAAAGTCATCCAAAATTGTTATTTGAAAAGCAAAGTTTTGTATATAATTTGAATTATTTATTTTTCATCATTATTTGATTGAAAGTCACCAATATAAGGTGACGTCACTGATGTTGTAAATGGGACCAGTTTTGGTAAAGGAGACCTTTCAGAATTCCTAAGCATCTCTGTAACAAAAGGAAATATTATTTTGTATGTATGGGTAATTGAAAGCAGAATATTCTTACCCTGACTATCCTATCGCATCCTTTGCCGTCTGGACCCTGTTACATTGAGTCCCTTGGATTAATAGTCTTTTTAACTGATATTTTAGTGATATTTTAACCTTCTGCTGCAAAGAATGTATCTTTGATTGATGATTTGAATACAAACTCAAACTTTGTGCTATGTTTCAAGCTTCAATAACTTTACAAGTTTACAAAAATGTCCAGATTGTTTTGGTGAAATAAACCTTTAAGTTTTGTGAATTAGCTTGTTTCAAGTATTATGTTTTCCTTAAAATAAAGAGATTTGTCTTTCGTTATCTAGTCGATCTCTACTTTATTGTTCATATTTAGAAACTAAAGGTTACTTTGTATGTTTAGTAATTATATCAATACAGTGTGCAACTACAGTGTTTGTACGTCTTAGAGTGGATTTATATAAGTACACCCTACCATGAAAAAGTGTATACCACAATGTCATGCTTATTAAGCGGACAACTTAGATCCTATACGTATCAGATTACACGCTTGCTTTAATTTTCAAAATAATGAAAACAATGAAATTACGAATTCTCAAATTGTCAAATATACACGATATAATAATGTAGCTGATACCATATCTAATTTCGAAATCATTAGATTTTGAATGATTGGACAGCTGATTCCAGGATCATGAAACACTGTTCTTCCTCATTTATTAAAAATGACACTACGATGTCTCATAGTCACAGACCTGATACAATTTTTCTTTTGTTTATAATGATTCAGAAGGTTTTCCCAAGGAAAACGGTATACAAGGTGATTCTGCATTCGTACGCGAGGTCTCTTAAATTCATTCACCCCTGAAGACACTTTTGAAAACTTTCAATTCAAAGGTTGGAACAGTTCATTATGAATTTTCAGGCGTGAATGAGTTAAACCAAACTGATCTAGGTTTAAATTTTGTTGCTGTTTTTCATTGTATGTTGTGAGATGATATGGTGTTACCAGGGTGCTACAGTGTTTATCTGTCCATCGACTCCAGTTAACGCGTTCGCTTTGTTGTGATGCGCTATATCCGCATAAGGAGTCGATTTCTCTCCATCTATATTGTTATTGAACATTTCTTGTATTATGTATCACGCATGTTGTCTTTCTTCGGTCTTATCATCCACTTTCAATTTTTCACGTTTGCAGATTTTCTGTCTGACAAAAGCATAGAAAGTAATATAATACAATTAAAATTCAATTTATGGAATCACAATACGTCTTATAAAAGACTATATTTATTTTAGAACCACAATGTCATATATATTCAGGATGTTTCAATCGAATTTGATATTGATAAAATAAGAAAATGTAGTTTGTTTCCAGTTCAGCACGAAATTGTTTGAAATGTAAAGGTTTTTCAAAGAAGCTTTGTTTTCATTTACAAATACAAAAGTGTATGTGTATGGTGACATGATGTTTGTACTAAGGCATACCTGATAATGTTGTATATATTATACTATCTGGGTCAAAATGAGGTTACCAGCAATAGTATATATCATGAAATAAACTTGTTGAATATATATCATTCTTTTGTTACTGTGCTCGATGATATTGTATGAAAATAAAACGAAATAAATTCTGGAAAGAATATTTTTCTTTTGATTTTGATTAAAATTTATTGTTTGAAATCACAAAATTACGATGATATATAGCTTTTCTGTGTCCAAGTCCAAGGCTGAAGTCCACTTTCACAAGATAAAGTCGTTCGTCGTTGACCAAGCTACCGAGAAATACCGCAGTACATTTGCTTCCTTGTCGATATCAAGATTGGCGCGTAATTACTGTATATCACATCATCTTCAATCATGAGATGTTTTCTCTTGCATGATTTTAAATTATGGTTCTAAAACGGAGGCACCACTGTACAATGTTGATGCCTATGTTGTGGATAAGTAAGACGCAAACTGGATCATCCATCCTCCGTTTATCACCTTTAGATGACCTGCAGATACATCTTCACAAGTTAGCACGATTTTTTCCTCGGAGATTAACACTAAGTAAATCATCGACAGGAACACTTCAAAATTCTAAGCTCCACATATCCTTAATTTGTTGATCAACCTTTTACATAATTATTGGACGAATCAGGCCAGATCATGTCTTCAATTTACAAATACATCCTTGATATTAAAAACTAGAAGACATCTTGCGTGTTATGACCACATAATTGCTCCCATTGATTGGGCTCCATCTAAATATAACGATCAAATATGCAAAACCATTCAAATGAAGACATATTTCTTTGGCATGGCCTGTCACTCACAATTAAAAACGATATTTGCCAGTAGCATGTACTCCAAATTCGTGTTAAAAGATGAATATTGCACGTTTTCAATTAACTCAATACAAACTGCCTTCGGCTGATGCGTAAAACACATGTTTCGAAGTAATAAGTTTTAACTCCAAAGAATTTTGTGAGAAGAAGGTGAAATTCCAATGTTTGTATAAAAAAGGGTATCCTAGGTAGGCCATCTGCTTATGAAATTATCTTAATCACATTTGCTGTGTTGATTTGTGCCTTAGGTATTTCCACCTCATACATATAGACATGTGCTTGGATCATGTAACACTGTGCCGAGGGCATATTGCTTCTATGGCATCTCTAGCCCTGTCATCAAGTTTACATGGTCAGAAATTATGCATAACGTTTAATGTGAAATACATTCATTAATTACATTACACCATCCTTCAAGCACTGCTAGTATCAGATAAGAGTCTTGCACAAGGTGTATGCGTTAGTCCTCTGTATGAAAAAAGACGGGATTCATATGTAAACAAGGTCACACTCTTCCTACACGAGTTTTGGCGAGAAGAATCAACTATTCATACTCGGCAAGTCAAGGATGAAACACAAACAAAAACAGATTTTCTTTTTCTGAACCAAGTTACTATTTTGTTCATTTGGAACCAATTTGTTGTCCCGCTAGCCGTGTTAACTAATGCACTCGGAGACATTGTACTATTGTGTGCAGAACTTCGGTTCTACCCACTGCCATGTCGGAAATGAGGAGATTGTCTGAGAGTTGTCCCTCATATGGCAATGTTGGGTTTCCTCCATCACGTAAAAGCGTTATAGTTTCCCTTAGCGGTGTTGAAGTAAATGCCCCATTGTTTGTTTTGGCAATTATATAACGCGCGTCGTCAATAAATCAGAAGTATATAAGATTAAAGGCATTGAAAATAAATCGATATGCATGTATAACTATACTTACTCTGAAGCAAATATAGAATTGAAAGCAGTAAATTGGGAAAGGCAGCTTTAAACCTTCTTGATTTTCTTATAGTTATACATAGACTATAGCACATTGTATTGCATACAAACGGTACAAGAACACAGTAGCTGCACGCCGAAAGCTGCTTTGTGCAAAATATTTCTCTTATTCCTCTTAGTATCCCACAATAGATAGTTTCATAAATGGGATATCAAAGGACTATAATTCTATGTTCGTCTCACTTGATTTAGGTTCTCCGCTATTTTTAGATTACCGATTTGTTTAAGTTTGTTTACTCAATTATAATTTCTTGCATTTTTACATCCAAATAACAGTGTGTTTGAATCGAGCTGGTAATATAATCAAACAGACATACAAATATATATTTGAACAAACTTAAGCACCTTTCAAGCCTACTTTCCTCAGTTCAAAATACCTTTTTAATGAAAAGGCCAATATCGCGTAAAAGTCTCGGTTCATTAGGTGATAATAGCATTTGTAGATTCTATATATTGGAAAACTTGTATCTGTTTTATATTTTTTGAAAAAAAAAATTCTTTTCTCCAAATGTAATTTGTTTTCCTCCTGATTCCAATGCCTTCCAATGAATTGTGGTTCATTATTTATATTTGACATAGCAACAACAGATGAAAGTTTTATCCTTGGCACATTTGACAGACTCGCATCTGATATCGTTATTGACGAAGGGAAGCACCGTTTCTCCCGATAGATAAAAAACAGGTCACGTTCTACCACCCAATGTTTTAACTGTTATTTGTGTGGGATGTTGGTATGCTGGAAGATTGTGAATATTTTTTATCATCATGGTGAGGCTAAAATAACAGTAACATGTCTTTACACAGACGTTCAGCATGTTTTGTTAAACGCAGAAAAAAAAACTGAAATGTTTATCGAGATGCACACGCAACTGTTTATGTTGGGATATATAAGTAAATAAAACGTCCTTGAGACTTACAGAAACAACAGTTGGTGATGATCTATTAAACCGATACATAAACAAACCTCATCCAAATTCAATGTAACCTTCTGTTTCGTTTTAAATATATAGATGTACCTTACCCATTTGAAGTATGTACATGTTTTCCCTAATCTGAACTCCAGAATACCAGAAACTGATATATTATTATGAGATAATTGAATAAAATCTCCTATCTATTTCAACGGCAATGCGTACAGAATCAATGAAAAAAGGATGCATTAAAAGAAGTGTCTTCGAAATTTAATTCGTTTAACAGTTTGAATAATAACATTATTGTTTCTAAAATAACGACAGCTTTACCATTGAATCTTCAGTTTAAATTGGATCCTTGCAATTCGATCACGGAATCTACTTGTACTTAAGCTCTGAAACACTATCGATTAATCTTTAACTGTATCTTTTTGTGCCGCCTGCAACGCCATCGCGAAAACAAAAGAGTAGTGTATACTTCTGTCTGATAACACAGCTCTGCACACGTTGTTCTGTGTGTCGCCCAATCTTAGGTTAGGCAATGAATCTCTAGTTTGAAGACTCGCGGTGTTCGATAAGAGCCAGTGCAAGGCGTGATATATAGAGTTTCTCCGTTTTTTGACCTACCTTTCCTTTGGTTTTTGTTTAAGAGTGTGTTTTAACATAAGTACCTTTCAGTTATGAGTTTTAAATAATTGATTAACAGCCCATGTGTCCTACAAACAGCTGAGGACAAAAGAAGGCAGTGCTCAAACATTATGGACCAGTCAGGTGCACCTAACCACCGAATTTGCAAAATCTGAACATTGCGGTCACAGACTTCTAACAACGAGCTTTCCAAGTATCGAGGTACAGATTTTACGAAAATAAAACTTAGTTGTAGAATCAAAACATTCCCGTTATGCATTTGAGCTGATTGGCTATCAGTCTCTAGCATTTCAATTTAATATCCTATCAGTATAGTGGAAAGGAACACGTCAACATTTACAAAACTTGCTTATGTCCTTAGACAAGAAAATAATCATGAACATGTAAAATGAAACAAGTCCTGGTGTTTAATGAAGTAATTAAAAGTTTTACAAAGCTAACTTTATATCATATATGTCAGTTACTTAAGTGGAGTTCACTTACATCAGTGATTGTTGTTCATATACAGTGTATATGTGAAACGGATCACAAATATCAGCAATATTGTTTATTACCCTGTACTTCAAGGAACAAATCAAGAAACATGATTTTATCGATTGTTTTGTCAATGTAAATCAATAAAAAAAAATAGAGAATACCAAAGTGTCATACTCCGAACTCAAAATTGATTAAACTAGAGGCAAAATAGGAACAAAGGAAATATTTACACGGACTCTCGTAAAAGCACAAGAGAATAAGACTATGTGTTTCGAAAGAGTAAGCGGCTTCTGCTTCATCGACGACACCCGCCATGTAAATCTTAGTCACATCCAAGTAAAAATCAATCCTCAAAATGAGAACCGAGACACCAATGTCATCAAAACAAGTAAGCACACTAATAAGCAAACTCAAAAACGTCCATCTTCATATCACACAAGGATACAGAGTATTTACCGATGAGATCAAGATGGCGACCATAAAACTTGCCCATTGTCTTCATCAACCTGCATCTCTCGAATCCCTGTGCCGTAAGTTTGTTCGTCAGCAGTTGACATCTATCACGAAAATCTCGATATTCAGAGCAAGCCCTAGAATAACGATCAACTGCGATCCGACATGTAAACATCATAGGATGGAGAAGCAGGGATGTTCCTATCAAGACAGGGAAAGTTCACGATCAGAAAATCGAAATTTCTATGAAAAGTAACATATTTGTTCCGATTACAACTCAATATGTCTGTCACACGAATGAGTAAGCCGATAAATAATTGCCTTATGAAACCTTGAAAGATTACTACATTGCACGTTTTGATATTTGTTGGTTATTTGTCTCTTTCGGGATGTAACGTTATGTTATGTTTTCTGTAGGCAACCCGGAATTGAAATAGTCACATGAACACTCGATAATGTTTAATAGCTTCAGAAAACCCACGCGAATACATCTGCACTCGGTCTAAAAATAGCTTGCTCTGGGAGATGCGTAGGAGTGATAACGTGTGTTTACTAACGTTCTGCAATACAATCCAACAGGTGGCGCTGTGTGTAGCAGATTGGTATATATATCTTATCTGTTCGTAAATAGAAGCTCACAAACAGCTGCCGCAATGCAGGTCTCTATCAGTAGTATGATCGCCGCTAATGCGATGTAAACAGTATTAATGAAATATACGATTAATGTAAAATGAAATTATCATTAAACAAGTACAATAATGATTAAATTGCGTTGGGTTGTTTGTTTTGTTCGCCCTCTTTGAAACAGCCAACGTCCTTTGAGACATTGCAGTTGGGGGCGGCCAATCAGCTTGATGTCTCGAACTGCTCCCTGAACAGGAGACGTAGGTTATTGTTATTGTTATAGTCCCTTATTTACAACTGCCACTTTCTCCAGACCCGCACATGGGATTATTTCTAATAGTTCAACCCTGTGTTATTTATGATGGTGTATACATGCGTAACAAACATATTATTAAGAGAAATATTTGGTATCGTTAATACGCAGTTATTTCCACTTTTGACATTTTAGATGAATTTGACATGAAATATCATAGTGTTCACATGTTGCAATTGATTCGTTATTCTACATCCATGATATCAACCTTCTCGATATCCAGGTGTTACGATAAAAAAATCAAACGTCAGGTATCAGCCTAGCGATTGGTCTCCTTTTTATACCTGAGACCAATAAAACTGCTATCTTCGTGCGATCAATTACATCATGACTTGTTCGAGGAGGGTTAAGAGCGAAGATGAGCGTATCCCCTGGATATCGAGAATGTGCTCACCTAAACTATCTACAAACCCTGGAATATGTCATATCAAAACTGAAGGCTCGGTGTGCGTCCCATTGTTGATGGGCCAATAAGACTATACATGTAGTTCGATTCTTTAACGGAAATCAAAAGAATCTCGCTATCTCATGACGGTAAAGATTGGCAGGTTTGAAGTAGGCTGTCACTACCCTGTACTCTACAAACGACAAGTATCAGCCTTGTGATTAGCCTGTCTTTTTTACCGGAGACCAATCAAACTGCTATATGGGTGCCTTTAGTTTCAAAACGTAAGAGATACATAGGTGAGCGTAACTACCGGATGTGGAGGATAATGTTTTATGGTTATCCCTACATATCGATATTTTCTTGATAGACGTCGGCTGCGGACGTAGAAACTAACAGCACATGGATTCGAGAGATGCAGGTTGCTCATGAAAATTGGCAATCATTGAGAAATGGTCTGTATCATTGTATGATGAAGGGGAATTGCTTTTTCATAAACACATTAATATGTTATATTACTATGTGTTTAAAAACGTAAATTATCACTTTGAGATGTGGTAATACAAAGTGAATTTGAAAGTAATTTCAGAGCTGTAGAAGCTTGGTTTGTTTTTGTTTTATTGTATTAACGTCCTAACAACCACATTAAAACATATAAGGATGACCATCCGCTGTATGCGATCTGGGTGCGTGTGTTGTGGGAGGCTGTGGTATGTTCGTGTAAGCCCCCTTGCGAAAGTCTGGATTTCCCCCCGATTTAAAATGCTACCACACTAAAGTATACTGCCGAAGGCCACAAGTAGAACACCCCCCCCCCCCCCCCCCCCCCGCCAGTCTAATGGTACTGACAACGGCTAAACCAGTTGTTCCACTCCCATAATGCTGAGCGTCAAGCAGGGAGTAGTAACTACCATTGCTCTAGAAGTCCATCGTCGGAAACCCATGGTACACTTCTCTGACATTTGCATCCCCTGGGCTAAAATGGAAAGAAACTCTCGTTTTCGTACTAAAATAGTAGCCAATCATATCGATAGTTTCATCCGTGACTACTTACAGCCGGGACATCAAGCCGGGGTATCCCGTTTCATTTGTAGCACCGCCTGTCAACAAAACCTGTCGATTGTGTCATAATTGTGCCAATTGTGATTAAAATATAAGGTCCTGCTATACGGCGATTGACATCGGCGTCATGCCTACGGAAATTTACTGGTCGTGATCACGGTAAAATGATCGAACAGAGTGTCACGAGAAACGACCATTGTGATTGGTCGAAATCTCCGATAAACTTCTATTCGGGGAAACGGAGGTTTACATCGAATCTTGCCCACGGGATGCAAACGTCAGAGAAGTGTACCGTGGGTTTCTGACGATGCTAGAAGTCTGGAGTACTAGACTTATAAGATTGTGTTACATATTAATAATATTGTCATTTCGTATTCAACTTAGCTTCATATTTGGTATAGAGAAAGAATATTCTGCAACATCGACAAATCGTTGACAAACAGCATTGCTATTCGAAACATGAATAGCACAGAGCTTACTTAACGCGGTAATTAAACGTTATCTGAAGGCTGGTAATAGACTGTCATTATTCTGTCCTCGTGCGCGCTATCCAGGACGCGCGAGAAAGGTTTGACTAGTTTTATCTACACGACCAAACTACGTAGTTCTGTAGTGATAGCCCACACTTTTGAAGAGCAGACCGTGCTTAAAAGTCCTATCGCACGTGCAATACCGACAACGTGCCATCTTGTGTGTGTCGTTTTCATCAAGTGATACATACCATTTGACGTGGCAAGCAGACTGTCTAATTTGAGTTTGACCTATGCTTCTACTGCGCCTTATGTTTAGCCTTGACCCTTTATCCAAACATTGAAAGCGCGTAAAACGGAAATTGATTTTTCTTGTTGCATGGTCAGTTGTCTAACTGTTAATGACAACTGAAAGGCCTTTAAAACTCCATTCCCACCAAAAACGACGTTTTTTGTCAGAGTGAAGAGTCATTTGTTTTATTTGTTCTATATCTTGTTATTATAAGTAAATCCACCATTGAATCATGTATGGCCAATCAAAGTATTACATAATGTATTACTTTAAAAGTCAATATTTTTGCGCGTTTTTCGCTTAGTCACCCTCCGAAATATTCGCGGTTTGGACATTTTTGCGCTCCAGTCATGTTTTTTGTACTGTGTACTGTTTATACTAATAGACACTGAATATATTCGCATGTGGCTATAGTCGCCGATATTTAATGCAACCGAAATAAGCGAAAATTATCAGGCCACGAACAATTCCACTTTTGCAGTATTTAATAATGTCAATTAAACCTTCATTATTGAATGTAATTTATCATTTATTCATTTTTATCGTGACAAGTAAAAACTTGTTTCGAAGCCGTGGGGGTTTATAGCAATATAAAGGAGGGAAAATCTTCATTTAAAGCCCCACAAAAGCCTCTGTTTACATATACACCCACAGGCGATGACGTTAAGTAGTAAACTGCGAAATAGGTAACACCACGGCTACAATTTGTATAGAAAATATAGACATTTATTGTTTTACGTAGATCGAAAGTGTCGGTACGGGAGATTGTGATTGACGGCAAAAGTACCCGACAAACTGAGCAAAAACAATACACAGAATATTCCATACGTGTGTATTATGTCTTGTGATTGACAGGCTAAGTACCCGATAAACCGGAGAAAATAACACCAGTATCCTGACTCACTACATCACCATTATACTATAACCAGCGGCCACCAGATAACGCCCGCCCTCTAGTGGTAGACGGTTTTGGATAACGTCCAAGCCAGAGAACTAATGATGAAGTTTTGTCAGAATGTGATTTTCTGACCATAAAAGTACGGAAGCCGCGTTGTTTCCAAGCCGACCACTCACCGAGGTTGTTATTTATACTACGATGAGCAACGCCTTTATCGCTAAAAGAAGACCAAGTAGAACGAGAAAAGAATGCACAGCTTACCTTAGCCGGGATGTTAGTAATTGCTACATTGACAAATTTGAAACGACGTTTCCGGACCAGCAGGATGAGTTCAAATTTATCGCCTTGGAAACAAATATTGACTCTGCCCAAAAGAATCTCTTCCTGCTTTGAAGCTTTAGCAGAGAACGCTCAAACCAAAAACACGACATTCGTGGTTTATCAACTAAACAATTTCGGGCAATGTAACCAAGTAACACGAGAAGTTAGAGCAAGGTAAACAACGATTGTAAATCGGGAACGTTAGTGGTGGTTTTTTTCTGAAGCCGACATGACCAACTTGGACTGAAGTACCCATCTATGTGGTGATGTGTAGTAAAAGCTCAATTAACCAATGGCTTCCATTCAACGTAGTTCTTGTCGCATATAAGTAGTTAGTTTAGATTGTCACATGTACCAACACTTTCATCTACATGTTAGAAAGCGGGAAAATACGACGATGACATTCATCTTTTATCTATTCATCTGAAATATACCCAAACTGATCACTCGAGTGCAATCCACCGTCTTGAAATATCACAAATACAGACACCGTTAGAAAAACTCAACTTGATCTCAGCAAATGTGTTATCCGTTTTCAGATATTTCTCTTGTTTAAATTTGATTTTAACGTACAATTTCTTTCGCTTAGGAAATGACGCATGTGCTATATGTAATACATTGAAGCGACAGGGCAATCTTCATGTGGTAAAGAGGGAGACAGTTCTGCCTATGGTGGGACATAGAATATAACTATTAACCCCAAGAACACACAAGAACGAGAGGCAATTAACGGACACTTCATAAATCACTTACTCGTGTATATATGTACATTTTGTATATCGTCCTTCACGTTTTTGGCTAAGAGACTGATGTTGGTCTACACGTTTCATAGGAATGCTAACTTCATATAAAAATCGGTTGGCCTGTATGGTGCTCCGTGCCTAGAAACCACTTCCGCTCCACCGAAAGGAGATGCAATCGTCATTCTAATGGCCCCTATCGTTACCGCGATAGGCACAGATTTGACACATGTTCTGATATTAATTAATAAACACATTCCTGCCTCCTCAGTTAATTACGGACAGTTAGCGATGTTAGTGCTACAGTCATACAAAGCACGTGCCTTCAGGGTTCAGAAGTTCAAGAACACATAGAGTAACCACTGAAAAAGGTTTTTATAGACATGTTTTGGCAACACCTTGCCTCACGTTGGGTGTAGTGTAAATACACGTAGGTAGGAAACTATTCTAAAGTAGAAATGAGGAAACAATCTTAACGTAAATATACAAAAACATGCACCAGTTAACACCAAAACAGCATGAGAGGAATCATAAACGCTGCAAGTCATTTCAGGTTAAACAAAAATACTCTGGTCCAAGGAAAGACGAACATCATCAGCCACATATGTGAAATCCGTTATAATGTTTCTTGCCAAATTTTTGACTGCTAGTGTTTTAATTCCAAACGATCTCAGAAATAGTGAATATGTCGTTTTTGAAAGATAATAGGGTATAGCAGCTGATGGGATACAGATGCTGGCCAAGTTTTTATTTTGGTAATGTCAGGTGTCCCTGATAGAGAACCCATGTACGTTTATTGAATTTCAATAGATTTGTTTCTGATCGTTTCTTATATTGATAGTTACTCTTTTGTGAGAAATCGTTCCTTTTTGAATTCGTCCCAAGTTTGTCACAATGCAACGATCATAAACTGTGCTTGGTAATTGTTCACGGTCATTTTCACGCTATGAAAACAGTATTGATTTGCCAGAGTTGGTTTATTTAGTTTTACGTCCTATTAACAGCCAATGTCATTTAAGGACGTTTCAGGTTTTGGAGGTGGAGGAAAGCCGGAGTACCCGGAGAAAAAACACCGACCTACGGTCAATACCAGCAACTGCACCACGTGGGATTCGAACTCGCAACACAGAGGTCGAGGGCTAGTGGTAGAATGTCGAAACACCTTAACAACTTGGCCGCCGCGGCCCCGATTTTCCAGATAAAATACCATTTTGTTTTAATCCAATATTGAAAAATAAAACACTTACTTTGTTAATGTATTGTATAAAATAAATGCACAGATAATTTTTGTAGATTGACAAGACTACGGGAAAACAACCTCCTGTATCATAGGATTTTACCAAAGACTTGTAAACTCTATGTCCCAGGTATTAACAAACAGATGAAAAATAAGGACGAGGACATCATTCTGGTAAATGTCAACCGTTGAAGAGTTGAGTTGGTTTTTAGACAAAATTTAACAGCACCTTCTTCGAAATCAATTAAGATTTATTTTAATACCAAGATTCAGCAACAATGTTCTCTTCAATACAACGATATAACGCCCCACCTCTTATCTGCTCTTACCACTCACATACAAGTATATCAAGGTCCTTTTTTTCATATTTCTAAGAATTCTAAAGAATACTCTTAACAACGTCAACCTTTCAAGACATAAATTCTGGCAGTACATGTACATCATAGTACTGTTTAAAATGTGTGCATCGTCTGCAAATAGCAACGCATCGCACTAAAACGCCAGTAAGCTTTTGCACCTTTTTCGTTCCCAAGTATGTAAGATAACATACTAAAGCTACAGTTTATTGATCCAGAGATAGTTGGTGTATCGGTAAAGCTTTCCACCTATCTTATTTCCACATTAGGTCCAGTCTATCCTCATATATCGCCGAGGTTCGGGATTTCCAACCATTAAGTGCTAATAGGTGTTTTGAGCGTGACGGATCGCACTAATTGGGTCATAATAGTGGAAGCTACAACACAGCGCCCTGTCGCAGCCATCGCAAATTGCAATTAATTAACGTATGCCTGGCCACAATTGCCACAGATAATGGGTATATCAGGGATTCCTACACCGAGTTTAAACTATATAGTCCAGAATGGGTTTCCAGTGTGACCCTGTTGACTGGGCTGTATTATTATTAAACGGAAAATCAATTGTAATTGAGAAGCAGAATATGTATTTCATTAATTGACTGTTCATAAACCTACTTTATTGGCCATGGGTGGAAATATGTTACATATGAGATAGGTGGCCTTTGTATTCCATACTTGTTAACAGATACTCGTTCGATATAGTATAAGCAAACCCGATATCTATCGTTTTACATATAACCATATTCGTTTTTGCATCCATCAAAAAGGCTAGGCTATTGCTACTTATCTCCAGGGAGGAACACCCGGCATACCACGTGCACTTTACTCCAATACACCCCAAATGACTTAAAAATGAGAATATCGATTTCATAGGAATTAATGCAATTGGAATGAAGGAAAAGAAACTTGAAAATGAAAATATGTTTAAAGCGATTTTCAGGTATTAGCGTGTTTATATACGTCACAGATACATTTGTAATCGTTCAGATGAAATATAAACTTATGTTGAATGTCTAATACCTACAACCCCCTTCCGCCCCTTCATATAAAAAAAAAAGTTTTAAACCCTTTGAGTCAAAATATTCTGAAAATATTCAAACAGGAAACTTATTTGCTTAAAGGCCCAATATACGTAACTTTCGGCAAAACTTGAAGCCTAATAACTTATTATATTTATAGATTTAGTTAAGATTAGCTGATATCAGCAATATTCAAGATGATTTCTTGCGCAGTTACCGGTACAGCAGTAGTTGAAACTTGGTATTTGTAAACATGTGTCCATTTGGAACCGTATTCTACCTTCGGTTCGTTGTTGAAGTGGGCCACACCTGAATTATTTTTAGTTCTGGATTTTTCTGTCAAGAGTTTCTTGTTTGTTACCGCTCAAGTTTACTTCGTTTTAGCCTTAATTTTGCATGGTTATTAACTGGATTTTTTGTCAGAATTTCCAAAAATTCCTGAAGTTACGTATATTGTGCCTTTAACGCTGAAAATCTTTATTTGAGGCTTTAGGTTTTGAAACATTCAACGAAGCACTCCAAAGAAAAGGACACCCTAGGGGGCAGGGGACCGAGAAGTTTTCGATGTGTCGTGTTGACCATGGAAGATAATGCCTATGGATGACTATATTTATCAAATATTCAGCTTTGTTTCGATATTTCTTTCGAGGAGGTTTGTCGTGTGCAGATAACACCCGATGACTGTATATGTCATGTCGTAATGTCTATTTCAGTTACCGATTAAAAATAGGAATCCCTCAACGTTGTCATGTGCTGGAACTATTTATAGAATGGTCAGTGGGCGGCGAACTCAAGGATAATTGTAATTGTACATCCCCTGGCCAGTTGTTTTCACATTTCTATATGGACATTTTTTTCGATGGTATTGATCGAATTTGCAATATGTCAAAAACGAAGTGCAATTACCATTATTTCCCAATGGAAATATGATTATTTGTTATTTGTTGTTTATTAATTGCTTATTGGTTTAAGGCATTATATTTACGCAACAATTAATGCTTATCTAAAGACAGGTTTCTTTTTATACTACAAACAAATGACAAGTTTTTTTCATAATGATTAATCTGAATCAGATTGAGTGAGAACTTTCGCGATTGAAACATTTAGGGAGGATATAATCAATTTTGGAGACTGGGAAATCCATAATTACCGTAATTGATTTGATCTACCATTAACGCCTACATCTAAATCCATTGTAATGCCTGGTTGTGTCAATAGACATTTCATCAATGTCGCCATCATCGCTAGGCGACAGCACTGGACAGTGGGCGAAGGAACCGCAAGATGCGTAGTTTCTGACCGCCGGAAACTAGATCCGCCAAGGTCGAAGTGTTGTGAAAGATTCGCCGTTTTCCCCAGCGAGATATCATCTGGCCGAAGTAAATAATGGCCGTAAGCAAACTAGCGAAGCCCGGTTATCTTTCAAATGATTGACTAATATAACTCAATACAAATATCGATAGACCCATAATGGTTGACATATTTTGTAAACAACTTGTTTGGTTTGAGACTATTTCGTTTGAAAAGCGTTCAAATATCCCAAGAAGAAGCAGACGATATAACTACAAACATTGCGGTTATCGCTGCTTCAAGCTGTTAGAACTTTAGACTACAAATGTGTCAATCTTCACCTACTCCAGCGATCCTCGCCGGGCAAAATCAATTTGAACTTTTACAATACCCTGAGTGTGTTGAAGCACAGAGCGGACCAATGCTGCTTGTTCATCACTCGGCTGACCATTCCAATTACGCAGTAGGATTCCTGTAGTATTGGTCAGTGTGTTGACGACCTCTAAACGTGACAAGGTCAACTCGCCCAGAGTTTCACTGGACACGTTATTGAAATGAAATTTGATTCAGTTGAACAGAATGAATAATAAATGCGTTAAAGAGGGATCTCTATAAAGTGCTTGCCAATGCACGTTGAACTATTTATTTTACAAATATGGTAAACGGAACTAAATTGCGGTCAGGTTAAATCAATTACGAATGTCTTAAGATAGTAAAATTAATATATCGGGGCTTAATTATGATCTTGTTTAAGATATCTGATCGTTTCATCAAGAATACATCTTGAAATAGCAATAAGGAATATGTTCATCCCAGCGGATATGAAGCTAGCTTGATGTTCTCCTTAATGTCTGCATCATTCACACCCCCTGTAATCGTGTACGGTTGAAAATGGTTTTCCTCGATTAAAATACACATTTTTTCCTGATAAATCCTGGTCTTGTAAATCCGTGTTTTTGTCGAGGGAAAATAATTTTCAGACGTACACGGTTACAGGGGGTGATTTAGCTCCCACCGGAAGGGGCGATCCGTATCTAAGTTGTGTAGTATCTCTGTATATAGAAAACACCTGGACTAGCTTCCTACATGTGGTTTCTTTGATACAGTAAACCATCCGTGTAGATCTAATGACCCAGTCATAAGTATACGCTATTTGTTAATTGATGAGCAATGTCGGTTACCACTGACGTACCGATTTAATAAAAAAAAATCATTATATCAAATAATGAGCGGCACTGGTCTGTATTAAACATATCTATAACATCATGAAAGCTATTTTGAGATGAACAAAATGGTTGTCCGAAGCATGGTTATTTTATGAAAATTGTATAAAACTTTTCTATATAAATGAGGTTGCCTGTATCAAACATTCAGTAAACGGTCATCCACGGGTTTTTTGGCAGGACTAAATCACGTGTGAATTAAGTAATTTCTTGACTTTGATGGTATGCTACAAGGATTATATATTTTTATATAATGATTAGTTAAACCCAAGCATGGTAGGCTACGACTGGGAACGATACGTTTAGCACATGGTATGCTACATGGATTAGCACCAAGACCATTTTATTGATGTTGATCAGTTAAACTCGTTATTTGTACGGAAATTAGCATTTAAACCAGTACAATGATAACCAAAAATTTAATCGTGGTATACTACAAAGAGTAGCACTTTGTGTCTTCTCTCTAATTTGCATCGAACAGTCAATATTCAGTAATGCGAAACGACATTGATTAGTTGAAACAAATGAAAAATAGGATAAAATATCCCTTTTGAACCTCCGCCACTATTAGAGTTTCATAAAAAGTCTTGCCATAATAGATTTCGCTAATGATTTTCATTTTCGAAATAGCATCTTAAAAGCATTTTTGCAATTATGCAACTGGTTTCAAATATAATTACGATACTTTTTTAAATCAGACTATCCATAACTGAACAATTTGAGATTTCGGGGACTTTTAGTCAGTGTTTGGCTGTTACTAATTCCGAACGTTTGGCTAACAGCCAACTGTTTTCTTCAGTTGGTTGTTATCTCCCTTTAATTTAATCAAGACGTTTATTATTCTATAGGCCAGTAAGCTGCCCCAGGGTCACTGTTTGTTTGCAGAAGGTCGATTTAAGTCCATACTACCTGTTGCCTTCATTACCTATCATTTAATCAATTAAGTAGTTTGGCAAACTTCCAAGTCAATTTCCTTTTCCATAAGATATCGTACACAAAAATACGGGGACATACTCATACAGAAGGGTTTTTTTTATGTTTTAGGCTTCAGAAGACTGGTCTGATTGATGTACATCATTTATTAAATTAACTTATTAATGACAAAATTGCCGAACGCAAAATGGTACGACCAAACCATCTGTCAGGAATAGCGTGACTTTTGATGTTTATGGATGACGGAAGTTCCTTACGTGAGTGACACACAGCCTTGCGTGAAGCACCGAATAGACTAGCTGGCTACTTAACTTCCGTTAGTTGCAAGAATTCAAACTCACTTATAATGGCGTTTTAATACGTATTTTCTGTGTACAATGGCATAATGTAAAACTTTTAAATTTTCCATTTTTACACAAATGCCAATCTGTTATTTATTAAGCATTGCATGAAAAGCATAAATTTATGGACGCTGTAAGACCGATTATGATTATGACAGTTGGTCAATGTTACTGCTGATGTCACCTGGTGAACATTTGATAGAGGACAACCATGTAATACAGCTAAATGTTACCCGCAAGGTCATTTGTAGACTGACCACCGTCTCTAGAATAGTAAACAGATATTGAAAAAAATAGTTTGAAAAATTCTGATTACTTGGATGGCTAATTCTAGAGTTTGAAACTAGGGGAAGATAAGCTAGTAGTAAAATTCAGTAGAGACAATTCTCCATATAAACTAAGGGGCTTGTATAGCTAGTCAGTCATTTGACAAGGAGCATACATCAATATAATACAATGAAATGGAACCCGATGGTTTAGAAAAATGTCTCACGAAAGGTCATTTGACAAGGGACATACAGGCACATGAAAATGATTCATTCAATGTCATTTGACAAGGGACATACAGGCACATGAAAATGATTCATTCAATGTCATTTGACAAGGGACATACAGGCACATGAAAATGATTCACCCAAGGTCATTTGAAAAAAAGGCGTACAGGCACATGGAAATGATTCACCCAAGGTCATTTGAAAAAAAGGCGTACAGGCACATGGAAATGATTCATTAAAGGTCATTTGACGAAAACATACTGTCAGATGATAATGACACAGCAAAATTTTCATCCAAGGTCATTTGACAGACTGAGGGGACTTTCAACCAAGGTTAATTGACTTATGCCACATAGGAAAATGTCTCTCCCTGTGTAATATCACAGAGGACATTCCGACAGAAATGAAATCGTCAACAGGTCGGACACAATACTGGTATACAGTGTATTACAATATTCCATTGTAGCGTTTTTTGTTTCTGTTTTATTTGGTCGAACTATGACCCAATTTCATTCATTTGTATATGTAGTAGCTATAGGTATAACATAGTTCGGTCCCTCGTTTCAGCACTACTCACAAAAGTCACCGTACTTTACAGGCCGATCAATACACGACGTTCAAGTGCGAGGATAAAGTGGACAAACAGGTTTTTTATGGCTAGAGAAATAGAATTAACTTCTGTTGCTTCTCCGTGGTTGGACGACATCTTTACAATTCTGGCAGATCACAATGATGACAGTGATATTGAATCTACTAACCTTATACCGGTATCTGAAAATATTTTTTGAAAGTGTGAATTAAGAAATAAAACAGAAAACACAGTTTCACCATTCTTGCCCTATTGGCAGAAGTCCTAAAATAACAACAATAGGCAGCCTCGGCAGGGCAATTAGTCCGTCTCCATGTGTGACGTTCGTGCGGGGGACAATATGGCGTCGAAAAACAATTTCATGACGAGCATGCAGTGGCCAAGTGACCCACTTGTGTCGCTGTATGTAGCCTAGTAGGTCAATTTCAAAGGTTGTAATCCGCCTTCAATTATTCATATGGAGGCTGAGTGGCTAATACAATTATGATACCGATATTTCTGGCGACAAATGAAGCCTTCAAATGCTTGTTTTCATCTAACAACCAGAGCTTGTCAGCTTGCCTATGCTCCTTTTCCTAAGGACCTCAAGGTTGCGCATTTTTTGTTTTGCCGCCAACATGTTAAGCTTGTACGTTTTTCTGTATTATTGACACCAAAAATGTATTGATGATCCCTTTCCTATGGACATAAAGTTTGCCAATGCTTCCTTTCCTGAGAGACTTTAAACCTACCTACAATGTATGTTCCCTTTTTTTAGAGTCCTTTCATGGGAGACATCAAGCTTGTCGATGTTCTCTTTCTTGGGAGATATCAAGCTTGCCGATGTTCCCTTTCTTGGGAGACATCAAGTTTGCCGATGTTCCCTTTCTTGGGAGACATAAAGTTTGCCGATGTTCCCTTTCTTGGGAGACATCAAGTTTGTCGATGTTCCCTTTCTTGGGAGACATCAAGTTTGCCGATGTTCCCTTTCTAGGGAGACATCAAACTTGTCTATGTTCCCTTTCATGGGAGACATCAAGCTTGCCTTGTTCTCTTTCTTGGGAGACATCACGCTTGCATATGTTCTCTTTCTTGGGAGACATCAAGCTTGCATATGTTCCCGTTCTTGGAAGACATCAAGCTTGCCGATGTTCTCTTTCTTGGGAGATATCAAGCTTGCATATGTTCCCTTTCTTGGGAGACAGCAAGCTTGCCTTTGTTCCCTTTCTTCGGAGACATCAAGCTTGCCGATGTTCCCTTTCTTGGGAGACATCAAGCTTGCATATGTTCCCTTTCATTGAAGACATCAAGCTTGCCGATGTTCCCTTTCTTGGGAGACATCAAGTTTGCCGATGTTCCCTTTCTTAGGAGACATCAAGCTTGACTTTGTTTCCTTTCTTTGGGGACATCAAGCTTGAGTATGTTCCATTTCGTGGAGGAATATGTCTGATGCTTACCTGATAATAACATGCTGATATCACGTTATCTTAAAATGCTACTGTCATCACACTATTTCACTTATGTGAGACTTTCGTGAGACGTTAACGTTATTCAGTGTTCAGTTAGAGAAGGAAGGGTATTTTTCTTAGGGAATTCAAATGTTCGTGTGTTTATGTTTATCTATTACAATATCGCCGAAAAAAAAACATTTTCAATATTTCAAATGACCTTTTATCTGAACCATGTGATAAAATTTATCATTATTTACCAGAAAGGTGTAGTAAGTTTGTATAAAGCCGGGGTTAATGTACATGGTATATATCTGATGATGTTTGTATTGATTCCCCAGGGCTGTCTAGACCGGTGGTGGCACAGACCAGATCTAACTCACACACATAATATTCTACGCAGCACAGTCTATAACGAAAACACAGCTATCACCCAGAGATACTGCGTCGCTGTGTCATTGTGATAGACCTGTTTAGGACCGAATAACAATGACTTACTGATGTTTCCGTAAGACGTTCGATTTACGTACGTGTACATCATCTCATGTACTTAATATTCAATTGATGACTCGCGGTTTAAATATGTATTTGTTCCATCAAGGCTTACAGACAACATTTCTAATCGGGAGTCTATTGTTTTTGTCACACCTTATTTCAAACTCAATTTTGACAGGTGAAAAAAATGAAGATAAATTGCTATTTACCGTACATTGTTTATGAGAACCATACCAACAAACGAACTGCACGCGGTCCTCCGCCGAGAGGATCGTTTTGTTATCAATGACTGTTAAGTAGGGCAGACAAGATACATTCAGGTTAATGTACTTACATACTTTACCAGACAGATCGGTCAACAGGATGTTTTGACGAAGGTAATTTTTTGTTACGTAATGCACGGACTGGGCCCAAAGTTCGTCACATGACTATTAGCGTGTTCCATTTAGCGGAACGTTCCGGTTGTACTAAGTTGGAACTGGTCTGTGAAATGGAACAGAACGTGCCGAAATCCGTTCCTATGTGTAAAACTCAAATAATCGAAAAAGAAACGATTTTTCCGGAAATAACCAAAACGGTTAAATCATATAATCTGCAAAACAATGCAAGAAATCGCTTTTATCTACAAGTTTTTCACACTATGATGACACTAGGAGTCGGTAATGATATATTTTACTAAAGAAATGCAGTCTTACTGGTTACAGTTATGTCTATTTACAATTTATTGAACATCTGAAACGAAAACCTTTCACTGGCTGCCATACTGGAACCCTCAAATGAAACGTTCCCGACGAACCGGTTCGTTCCCGCGGAACGTTGTGTTCCATTTAGCGGAACGTCCGGTTCGTTCTGGAACATCCGGAACGTTCCGCAAAATGGAACACGCTATTAGTCCCCAAAACGCGTCAACCCGAACCAAAGCGTTCCATTATTTTCCAGTTGATATCATAATCACATTGGAAGCATAAAATTTCGTTTAATGACAATCACCAAAATAATATGTTTCCGGGTACCGGAAGTAGCTGTCGAGTAAGAAATCGTGACCCTTTACAGCTGTTGGTCATTAAATATTGTATAAAAATTGTATGATATATATTATAGAATTCAGTTATGTTAGATTTCATCATATATATTTCCGGTGACCGGAAGTAGCTATCGAGTTAGAAATTGTGAACTTTTAGAGTTGATGGTTATGAACTACTGTATATAAAATATATGATATATATTATAGAATTCAGTTATGATATATTTGATTTTTTGGTATTAAGGAATATATATTTAATTTCCTAAAACAATCTTTGATACATTCTTATAACCGAGAATGAGGAATCCATATAAGCCAAAAGCATCTTTCACTATCCTACCGAAATTACATGTACCGCAAAACTTGCTTATATATATATATACTGCTACCATTACATCAAGATTATATCAAGACAAAACTTGCGTAAGAAGGTTTCTGCAATGAAATGCTACACACAGATAATATGAAACCAATCATTAACTGTATAACAAATTAAACTATACATAAATTTATTATATTTCTCAGTTTTAAGCAATGAATTGGTGGAGTCGATTTACTCATAACGTGACCAACATATGTAGAGCGAATTACGACATACGTTACATCACTCTTGGCTTCCAACAAAGTAATGAGTTATTTAGAACCCGGATGTCCGACAAACCCGGATGTATTTTCATCTGGTTTCTATCGCTCGTGTGTGTCATCGTTTCACTGTCAGCCCGTACTCACCACTTAATATACTTTAGACTTCGAGAAAGTTCTGTAGATATTTTATCTACAGGCTTAGACAGGTACTCGTTTTATTGAAGTTGTTAAAAAGCTGGTTGTTTTGATTGAGCGTACTTGCAACAGCTAGGACATATGAAAAGGGAAATAGGAAATAAAGGAAGTTTAACATTTGAATACACTTCTTGGTTAGTCGATATACTTTAAAATAAATTTTACAACTATAAAAATCATGTTGTGTCAATTTATTAATTTCTTTCAATGGTCCGGATTTTGGCGTGGGGGTTGCTTTGTGAGGGAAAATTCCCCCGTACGCGTAGAAAAGCTTTAAGGAGAGGTAAGCGCGTTATCCATTGCGACATTCCGCTAAGTGTACTGTCAGGATGTGTTGGCAATTTCATACACAAAGTCTGAGGAGTTTGACAATTTTAAGGGAGATATAGACGTTTTATTCGTCGACGAATTGGTGGTTACATAATTATAAATTCCGGTCAAACGGAAGTGTTACTTTTAATACGAAGAATGAGACAATACACATATATGTACTTCTAAAAGATGATTTGCTAAAAGTGCGTTAAAACAACATATCATATCAATATTTTACACGTAGCATATGCCATGACATCGTATAGAATACCAGCTTAGTGGTCTACCCACGCGCGACTTCCGGGAAAGTGACAATAGTCAAGTATTAATCAATATCAGGATATACACAATGGGGTCTACGTCATAACAATAAATGACCAATCAGGGACGTTTGTCTTTGAGGTATTGAGACGATCATTAAATTGAGTTGTATTTTGATAAGTGTTATAAAAATATGTATAGGATTCATATCTATAGATGTATAATGTTTCCTGACTTTATACTTGTAGCTTGAGCTATATCGACACGTGTTTAGAGATACACTGGAGTCCAAAAAGCTAGTGTATATAAACAAAGGTATTCGTGTTTATCTATTTAGAAGAAGTAATGACAGTGAAAAACTAGTTTTAAAAAAGATTCGGATCGGAACTTGGTGAGCAACAAGGTTCTTGATAACTCATATATATAAACAGTTTTTTTACTTACCTACCTGGTTTTGTAGCTTGCTGGAATGAAGGGCTACAGTATATACCAAGTTTGTTCAAACGAATGGCAATGACCCATTTTCATCAAAACTATTTTGGTTAAACGCACATGGGCTAGGCACGGATCTGTGTCACTATGAAATGATTGTCAGGTACTTATTTTACCTCTCTCAAATATAACCCATCCCACTACTCTATATCTGTGACATAGAGTAGTGGGAGGGCTTATATTCGAGAAAGGTAGACTGATTATCCGATTGGTTTGATTTGGTTTGGTTCATTTTGTTTTTCGTCTTATTAACAGCCAGTATTTTTATGAACGTGCCAGGTTTTGGAGGTGGAGGATTGCCGGAGTACCCGGTGAAAAACCACTGACCTATGGTCAGTTCCTGGCAATTGCCCCACGTGGGATTCAAACTCGCAACCCAGATGTGGAGGGCTAGTGATAGAATGTCGGAACACCTAACCACTCGGCCACCGCGGCCCCTTAATTATCTGACAATCATTTCATAGTGAGATAGGTCCGTGCCAAGCCCCTTTGATTAAACGCATTCTAATATGCGGTTTATTAAAGTAAAAAAACATCGTAGAGCAGACGACATCACCATATATAGCAAACAATTACTATCTGGCCAGGCGTTATATTTATAGATACAAATCTTTTCTAATTCTCCCTCCATCTGAATTATCTATTATTACTGAACGTCAATTACGCAGACGCCGGGGGTATTGGTATTTAATTCAACGTTAAGGCAAACCAAATTTAGAAACGAATGATAAAAATACTCCGCTTTATTGCTATGTCGTTATAATTCTTAGTGTGCCTTCAGTCGAATATGACACTTTAAACGGCAAATGTCGAGCTGGAATTTCCTAAAAACACAAATGATATCGAATTCAGACGGCACGGAGGCGTCAAATTGATAGCAGGATTAGTGTTCGGGAAAATCAATTCCGTATTTGAAAATGTGCGCTCAGGTAGTTATATTTCAAAAGCTAATTTCAAACAACAAGAATTTGGTCCCATCAGACGGAAAACATGCGAGCTCTAATCAATCCTTTAAATTGACTACGATATTGTTTGACATGCTGTAATGGTATCAACAGATCATGGCCGTACGATACTACTGTGATAGTTTGGGAGGGTGTCCGAACGTCCGTCATTTTCCAATTATGGACTTTTGTATACATATGTGAAAATGTAGTTATATTACCCTGAAAATGAATAAATTATATATTGACCGAAACATAGAGGATTGAAACGTTATAAAACGATGCCGTTTATATATCATTAAACCATCAAGAGCGTAAATAACGTAGTCAAACAAAAAGTGCTGCATTTCGTTTACAAACAACATGATGACGTAACACTCGAAGCAACGTCCAAAAACAGATTAATATGACCCAACCATTAGGAATGTATAACCAAATTAGTGATTATACTATATGGTGATAATTTGTATTCATTGATATTAATTAGGTGTTCCTATTTTCAAATATTCATTTTATGACGGAGTACCGTCCAAATGTGCTTCATGTATCTACCAAGTGCAATGGTTCCACATTGCAGTATTCAACATCTAATTTAACAATGAAATACTCCGATCTAAATGTGTGCCTATATAGACCTCAACTTTTGTCTCGGTTATTATCACATGCTTAGGTTCATATAACTAAATAATGTACCTCAACAAAAGACCATATTGATAAATTGACTACATGGATACAGGAAATCTATGACACTGTGGCTTGAATCACAAATACTGTATGTAGCCACGGTATCCAGTATGGGCAAGTTTCCCCTTTCAATAGTTCTTTTACTTCAAAACACAAAATACCATATTGATAAATTGACTACATGGATCCAGGAAAGATATGACACTGTGACTTGAATCACCGATATGTAGCCACGGTATCCGGTATGGGCAAGTTTCCCCTTTTGATAGTTCTTTTACTTCAAAACACAAAATACTATATTGATAAATTGACTACATGGATCCAGGAAAGCTACGACAATGGGACTTGAATCACCGATATTTAGCCACGGTATCAAGTATGGGTAAGTTTCTCCTTTAGTTTGTGAAATATCTTAAGTCCTTGAAATCATGTTATTAGGGGATTATTCTGTTTCCTTATTAGTTGGATAGGTTGCCATGACTTTTGACCGTAAAGCAACACCAGTAAAGTCGAATTTCCGACTCGCATATATCTAACGACCTCGTCATGTTTACTGAAGCGAGACATTTGTTTCATGTGTTCTGTAACTAATTATTCATGATCAGGTTTAAAACTGGCATCATCTCCCGTCATGTATAACATAAAGTCACGGTATATGTACAGGAATATCTGGGATTCCGAACACGCTAATATCATGTAGAAGTGTGATATATCTTTATTACAACAAGAGGGGTCTATATCCGTGTCATGTACTTACTGGTATCTATCTTAAAGGTTCTGGCACCGGGTTTATCAAAGTTCCTTAGTTTAAGGAAATTCCTTAACGTGAAAGGAAAGCATTACGAAAGATAAAGGGAAAATCTCAAGTTAAGGAAATACCTTAAATTCTGCAATGCTCTCTTATGG
Source organism: Mimachlamys varia (assembly GCA_947623455.1). NCBI lineage: Eukaryota > Metazoa > Mollusca > Bivalvia > Pectinida > Pectinidae > Mimachlamys > Mimachlamys varia. The sequence goes on from OX392538.1 coordinate 24,006,108, forward strand.
AGTTTAGGAGCGTTGATGAAACCGGGGCCTGATGTTTTTTCATGGCGGCTAATTAAAACCATGCCTGCTTTGTTTGCCGTTTGGCGTGACGAAGCAAATGAAAAGTTTCATTTTTCGTTTTAAATGACAATTTTTCGCCTTGTCGTGGCAACTAGGCATCGTTGCGTTAATCAACTACATTGTATATATATATATCTGCTGATCAGAAAAAGAGAACCTCGCTTTCGCGTTGTCGTTGGAGACCAAGTCGAAACAGTGTTCAATCGTCTTCACGCGCAATTTCTCACTCGCCTGACTATTTTTGAAAAAATTGAAATATGCTGAGCGACAAATCTTCTGATAACACATGTCAGGATATTGTCAAACCTAACTAGCTGTTGATGAAGCATGCTGGGAAAACATATCTCCCGAAAAGCCTGCAGGGAATCTGAAATATCTGCTGATAAAATATGCGAGGATAGCTATTTATATAGCTACCTGCTGACATTGTCATGAGGTATTGATTTTGAATTAAATCCCCCAATATCCCATGTAAATCGTATGTAAATACGTGTAAACGTAATATTTATTTTAACAACAAGTGATCATTATTTTATTAACTCAACATTTTCAATCATAGGGTCAGCCATCGGTAAATTGCTTGTCGCTGCAGGGCTACCATATTCTGAGACACTCGTAGCGATAACACTAGCTTGCAATCTCTGCACGAGATTGCTATCGAGTGTTATTGCTGACAAAGCACTTTTAATGCTATCGTTCCTATACGTTATCGAACTCCTGTGTGTATTTGACTCCGCTCTATCGGAACCTCAAGGAAGTATGTGATTTGACACGCAACGCGTCCGTATAAAATCCAACCAAGTTCGTGTACTATGTATTTTAATTTGCCACACATAACAAATTGTTTCTGAAATAATCAACATTTTTTCTTAAATCACGATATATTTTAAACACCAATGACTTTACTTGGGCGCCGAGAGATTTATCATAGTCCGTGTGATGATGGTTCTTAATGAGTGTATTGTGTTTAACGGGCGTTGAAACGTAAACAAACAAATAAATAAACGCATTGCCTATAGGAAACACCTATTAGCCAACGCCTTGAGCAAAAGCTAGACACCCAGTAAGGTAATACTATACCCTCATACACATATCTGGACATCACAGTTACCAAACTGTTGATAGGGGCGTAGATCCTAAAGACTAAAGGCAATCCGCCAAATGTCTTACAAAAATATGTATCACAAAGACCTTCGATCGATACTGTCGAAGAAATATATCTGGCTGGCTATTTCCGTCCAATGGCGTTTAATCAATGTAAACAATCAAATCAACAAACAAATTTGGTTTGTTTTGGCTTGATTTTAAATGTTTGTGCTATAGACGTACCAGGATTCGGTAATAGAGGAAAACCAGAGTTCCTGGAGAAAAAAACACCGACCTACTATCAGTACCTGGCAACAGTCTAACGTATGCCTCAAGCCTGAGACCCAGTGATTGAGGGCTAGTGATAGCAGAATGCCCGACACATTAACCACTTGGCCACCGCTGATAACCAACTACATGCATAGGAATAACACAAACATTGGATAAAGATTTCTCATTTATTATCTGTTTCAAATTTTGTATCATGTTATCCAGTAATCTTCCCTTGTTTTACACATGTAAAATCATACACCTTCCGAAAGGAACATCCATTCAATTAATGATAGCTGATCTGGTGTTCCGAACGGTTTTGAAAAATCTAACGCCAGGTTTTGGCATGGATATTATGAAACGGCATAATAACATATCTATATCGAAAGAACATAATGATTCAATAAAGGATTGTGTTCTACCGTATGATACTGTATCAAGGATAATAAACTCCAGTAGCAGTAATCTGATTAAAATTTTGATGCTTATTCTCACTCCGTTTTTCAAGTATCTGACTTCATCCTATAATTATGAGGTAATGTCCTGCTGACCCTTTGTATTAGCCAATCGAATTAGCGCTTACAGAATCTCGAATGTGAGATTTTGTGGACATACAAAAATGAATTGCATGATCCTATTCGTGCGTTAAGTCATTTCGTCACAGCAACCTTAATGTGCATGTTGTGACGACTTGACTTGGTGCAGATAGCAGCTACAAGTAGAAAATTATATTAGTGTGACGTAGAGAGGCGACGAAGGTCACCAGAGCATGACCTCTTACGGGATGTTTTCAGACCCTCATGTAACAGAATGAGAATAAGGATCTGCATTTTAATCAGAACTTAACGATGAATAAATATACATGACATAGATCATAGAGATACAATGGAACTGTAGGAGAAATTGACATCTATTTTAAGAAAAATCTAGAACGATTTAGGGAACTGAACCATACTTCAGAATCAACTGTTTTCCGGAACGCGATGTTTGTAAGCTTCAATAGCTTTTTAACAATATGTTGAACCAAAAGTCCCAAGATACGTGACATTTTGGCGAACCTACCTCAGGGACCATGTTCGCTTTATATTTCAGTAAAATAGAAATACACAAGATTGTTAACAGTCGAACTACGACCCAACTCAAGCAAACGATTCGACATGGTAAATTAAATCGAAACTGTTTCCAATAGCAGTTGAATTATGCATCGTTCCTACTTACTCTTCAGTTGTGCGCTAAAAAATGTCCCAGGGGTATTCTCAACGCTGACATTTCGGTTGATTGTATTTTATGGAAAGAGGGGGCTGGAGCAACGAGATGGTACCAGGCTTTCAGATTACAGAGAAATGTCAGCGAAATTCCTGATATCAGTGAAATGTCTAACACCAGGCCCCAGTTTCGTCAACGTTCCTTAACTTAAGGAAATTCCTTAACTTAAAAACCTCCATAGGAACGCATTACAGAATTTAAGGAAAGCTTCTTAACTAAGGATTTTCTCCTTAAATTCTGTAATGCTTTCCTATGGAGATTTTTAAGTTAAGGATTTTCCTTAAGTTAAGGAACGTTGATGAAACCGGGGCCAGTGTCTTTAGGGTACGACATTTATACATAAATTTTGAAGTGATCCTTTACAATTTTGACGTTTGTCCTACAAAGGTTCTGTCCAAGAACGTTCACGTGATAAGCTTATATTCATAGGACTGCGCATGCTCGAAGAGGTTAGGCCTCAATTAAGTTCACAAAGGATAGAAGAGTCATACCCAATGTTAAACAAGTTCTAATTATACTTAACAGGGTGATAGCCAATGGAAAGGCCCTTAAGAAATGTAGAGATGAGAAAAATATGTATATTCCCAGGAATAAGTCCGTGATTAGTCCACATAGGTAAACATTAATGCGTCGTCACCAATGGTTATGACAAATGAGGTCCACGAAGGCATGAACCAATTACAGAAATTAGAGGCAGTGAAGCACGATTTTACACTTAAGAACTAATAGGGCTACTTCCAGAAGTGTTTCCCCTGATGAGTCTACAAATGAAGGTTAGGCCCAATTGGAGGTCCTGATGGGATTCGCAAATTATTGGCCATCCTTGATATGCAGGGGGTCTGCTCACCTTCGTTCACTACACCTCTGGAATATTTCATGGTAAATCTGAAAGTTCCATGTGCGCCAAAATTGTTGATGAGGCAGGAAGACTGGTTCGACCCTTTGATGTACGACAAAAGAATCTCATAGACAAATAAAAGTAAAATTTAACAGGCCTTGAAGGCGGTTGTGGCATTCTTTGTATTCTTAAAAGGACAGGCATACAGCCAAGTGATTGATCAGGTATTTTTAATCTCATGAGCGTGCCTTCAGTTTTGCCATGACATATTCCAGGGGTATAGAGAGCGAAGGTGAATCTAACCCCTGGACATCGAGGATGATTTTAGAACTAAAAGAGTAATTACCGGAAGTCATATCTGTTGGGATGTCTCTCTCCGTTTCTGAAAACGTTTAACTCAAGGAGTTAATCCAAGACCCCCTCACGTTGGCCCCAAAGTTTTTAACCTGCATGGTTGCATATCACTAAGTTTATGTGAAATAGGTCTGTTGGTGTCTCTGAAATTGTGTCCCAAATGAAGTATACATTTCTGAGAACAGTCCCGAGTTCCCGTCTCGCTGTATCAAATGCTCCCAAGGCACGTCGGGTATTGCTAGTGGATTCTGTACTGACACGGAGCAGCCGTTTGTATTTTATACATCAATGGGCAAGTATGTTGGCAAAAAGTCAATGTTTTTTATCCCACAAAGCACAAACAGATCACTTTTGTTATACATACCAAATCTGACCTAGATTTTTTAGGTTTTTGTACTGTATTGTGATTGCGAGACCATTGTCGGTATGTAATACTCACCATAGCGAGGTCATAAGCGACCACAGTTTTATTTTGATATCTTTGAAGCTTTCACGTTTTGTTTGAAGATTCATTTCATCCTTGGTTAATAAATCATCAACGAATTTCACTTTTTTATCCAAACGCAATCTTAAGTGACCTTGTGCAACAACACTGCGATAGCGTTTATACAAATACGTTGTAGCTATGGAGTATTTTTTTTTTCGCCAAACATGAAAATCGATAATCCCAGGGTTTTTTTCTGCTGCGTAATGCCATCTTATTCTTTAAGGACTCGTCGGTACCGGTACCGTACGTACTGTCGCGTATCTCCACGATTTGTTCCAGGAAATCAGATATTAATCTGATTTTCACTTGCCTGCTTTATTAACTTTGTGAGAATGTTCCCAGCCATCCATCTTGCCAGCGCACATGCGCATCGCCAAAACCGAACATCGGGGTTTGTGTGAAGTACTCTTTGCGAATGAACAGCCATAAACACTTAAACTAGTCGCTCTGTCCACTCAGGAACCATCGATCTCGGACTTAAAAAGGACCCTTAACAGTTCCAGAAAATAGACCTTGAAACAGACATATCAACAGAAAACCAAGGGGACGTAAGGGAACTCATAATCGTTCACGAAAATGAAAAAAAAAACATGAATTAGCCAACATCACAGGAACGACTACAAGATTATATTATCAACTTTGTCGTCGTCGTCATCATCATCGTCATCATCATCATCATCATCATCATCATCATCATCATCATTATCATCAATAAAACAGCAGCAACAAAGGCAGTACCAGTTACAACACTATTGAAATGTAAAAGAAACCATCTAAAACCGTAAACCGTAGGAGAACCAGACGTTCCTTTAAGTTGGTATTCCCAACATTTTGCGAACAAAGATGACTCACTGACACTTAAATTAAATTCTAATTAAAATATAAAATCACTGAAACGAAGAAGAAACTGATACTTAAATGAAACGGGATCTAAATAGACAATACGTGGGAAAGATCCCTCTATCTGTCCTGTTTAGAATACCTCTATCTGTCCTGTTTAGATTACTTGTGTGTGTTTGGCCATAAAATTGGTAACACAATCCGGGTGTATCAGTGAAAGTATATCTGCAATTACATCTTATTACAAAGCGGATCACTGTTACAGTTGTGGTTTCGTCACGAATTTTATTTTTATAGAATATGCAAATGTTCCCTTTTTTTGTCTTGGAGTGTAAATATTGTTTACGAGGTCAATACGGTTTTAAGAGATACATATATATGTGACACGAATCCAAATAACTTTCATATTTATCAGACACAGTTCGTACTAAAACTATCATTATATTAGTATTCCTTTCCCGCGAATTCAATTTTTTCAAGTATATGACGTTTGAAAATGTCTGAAACATGATTTTTCAAGGTAAATCATTTTAACAGTCGGATCACTCGAGCTTCTTTCCATCTACGATGTTCGCTGCTTCCGATACTGTGGCATGATCAATACATCCCATAATGCATCGCAATATATCCCAGATTGCATTGCGAGCCCTTCCTATTGCGTGTCGGAAGGAGCCATAGGGCTTTTTTTGAGAAGTTACGGTAGATAGCGTGTTAAGCGCTCGTCAGTCACACAGACAGGATAGCATTATATTTCTGAGCTATACTTCAATATCGCCAGAAAGCAGCTGGGCTCCTTTATTGTCATATTTACATCCGGTAGGTGTTCCTCGCTTTAAACAATATTGAAGTAGAAAACAGGCCCACCCGGTAATTTAATATGATGGTGATGTTATGTTTCTGACATTCACTTATCGGTAAAGTGGTTTTACAAAGTGCATAACATACCAAATATATTTACGTTGTTCCCTTCGCAGCTCGATTGCTTGAAGACATGCAATTGTAAAGAAAAAGGCTTTTCTTTCAGGCAAGGCTACATTTGAATGGTATGTCTGTCAAACAGGAGCCACAATAAATAGATATTATGCCTAAATATTTCGATAGGTTCCTTTTTTAAATACTGGTATTTCATATTTTCGGAAGAATTTAATATTACAGAATCATTTGGCTACGTGACAAAAGTTAAATTAAATTAAGGTTTAGATTTTTCAAATTAAGAGTAAAGAATATGAGTTTTATTTGTGATAGCAATCCGCTGTGCTGCATAATGATTTCGAAGTTATTAGGTGTGATTATAAATAAAACATCGCTTTACATTGCTGTAAAAGAATAAACGTGAATTCGCCACCACCATTAGTCAAAATCATTAAGTAAAGAATTCTAGAAAAATAGGTTTATTAATAAACGAAACAGATCCGTTTACCAAGTTTCTGGTGCCTGGAAGAAACCATATACTTACTAAGAAATGACTATATCATTTCGGCTTTGTAGCAGTTCACTAGATTCCATTAATATTGTCCTCACTATAATTCAGATAAACATTGTCAATATGATTTAATTAGGATAAATGAAGATTTACTTCAGTAATTCAAATTAATGAGGTCGCACATGTGAATTCGGAGTGATAAAATTTACATCATGGATCATCCGGTAGTAAGATAATTTTTTCACATGGCTAATATACAGGAGGTTTCATACTATACATCCATTAACTGTCAAAAATGCTAAAAAAAATCATGACCGTAGGTTTTTTACTTCAAGGCTGTATGCAAACTTCTTCTAAAAAACCTGCTTTATGAAAAAAAACCCGATGTAATTCCGAAGGGAGACAACTCCCAACAAACATCGGTGATGTCATTTTCACCTGAAATGTATTTCCCTGTTTAAATCTCAACAAAGCAATCGTCAGATTAATGATCTGTCATATATTCGCCATCTGTAGCAGAAATAGAGTCCATTGTGTCTATTTATAATTGTTAATGGCCAATTTTGATATTGAAGCACTACAATATGAAGCTGGATGTATAAAAGTGTATTGTTTTAAAAAAAACGTGTGTCGATACAGGCTATCTATAATCATGTTTTATTTACACAAACTCCTGACTCATAATAGCTATTTGTTATCGGAATCAATCAAATATATTTGTATAAGAAATAGTTTTTATGTGTATTATTTCATCACTGTAAAAACGGCAAACAATGGGAACTATTATACGAATGTATGATTCAGGTGTGATACAAACCTGCGTAGTAATGTAAATTTCCAACTATGTTAGTTGTTTGGCTATATATCAAAATTGATTGGGATTTGAAAGACAATATTCTCTAACTTGATGTGTCGTTTTAATGATATCCATCTGTTCGCCTGCCAGTGGTCGTGGCTGTCTCTGTGGGCTGGTTAGGGCCAAATACGAAATATCGCAAAGACGAATGAAAAAAGCGAAAAACATCCCCATCCACTCGCCTTCGTGATTCGCTTCATCGTCATTGTATATCTGCGTCTCGTTCCCTGGCTTTTTCGCTCCTTCATCCGTCTCTTGTTTTGTTATGGTGTTAGTAATAAAGACACTTACTTATTCTATCGTGTCAGTAATGTAAGTATTTGTCGTCTCTTAATCATGCTGTCAGTTATGCAGGTCTTTTCGTTCGTCTCTTAGTAATATATGTCTTCTCGTCCGCCTCTAATGTATGTCTAACAACCTGTGTTATTCGTCCGTTTACCCTTCGCTTCGTTTATATGTTGGTATCATATATTATTTAGTGGTTTGTCTTCTCGTCCGCAAGGAGGTTGTAACTAATGAATAAGATTGTAACCATCTTATAACATACAGCATAACGGGTATCAATAGGGAGCAACACTTTTGTCCACATTGTACTGAGGTCAAATCTTACGATACCGGTAACACCGTGCACTGATTAACAAAGGGACTTTGAATTGTTGATAATGCTTTAAGGATAGCTACCATCTCCCCAAAATGGTACATATGGCATTGTTGTATTCGAGGGGGAAGTTTGATTGCCGCACATGCCTAATGTATGAAAAGTTAGTCAGATCACGGGCGCTCGAATCTGGACCCCGCCCCCTTTACTCGCCAAATACTCTTTTTCAGAGTATTTGGCGAGTAAAGGGGCGGGGTCCAGGTTCGAGCACCCATGGTCAGATACTAGTAAATAACACTACATATGTAATAGGACGACGAAACATGATAAAGAGAGTGTCGTCGTTGGGGCTCGAACTCGCGACCCTTGGCTCTCCAGTCCGATGCTCTACCGACTGAGCTAATAAAAAAAGTGGGATTGCACACGGAATTTAGGTGATGCTCAAAAAAACTTGAAAGGTGAGATGTTGATCCAGGAGGGAACCAAAATAAGATTGTCATGTAGGAGATATAAAATTATATGATGCAAAGTTGATAAAATGTCCACATGTGTTGTTTCGTGTATATATGTATTTGTCAATTGTCAGCTCAAGCCCATTACCACAAGATGGCTGAAGTTGAACGACAGTCCCTTATTGTCACATGGCTCTGATAATCGCTTTGTCTCCAGTCTCTCTACTTATCTTTAAGTGTTTTACAGTTAAGAAATATTTAACTACGGCGAACAGTGAGTTGATGCAGCTGTTTGTGTTGACCGAATTCGGGGATTTTCGCATGCATGACGTAGTAGATCTGATAAATATTCAGTTGTAAAGTGTTTTAACCTTGTCCGAGATTTTTCAAATCTCAAAGAATTCTTTTCTTGTAGGAAACTTTTTGTTGTTGATCCTACAGAACAATTAGTCAAAGAAAATTTCCAGAATCTTCTTCTTCAGACCAAAATATGCAGGAATGTAATATATATTTACAGATGGAAAGGGCTTGAAGTGGTTAATCAAAATTGTGAATTCCATGCCCCCATCCCCACCCCTGGACTGCACGTTCCCTCCTGAGGAGGGGGTGAAGTTTACTTTGGTTTATATAGGAAATAAAATTTGTTTGATAGCTGGGTTCAAAACTGGTGGATTGATGAGTTCGGAGATACCAGGTATAAAGACTTTACAAACGGGCCCCTTTTTACCCGTCAGTGTTCCAGTTCAAACTTGGTTTAGGGTAATGATAATTTCAGTGTGAGGACACAACAACAAAAGTTACTGGTACTAATACATTAAAACTCAGGTGACCGTTAAAGCCTATGGACCTCTTGTTAAATAGAATAGAAGAAACCCAAATGTATTGTTGAAGTGCTGACGTTGACCGCTACGTTTCATACAATGCTCTTGCGTTTTATATGGGTTCATTGACCTTAGTGTACCCCCCCCCCCCCCCCCAACCAGTTGAGATCATGTCTATTTGTATCGTGAGCTATAAGCACACCACGACGTGATCGGCCCCGACAACAAGGTATTAAAGTACCATAAGCAATAAATTCAGGACACCCTTAATAATATAACAGTAAATTTATCCCCGTTTTATTGGGGACATGATACATGGGCTTTAATGTTGGCTGGTATATTGCATACAAATACTCGAAAGTTTATCACGTTAAAGTTCTGACCTTTTATCTATGTTTTATTCCAGATAATATATACATATATTTAGCATTGTACCAAGTATTCGCTGTTGTATTGGAGAGCGCAATTGCAATACAGAGCCCACTTATTTCCGTTTCTTAGAACCTACATATTCTATATATTAAGGAAGTATTTCTGTCGCTAAGTAGTACTGGTACCTGTAAAGAAGAGCCCAATTATTTCCAACCCTTATTATATGGTACTACAATTAAAAAATATCGAGGGCGCGATGATCGGTCAAGATTTTTTTGCGGATTTGAACACGTTTTTCCTCTATTTTCAAGAAACTTCAGAATATGTGTTTAGAATCTGCTTTCATGACAAATATAATACCAATCTGGAACGATGGGCCCGTTTGTATTTGGGTTCCGCGTCCTCTCAAACAATGCGGTCATGCAAAGAGTGTGTCTACATAGGACATTTTATAGTGCTAGCCCATTGAAATGTCACAGCCTTGACACGAGCTACATCGGGCAGAGTAACATGTTTCTGTAAGGAGATACAGGCACCAGTTTCACCAACATTCCTTAACTTAAAACATCTCCACAGGGGAGCCTTACATAAGTTAAGTGGCAAGTCTGAAGTTAAGTATCTTTCCTTAACTTATGTAATGCATTCCTATGGAGATTCTGAAGTTCGGGAAATCTCCAAAAGTTATAGAACGTTAATGAAAACCATGCCAAAATCTGTAAACCCCCTGACTCTGAAAGTGTTTGAGCTGGCGGCCTGCCGAAGTATCACATGCTGTGGTCATTGTCACATGAGACCTGTACAACGAAGATGACGCCCGTCATCAATTTACACCGTAGGGTGGCATCCGTCCACGTGATTATTTTACTGTACTTCAAAGTTGATGCCTTGTCAACTTACGCCCCTCCCGTAAAGTGGACAAGGACAACAATGTAGCTGCTTGCCCCCACTTCGTTACTTTTCATTATATCATTATAAGTTTACAAAGTACGGTTACTTTCAAATGTATAAAATGTGATACATCACACTTCATAAATATTGTAAGTCAAATCCCAAATTAAGGAACTTCTCTTAATTTCTGTACTTCTTTCATAGAGGGTAGTTTGGTTTGATTGTTGTAACGTCCTATAAACAGCTGAGGTCATTTAAGGACAGCCTCCCGGTGTGTGTAATGTAAGTGTGTGTATATGGGAGGCTGCGATATGTTTGTGTAAGCCTGCTTGCGATAGTCCGGATATTTAGCCGATTTAAAGTGCTACCACACTGAAGTATACTGCCGAAGGCCACCAACAGAACACTCCGCCGTCACATTATACTGTCAACGGGTGAACAAGTCGTACCACTTCCATGTTGCTGAGCGGAAAACAGAGAGAAGTAACTACCACTGTTAGAGACTCTGGTATGTCTCGGTATGGGGACAGAACCCATAGTCTTCCTCACATGGAGTAGTAACTATCCATTGTTAGGGACTCTGCTATGTCTCGGTCTGGGGACAGAGCCCATAGCCTTCCTCACAGGAGCGAACGCTCAACTAAAGGCGTGTCGAGGTAGACATTAGGAAGAAGAAAGTTTAGAAAGAGCAGAACAGACAAGATCCAAAATTTAGTCGCCTCTTACGACCATGCAATAGGCGCAACAGGTACAATTCTTACGTCCTATCAGTAGGGCAGATTCTTAAATAAATGAATTTCTTTCAGCTAAACAACGCTGATGAAACCAGGCCCAGTATTCGTCATCTTCTGCTTGATATTACGAAGTAAAACAGTTTCTGATTTTGAATTCTGCACCAGAATATTAATTTGATGTTCATATACTAATTCCAATAAATCATTTGTCTGAAGTGCTCAACATTATCATCGTATTTATATCAACACGGTGTCGCTGTATCATTATAGTTTGTGTGCTAGCTTTAGGAAAATGTCTGCCATATTGTAATTGAATCTGTCAGCATGTTGTATCTCAGCGTAAGAAGGATGAGGGGTGAATATCGGAAGAGAAAAGATGCTTTAACTCCGTCACTCCTGTAATTTTGAAATGGACTATTCCAACCTTTGAATTGGACGAGTTCAAATGTGTAATCAGGAGTGAAAAAAACTATAGCACATGTCTATCCAAGTGTTTCGTCATTCGTTGTATCATCATCCATCAATTGGTAAGTCGCCATTTTACATGAAGTCATGCCTATTAGGTGAACCGGTCTGATGCAATATTGAACAAATTTTACGATGCTCCCAAGCCGTTGTGTAGGATCAAAATGGCTGCCAGAGGTCGTATAAGTTGATTATGGAATTGCTTTAAGAAGGTTTTATTACTTGAGGTGTTAGGGTCCTTCAGTAAATGTCTGGCTTTTCCTCGTTTTAATACAAAAATGGGGTCAGAAGGGACATGTCGTGTCTGGAATTACAATTGCATCTAATATAATATGCTCTAAATCTCCCCATGCTGGTCGTGTAGACTAGTGCCGCATGCTATAGTGGGTTAAGTGGGTTTACAAAACAACTTATTTTTCTATAAATAATTTTGATTGATTATATATCTTTTCGTTCTGAAATTTTGAAATTTTGTCTGTGACACTTTGAAGTCCATATTTTGAAATAAAAGCTAATATCTTTAACAAATTATTTCATTTCTTTGGGAAGAATCGCTTTCGAAAAGCTTTCGAAAACATAAGGCGAGTCAGATTTCAGAGCTCAGAGCTCCCGTCTATTGTTTATACTGGCTCCAGTGGTATGTTTTATATACAGTATAAATAATACGGACTAAAATTCGTTCTTAGCAATATTTTGATGATTTGTTTAGCCTTATAAATCATAAAGCTTAAACGTGCGTTCGGGATCGAAGGGTATATCTGAACGAAATGTGCTATATCGTAGTAAAACGTATTTCTATTACCCAATCCCCACTCCCAAGCTCATACTTGAACTGTCTTCATATACCTTACCAAAACGCACAGACATCTTGAACATAAGAACCCGCAATATCCGGAATTGCACATCTTGAAATCTTCTTATTTTTGACTTACACAAGGCTGATAGAGGATTATTTCCTGGGTATCAGCCGTCTCAACTGTACGAGTACGAGTCAATTGCCAGCAAAGGTTTCCATCTATGACACTTTGGAAAGTTCAAAAGGATAACAATAAATGTTGTCATTATTTCCAAATGCAACTTTCGTGAAGGCTTTGGGTTTTGTCGCCAGACCGGTTCATCCGTTGTCAGTATGATGTGACCGGATGAATTGTTCTGTTGGGAATCTTAGGCAGCATATTTCAGTGTAGTTTAGCACTATAAAATCGGCATACATAAAGCAGCCACCCAAATACAGGGCGGACGTCCTTATATGTCCTTACCTGGACATTAAACAGGATTAGACCAAACCAAACCCAAATTCAGACGTCAATATGTAAAATTCTGGATTTAGCTTTCCATGATAAGTTCAATGAAACAATTAACTTGATGCAGTTGCCAAGGGACATATTTAAAAACAGAAACAAAAAAGAACGATGTTGTTCATTTTGTAAATCTCCTTAATGTGTTACATGGGCAGTGCTGCAAGCACCTTTACGTATGATCTCATAACAAGGTGTATACTTATACGGTACTTCAGAAAATATGTTTCCTGAGGAAATATTTGCCGTTTTATCTTATTTTGAGGATACGGGGCACTTAAGTACTACTTAATATAAGATCTATACATCTTCAATGGTTTTATGTAAAGATGTCGTTGATCGTAAGATGTACTTATATTGATGGTACTTTAATAATGGCTGGCCGACTGCCGAAGTATCACGTGGTTAAAGTGACGTGGTCATTGTCAAATGAGACCCGTACGTCCGAAATGGCGCCCGTCACCGCCATGTGTTACAATTAACATCAAAGGCACATGGCTGTCAAGCCGTAGGGTTGAATGTCAGTCCACGTGATTATTTTACTGTACTTCAAAGTTGACAACTTGTCAAGTTAGGCCCCTCCCGAAAATTGGACAAGGACAACAATTCAGCCACCCCACTTTACTGTGTACAGTTACTTTAAAATGTACAAAATGCAATACATCTAAGTTTGTATAAAATGCAAACCACCATATTTCACAAAATTGACTAAATAATAGGTAATTAAGTTCAACCACATGAATGTTGTATATTAGGTAATTCACGACATTCCAAAATTATACTTACTTGATGACAGGTAAACATTTACTGTGAAGATATTCATGGTTTTACAGAAAGAGACTAATGTATAACAATTTGTTTTTTGGCCTTTTCAGGTTATTACATAACCAAAACAATACTGATTTAAAGTAAACAACTCCAGACTAATGCTTTGCATGCACAGTAAGGGCAGGTTGGATGCTTTACACAACTAGACACGACAAGATTGGGTGAAAGACTAGACCTTCATCCCAATGTTTGTCATAAAAGAGGACAAGTTTGAGACTTGTTGCAGAAAAAAAAACAGTTTATTTCTATGCATATCGTTCAGGAATTTTTGGATTTGGAACAAAATTATTTCTAAGGCTTTTTCCCCATTAATTTCCTATTCTTTCTTTTCGAAGATGGGTCCACGGACATCTGTCTTCATTTGTGAATATGAAAAACCCCAAAGATACAAACAAACACTCGTATTTATCACTGGGTCTTGGCGAGTCGTATTATCTCTGGGACCTGGCGTGTCGTTGTTGTGCAAGCAAGATTAATCTAAGACGATGCGAGACCAGTCTGGATCCTACAGATGTGGACATTTTATCAATATTCCTAACGCCATGTATCATTCCAGTATTTCTGCAGCGTTTTGCATTTTCTTGTCCGCCGACACTGCATATCGATATAAAACTGCAATTTAAAAAACCCATTGTTTCGTTTGGAATAATTCCAAGCCATTCCAGACATTGTTTGAACAAGCAAGTAAGATACACTGAATGACATTCAAACATTATAATATACAAAACATCGCCGTTTCCGGAACATATGGTATGAGACAGTAGTTATATTTGTCTTGTCTTGTCCCGGACCTTCTCCGTTTCAAATGACACAAGCTGAGCGGAAATATCAGAGGGAATGGCAGGCATGACAAGTAGGGCGGAATCCATGGGACAGGAAGTACCGGGTCATTGTGACGCGGTTCTAGTGACTCTCAAACCCCCTATGTAAAGAATATCACTCACGCGATTTCAAGATTAAAACAAAATTATTCGCATATTCATTTCCTCCTTTTAGTCAAAAGTCAGTGGTAAAACCCGACTGGATAACCAATTAATAATTAGCGCAATTATTCTAGTCAACAAGCCGGGTTATGTTGTGACGCAATGCCTTACCTCACAAATAGGTCCAAATTTCTGAAATTCTGAAAAATTCATTGGCTTATACCGGAAATTTATTATCTGCATTTCAATACCATTTGAATAAAGTCGACCAGTACAGGGACCCCGATTATTCGTTTTACAATACTATCGGATGTATTGAATTGGCCTTATGTTTAACGTTTCTTTTTTATTTTGTTAGTCTGGATAGATGTTCATCAAGTGATTTGAATATATTTTCGATATTTTATGATTTAGATGAACACTTACAGAATGATACCTCCTCCCAACAGTCATTTATATCTGTATATACCGTCATACATCCTCGATATCCAGGGGTTACGCTCATCAACTTCGCCATGTAGAGAGCGTAGGTGATGGTAACCCCTGGATATCGAGGCTGAACGTCATCGGGAACTATGACGTTCCTGTCGATAGTTAAATCTATCTCACACGTCTAATATCAAAATGATACACCATGTTATTGCAAGTTCTCAGGTCCCTGTGATTTGACTTATGTTGTTTTGACGATTTTAAACTCAGACAAACAAGAAAGATATACAACCGACTTAATTGTTCTTGGCATATAACATTTCGCAACACGTTTGATAAATTACGTATTAGAAGGAAACCAGTGGTTCGGCCTATCAGACAAATCCATGCTATACTGCGTTCTTAACAATCGATTTCGGTTTACGCGACTCTTACACAAAACTGGCTGCGTAGATAGGAAATGAAACCTAAAATTTTCCCGTGAGAATATTCCCATTTTGTAATTCTGTAAAGTTACAAGATTCTTCAAACAATGTATCTCTTTTATAACGGATAAACTCTCATGTGCCAGTGTATTTCGTCATATGTTTTAATTTGTAACTGAATTTTGGCTGCTGTGTAGAAAGATTTCATCATCATCAACAACAACATCATCATCATCATCATCTATGATTCGGTTTTGATTGGATATCGTAATGTCCACCTCACTATTGGTCATCAGTGTCCACATCATCATTGGTCATCATCTCTTAATCGATTGGATGTTTTTTTTCAGTTTCAGCAACGTCATCCTCGAGGACCAGAAATAAACCCCCGTCATAGTGAGCCATCGCTACTTTTCACTTTCGTTTTCAGCGGTAAAAGATCATTTTCTTATGCATAAAGACCAGGCAACAAGGGAATTTTCAGAAAATTTCCGTAAGTCGATATTTCCCGTTATATAATCACGTCATTGACAAACAGTCACCTTGGGTGGTTTTTAGGATTTCCTTCCCCAAATTTAACAGTAATTTCGTTTTCAGTGATAAAATGTTTCACAATATCGGCTTTTTACATTCGGGAAGTAAATATTTGGTCATTTTGAAAGCAATTTTCAATGGTATTGATAAAATGATGTGTTTGAAACAGCGGACTTCCATTGACTGGATTTCTAAAAAACATAACCCGACTTTTATTTCAATCAAAGAAACTGTATAAGTCTATCGTAGTTCGAAATTAAAAAGTGTTTGATATTTTTAAATAAATCGTACATGTATGTAACATGTAGACAAGTAGCACTTGTAACTTATTTCTCGGTTTCTGCGTTCTTTACAAAGTGCAGGCCAGTAAGATAACTGATTTTAATTAGTCTGGGACTATATATAATGCGATTTCATGATATTAATTGGATTTTGCTGGCTGGTCTCCAAGCTGCCGACAAGATTCTAGTTTTTTTTTAACATGGCTATCATAGTACAAACGTTATACAGAACGCACGCAAAGCACCAATGGTTTATATACCTAATCCACGAGAACTTCTTCACGAATATCTTATCAATCGTAATTAGTCCAAATTTTAGAAGTACTGTAGTAAAATATAAGAAAACAAACACAGTTTTACAATAGTTCATATTCTATATCAATAATTGTCTCGAGGTTTTTGGTGTTGTCTGTATCTGCTGGAATGGACCACAGGGACCTGGGAATTTGTTACAGCATCAATTTTCGATTAATGCCCCCTCAATGTTTATAAAGGCCCAAAACAAGCTGTAACAAATTAAAAGGTCCCTTTGAAATGATCATCTTGCAATGCGTATTCATACGTTCATGAACGTATCAACCTTTCCTCTATCAATCTCTTTTGGTGTATCATCGATTTAACATCAGAACCCCCAAGTACTATAAATACATTCCAAATGACTGTTTTTATCTTCATTGTGACTAACTTTAATCTGTTTCGCCAACTATAATTCTGTACTGTTCGACTTTCGACAATCTCTGGTCATGATTCGTCTATCTCCGGTCACATGATTCGGTTATGCAATTCCGGTCACCATTTACCATCTTCGATCTCCGATCTACTTTGAGAATCACTCAATTATCCGCAAAGTTTCAATCACTCTTCGTTAATGCTCGGCCATCTTTCTATACAACTTCCGATTGTCTACTGTAATGTCCTGTCAGGTTTTGTTTAAATATCCGGTAATACTTCTTCAGTGTCCGGTCATTTTCGACAATATCCGTCATTTTTTGGATAATTTATCAAGTCGTTCTTCGACAAGAACGAGAACTAAACTTCAACAATATTCTGTCGTCTATTTGACATTAGGTGTTATATCAAGGTATATTATCTAGTTTGGCTTTGACAATGACCACTAAGTCATCTTCGTTTGTCGTATAAATTGAGCATGTTCTTAGTTTGTCGTTGTTTTGGCTTACACAAACAAAAATCAAACTTGGATTATTCAAAAAGTCTTCTTCTCGCAAGCTGATCGAACTTTCCTTGTGATGTCCACTACAACGGGTCAGCAATGGTCATCGATTGTTTCTCTTTCAGAACCACGTGCTGCATTACTCAAGTACGTATATAGATACGAAAATACGTCAACCGTTCTGGTTTTTATACACAACTTCTCACACTACTAGCTTTCCATTGAGTAATTTTCAAACGCAATTGATTTCAATAATTTATGTTCCGTTTTGTAAGCCCTGCTAATGAATATTTCTCTTGTGGTTCCAAGCTGAAAAGACGATTGTTGAAAGCGTGAGAAAATTGGAAATGGTCGATTCCCACCACCGTTATATCCATATTTGCAGGCTATTACATATTCATTTTGTCATTTATGTAAATTATTCATTAAACACCCTAGTCTCTTATTAACTTGCGGTTTTGAAACTACAACGTGTGTCTGTAATCGTCGAAGTGAAACGATTGGCTGATTAACGTCATGCATGATTACTGGTTAGATATTTGTTGTTATATTCTGGTAAATTCAACGACGTAGCATTTTGTGGAATTTAAAACTTTACAATAGCCGAAATATAATGAATACAGTAGTGTACTGATAAAAGAACATGTGCTATGATGATCGCTAAATTCTTTTTTCCTGGATCAAGCCGCAATACTAGCATCATTTCTTGATGGTCGAAGGGAAACAACTCCTTTTTTGTAACACAGAATTTCTTTCATTATTTGGTAAAGGGAGATAAAGACAAGCTATTTTAGGACGGTGACATAATGCTAAGCCAATCAGTATCATTGGACAAGCACTAAACAACAAATTACCATAGCTTTATTGGCATCTTATTCATTTTAATTAATGGAACATATTTTTTATAATTATGCTTGTTACAATCATGTTACAGTGCTTCATTCTTTTTGATAAAACTCTAAAACCGATTTATGCTAGCCTAAATGTTTTAGTGATGGTTTACTTTTTTATCAGCCTAACTGTCCCAGCATTTACCATAAAAGATATTTATAGTTGATTTCCCTAATTATTAAAATATTAATATATTTGTTATATTAATTGATTCAGTGACAATTTATTCATTTTTTCCACTCTGGGTCTTTTTTATCCATCACAAGTCAGAGTTACCTTTCTTCTACCTGTAGATGACAGTGAATCTGACGTCATGGTTTGCCTGTAGTCTTTAACGAAACGTTAGATATGTAAATTAGTTTATGGAAATGTATGCATAAATATCGTCTACATTTTCAGATAAAGAGTACATTCGAAATTCTGCATATGCTCTGCCTAATCTGTTACATGTATCAAATATAGTCTGCTCGATCTCGTAGATCTACATTGAATTTGCATTAATTACAAATCTATTCATTTCTATAACAAAAATTCACACTATAACAAAAATATTAAATTGCCTCTTATTGAATGCTTTTGTTTTTTTCTTATTCAATCCAAGAACCACTTCCGGCTTATACATGTACATGTACTAAACAGATAATTGAGTGAATAGGTCAGCTTTGAAATAAATCCCTGTATGTTATAATGCTGCCCAAATTATGATATTTCAATATTTCCTCAATTTTATCAAACAATAATTTATCAGGCACATCGGTTTTCCCCTTTATTGTTAAATTAAATATCTTCCACTTACAACCATTTTGTTGCATCACATATCGGTAAAAAAAAACTTTGAAATGAAACTTCGGGGTTGCATTCCATTTTGCTACTCAAAAAGACAACCTCCTAAAAGTTTTTGATGAGATAACGAAGACGATTTTAAAACGACACCATCTTAATTTGAATATTTTAGTCAAATTGATTTTTCAATTTTGATTTGTAATGTCTATAGGTTGGTTGTATTATATAAGTATGCCACTAGTTTTTAAGTCAGTGTGTTTCAACTTCTGAGAGGGGACACTGGCAGAGGAGCAAGGGTAGGAAGAGCCGAAATAAGGTCATTAATAAAATAAAGACATAAACAATAGGAGTTAATAATAACGCTGGTAGAATCTTCAGATTCCATCTTTTACAGACAAGCTCTTCCTGCGTTAGTCTCTTCCATGCCGTGACAATTAAGATAGTGTCTTCTCGAAAATCATTATCGTTTTGTATCGCGTTTTTTGTGTTTTCAGCCAAGTCAATTCCTCTTGCCTTATGAGACAAGATCCAATATCCATGTGCTAATATCAATATTCCGTAGTAGTTATCACAACGCAGTAGCTGTTGGAATCATAACTTAAAATTAGGCTACCTAATAAATGTATGTTGCTTATATATTTATCTAGTTTTATCGAAGTTTAAAATAGAAAACCGATTATATTTAAATTATGTAAATGAACAATAATCTCGCAGTAAAATGGTTTAAGCTAACTGTTGTGAAATATGATAGCTCCTTGGTGTACATTGTGCACAAACACAACTCAAGCTGCTGAAAGAGAAATGCATATATTAATATCCATGAGCGGAGACTTGGAATCGCTTCATTGTGAGAAGCCGGGACACCACGGTAGACATTTTACCTATCCCAGGATTCCGTGTTT
Source organism: Mimachlamys varia (assembly GCA_947623455.1). NCBI lineage: Eukaryota > Metazoa > Mollusca > Bivalvia > Pectinida > Pectinidae > Mimachlamys > Mimachlamys varia. The sequence continues at coordinate 24,026,383 of OX392538.1, forward strand.
TCATGGGAACCGTTATTTCGACTGCAACACAGCAGCTCTGGTTTCCATGGTATCTAGCTTTACCATAAAAAAACTTACTACAATTAAAACTGTGTACATTTATTTAAGTGTAATTTCGTTGTAAAATTAAATACACTTAACGAATGTTGTGGAATATGATAGCTTCTTGTGTTTAATGTGCATAAACACAACTCCAGCTGCTGAAAGAGAAAATGCATATTTTATTATTCATGAGCGTCTTATAACATTTTAATAAATATGTGTCACCAGCTGTCTTTATATACAACCAGATATAAGGGTATATAAATAATGCATCATTTAGGCCATTCTAATGGTTCTTTGTTCTATTATAATATTATATTCAGGTTTCTTCTCTCCTTCGTCTTAATTACAAATATTCAAAAGCAACTAGTGAAGCTCTATGAAAATATGGTTTTCATTTCAGTAGCTGTTTTTGTTGTTTCTTTAGCATTGAGCTGTATTATGTGTGGTTATTATCAGGCGCGCATTATAATTTGTTTGCTGTCAAAATCTGCCATTCAAATAGCCCATAGATAATATACAAAAATAATTAATTATGATATCGCGTGATGCGTGGTATTAAAACCCACATCAAAGACACAGCTCACAAAGACATTTCATAGTGACAATATCATACATATATAAATATTTCACGTACCTAGGCATCGTGGTTCTTAAGAAGAAGTCGGATGAAGTTTCGACTCATTTGACCTATGAGATCATAAATATCGGTCAAAGACGCTTATGGTAGAGAAAATTTATTTCGTTAATTAATTGTTTATATATCTTTCGGGTTATTTTGTTTTTTTTGTTTTTTGTTTTGCTAATTAAGAGAGAGAAGAGCTTGTCCTTCATAGTCACTACCCATTGTATACAAATATTTGAACAGTCTGTTTAGCTGTACAAGTCAAACATGTTAGCGGATGATCCTGTTATTTCATACCTTATCGCGATATCGCATTCCATTCACTTGGCCAATATTTGCTTGGTCACTACTCTAAGGCTTTCGACAAGCTAACTGCTCTAGTGAAGATTATGGTTGAATGTTACAGATAATACAAGATAGCATTTCTGTTTACACTCCTTTCTTAGAGTATGGTTAGTTTTAACAAAATAGAGTTTTTTTGAAAGATGACAGGTTAACAGGTGTTTCCAATTTTTTCTGTATTTTATTCCTTTTTCTTTAAAAAAAATTCTTTTAATTCATATATATGAGTGGGTTTTTTTCACTGGAAGATGGATTAGAACTGTGTGTCCATTTTGTATTCATTTTTCCTAAACCGACTTTGAAATCGATGTATATGAGTGATTATTCCACTGGAAGATTTCCGAAGAAATCAAAAAACAATTATGCGCCATATACAATTTTCCTCTATGATAAAATAGCAAATCATCTGTTTACAACGGTTTAAATGATCATCGGAATTTCAAAGGAGGATATCCATTACGTCAGTTTTAAGAAATGATTGGTTTCTAAACGTTTATGGCCGCAAGTTGAGCATAAATATGGCATAATCACAAGTACAACAGCATAATCGCAAAGAAGATTACAAATAATATATACGTATCGTTGATGAATAAAGATACATAAAGTAGCATGAAAGACGGTTGATAGTGTACTTCTATTGACATATTGATACTACATATTTGGAAAATGTACAAATGTATATAATTGTTGGGAATAACAGTATTTTATTTTCGCTTTCATACCCAAATTATACATTTTTTCTTCGGTATTTTTCTAAATACTGTCCAACAGAAGTGTTGATGTGTTTTATGCAGCATAAAACTGTAGACAAGGAATACTTGGTAAACATGCAGAGAGTACCGAAGGTTGCTTCAGTACTCTAATGATTTTTTCTCTTTATTTGAAAGACCAACAGCCACTAACAATATTTATTAGCAATTTAGTGACCTGTAATAGTGTCTAAGTGACCAAATTCCACGGTTGCCATGTACACTTTGATACTTATCAGCAATGACCGGTAGCCTCAATGTACGTCCAGAGCTTGCAGAGATTATAAGAATATGTAGGGTGATTTCAGGAGGAGATACAGTACAATAACTTTGCTAGAAAATATAGCAGTAGCCATGCATTCTGTCATGGCGGCTTTAGGTAATTATTTCCTTGCCTTTATCATATTAAGTCTACCACTTGTGCATGGTGGGCTTAATAGCTATGCGCAAATCGTCTATCAATGGAAGTCCCTGGATTATGCATGGCCAAACGACACTGTGAAGCAACAGTACATCACGGACAAGCGATTCATTGTGGAAAATAATATCATTACTGGAGTTAAAGTATTCGATGGAAACGTTTACGTGACCGTGCCAAGATGGAAACCAGGCGTCCCATCAACGCTTAACAAAGTTATTAACAATATGACAGATACAAATGAAAATATATTGGAGCCATTTCCTGATTGGAAAATGCAAACTATGGGGGATTGTGACGCGCTCCAATATGTCCAAAGCATGGAGATTGACCCCAACACTGGACACATGTGGATAATAGATTCGGGGCGAATCAATAGACTGACCGGTCATCCGCAAGACCTGTGTCCAGCTAAATTGGTAATTTACGACGTCCGAAATGGCCAGCTCGTTCACGTCCACGAGTTCCCCGACACCGTTGTTTCCAGAACATCTAATTTTATGAACGATATTGTTCTAGATTATGTCAATGGCGTTGCCTCATTTGCATATATCACAGACGCTGCTGATGCCAAATTGTATGTGTACGACTGCAAACGTGATACGTCGTATTTCTATCAACATCCGTCCATGGCGATCGAAACTGGTACGGAGACAATTAATATCGGAGATAACCAAGTGACAACGAGCGTCACTATTGATGGAATAGCAATGAGTTCCGACTTCCGGTTCCTGTACTACTGCGCAATGAATGGCTACAAGCTGTACAGAGTTTCAACAGCTTTGCTTAGAAATCAATCATCAATCTTGTCTGTTGAAACCGTTGGCCGAAAAAATGACCTCACGGACGGAATGGCTTTCACCGATAAGGCATTGTATTTCGGAGGCTTGACCATGAATGCTCTTTATAAGTGGACAACCAGTGGGGTCAAGTACAGCTCGTTTAATCAAGAAATTGTAATCTCCAACGAAACAAGTCTCCGTTGGGTGGACACTATGGCCGTGGATGAGCAGCAGAATCTCTGGCTAGTTGCCAACGGGTTGGACATGTTTGTGTCAGGAAGAAGAAACATTACACAAACAAATATGTTTATTTGGAGAATACCAATAGGAGAAAATGGATACCTTTCTTCTGCAAAATCACGAACAAAACATAATGTTTCGAACGGAAATATGAAAAATATAGCTTGTAATACAGTGTTATTGTCAGCGTTTGCTGTATCTATCATTGTATCATTGATACTATAAAACATATGGTATTCTTTGTTTAGTTTGAACGTTTCACGGGTGATATGTTTTCGCTATTCCTTACTATCAAAGATAAAACAAACTTGAATGATAAAACGGAAATGCATGTTTATTGTATAACATCTTTCAAATATGTGACAGACAAGAAAATGGATGTCATTTTAGAATTGTTTGTTATGTTAATATTTCATGGATTTTCATAGCGTCTTTTGCAGGGCTGAAGTATAAATAAGTAATCTCGAAAATTATATCATCTCCGATGATATTTGACAATACAACTTTCGTGTCCTTCGTGATAACCGCCTTCTTTACTACATTTCCTGATTGACATGCAATAACACGGCAATGTTAATAGGTTAATGTCTTACAACTCAACAACTGCCATTTTGAATGTAATATGTATACATATATGTTGTGTAATGTAAAGAAAAGGGCTTCATATTAAGCTGTATAACGTATGCCCTGTTGCATTTAAACGCAATAAAATATGATTTAATCAAAAAATGAAACTATTTTATACTTTGCAATCGAAAGTACCATTAAGTAGTTATGAGCTTTTTGTCATCATATAGGCCGTATCTAGAGTTAGTTAATCATTCAGGGACGAAAATCCTCCTTCAAAAGGAGCAATTCCTTCTTTTTAATAACTTTGCTGTAAAGTTAATTCTTTAAATTTCCCATTAAAACCTCCTCAGAATGTGTGTTTCCTCCTTTTTCACAATTGGCTGTTTTCATCTCTGTTACACCCAATTAAAGCGATGACAAAATATCCAGATCTATCCAACTCTTGGTAGTTTGACGTTTAGAGGCAGAACTTAGTACACATGGATACAAGGAACGCAGTCATAATAGAAATAGGTTTGATGACATGCGCTCAAATGTGTCTGAGTTACTGGGTTTCACGACCATTATTGTATAACAGTATGTATTTACATTAACATGGTATTGTCACAACATAATATCTTTAACAGCTGTGTCGTTGATGTGACTTTAAATCCCATGCATCACGCGACACAATTCAAGGTGAACTAAAACAAAGCAGACCGGAATTTAAACAAGCATGACGGCAGCTGAAATATGGTTTGGCAATGTGCGACATATCTACGGTGGCTGTGAACGGACATCAAATACAAATAATTATTGCGTGGGAACGAAATACTACTTCGTGTGTAAACATCAAATTCTCATAATCAGAACCGAGTATCATTGTCAATCACAACAAGTAAACACACTACTGAGTATACTCGAAAACGTCCATCTTCATATCACTTTAAGATACATAATATTTCTCAATGAGACAAAGATGGCAACCATAAAAATTGCCCATAGTTCTGATCAATCTGCATCTCTCGAATCCTTGTGTTGTTAGTTTGTTTGTCAGCAGTCGACATCGATAACGAAAATCCCGATATTTAGAGCAAGCCCTAGGATATCGAATCAACTGCGACATGTAAACACCATAGGTTGGAGAAACATGGATGTGACTATCAAGAAATGGAAAGTCCACGATCGGAAAAATTAAAATCATCACGTTTATCGAAGAAGAGTCTGTTGTGCTCTTTATTTCAAGTTCAGAAAGGTATATACGATCGACGTGGTCAGCAAACTTCTTGTTGTTTAACTTAAAACATTAACGACAGAGAAAAATGTAAATATAAACATTTAACTGCTTTTGTATGGTCGTTTTGATCTATGTTAATGCCAGAGCTTTGCAAGCAAACACATCTATATGCATTATAAAATTATGTCATTTAAATAGATGATAAATCTGTGTACAACACAAAAACAGTTAAATAATTAGCACAATCTTCAAAAATGAGTTATGATAGTTATGATGTCAAATGCCGGTATGAGTCGGGAGTTATTCTTAAATTAAATTATTCTTTAATTTATTTGCGCATTATGTTGACTTTCTTCAACACTGCAACAGATCTAGACGCTTACTCTTCCGGAACACCTGGTCTTTTTCTCTTGTACTTTTACAAGGATATCCATGTAAATATTTCCTTTGTTCCTAGTTTGCCTCTAGTTTAATCGATTTTGAATTCGGATTATGGTTTTGTTGACGGTATTCTCCGATTTTTTTGGTTGAAACTGTTATGATTTCAAAGATTACGACAGCGGACTCTAAATTGTTAATTTGAAAAATTACGCGGTAGTTACGGTAGGAGGACAAAACTACAATGATTTGTTGTTTTCTTTGTAAACGTTATCATTGTATAAGCTCTTATCATACCCTCAGCAAATAGGCACTGATTCTTCATTATTTATTTATTTATTTATTTTGAGAGTTTTATGTCCTCACATGGCCTTGCGACCTTCGGTGGACGAGAAAAGATAGGAAAGAGAGCAGAAGGGATAAAGTATGTAGGAGGAAAGGCAAGGGGAATGGGTAGAGAGGGTGGTATAGGAGTCGTCTGACCTACCAACCTACATAGGGGCGCTATAATTTTGAAGACGACCCCTTTGCCTAAAATTGTCCTACCTAAAATTCGGTGGAGGCAGTTTGCCGGTCATTCTTCATAATGATTGGCTAGCATATTAAATGACGTTTCAGTACTGGTTTGTAATAGTTCGCTACCCTTTGAAATGATACTTCTGTCCCTAATGTATGTTTCATGTTAATATATGGCCACTTTCACCCGGATACACTGTAACACTGTCGTGAATAAAGTACAAAAATGTTCTCGACATTTGAAAGAGAAAGTATTTTGCGAACTCCCTTTTGCAGTTTAATGAATTTATACCTAGTTCTTTTGCGATGCAAACGAGGAAATAATGTGGCGATTTATGTACATACAAACATGCAAGACTATACAAATAAATGTATTTTATTTAGTACACCTGTCTTCATGTTTTGAACTCTAGTTCGTTTTAAATGACCATTTGAGCTTAAGAAGGCAGATAAGTGTAATGTACTTCATAAAATTCAGATCCTAAATCATGAATCTTCGATTGGAGGTCTTGTTAAAAATCATTATCGGTGCGAGATATCTCTGTTAGGAGGCTAATATTTGTTTGCAGCAACGGTGGTATGTAATTTTTCATTTTGGACTTGTGTTGATTTTCAAATACTGTAAGCAGTTAACTTATATTAGCGATTTTCGCGCTAAAGGCATTCCGCTCAATTATTATTCCGCTAAATACAATCAATTACAATTCTTGTATACTGTTTTGGGGTGATATGAAGATGGACGTTTTTTGAGTATGCTCATTAGTGTGTTTACTTGTTGTGATGAACACCTGGTCTTATTACCTTGTACTTTTACAAGAGTCTCCATGTCAATCTTTCCTTTGTTCATATTTTGCCCCTGGTTTAATCGATTTTGAGATTACTACATCAAGTATAGTGAATGCGTTTATTCATCATAGTGCTCATCTGTATAAATTTGGCTATGCGCTAAATTTTGAGTGCACGAAAATAAGTACATTAACAACAATTAGCTGTTTAGTAAGAATTATCAGATCCGACAGACTGCTATATTGATACTGACGGCGGTACTATTCCATAAAAACACTACCTGATCAGCAATCGTTACTGTTTCTCACCTCTAGGAACTAGATCCGGTATGATATCAAAATGTGCGTGTTGCTTTTCCAATTCACGACAGGCTATGAAACATCTTATAACAAAAGTCTGTCAACCTCCATTTCGCTAGGTTAATGTATCTCGAATTTAACATGTTTATCTAAATATACGGAAACTAGGTATATTTATACCAAAGAAGAATGCTAAGAGTATGTGAAGGATTAGAACAAATGCATGTTATTTTACCTAAAGATCCAGATACTCCCTTTACATAATATTGAACTTCAATTCATGAACTATTTTCTCAATAATGAACAAAAGAGAAGCATTTATTTATGGCTTGTCTCATTTTAAAATTTTGATCATATTTAAGTACTGATTCTATTATTAAATGATTTCAAGATTTTAAAGATAAAAAATAATATTTTCCATAGAGTCCTTTGCATAAAGCAAACAACTCGCAATATAGTGTGCAACAAGGATCCTTACTAGGGCCATTAATGTTTTAATATAATTATATTTCAAATGAGAAAAATCAATAAAATTGTTCATAAAAAGCTCACCGTTAAACACCATTATAAGGAACACAACTAAATGTAAGACGCAGTTTTCGCAATATTTTATTCAGATTATTACCGTCAAGATGTCTAGTGATCTTCTGAAGCCAATACTTTTACTGGAATTTGTTTAGCGTGAGTTTCAAGAAATCCGACTACGTTAATCTAAACGGTCAAGAACTCAATGAACCCAACAATTAATCAATGTTTGTTTAAGATAACTTGTAAATTTGCTATTCCAGGACGTGAACCCCTCCTTTAAAATATTCCTGATCCGCGAATGACGTGTTAATCATGTAAATACATGTATGTTCTCATTTTTAGCCGGATATACTTCATTCAGTTGGCGTGCATGTTTTATAGAAAAGTATATATAGTCCATACAGTGTAACAGTAAAATACATACACAACGGAATGACGTCACTGATATATAATGAACATATCAGAAAAACACATGCAATATACTTAAGAATATAAAAACATTCGACAATAACAAGTATTTATTTACTTATTAATATTGTTTTATTAACGGACAAGCACTTGCTATAAGTGATTTAATTTAGTACATTTTGTCATTTTTACCTCAATTCTTATAAGCGTTTTGTATTGATTTTCTCTGGACAGCAACTTAAATATATACATAATTGTTTGTCTGATACAGTAAGTACCAATAAATTGACATTTTAGAACAAATGAATTTTATCTTCTACATAATTTAAACAACATAAAGAACACCCCTTGCTTCTTTTTTAATGTCTTGGAAGCTACCAGTTGATTTATTTAGTTTATGAGAAAATATTCTTATCAGCACGAACCCCTTCAAGTATTGATTATCAGCTGTGTCTTAAAGTATATTTGTATACGAAACTCATTAAAACGTTATATTTCTATACTTGAAGTACTGTAAAAGCAAATATTTTCACGCTTGGAATTTTTCCTCCAAACTGTTCGCGGTGTGGAAATTTTCGCGCTGTAGTCATGCTGTTTTACACTGCGTACCTGTATTACTATTATACACTGTAGAGTTTGAATGGTGTTAAATATGTTCGTGTGTGGATATATTTAATGCAAGCGAAATAAGCGAAAATTGCAACACCGCGAAAATATCCAATTTTACAGTATTTCCTTTTTCGAAATATTTCTGTTTCAAAATACAAATGATTTTTTCTTTACTTGATTTATATCGCCGTCTTTCTTTCCCAAAAACATCAAAATTTTAATGAGTCATTACATATAATTGAAATGTATTTACAATTTACATCCCATGATATATATCGTGAGACAAATAGGGCAGAAGAAGGGGAAGGTCAAGCCTTCAAGTTCTGTCTTAGATTAATCTCTAGTTGACTAGGGAACCATTTCATTTATCTTAAAAGTGGAAAACAGGGTAAATTATATTTAGGACAGGTTAAAAACGAAAATGTACGAATCATCAGAGGGACGCCTACAAATGCATGATGTAATATTGATAAAGTTAGCTCTTAATAAATCCTTGTATAATGAATATGTTGGACTTGCATGGTCCAAAGGTAATGGAATGTTGTATTCTCGATTTGAAAACGTTTAAGGTTTCAGATGATTTAATATTTTCATTGACATCCTTTCTTGCTTCAATAGTTGATGAAAAAAAAGTTTTGAATAGTTTTTCATTCGACAATGGAGTATTTTTTCCTGGTGTGCAATCGAAATATGAGCGGTAATTACCTCACAAAAACAGTTCAATGCTTAAAGAAACACGAAAAACAAAAACTGAAACGTAAACCATATTTGAATGGGCTTCACTAGTTTTCTCTAAATATTTACAAGAAATACGAAGGAAAGGACAACCTTTGATGTAAATATAATATTATAATAGAACAAAGGAGCATTAGAATAGCCTATATCATGCATTATTTATATACCCTCAGACTTGGTTGGATGTCGACAGCTGGTAACAATTATTCTGTACAATGATATAAGATGCTCATGAATAATAAATTATTAATTTTCTCTTTCAGCAGCTGGAGTTATGTTTCTACACACTGAACACCAAGAAGCTATCATGTTTCACAACAATCGTTTACCTTGGTAAGCCATGTTAGTGTAAGCCATCTTTCAAACGAGATTATAGTTTAATTTACATCATTTTGATTATAATCAGTTCTATATTGAACCTTCGTTTAAACCAGATGTGCAACACACAATAAAGATGTAGCTCCCATCTTAAGTCATGGTTCAAATGCTGTTACGTTGATAGATACCATAGTGTAAATTTTCGTCCGCATAATTCAAAATTTAAGATTAAAATATCTCTTTGAATAGTGCATCCTTGTGTTCCAGTTGTTTAGTTCACTCCACAGTTTATATACATGATATGTATAAACAGGCACAATACACGCTTCATTTTGTTTCTTTCTATTCATAAAAAAATTGAGCAAATTAACAAGTATTTGTCCTACAAAAGCAGTATACTGAAACTTTATGATGACACTTCTTGCAATAAAAAATACAATATTTATATGAACAACATGTTATCTTAAACAGTAATCTTATGATTTTCAGTCTGCTTTTTATATTAATTTATTGTTTCAGGGGCCGCGGTGGCCGAGCGGATAAAGTGTCCCATCATTCTACCGCTAGCCCTCCACCTCTGGGTAGCGAGTTCGAATCACACGTGGGGCAGTTGCCAGGTACTGACCGTAGGTCGGTGGTTTTTCTCCGGGTACTCCGGCTTTCCTCCACCTACAAAACCTGGCACGTCCTTCAATGACCCTGACTGTTAATAAGACGTTAAACAAAATAAACCAAACCAAATTGTTTATAAGATCGATACCAATACTGAATCGTTGTGAGCCTACAATGCATTTCATATGGGAGAGTGATTAAGGTGTGGGTGACTAGAGAGGGATACGTGTATAAGGCGCCTGCCAGAGACCATACTTGATATCCAGGGGTTACGTTCACCTACGCTCTCTACACTCCCGGAATATGGCATGACAAAAATTGAAGGCTCCATGTACGCCACCTTGTAGATGAGGCAAGAAGACTGGTTCAATTTTTTGATGTATGCCAAAGGAATCTCGTGGTCAAATAAAGGAAAAAATTGACAAGTTTTGAAATCGGTTGAAGCCCTTTTGTTATCTTCAAAAGAATGACATCAGCCTAGCAATTGTTCGGGTTTTTTCCTAGAGACTACTCTCAGTTGTGTAATGACATAATCTAAGTGTATACAGAGCGTAGTGTGAGTGTAACTTTTGGATTTCAAGGATGGCCAGGGACCAAAAAACCTTAACACTTCAATTTCCCAAATACCACTAGTGGAATATAACCGTCCGGACTTTTGATTGGTTGAGAAGTTGAACTTTGACCGGAAATGTGGATTGTTGACGACGTCATCGATTGTTGACGTCGTCACAGGTTGGCGGGAATGTATTCGAGATGATGTGATTTCCCGCAAATCTGCGATTCACCCTAGAAAGCAACACTGCAACTGCCGACTAAATATCATTGTGGTAGAAACAGGTCACACGACTCGTGGTTATTGGATATGGAATTTATTTCACTCAAGTTGATTATTTTTTTAAAGTTACAAAAGACACTCGCTAAAGCTCGTGTCTTTTGTAACTTTTAAAAAATAATAAACTCGAGTGAAATAAATTCCATATCCAACAGCCACTCGTTGTGTAACCTCTATAACTTCAACACATTTTATTAATTTACCTGGCGGTCCTGAACATATTGGTAAGCGAATGGACAACAGAATTGTACGTAGCCATGATAATATTGGATGTTTTTTTGTTCAAATTTGTCCCTGATTTAATCGATTTTGAGTTCGGATTATGGTTTTGTTGGCGCTTTGGTATTCTCTGATGGTGTTTCTGTAAAGTGACCTGGTGACGTTTTACTTAAAACAGTTAACATTTCTAAAACATAAATATCGTATACAAACAACGCTGAGATTTTTTACATTAAAACTTGTTATTTATATTTATGGGCAGAAGCCAAATTGGACCAGTACCCACATCAGATCACTTTTTGTTAAAAAAAAACAATTTTGTAAATCAATAAAGATGTCAATAGTAATGTAGTCTTAGCAACAATATTCATACAACGTTTTTTTATCATCAGGTGATTACATTTTAAGTTCAAACTGCACAAGAAAACGCAATTCAGTTATTTTCAATACATGAGCTGTTATATAGATCCCAGTAGAGCAGAGGCTATAGGAAAAAGACCCGGCAAAATATCGAATCAGAAAGGGCGTGTCAAATTACAATGAAGAAGAGTGACCACGAAGATTAACTCACGGATGTTTATATAGTACATGAGGGCATGTCGACAGGGATCATTTTTTAGTACATCCGGGTACAGAACCACATATACAAGGCGTGGTAATAAAAAAATAGACAATGAATATTTCATTGCAGCGAAAAAAACACTATATTAGAATGATACTTGTATCAGTGTAAAATTAAACCTGTGATCAATGAAATTGAATAATGAATCTTGAATCCTATTTAAACTAAAAAAAGGTTTTGTAAGAATAATATTCTATTTTTTGGAACGTGCGAATCTGTTTTGTACGAAAAAAACAACATGTTATATTAATGATTTTAAAAACGAATACTGTATTATTCAATACAAATCACATAATTATCACATAAATATAAATATCAATTTTAACAATTGTAAATATCTCACCGTTTATGCTTTGCAAATTTTAGTGAGTTTTTTTTCAGAAAACTGTCATCGTGTCCACTGAAAATCTGTACCAAAACCCAATTTCTTGCTTTAATTCGTAATTCGTCAATGCTTTGGAATACTTTTGACGAGACTTAAGGATGCCGCCTCATCGTGCTCTGGATTTGGCCTTTATACAGTAGCCACCCTTTAATTTTCGCTTGGGTTGGGCACTTCGATTGACTAGATTGACTCAATCGTTTATCTAGAGCGATAATAATCTGAATCCCCCCATTTTGAATCCCTGCTTTATATTCTTGCACTCCACCTACTGGCGTGGATTGTTAAGCGTTCACTACGTTTGAATTATAACTCATAACAGTTCTGCACAGTAGCCATACATGTAGATTTAACAAAACTGTGTCTATTTCAATGTTTGTACCTTGAATATATTCAGAATCTGGAGATGTCTAATTTGCATTTTCACATGATTTAGGCGAGAAATAATAAAGTTTCTTTAAGCACATAATCCGTGCTTGAACATAACAGCTTCAGGAATACTCCTTCATTTAATCAAGGTGAGGCGAAGCCGAACCTGATACATGGTTATTTTTTTTTTTTAAACCTGATATTTTTTCCGTATCAGGTCACTAACAAACTGTGTAACGAATTTATTCTGCTGAAAGCTTATACCCCTATTATTTATTAGGGAAAATAGCATGAGCTGGACTTATATTCTGAACTTTCTGTCTTGCGGGCGTCAACATAGAAATGTCAACGTTTCCGCCAAACCACACCTCATGAAATGTTTCAAACGTAAAGTGTCCTGGGCCTTTTCGCTTAAACAAGCTTTCCGCTTTCTCGTTGCATCTCAAAGTTTTGTTATAATTTACTTTCTGGCGTTTTCAGACCAATTCATCTTCCGTGGTGTGGCCGAAGTGTTTAAGAGCAGACATGATTGATATTGAAAACAGAGTGCTTTCAGGAACGATAACTCGTTACTGACGGAATGTAGTGTCGTGATACGTATTTTTTGTGACCCGATACAGGATCGTCCAGGACGTCATGTGACGTTGTTTAACCAATGTGATAGTGAGAGTTTTGCCATCAGCAGAATAAAGAGTAAAACATGCAAGATTGGTTTACTATTTAGTAATAATTTAAAAGCGTTTGAAAGAATATAGCAAAAACATAAATGCTGGTGTACAGCAAGGATCCGTGCTAGGGTATTCTTTGTTATTTTAATCTTTACAAGTAAATCACACTGCAGCAGAGGTTACATGGATTCATACCTTTCTGCTGAAGAATATTTTTGTTGTAAAAATGGCTTATTAGGTAAAATAAGACAAATAAAGTGCTATTTTTGTCAAACAAAACACTGATGCTGATGTTTTAACTTTTGACCTAATGGTTTGCCTTCGGGGTTTGTGTATATATACATTAACACTTCAGTTTTAAAGCAAAAATGTATAGGTTTCATTGTAAGTGAATACAAGTCAGTTCCCGATCCAAATGTGAAAAAGCATATATAAATAATTCAGTATTTCTTTCAAGCAAAACAAAATTATCAAAATAATGTCCCAGTTTTCTTACATTTACTTCAAGAGCGCAAGTAAATCTATAGTAATCACATGAAACATTTGAAATAGTCATTTGTTTGTGCAATAGGTGTTTTTTTCCGAAGACGACCTCGACGAATTTATAACATGAACATAAGGAAAACATGCATTCTTCCTTGTCTGGAAAGGCAAACTTGACCAGTGGGACTGAAAAAAAAGATTATCGTAAAATAATTATACTTAAAATATCTATTTGACGAGTGACCTATCTTTCAACAGTTTAGCAATATGGATGCAACTGCGATCTCATCAAACATTTTAATTGGTTCATTCAGACCAAGTAAAAGCTAATATCAGTTCATTCTATTTGAAAGTTAATCGAATTTGGGTCGAATTAATGTCACTGATATGAAAACTTCGAACACCAAAAGCAGACGTCGTCACATATACGTCAGCATGTTGTTAGATTCGTTTTTTATTTGATATAATTGCAAAAAAGTGTGTGTATGAAATAACCAAAACAAAACGGGTTTGACGTTTAAACACAATTATTGAAATTGAATAAAATAAAAAACTTCATTTAAAAGATTTTTTACGATGCTTAGAAGGAGTGGTTAACAAAAACTAAAGGGGAATTGCGTACACCTTAATGTCAACAAAGTTTTGGGTTAAAATCACATAAATGTGAAAAACAATATAAGGCCCGCTATGTCCACTCTTATTGCAAAAATAAATAAAGGTGATAACGCGTAACTTATCTTAAATAAGATGAAACTTTTTTTTTTGCTTTAAAAGTTTGTGTGTGATGGTGTGTTAGCGTGTTTTTTCACACGGGTGACAAATCAAATGCTTTAGTCGTCTTTTTTTTTAATTAAGTAAATTACTTACGTTTAGCCAAAACACATGAGTCCATTTATGGACTAAGTAACCCTGATGACGGCGACATACCATCCAGTTTTTCAGGTCATTAAATAAAAGTGAGAAAGCTGTCGGCGATGTAGAAGCGAGTGATGGATTACTGCTGTATAATAAACATCCGTTACCTGTGTGGTTATACATTATATCGTGTGTACAGGAGATAAGTCTACCTGCACCTGTTCCGTGATAGCTTAAATGTTTCTAGGAATACCTGAACTAGTTACAGTTTGTGCCCCTATGAATCACTCATATATATATACTTACAATGTTTTATAACAATTAAACAAATGCAGAGACACTCGTGTTATTCCGTTATATTTTGTTTAACCAAACATAATACCGATATAACATTTCTTATGAAACAACAGACAGGGCGATTTGCAAATTTTTACATCTTGGATAATGTGACCATATGATTTCCAAATAGTGTCGGATTAGACAGGTAGATCTATCCAACACGTCACTTGTTTTGCTGGGTCAAAAACAAAAACATTAAGAAAACAAACGCATAGGCAAAACAAGCCCATTATCAGTCTGAAATTAAAATCATATCTAAATGTAAAACATATTTAAGATGATTAGCATCACAACATTAGAATCGAGTCGCATAGAGGAAGCACGAATGCGCACGACCCCGATGAAATGATAATTATCCGCTGCTTTTGAGAGCAATATCCAAGATTTCAATTCATTTTACATTTATTGATACTGAGACGATAGAATATCAGTTATTGGATTTAAAATGAGATCGCTTGCATGCAAAAACTAAAACCTGTTCATTTCCATCACAGAGGGAATCAAAATAGCCTTTCAGTTACAAATATTTTTATGTTATTGATAAAAATAGTATGAATGATACGAGTCGTTATCACTCCCCGCAAACATACAAAACCAAACGCCTGTCCCAACTGTCTTGTGCGTTTTTTGTTTGTTTGTTTATTTGAGTAGTTTTACGTCCGTTTAACTACTCTGTCTTCGTCCCTAGCTTCTTCTTCTATCTAGGTCAAACAACCTGTGCATGAGAGTAAAAATCACATGAAAATAATCTGAATGTATTGGCAATTTGTCAACAATGTACATTGTATACCTGTGAGCTGTACGATAGGTATGTTCTGTAGCCCATCATTACAATGTACTTGTGACGTCACAATGGCTGCACGCCTACTAGGAAAGGTAAGCACAAACTGATATATTGTTACAGATCAACGTTGCTGTTCTTCCTTTTTTTGACAGAGTAAAAGAATGGATATCTTCAACACCGTGCATCTTTATTTTTATAAATACGGAAAAAAGTGTAATAACTATATTTCAAACAGAAATACTCATACAAAAGAACTGAAATGTACAAATAACACAGATTTTATCTTATCCGGATGTGGTCTACATCGTATTTGAACCCGGCTTTGTGGTGATTGCCCCATAGATGTATGCAAGTCATTTTTGATTAGCAACTCCGCTCCTCCCGGATCTGTTGTAGGGACATAGACGCTACCGGACGTGTCCTGTGTATATAAACTGTGTTTCGGCCGAGGTGTTTCATTGCACGGACACACACAGGTCGACATCATGAGCTTGTTTCTGTATATCTCCGTTATTGCCGGTTTGTGGCTCACGAAGAGCTGCAATACAGCCGTGATAGATACACCGGAAGTAGTTTATAGCTGGCCAAATCTCGAGTTCGATTGGAGAAGCGAGAACCAGAAACAAGATTATATTGCTGATGGCCGATATATTCCCGAAAACAATCCGTTTACGGGGATTAAAGTATACAAAGGGAAAACTTATATCAACGTTCCAAGATGGCGATTAGGGGTACCATCTACACTCAATGTTGTGGTCGAGAAAAATGGCAAACCGTTTCTGCAGCCATATCCTAGCTGGGAAATGCAAAGTCTTGCAGGTGATTGCAACACATTTAAGTTTATACAGAGCATGGAGATCGATCCGAACACTGGGTTGATGTGGATCATAGATACAGGACGAATCAACATTTTCCCCGCCCCGACGGGATCTCAGGACCCGCAGAATCTGTGCCCACCAAAACTCGTCATTTATGATCTGAACAACAACGTCACAGTTCTTAAGTATGAGTTCCCACCTAATGTCGTGAACCCAAGCACAACATTTCTGAATGACATCGTTCTGGATTACGTCGACGGGGAGGCGAGATTTGCTTATATAACGGACACTTTTGATTTCAAAATCGTCGTATATGATAGAAAACAGAACATGTCTTATTTTATCCAGGACCTTCCATCCATGTCTCCGGAAAGTCCAACCGCTGGTGATATTTCTGTTGGTAATATAAGTCTATCGGTGGGGGTTCTCGGAATCAATGGAATAGCCATGTCACCGGATTTCAAATACGTGTATTATGGACCTGTGGCTGGAGTTGGACTCCATCAAGTGCCAACATCGCTTTTGCGCAATCGTGAAAGCAGTTCCGCTACGTCATATCCGGAAATAAGGAAAGTGGGAGACAAATTTACACAATCTGACGGCATGTTGGCTACACAGGCCGGTCGAATATATTTCCCGGCTTTGTCCGTTAACGCTCTGTGGAGATGGGACATGGAAAAAGATCGATTGGATCAGGGTGTGTCCGAAAGTGACGTCATCATGCGAACGCAAGAAGAAGTAGTCAAAAATGACGACACGATGCAATGGATTGACACCTTAGGGATTGATGAAAAGGGTTGTATCTGGTTCACGGCTCCTGCTGTGCATCGCTGGATGACCGGAAACATGGACCTGTCGGGCGCGAGCGGTGACAACTTCTATATATGGAAAGTGTGCGTAAACGAACTTGGTTACCTCCAAAACGCTGACGTCAGTACGAAGGATTCAACAAATGGCGGAAATTCCAATGCTGGCAGAATGTCTCTGGTTGTCATATTAATGCATTTTATCAAACAGATCATGGCGTACGTTCAAGGTTTTAATTAATGGCATTTCATTTATTTTCTTACCAATTATTATATATATCTCATTCTAAATGTCCCAAATGCATTATTATTTAATGATTCCAATGATCTTAGACATAAAATCTATATAATTTATAATGTTGTCATACAAATGTTTAAAAAATGTTAATATTCATTTTTAGTAAAAATGTTCCATAAACATATCACAATTAGACATTTTGATATCTAATACAATACTATATGATTTGTTACTGTTACATATACATGCCGTTTATACATTTTCCATGTCTTTTATATTAAAAAAACATATTTTGTTCTTAAATGGTGTTTTTGTCCACTTTTCGATCATCAATTTCTGACGTTTCATTTACATTGTATTACTTTTCACTTTTTACGAAATAGTCTCTAAATGCACCTACTGTATGTATGGAAATATGTGTGCTGAAAAGCGTGTTTACATAAGCAGGATAGACGGCAGATTTAGAATCGATCCTGATAAGATATATCTGCATCCGCCTATCACACACCGTTAAACTTAGGGTTCTGGGCCTAAAACATTTCCAGGTTGTAAGACACAAACCCAATAGTTTATATATACATTCATTTCCACAAATTTAATCTCAACCCCGTTAAAATGGCTCCAACAAATTATGGTTGATATCCACTGACAAAGATTCCTCTCCCAGGGAGAAGTCAGAAGTCCCTCTCTCGATTGAAGACGTCCCTCTCCCCAGGGGAAGGCGGGACCCTAAATTTGTATTTCGTCATACTTCAATTCCAACCACAAGATAAATCTTTGAACCAATAAGAAAGGTTTAGTAAACACATATGCCCCCTCACCTCAGTCAGTCATCTGTGAGTGTTGTTTATGCCGTATGAGTCAATGACAGAGGAGCCAGGAGCATAAGTTCGCCTAAAAACACTAAACTTATTTATGTGCTGCTTCTTTATTTTATTTCACCGGAATGAATTTAAGTGTGATGAAAACATTTGAAACAAATTAAATTAATTAAAGGCCCAATATACGTAACTTTCGGCAAAACTTGTAGCGAAAACAAAGCCTATTAACTATTTATATTTATAGATTTAGTTAAGACTAAGTGATATCAGCAGTATTCAAGATGAATTCTTACGCGGTTACCGGTACAGCAGCAGTTGAAACTCGGTATTTGTTAACAAGCGTCCATTTTGAACTGTCTTCTAATTGTGGCTTGTTGTTGAAGTGGGCCCCACCTGAACTATTTTCAATTCTTTTGGTTTTTCTGTCAAGAGTTTCTTGTTAGTTACCGCTCAAGTTTATTTCGTTTTAAGCTTATTTTTGCATGGTTATCAACTGGATTTTTTTCAGAATTTTTCAGAATCTCGAAAAAATTCCTGAAGTTACGTATATTGGGCCTTTAAGATTTCTCATAAAGTTTTATTCAAATTAAGCCATTTAGGCAACGGCTTTTTACCGTGATCATATATAGGCTTACTAAAGCCGTGCTGTACACGTAGTTCCGCAATAATCATTGCATTCATTACAATATGATACCACAATTACATGTATACAATTGTGTACGGAGAAATGTTGCCGAGTTATACATTATCATGCTGTATGTTAGCACATTCATAAATTAATGGAAGATAAAAAGTAAATAAGGCACTGGAATAGTAATACTGCAAGAATATGTATTTTTTCAGTAAGTAATCAAAGGTATTTAGGCCTTATATTCAAAACATTAGTTATAAAACTTTTCCAAATAAACGCTTAATCAAAGTAGTTAGACAAACGAGAGAAACATTATTTGCGTATGATTTTCAAGAAATTGGGCTGACCCCATTTTTAGAGGTTTCGAAATTGCATCCCGTGACTTTTGGCCTGACAATCAACAGGGGTTATCTCCTACTACCAATTTCATGTTGAAGTATCATTACTTTCAAGCCAGGTTTTCAAAGATACTTAGCGAATACCAATTGTATATGTTACTTAATTGCAACCATTGACCTTTGATTTTTTTTACTTTAAGATAAAAAGACGTATACTGACCGACCAATTACACCATATGACCTTTGACCTAGATCAATAAGGGTCATCTGCTACCAATGGCCAACCCATGTATATAAAAATAGCATCATTATCAACGACTGCTCGGTCTCGGCAGAAATCAGGCAAACAGACACAGGCGTTACCACTGCACCACCCGACCACGCTATTTAATTTATCAACGACAACTTTCTATTTTTGTATTTATTATAATATGGGCCAATCATTGAAATGCCAAGTATTATTTTTTTCGTTAATTCATATTAATCCTTAACCACTTTGTTCACATATATCGGTAAACGTATATAGGTAATCATATATATACAGAAAAGATATGCCGGAAACCAGACACAGATACAGATATTTTATTAAAGTCTCACCTTCGTACTCATAATACATTGTTAAAATACACCGTATACTCTAGGGGCTGATCCTACGGAGTCCGAGTTGTATGCAGTTATATGTATAGAGGAAAACGCATTTTGATATGTTAGTGTATGTTGTAGGCTTTAAAAATGGGTTCTCAATCGCTAATGATGGTAGTACATGTATATGCGAAACTCCCTACATTCCAACAACAGTTGTTGTGACCAAACTCAACATGACTGCAGTAAATATTACACTAAAAGTTTTATGAGGATTCGTCCAAGAGAAGGTCTGAACTCTTACAAAAATCTGACACAAATTTGAGTGGAATTCGACAAGGTTCCAGATTGGGCAATGCCCTTAATAATTAAAATTCTCCACTTAAATCAGTTTATTAATGGATCGTCACCAAACCAAGACTTGACATGCATATTATCATGATGAATCAACATACCAAACGAAATTTCAATATCTCTATTCATTTTATTTCATTGATGAGTAAATGTGCGGAAATATGGTTCGATTCCTTCGACATCGTACTGTTACGTCAGAGAAGTGTATCGTTGGTTTCCGACGATGTTCCATCGATTGACATTTGAATCACTGAATAAAGACTACATATCGAGTCGTCATGGTTTAAACGTGTTCCCCAACCCAAAGTAACACTTTTTCAAAAACAAAGTTTCCCAAAATCTCTCAGGAAATGGCCAAGATATGACCAGTATGGTTTCTCGCCCAACGGGAAGCTTTTGGTGCATACTGGGGAAATCTACAGAGATTTCGATCGATAACCCGTTTTTTGTTTGTAAGCCCAGAACCTACACTACCATATAAAATGGGTTTCCTCTTTACATATAAATGCATACAGTATAAAAAATGAAGGACGCCACTCAATTAGAGAAATGAGAGACTATATAGACATAAGTATATCAATAGCACTTAT
Source organism: Mimachlamys varia (assembly GCA_947623455.1). Taxonomy (NCBI): domain Eukaryota; kingdom Metazoa; phylum Mollusca; class Bivalvia; order Pectinida; family Pectinidae; genus Mimachlamys; species Mimachlamys varia. The sequence goes on from OX392538.1 coordinate 24,047,287, forward strand.
CCAAGTCCGATTATAAATTATTTCTATAAAAAACAGTCCTTGTACACATCAGGTCTGTTTAAACATAAAACATATGACTTAAAGTTGTCATGTAAATGTATAGCTAAGCATATACCACTACTAATAATAATAATCTACAATAATTCGAGGATCTTTATACCGCTTCATCTCAACCTATAGGTCTCCTTAAAACGGTTCACAATTTTTTATCCGTTATTATAGGGCCTTAGCAACCAGCCAATATCGTTTCCAACTCTATGCGGAGCATACAACCGGTGCTGCCATTTCGGCGCCCACATCTAGCATTATACAATTTTAGCACTGCCCAATCATGTACTCCTACTCGGCGTCCTACCATGCACTAGACCATCGTGCCATCACATATTGGTCAACCTGTTTTTTTATACAATCCCTACTCCCCTAATATACGTCCTATCTCACCTATCCCTCATTTTGTTTGTATTCGTGTATTCGTTTCCCCTTCTCAATTTCAATTTTCTTTAATTCCAAATGCAATATACAGCATATAGGAAACAACGCAATACAATTACATACAGACATTGAATATACATTTCTTACATTTAAATGGTATACAAACTGGCGGAAAACATACCATAGTTGACTTACTATATACGTGTAGCTGATATATTTGTATAATAGTAATAAATTTAATAAACGTGATATTTTTAAAGTAGGGAGCGTGTATCCAATATTGCCTTCTTTTAATCCTTGTAATTAAAATCTTCTCTTGTTATCTACTAGCAATAAAACATACATTATTCATGAGGTTTTTTTCTTCGTTGACAAAATGTATTGTTCACCATATGCTCTATCAACATTTGTATGGGAAACAGATTTATTTCAGCTGCACAACTTGTTTGTTATATTACTGTTGTATGTTTGGAAAGAAATAAAGTGTATTCTAACTGTATATAGACCAGTAAGATATTTAACTTTTCTATAAAGAAATTATGCTGTCTTTTAAACATGTAATAATATCATGAAATATCGTTTAATTATCCAATTAGAAATTTTAAAATTTTAAGCCTTTACGATGCATATTAACTGGTTTAATTTTCGTATGTTCACTCCAACAATGCTAGAGGTTTAACTCGATGAGAACTTTTTGACAGGGCTCCATAGAGCAGGCAATGCTATCCCTGTCATACGTATAGGAAGATGAGATATAGGTTAAAGAAGTGAGAGTTACGTCCCTTCTGTTAGGACCACTCCATTTCAAAGAGCCAGATTTATAAATAGATACAATTTTAACAGCAAGCAGTTCGCGAGACTTCAAAAGCTATTTGCACAAATTAGTTCAACACTGAGAAAAAGCATGTGAAACGTTGAAAAGAAAGTTTGCCAAAGACTTAATATTAATTGATATCATTAAGAATATTATTTTAATCAAACACAATGCATGATTACTCCATCTATGTCAGGATATTAAAAATGCAAATTACTTACCAAATTCTTAGTGTTTGAAGTCGTATGTTAATCCATTTTTGTTGTATTATTTGTTGAAATTGTCCACAGAAAAGGTTAATTATATCACATTCAACTATTATTTATTATAAAAGAATAACGGGGCTATAAGTGTCTTCCTTTATAATTAAAGGCCCAATATACGTAACTTCAGGACATTTTTCTTGATTCTGAAAATTTCTGAAAAAAATCCTGTTGATAACCTTGCAAAAATAAGCCTAAAACGAAGTGACCAAGTAAAACTGAGCGGTTACTTACAAGAAACTCTGGACAGAAAAATCCGATGAATTAAAAATAGTTCAGGTGGGGCCTACTTCAACACCAAGCCGAAGTTAGAAGACAGTTCAAAATAGACGCGTGTGTACAAATACCGAGTTTCAACTGCTGCTGTATCGGTAACCGCATAAGAATTCATCTTGAGTATTGCTGATATCAGTTAACTTAATCTTAACTAAATCTATAAATATAAGGCAAAAAAATAAAATAGGCTTGATTTTCGCTTCAAATTTTGCCGATAGTTACGTATATTGGTCATGGGTAGATTTTCGCGAATTATATATCTCGTAATGACTATTAGATCTTTTCCCTAGGTCCTACCTGGCAACTCCCGGTAATCAAGTGAAATGAATTGTCTTCATTTACCCGACCACGTGCATGGGTTTTCTCCGGGTACCAAGGTTAGAACTATCGTGCGCTAATATCCGGCCAACAAGAGTAACTAATATTAGCTGAACTTGTTCTATTATATAAAAAATATCTATAAACTTTATTTAATTTACAACAATTATGAAATAAGTTATCCAACTTATATTAATCACTCTTGTTGGCCCGGATGTTAACGCGCGAGGGGTTTTATTGTGGAAGAAAACCGGAGTACCTGGAGAAAACCCACGTGGTCGAGCAGGCGACCCCATACCGTTTCACGTCAGATCGGGGAATCGAAACCCGGCCGCCTTGGTGAAAGGCAAGTGTGCTATCCACTGCACCACCCGACCACCCATATGTTCCATTACTGTTGTAAAATGAATAATTAACAAAAAATATGATTTTAATTGAAGTGCCCTGCAACACTTCTACATTTATTTTCAAATTGATTTTAGAGGAGTTTATTTATCAGCGCATTTGGACAGGCATTATGTAAAAGTCGAAAAAAAATCTTAAAATGATAACGAATGGGCCGAGTTCATGCCCCACCAATTAGTTTCGATTGTTTTCCTTCATAAGATTCCTAATTGCTTACTTGCTGCAAATGAAAAAATATGATATGATGAATAATGGGTGCAGGCGTAAATGCCCATGTATATCCATATGTAGGTTATGTGATAAAAGTGTTGAAGTATTTAAACTTCATAAATTAATAAATTAAAAATGTGTATTTCTTGTTACAATTTCACTTTAAAACTCTCCCCCCTCCTTCGAAAAAAAAAACAACCTAATGCAGACACAGTAAAATCAATGTAAATTTCTCTCTGATTGGGGAAGTATCGTTTTGTTAACAAACCGTATGCGTTTTTAACGATTATTATTGTTTAATTTTGATTTAATTTTTTAATTTTTCTATTTTATTTTAATTCCGTTACAAATTTAGCCATATTTTCGAGCTAGATTTATTAATTCTTCAAATTGTGAAACCCTCTACTCACAACAACTTTTATATAAATCCATGACAATGATTATGGTCAAATAGACAAGGCCAGTTTTGAGGGCGTTGGGGCTAACTTTAGTGTTGTTTTGCTTTATTTCATAAAGAGTGTTAAAAATACGTTCCTTTCCGTAACACCATTAAAATTTTCACCTAGTTAGTCCTTATGTATTATATGACATTTAAAAAATAAATTCCTTGAAGAATACCCCCCGCCCCCCCCCCTAACAAAGCAATGAACAAAAATCCAAATATCGTTTTCTGGATCTGCCATGTATGCAGCTGAATCATGGTAATAGTTATATTACAAGAAATTTCACTGTCTTCGAGTAATTCTTCAGTTGCATACCACGTGTATATCTCGCTACTAAACCGTCGCATACCACGGTACTTACTAATTAGAGGACAATATTGGATGGGAGGGGGTCCTTTTATGCATTAAAATTACTAACAATCTAATTGAGAAAATCCACATTTTATTAGACTTAATAGCTTAATTTCAATCATGCCCCGACCCTATCCTTATTAATACTTTCAATAAGAATACAAACTTTGTCGGGGTTTCCAAGTCACTAAATTATTAATAGATCTATTTGAGTTCCAGGGAAAAGTTGGTAAGCATGAAACAGTACTGAGAAATTTAAAGATGACTTTGCAAATCTATTTTTAGTACTGATGTGATATTTATACCTATTTATAAATCATTAAAAAACTGTTTTAACTTCAGAAAAGAAAAGAAAAAAAAAATTAACACATGCAAATTTGAGACATATGTTTCTTACTTATATCACGAAACATCAATAAAAACCATCAAAATCAATTTGTACGGAAATAATATCTTGTAAGGAAAAATTATCGGCAAATGTTATTTCTGGATTTCGCTCTATTTATCCCCCGAGAAATCTTTTTGGGACCATTCTGCTATAGTCTATTCCATTTTCGAACTTTCAATAATTGCTAAAATAATAAAATTGTGATCCTATAAAAAGTTACTCTGCAGAATACACCTAATATAATTATAATTCACAAGGCATTTTTACCAATAAGTTTGCCAGTAAATTACAGTCACGCGCTAGGATTCTGAGTGAATGGGTGGTCATTGAATGACGTCATTGCATTGGTCAGTGCCCGAGATAAATTACGGTAAATTACCGTAGCAACTCTCCACTCGATGGGTCGTAAATTATTGAGTATATTTACTTCTTAAATTTGACAACTATTAATTTTCTAATGTTAATTGGCTTTCTTTAGATATAGTCGTAATTCTAGTTGATGAAAACTTTTTATGTTTTAATTGAATTGAAAAATTAGCGCCGCAAAATATACTGTGTGCTATTTCTGGAACGGGTTATAGGGCGGGAATCAGTTGTAAAGCCTTCATCGGACCGATGTCATACGATTGTTCCCGATTTCCTCGGTGTTTACCTGTGTGGTAACGACCGTTAAAATGAATACAGAACTCACAGAAGGTAACTAGGAAAGGTTTAAATAGCATTTGTTTTCTTAATAACCGTCTAGAATAAGACAGTTAGACGTAAAATTTATCCCGACAGATCGCGGACAGGAGGCAGTGTGACGTCACGAGAGCATCAACAAAGTTGGATCTGGTGGAGAACTGCATCACCTTCGAGGCTGTCAGAAAATTAACTCCTTTATTTTCTGCAAGAAAAAATATTCCGGATGGTTGGGCATTGTTCAATTTCCAGGTCCATGAGTGCGCTAAAGACATCAATGTGTTTATCAGCTGATTTTGTTAAGAAGAATGTTCAATAATATCGGCGGGGGACCGCCATCTTGGACTTCCAGCTCTAGCGGGTTGCCAGATCGTAACAAAATTACCGAGGGTAGGCATTGTGATAGCGTGCATCGGGGATCAATCGATAGTGGGAAACCTGGGCTTTTCATTTCTTGTTTTCGTCAGTTTATTTATGCAGTATTATGACCGCTTGCAGTATTTTTTCGTTTGTGTATTTGCACCCAACATGGCCCCGAAAAGTCAATCGTGCTCGATTATGCTGACTCGTGTTTACAACAATACCAATTAATTTTCCGAATCCACTAAGTCAAGGTCGGTGGAAGTCTCCCATCGTTTCCTTACATGATTGTAAGCTCATGTTTTATTTCTGTGTGTGTTTATTTGGTTAAAAATAGCTCAGATCTCGTGAAGATATATTTTTTATCATTCGTTAATTTCGCCCTGGTCAACAAGCAGTGTTTACGTGGTCGGAGATAATCTGTTGAGAAGTTGCCCGATGGTCCTAAAGGTGTTTTCGAGGTCAACCGAGTCTTGGTAAATATCTCATGGTGTTTATTTAACGATGTCATCTCATAGATCAGTGGGGTTCGGAAATTTATGTTGTCAAAACAAGATAATATTTACATGAATACTGGCCATGTTGATGAATGCAGAATTTCAACATGAATTGATTATGTAGGTGTATTCTGCAGGGTAAACATGCAAACCACTTCATACTTCATTTCTAATTAATCTTCACACACATACTTTCCACCCTAGCTGAATATAGCTCCCTGTCATCATGGGGAGAACCAGGGACGGTTTCCTTCAAACAATGATATGCACTATATGCACTAGCAACCCCCCCCCCCCCCCCCACATTTCCAGTTTAGATTTGTTTGCTACTCAAAATATCAAAGACACTGCAAAACCAATTTCCATAACTAGTGTCATACCAGAGGGCTACTCGCTGTCACCATTTTGTAGTAGGAAAATAATATGTTACACCCCCCCCCCCCCCAATATCGTTGTTCACAATCAAGCTATTTGCATTGAAGAGGTCCCCATATCTTTTTCACCATAGAAACTGAAAAGAACCCCACTAACTCTCAGGATTTCCATTTAAACTATGCAGAAGGATCCCATTTATTTAAGAATGGGCCCAATTTATAAAATACCCAGCATGAATCCTAGCTGCCTTATCTTATACCCTTCAGTGATTTATCCTCTAAACACCACTTGCACACAAACTTGACTAGTCAATGCAATGTCACCATAGAGTTGCATGGGTACATGTCAAGTAAGTGCATTTCCCATCAGGCAGTACTTTGGTTGGTTTATATCTTGTATCTTGTGCGTTTGGAGTTTAATGCTCATCATCATTAACAGGTATTATAATTGATATACAGGCCAGGTTTTAGTGTTGGAGGAAAGCCAGAGTTCACAGAGGAAAAAAGCCTACAGACACGGTGATCAATTTACAATTTATTTCCATGTGTCCATTTCGTACATATTGTTGAAAACAATGTGTCCCACAATGTTAAATTGAATTATTTTCAGAATTCCTATAAATCCCATCACAATTTTATGAGAGCTGAACTCGGGACACGCACGTAGATTGATCACTGCAGACATGGCCATTACCTAACGACTGCCTGATATATTTGTTAAACCCGCAAGCCAGTAGTGGAGAGGTATAGTGGTTACTGATAGCAGAATGTCAAATACATTCACTGTTCTGTCGTTATGTACCCCACTGTTCCGTCGTTGCGTACCCCCACTGTTCTATCGTTGCGTACCCCCACTGTTCTGTCATTGCGTACCCCCACTGTTCTGTCGTTATGTACCCCCACTGTTCTGTCGTTGCGTACCCCCACTGTTCTATCGTTGCGTACCCCCACTGTTCTATCGTTGCGTACCCCCACTGTTCTGTCATTGCGTACCCCCACTGTTCTGTCGTTATGTACCCCCACTGTTCTGTCGTTGCGTACCCCCACTGTTCTATCGTTGCGTACCCCCACTGTTCTGTCGTTGCGTACCCCCACTGTTCTGTCATTGATTACCCCCACTGTTATGTCGTTGCGTACCCCAGAGTGACCATAATAACAACATTTACCATTATTCAGGACCTGTGGCCCCTCGTGCAATGTTTGCGAGTATAAAGGTACAATAATAATTTGTACTATGGGGATGTAAGGCCTGCTACAATGTTTACGGGTAGACCTGCAGCCCCTTGTTCAATATCAGGAAGGAAGGCGTATAGTATAACCATTTGTACTATGAGGACCTGCGGCCCCCGTACAATATGAGCTTGTAGGAAGGCCTATTATACAACTAATCATGATGTGAGGACCTGCGGCCCCTTGTACAAGATCAGCGGGAAGGAAGGTGTATTATAACTATTGGTAATAGGAGGACCTGCGGTCCCTTGTACAAGATCAGCGGGAAGGAAGGTGTATTATAACTATTGGTAATAGGAGGACCTGCGGTCCCTTGTACAAGATCAGCGGGAAGGAAGGTGTATTATAACTATTGGTAATAGGAGGACCTGCGGTCCCTTGTACAAGATCAGCGGGAAGGAAGGAGTATAATAACTATTCGTAATATGAGGATCTGCAGCCCCTTGTACAATGTTAGCGGGTTGAAAGGCGTATAATAACTATTCATGCTATGAGGATCTGCGGCCCCTCGTACAATATTAGCGGGTAGGCAGGCGTATAATTACTATATGTAATAGGAGGACCTGCGGCCCCTCGTACAATATCAGCGGGTAGGAAGGTGTAATATAACTATTCGTAATAGGAGGACCTGCTGCCCCTCATTTATTTTGATTTAATGATTTTGGTCACTTAAGCAATGGTTTAATAACCAAATGGTTATGTTTTCGGATTGATGTATTTGCTGTGGATCTGGTCTACAGGTTTTAAATCCTGTGTAATTTATTACCTCAATTGATGTTTGGCCCAGTATGTAATGGTCACATCCTCATAGATTGATTCAAAAATCTCATTTCATAACTTGCTCATTAGATTCTAGAGTTGTGTTATTTGGAGAGAAACATTTTTAGCCACTTAAGAATTGGGTGTATTTGTTTTACATAGACGGGAGGGATTAAATGTTAGGCTAGATAAAAACTGGTTATGAATGAAAGAACTGTTGTTATATGTAAGTGTCGGACATTGTTTTTGCATGGAGTCTTGTCTTCATGTACATGTACATACCGAGTATAAAAGTTGAACTTGGGCAGTTGGCATTGTGTCAACTTTTTTGTATTTCTAAATCAATAGGGCATGCAAAAGTCGATGTGGTGAATTTCAGTCAAGCTATATGGAAAAATGGTAGGTCTTTGATAAGATTCATTGGAATGGTTTTGTTTTTGTCTGGACATGCAAAGAAAGGATGATATCTTCCATGATTGAAAAAGACGGAGACCAAAATTGGTTGGCCTGTCTGCATACGGCATGTTTTGAGAAAAGTTGGCTATAGAGATAAGCCTATCATTGGGATGTATTTGTAACGAAGGTTGACAAATGAACAGGAAATTGCAAGTGATGTTATTCTGCCATTTGCTTTTTTAATGAAAATTCCCTGAAGTGCCTAGATTGCAATTTATGAGGATTTTCATGAGCCCCCAAACAAGAAGTCCAATTTCAAATAAGAGGCCCCCCCTTGAGATTCCAGCACTGGATGATGTGCTTTGTAGAAATCGTGGACGGTGCTATAGAGATACAGACGTAAACAATGCTGTAAAGTATTGATTATTACCTTGAGTGGCAGTGTAATTCATTGTTGGGTAACAAGAAATGTGGCTGAATAAATCGCCCATTCGTGCTCGTGGTCAAAAGTGACATGTGATTACAGATGTGGCGTGCCATTCAACATTACAGTGATAACAGCTGTTTTCATGTCTGAGGTCACCATCTGACCTTAGAGTTGTGTTTTTGTTTTGAACTTGAAACTTGTTCTTTCTGACCTTAGTGACCTTGAAGTTTGCCTAATTTCCTTTTATGCATCTTTATATTTGGTAACCATGGTCACAACACTGCTTTTTAGTTTACTTTATAAAATTGTTCCCTGTTTTAGACTTTGAGCTCAATCTCTCTTAACCTGTAAGTCCTATGGGTCACTGCTATATATATTCCTTTAAATTGTTTCCAGTTCAAGGGCAATCTTCGTGTAATCAGGATATTTGGGGCCTTTTATTCAAGATTTTTGCAATCTGTTGACCTCTACGAAGTTTTCTGAGACTTAGAGTTTTGTCTTCTGACTTGAACATCCTGTTAGTTCACTGCTACTGCCTCATGACCTGAAAGTTCTGCTCTTGAGACATTTTATGTTCCCTGCTCTCCTGGATTGCATGTCGTAAATCATTGAAGGCTTGGTGTGCCCCACCTTGTGGATGAGACAAGAAACTAGTTTGACCCATTGATATACACCAAAAGAATCTGTTGGGTCCAGGTGTTGCACCACTGTAACTTTCAAAGTACAGGTTTAAGCCTAGTGATTTGTTAGATAATTTTTTTTCACAGGAGACCAAGCCAACAGCTTGCCACATGCCTTCAATTTGTTGGACACATTTTAGGGGTGTGAAGAACAAGAGAGTTGTGAGACCAGAGCTGATCTATCCGCTGATTTGTAGAATCGTTCATTGCTGATTTGGTCTCCAAAATAATTTAATATGTTGGGGGAAAAAATCCATTGATCTGTATCCTCAGACCTTGCTAATCTCACCATAATAATGCAAGCTTATTAACGTACTTTTAAAAGAGAATGATATAATTTATAAATCAATAAATTGATTTTGTATTTTCTGTTGTTTGCATTGTTAATTACAATATTTTGTTCCATTTCAGCTGCAGCTGTCAACAATAGCATGGACAATGTAAACCTACAAAGTCTGGACCCCAGAAAACAAGAATTATTGGAAGCCAGGTTCTATGGAAGTAGGGTAAGATTCTCGGTGTGTTGCCATCAACATGGCATCCTGTCTATTGGCCTGGGACTCAAGTGGGAGTCAGGTTCTTTAGAATGTGTGGCAGGACCAAGGATGATTGCAGATCTAGACACTAGATCCAAATATCATCTGGATCCTGGTCCCGTACCTGTATAGAACTTGCAAGTATAACAGTTCTGTGCTCACTCTAGCCATTAGCATTTTCGTTATTAATGAAATGAAATGCTTATTTGCGAAAAGAAAATATATGCCTTCAGCTACTTTTGCTATTTGTGTTGAATAGACCATTTTCATAAACACTGACTCCCTATAAATGTATAATAAGAATTGATCCAATTCAATGAATGGTTTGTTCAATACATCAGAACTTATATTAATATTAACACTTGAATTTTGACTCTACTGATGAATAAAAGTTGCAAAAGGAAATTCTTCTTCGCTGAAAGAGAAAAGTGGTGCTAGAACATTTTTCAGACTAGAGTGAGCACAGTAAGAGAATGCTGTGACAGTGTAGTTAGGAGTTTTACCTAGCACACCTGAAACTCCGGGATCCTAGCACACCTGAAACAAAGTATAACAACTGTCTTTTGTCGGATGTTTTGTGTCCATAAGCAGTTTGCATTTTCCAGATCCAATTTTAATGAGATTTGGGAAAAACCTTCCTTGTCCAAAGATGCAACAAAAATTTATTTTATGATCCTAAGTTTTCCCGACCCAGATATGCTGGAATCTTATACTATATTTATTGAGTCAGTATTGAGTCAGGAATCAGTAAAACAGTCCACTGCAGATTGAACGTGATCCCAAAAATGGTTACAGGTAGATTTCAAAACTTGCGATTAGGTATTGTTCTAAAGCTACATCTCATCTAAACTTTACTGATCCCAGAAAAATGACTTAAATATGATAATGAAAATTATGCTCCTTTGTTTCCAATACTTTAAGCTATAAAAACATTTTCTTTTTGTTTCAGTTTCAGCCTCTGAACATTGCACAACAGCAAGACAACAGTAACCTAAGCGCAGGCTCTGCAGAGAGGGACGACGAGGTAATGCCCTGAGAGTGCCATCACCACTTACACAGCTTGTTTTATTTACTCATTCACCCCTGAAGATACATTTGAACTCTTCCAATTCAAAGGTTGGAATAGTTCATTATGAAGTCTCAGGGGATGAACAAGTTAACATTTTCTAATGTTTCCCATCGGGAGAGCTCAAGCAAACATGACGTTCTGTCGTTTGAGTTGTGTTTGAAATAAGGGAAAAGAGAAAATTATTCTCCCACATTTTACAGGTGCATTTGTGAAAAGATTAATAGAATCGTTCGCCCCTGTGTGATGTTGACAGAGAAATCTCAACCCGCAGGCAAGATTTATGAATTATAGTTCTAAAGAAGTATCACTCCTGTGTGAACCAAAGGATCACCCCTGTGTGATGTAGACCGAGTGATAGAGTTCATAAATCTTATCTCTTGGTTGAGATTTCTCGGTCTACATCACTCAGGGATGATCCCTGGGTTGGGATTTCTCAGTCTACATCACACAGTTGTGATCCATGGGTTGAGATTTCTCGGTCTACATCACACAGTGATGATCCTTGGGTTGAGATATCTCAGTCTACATCTCAAGGGGTGATCCTTGGTTGTGATTTCTCAGTCTACATCACACAGGGGTGATCCCTGGGTTGGGATTTCTCAATCTACAACACACTAGGGTGATCCTTGGGTTGAGATTTCTCAGTCTACATCACACAGGGGTGATTCTTGGGTTGAGATTTCTCAGTCAACATCACACAGGGGTGATTCTTGGGTTGAGATTTCTCAGTCTACATCACACAGGGGTGATCCTTGGATTGAGGTTTCACAATCTACATCACACAGTGTTGATCCTTGGGTTGAGGTTTCTCAATCTACATCACACAGGGGTGATTCTTGGGTTAAGATTTCTCAATCTACAACACACGGGGGTGATCCTTGAGTTGAGATTTCTCAGTCTACATCACACAGGGGTGATCCTTTGGTTGAGATTTCTCAGTCTACAACACACAGGAGTGATCCTTGGTTTGAGATTTCTCAATCTACATCACACAGGGGTGATCCTTGGGTTGAGATTTCTCAGTCTACATCACACAGGAGTGATCCATGGGTTGGGATTTCTCAGTCTACATCACACAAGGGTGATCCTTGGGTTGGGATTTCTCGGTCTACATCACACAGGAGTGATCCCTGGGTTGAGATTTCTCAGTCTACAACACACAGGGGTGATTCTTGTGTTGAGATTTCTCAGGCTACATCACACGGGGGTGATCCTTGGGTTGAGATTTCTCAATCTTCATCTCACACGGGGGTGATCCTTGGGTTTAGATTTCTCAGTCTACATCACACAGGGGTGATCCTTGGGTTGAGATTTCTCGGTCTACATCACACTAGGGTGATCCTTGGGTTGAGATTTCTCAGTCTACATCACACAGGGGTGATCCTTGGGTTGAGATTTCTCAGTCTACATCACACAGGATTGATCCCTGGGTTGAGATTTCTCGTCTACATCACACAGGAGTGATCCCTGGGTTGAGATTTCTCAGTCTACATCACACATGTGATCCTTGGGTTGAGATTTCTCAGTCTACGTCACACAGGATTGATCCTTGGGTTGAGATTTCTCAGTCTACATCACACAGGATTGATCCCTGGGTTGAGATTTCTCAGTCTACATCACACAGGGGTGATCATAGAGTTGAAATTTCTCTGACTTCATCATACAGGGGTAATTTTTGGGTTGATGTTCTCAGTCTACATCACACAGGGGTGATCCTTGGTTTGAGATTTCTCAATCCTCACTACACTGGCCATGGGGTGATCCTTGGATACAGATTTCTCAGTCTACTACACAGAGGGATGATCCTTTTTACTGTCCTTTAAAGTTAATAATCGCTGTTTCTTAGGAAGTCTTAAATCTACATATTTCAGAAAGCAGCTTTGTCTTTGATCTCTACATAATTGATCATGCTTAGTCAGGTTTAAGTCATATCCGAAACATCTGGTTTGTATTTCGAATGCAAATTTAATGACAGATCAAATGTTGTATTAACACATTTACCCCTGACATTTCATAATGACCTATTCCAACCTTTCATTTGGAAGAATTCAAATGTGTCTTCAGGTGTGAATGAGTTAATGTTACACTTTGACCACTGTTAGATGGTCAATTTTTGAGACTGATCCCTAAATCAAGATGGCTGCCATGCAGTCATATGATTTTACTTTAAAACAAAAAGATGAACTTTTCTGGAAGATCTTACGGTACATCAATTTCATTTGGTCCATTATTAATGCTTTTCCTGAAATGAATTGAAGTTGTGAATGTAAAATCCAATTCTGAACTTGTTTTGTTATTCTCAGTTATCCGGGGTGGTCCACACACCAGAGAAACATGCTCGAACACCTTCTGAGAGGAAAAGAAAACGAAAAGCTACCAGTGAAGGCACCGAAAGCAGTAAGTCACAGCCACTGTAGCGAATATTAATTGGATATGTACAAGGTCCCCAACAGCTACTATAGAGCTTTGTTAATCTAATACTGGTCTGCTAGTTCTCCAGCTGTAGTGGATCACTGTCAGTCTAACACTGGTCTACTAGTTCTCCAGCTGTAGTGGATCACTGTTAGTCTACCACTGGCCTACTAGTTCTCCAGCTGTATTGGATCACTGTCAGTCTAACACTGGTCTACTAGTTCTCCAGCTGTAGTAGATCACTGTCAGTCTAACACTGGTCTACTAGTTCTCCAGCTGTAGTAGATCACTGTTAGCCTAACACTGGTCTACTAGTTCTCCAGCTGTAGTGGATCACTGTCAGTCTAACACAGGTCTACTAGTTCTCCAGCTGTAGTAGATCACTGTTAGTCTAACACTGGTCTACTAGTTCTCCAGCTGTAGTAGATCACTGTTAGTCTAACACTGGTCTACTAGTTCTCCAGCTGTAGTGGATCACTGTAAGTCTAACACTGGTCTACTAGTTCTCCAGCTGTAGTAGATCACTGTTAGTCTAACACTGGTCTACTAGTTCTCCAGCTGTACTAGATCACTGTCAGTCTAACACTGGTCTACTAGTTCTCCAGCTGTAGTAGATCACTGTCAGTCTAACACTAGTCTACTAGTTCTCCAGGTGTAGTAGATCACTGTCAGTCTAACACTGGTCTACTAGTTCTCCAGCTGTAGTAGATCACTGTCAGTCTAACACTGGTCTACTAGTTCTCCAGTTGTAGTAGATCACTGTCAGTCTAACACTAGTCTACTAGTTCTCCAGCTGTAGTAGATCACTGTCAGTCTAACACTGGTCTACTAGTTCTCCAGCTGTAGTAGATCACTGTCAGTCTAACACTGTTCTACTAGTTCTCCAGCTGTAGTAGATCACTGTCAGTCTAACACTGGTCTACTAGTTCTCCAGCTGTAGTAGATCACTGTAAGTCTAACACTGGTCTACTAGTTCTCCAGCTGTAGTAGATCACTGTCAGTCTAACACTGGTCTACTAGTTCTCTAGCAGCTGTAGTAGATCACTATTAGTCTAACACTGGTCTACTAGTTCTCCAGCTGTAGTAGATCACTGTCAGTCTAACACTGGTCTACTAGTTCTCCAGCTGTAGTAGATCACTGTCAGTCTAACACTGGTCTACTAGTTCTCCAGCAGCTGTAGTAGATCACTGTCAGTCTAACACTGGTCTACTAGTTCTCTAGCAGCTGAAGTAGATCACTGTCAGTCTAACACTGGTCTACTAGTTCTCCAGCTCTAGTAGATCACTGTTAGTCTAACACTGGTCTACTAGTTCTCCAGCTGTAGTAGACCACTGTTAGTCTAACACTGGTCTACTAGTTCTCCAGCAGCTGTAGTAGATCACTGTCAGTCTAACACTGTTCTACTTGTTCTCCAGCTGTAGTAGATCACTGTTAGTCTAACACTGGTCTACTAGTTCTCCAGCTGTAGTAGACCACTGTTAGTCTAACACTGGTCTACTAGTTCTCTAGCAGCTGTAGTAGATCACTGTCAGTCTAACACTGTTCTACTAGTTCTCCAGCTGTAGTAGATCAATGTTAGTCTAACACTGGTCTACTAGTTCTCCAGCTGTAGTAGATCACTGTTAGTCTAACACTGGTCTACTAGTTCTCCAGCTGTAGTAGATCACTGTCAGTCTAATACTGGTGTACTAGTTTTCCAGCTGTAGTAGACCACTGTTAGTCTAACACTGGTCTACTAGTTCTCCAGCCGAGTAGATCACTGTCAGTCTTAACACTGGTCTACTAGTTCTCCAGCTGTAGTAGATCACTGTCAGTCTAACACTGGTCTACTAGTTCTCCAGCTGTAGTAGACCACTGTTAGTCTAACACTGGTCTACTAGTTCTCCAGCTGTAGTAGATCACTGTCAGTCTAACACTGGTCTACTAGTTCTCCAGCTGTAGTAGATCACTGTCAGTCTAACACTGGTCTACTAGTTCTCCAGCTGTAGTAGATCACTGTCAGTCTAACACTGGTCTACTAGTTCTCCAGCTGTAGTAAATCACTGTTAGTCTAACACTGGTATACTTACTCTCCAGCTGTAGTAGATCACTGTCAGTCTAACACTGGTCTACTAGTTCCCCAGCTGTAGTTCACTGTCAGTCTAACACTGGTCTACTAGTTCTCCAGCTGTACTAGATCACTGTTAGTCTAACACTGGTCTACTAGTTCTCCAGCTGTAGTAGATCACTGTCAGTCTAACACTGGTCTACTAGTTCTCCAGCTGTAGTAGATCACTGTTAGTCTAACACTGGTCTACTAGTTCTCCAGCTGTAGTAGATCACTGTTAGTCTAACACTGGTCTACTAGTTCTCCAGCTGTTGTAGATCACTGTCAGTCTAACACTGGTCTACTAGTACTCCAGCTGTACTAGATCACTGTCAGTCTAACACTGGTCTACTAGTTCTCCAGCTGTAGTGGATCACTGTCAGTCTAACACTGGTCTACTAGTTCTCCAGCTGTAGTGGATCACTGTCAGTCTAACACTGGTCTACTAGTTCTCCAGCTGTAGTAGATCACTGTCAGTCTAACACTGGTCTACTAGTTCTCCAGCTGTAGTAGATAGTGTTGGGAAATCGGTTGAAAATCATAATCGATCATCGGTTGGAATCGGATACCCTATTCGATCCGATAATCGGTGAAATAATCGGTTTACTTTTGCAATGCATTTATTATTTTGATATCTTTAAAATCACATTGAATATTAGTAATTTAGTATGGAAATAAACTTTGTTTTCAGTTCTCTGCCTTTGTTTACTTTATTTTGTGTTGTATATATGTGTACTGAGGAGTGAGGACCCATCAATCACACAAAAGCTACAATCAAGAAAAAATATTTTTATTAAAAGTTAAAACCATTAACAATGAAAACAGCTTAATTGAGCTCACAGTGTTAAACTAATAACAATTTATTATAACAGTGCAATAACTAAACACTCTTTGACTAGACAATAGACGGTTCTTGACATTTTTGACACATCATTTTTTGACTAGAAAATAATAGTAAACATTTATTAAACAATAAACATATACAAGGGTGAAAAACTCACAAATTCAAATCTCCCTGAAAATGATTGTCTTTGGCTACTGGTGTAGCTAGAAAATGTTCTGTAAAATCAGACTTAATCAGTTAATTTCCCATTAATTAAAAAAGTGACAGGAAACCATAGAGTGGTGAATAACAGTCACCAAAAATTCTTCATATTTTTGTTCAAAAATATGAACAAATCAACCTGACTTGGATTCATACGATTACGTTTTTTTGAGACCAACTGGCCTGCCAAGCTGAACACGCGTTCAGAGGGTACAGAAGATGCCTGTACACACAAACACCTCCTAGCTAACACTGATAATCTGGGGAAAAACATAGCATTTGTTTTCCACCATTCAAGAACTGTCTTTTGACTGTCTGAATCCGACACTGTAGTACCAAGGTACCTTGAAATCTCGACTTGAACTGCATCTGCAGTTTCTTTTTTTTCTTCGCCTGTACAGATAACATCGTCTAGCCAATCCTCTGTATCTTTGGATTTGAACTTTTTCCGTGGACTTTCTTTAGATTCTGTTTCTTGAGTTTGTTTAGTTGTTACATGCTCAGGTACAGATGTCTGAGACTGGGAAGTAGCCGTAGAACTAGATTCATCAGTCATTTCATGATCATAGTCCCCCAGTGTTGGTAATTCAGGTACCTCTTTCGTGACTTGTTCAAGTTCTTGTTCTATAGGTTCCTGTTTCACTGTGACCGACACCTCGACATCAGTGGCAAGTTTTCGAAGTAATCCTTCTGCGGCTTCCTTTTTGTCGGGAAGGAACTCAAAACTCTTTGTAAATGGACTAAGAATACAACCAACTAGCGCAATTTCTTCAGCTTCGGTTCTAAACTCCATCTGATTCCTTATTGTAGCTTTCATCGTACGGATGGCTGGTAGGTCTCCTTCATTTTCATTCAGAGTTCTGTATAACTTTACAACCACAGGCAGCACTTTGTTTATTGTTGGGGTTTTCTCTGCGCAAACTACCTCTGTAGCCTTTTTGAAAGGCTCTAGAATAGATACTACGTTTTCAGCTAATGCGGTCTCTTCAAATGTGTAGACACAATTTCTGATTGTTTGTAGTGCACTCTTATTGATTTGTTCATCAGAAGCGAGGGCCATTAGAGCAGGGGTTTGTTCAATAAGTCTCTGTAGCATGGCCAAAGTTGAGTTCCATCTTGTTGGAACATCCCCGATCAGCTTATGACCGACAAGCTCCGGGTTGAGGAGAAGTTCTTGTTTCTCTCTTAACTTATCATTAACACTTGATGATGTGTGAAGAAGCGTTACTAAACGCCTGCCTTTCCCACACAACCTAGCTATATCTTTTGGTTCAAGAGACTTCTTCACTATCAAATTTATGCGATGACCATAACAGCCAAAACGGGTCCATTTCAGGATTTTGAATGCCTTTTTCTCATTAGCCGCATTGTCGGTGGTGGCCACTGTTTTTGGTAAACACCATTCTCCTTTTGTTTCATCAAGTGAAGCTGCAATTTTTTCTGAAGTATGAGAACCTTCCATTTTTTTTGTGCTCAAAACTGCTGCCTTCATGTCCCAGGTTTTGTCGATGTAGTGGATGGTAGTGGTTTGGTAACTCTCAGTGCTTGTGCTGGTCCACCCATCATGTGTGATTCCCACCCCATCACATGAACGAATATCCTGTTTTATCTTTTCCTCAATTTCCATTTTCTTGGTTAGAAGCGTGGACATAAGTTTTTTTCTATTTGGCAACTTGTATCTGAAATAATGAAACAGGTTTTTTCTTGTATTTTGAGCTGCTTGAAACATTAATTACCATTAGATTGTTTACCACTAGGTATTAGGGTACATGTCACTACATGAGTACATTCCATTAAGATTTAAAGTCAAGAATGTTTTCTGAACATGAAATATATTCTCAACTATTTTAACAAAGTATTGGCCTGTTTTCAATTAAATTACACATTCACATTATAGTTTATTTTGCTGCTATGACATAAATTTAAATCAGAGGCAGTCTACTACTTGCTACAGGATGATCATTAACAAAGGTTACGTTGGTCAGTTGGTCTGACAAAGTTCATTTAAATAACAAAAAGACAAATTTAAGGTACAAGTTTACCATGTAATGACATGTATCACTATTATCACTATACCTTGGATCCAATTCTTTCACAAACTTGATAAAATGGTCGCTTTCAACCAGACTGGGAGGCAGGACTTTCCCGACGACTAGTTGATATAGTGCATCATCGATCCGTCCTCTCCGTTCTTGGCTCAATACAGTATTTGAACCTGATACAACATCACATCTTTTGACAAATGCAGCCGATATTGATGGTTGAACTAATTTTGTTTCGCCTTTGTCTAATCGCGATTGTGTAGGAATTTCCGATGGTAACTTGTGTTCCCCGTCAATATGGGATCTGAAATTCGTAGTATTTCCTGAAACCGACAGAAGAAAACATTAAGTTGATACTTGTTGAAATTGAATAAATATCTAACTGACAAGCGTTACAAGCGTGCTTACTGCTGATACAATAGAATGAGTCTACAAATAAAACACGTGCTGCGTCTGTCGTATGAGTTTGTGAACTTGGTAAAACTTACCTGTGTTTCTGTAAATCTTGCGGCATAGACGGCAAACAGCCTGCGATGTATCCAAATTCTTTTTCAATGGTGGTTCATTTTCACTAATCTTATAAAATCCAAAGAATTTCCAGACATCCGATTTCGTTTTTGAGCCTGGGTTGGGGTATATTTCCCTTACGTTTTCTTCTGTGGCCGCCATCTTTATACATTGTTATGACTAGCTACGCCACCTGGCGGGCGCGTTCGATTACATATACACAGAGGTTCGTTCGGTTCGGTACCTTTTTATATATTTTACCGATGATCGATTGTTGATGTTTGCCATCGATCATCGGCATCGAGATGCTATAAACGATCGCTAATCGATCTTTACCGATCATCGTCCCAACACTAGTAGTAGATCACTGTCAGTCTAACACTGGTCTACTAGTTCTCCAGCTGTAGTAGATCACTGTCAGTCTAACACTGGTCTACTAGTTCTCCAGCTGTAGTAGATCACTGTCCGTCTAACACTGGTCTACTAGTTCTCCAGCTGTAGTAGATCACTGTCAGTCTAACACTAGTCTACTAGTTCTCCAGCTGTAGTAGATCACTGTCAGTCTAACACTGGTCTACTAGTTCTCCAGCTGTAGTAGATCACTGTCAGTCTAACACTGGTCTACTAGTTCTCCAGCTGTAGTAGATCACTGTTAGTCTGACACTGGCCTACTAGTTCTCCAGCTGTAGTAGATCACTGTTAGTCTAACACTGGTCTACTAGTTCTCCAGCTGTAGTAGATCACTGTCAGTCTAATACTGGTCTACTAGTTCTCTAATTTATTCCATAAATATAGAACTTTTAAATCATTAACAATATGTTAATGGAACTTGAAGTATATATCTGTATGATCTTCATCTCCCAGAGTTGCTTGGTAGTGCACTAATATATCCCCATGACCTTCACCTGTAGGTTAAAGATGGACTCAAAAATTACTAGACCTTCATCACAAATGTTTGTATATCCAGGTCATTATCAAGGTTATGACCTTCATTTATACTGGGTAAAAGGTTTAGACAAGAACAAGGTTTTGTTGTAAATTATTAATTGATGAAGACATCTTTATTAAACTTATTAAGTGTAGCTGCATCATCCCCTATGTGTGTGGGGACATTTAATTGGGGTCTTGATGACCCACACCTCTAGGTCAAAGGTCAAACTAGTGCAAGATTTTCAGTTAATTTCAAACTGTACCAAATGTTTTGATGAAAGTGCCTGTTTCTTGTATGCAGTTTATAGTGTTTGATTTACATGGCATTGTACTATAAATATGTAATTGGCTCATAGAGCTTTGTTTTGCTGTTGACTTAAATGAAGTGTAAACACACATACATGTACCTTTGTCACAAAATACAAGTTAGATTGTCATGTTCAGTTCTATAGAAATTTGATATCAGAATTTTCCCAAAATGAGATTGTATTAGTCATGTTTAATTGGGTTGGGACAGTCGACAACCGAAAGCAAAAAAATGTTGATGAGGGGGGTCCGAAAAAAATGAGTTGAGAAAAAAAATGTAAGCACATATTTCAAGAAAATCAACCTACACATTTAAATGACTTTATAAAACTGATGTCAGTGGTATGCAGTACCAAACTTATATTGCTACGTCTAAAATGAATCTGTTTACAGAACAAAGTGGATATTTCAGTTTTGAACATCAACGCTTCTCATGGTTGTTTGATCATGATTTTGCTGGAGTTTGAATAATATCTGAAATCCCCCCCTAGATTTAAGATGTAATACCCCCCACCCCCAATTTATTGATAAGGGCGGAATTTCCTCCTCATGGAGGAATTTCTGGAGAAAACAATGAACTACACCAACTAACCAATTTATAACGCATAACTTTTAACAACATGGTCCGACACATATCACAATGCTTGAACTACAATTTGAAGCATATAGCATTGCTGAAACTACATGATCCAACTCATTGCAATGCTTGAACAGGATTTGACACATATTGTAATACCACAATTCTTGAATTACATGAGATATCACATAGTGATGCTTAAATTACAAGATCCAACTCATATTGCAATGCTTGAACTACACGATCTGACACACATCGTGTTGCTTACACTACACGATCCGACACACATCGCGATGCTTGAACTACACGATCCGACACACATCATGATGCTTGGACTACACAATCTGACACATCACAATGCTTGAACTACCCGATCCGACACACATCGCGATGCTTGAACTACACGATCCGACACACATCATGATGCTTGGACTACACAATCTGACACATCACAATGCTTGAACTACCCGATCCGACACACATCGCGATGCTTGAACGACAAGATCCGACACACATCGCGATGCTTGAACTACACGATCCGACACATCGTGATGCTTGAACTACACAATCTGACACATCACGATGCTTGAACTACCCGATCCGACACACATCGCGATGCTTGAACTACACGATATGACACATCGTGATGCTTGGACTACACAATCTGACACATCACAATGCTTGAACTACCCGATCCGACACACATCGCGATGCTTGAACTACACGATCCGACACACATCGCGATGCTTGAACTACACGATCCGACACATCGTGATGCTTGAACTACACAATCTGACACATCACGATGCTTGAACTACCCGATCCGACACACATCACAATGCTTGAACTACACGATCCGACACACATCACGATGCTTGAACTACCCGATCCGACACACATCGCGATGCTTGAACTACCCGATCCGACACACATCGCGATGCTTGAACTACACGATCCGACACACATCGCGATGCTTGAACTACACGATCCGACACATCGTGATGCTTGAACTACACAATCTGACACATCACGATGCTTGAACTACACGATCCGACACACATCGTGATGCTTGAACTACACGATCCGACACACATCACGATGCTTGAACTACACGATCCGACACATCGTGATGCTTGAACTACACAATCTGACACATCACGATGCTTGAACTACCCGATCCGACACACATCGCGATGCTTGAACTACACGATATGACACATTGTGATGCTTGGACTACACAATCTGACACATCACAATGCTTGAACTACCCGATCCGACACACATCGCGATGCTTGAACTACACGATCCGACACACATCGCGATGCTTGAACTACACGATCCGACACATCGTGATGCTTGAACTACACAATCTGACACATCACGATGCTTGAACTACCCGATCCGACACACATCACGGTGCTTGAACTACACGATCCGACACACATCACGATGCTTGAACTACACGATCCGACACACATCACGATGCTTGAACTACCCGATCCGACACACATCACGATGCTTGAACTACCCGATCCGACACACATCGCGATGCTTGAACTACACGATCCGACACACATCGCGATGCTTGAACTACACGATCCGACACATCGTGATGCTTGAACTACACAATCTGACACATCACGATGCTTGAACTACACGATCCGACACACATCGTGATGCTTGAACTACACGATCCGACACACATCGTGTTGCTTGAACTACACGATCCGACACACATCATGTTGCTTGCACTATACAGTCCGACACATATCAATGCTTGAACAATCATCCGTTACTTATCATAATGCTTGAACCTCATTCAATAATGCCTCATTTCTATTAGTACACTCCTATCTATTGAGCTATATAATGTTATCCAATTATAATTCATAGATGTATTGAGCTATTTATATTCTCAGATTTCAGTGCTCATTTATTCTCAACTATGAAACAATAATTTTGACTAAAAAGCATACAGTGTTTCGTTTTAAAGGGATTTTCCTACAGTTTTTAGGTAGGGTTCAGGGTCCATTGAATTGAATTTTTACGCGATATAAGGTCATATTGGGGAAAAATGTTGGAAATAAAAATAAACCATGTGGTACAAACATCCTGCTGTAAATTGTCTTAAGATGTCGCAAATTGTATGCTGCAAATCGGTGTGACTATATACTACAGAAATGAAAAACAACTCGGACGAAACATGTACGTTGATTTGTATATAATTTTTCTACATCTAATGAATGACTACTGTGTATAAGTCAGCTACGTACTGTCACATATTATCATCCGGTTGGGAATTTTTAACCAGAAAATTGGGAATTTTAGCTAAATTATTGGAGGGGAATGGGTCCCTTTTGTAGACCCAAATTCTGTTGTATGAAAATCCCTGTTTTATACTTATTATTTTCTTACATTGTTATTTTTTGTAAAAAGAAAACTTGAATCCATTACCTTTTATTAAGCTTGTGATTTAATCTTTTTTCAAATGTTACAGAATGTGAATGTGTCATTTTCTTTTAAAAAGAAAATCCCATAATAACTCAAAAAGACCTATTTCAAATAGGTGAACAGAACTATTATAGGTCTTTAAAGCTATATATAGCTCAGTCAACAGAATGTGTTGAACCTGATTGAAATCAAGGTGCAATGGAAACATTCATGCACCTGTATGTATATATGTTTAACTGGTAAGTCTCCAACAAATATATATACATATTGATTTGTCTACACTGGATAGGAACATGACTGTATACATCCAAAATGCTTTGGCTATAAATATGAAAAGGTAAAAGGAATTTTACTTCAAAGTGAAAAGTGACTTTGGTCCACTTACATTGAATGACTAATTTCTAGAGCTTGTTCATTCCAAGTTGATATTGACCATTGTGTAATTGCTTTAAAATGGTTAAAGGTCTTCACTTCAATTTGTTAAGTGTTTAACATTATAAACAAATAAAATATACAACATTTGATATAGCGCCCTATGTAGCTAACATAAGCTACTCTAAAGCACTTTACATTTGAATTTTAATACTGTTCACATTCAGTTCTAACATATATACATTTCTGAGCAGTTTGATTTACATGACTAATTTCTAGAGCTTGTTCATTCCAAGTTGATTGACCATTGTGTAAAATAAAGCTCTTTATGTTTGCTGTAAAATAGTTAAATGTGATCACTTCAATTTGTAAAGTTTTTAACATTATAAACAAATAAATTAATATATAACAATTGATATAGTGCACTATATATCTAGCTAACACAAGCTACTCAAAAGCACTTTACAATTTTCATACAATTAATACCAGTAACACATTCTGTTCCAACACATACAATTCTGAGGAGTTCACAGGCACTAACTACAAGTGTACAAGTCATATACAACCTGGCTAATATCTCCTTGTGCACGTGTGTTTGTGTGTGTGCTGAAGATGTGGTAGTGGGACAGTGCTTCCAACAGCATCTTTTGTAATACCACCTCGCTTGAATGCTACAGCACAGCTAGATACCACAACACCCACCCCAGACCATTTTATACTCCACCTGGGTTGTTGGATTTGTGTGGGCAGGAGAAAACGCTTGTAGAGATTGACAATTTCAATAAAAATGACATGTCTTCCAAGTTACTTAAGCTACTAGTAAGACATATGGTTAAATTTAGTACAAATGTATTTATTGGTATTTAACATAGCCAACAGTGTTCACAATAGACTGGGTACATGCCTATTTCATGCATTAATTTTCCTGAAATACGCTTCAGAAAAAAAAGTATGTGTACCAGTTGGGCACAAGAATTTACGCATACTAGTCAAAACACTGCATGCAATTAAAAGTAAACTGCAACAATTACCCATAACAAATCAATAAGTAAGTGTAATCAATGAAAATATTCGTACGATCAACTACCATTTCTCTCACCGAATGGTGAGGTGCGAGTGGTGTGCTAAAATGCCAGATACTGTAGTGCATTGCTTATACCATATTTAAATTGATTGAAATGAAATTATATAATGCACTCATCTTTAAAAACTATGTACCAGTACATACTGGTGAAAAAATAAACTGAAACATTGGCAAAATTGAAAGGAATAGATAATATCTGTTAACAATGACACTTGGTGAATAATTGAAACGGGATTGATTGATGAATGAGGTGCATCGAGCACCATCAGGAAAATGACAATCCTTTAGAGCTGAATAATGTCTTTTCATGTTGTCATATACCATCACATTTTGTAGCTGATCAAATAAATTTTACAAATACATGTACTTTGAATTATTGGTTATGGAATAAAATTATGTTTCAAGTTTAACATTAATTTAATTTAATTTAATTTTATGTCATGTAAAATTGAACTCGGAAGTTAAGGTTTTCATTTCGATTCAGTTCCTGTAGAAATGCAGTTGACCTAGTAGAAATGCAGTTGATCTAGTGGAAATTTTGCTAAAGTTTTGTCACTGTTGTGGGAGATTATCTGTTTCACAGTTTGAAGTACAGATAGCTTTGCGACAGAATGTAAAAGCTCTAGTCACTAACAGTTATAGAGCAATAAACCTTGTCCTATATATAGCAGCAGTTTAATTACAGTTAATGTCTTTCTGCAGACTACATTTACACACATCTGTATGTTAATACTAGTATCGAACTGGGTAGAGCTAGAAGTGCCCACCCAATATTGTAATCCAGGGCATTCCCCGGTGAGCGATACACAATAAGCTCAGCGATGGGACCCGACCACTGCTAGCACAAACATTATCAATGCTGTGATAATAGTATCAGAAGTGTTGGAAAACAGATATGTGACCTCGACCTTTAGCTTTAACTGTATGGTTTCTGAAACAGGCTATAACTAAAGGGGATATTTATGGTAGCCTTCATTCTTTGAAACAGTCTATAAGTATAGGGATTCTATGATGATGTATTTGTTGGATAATAAACTAGAGCTTATACTGTGCTATAGCTTTAGGCACTACTGGTGTTATATACACTGATTGTTACACTGTAGTAGCTGTATCATGATCCAGAAACCTAATCGGCCAATCCCCATAGGTCAGCCCAGGTCATCTCAAATGTTTTTATCTTAATAGACATTATAGAAACTAAACCCTTCATGACAGTCTCCAGGATATTCCATATATGTTGTCTTTATATATCCTATACATTAACACATTCACCTCTGAAATTTCATAATGAATTATAGAAACTGTAAACCCATCATGACAGTCTCCAGGATATTCCATACATGTTGTCTTTATATATCCTATACATTACCACATTCACCTCTGAAATTTCATAATGAATTATAGAAACTGTAAACCCTTCATGACAGTCTCCAGGTTATTCCATATATGTTGTCTTTATATATCCTATACATTACCACATTCATCTCGGAAATTTCATAATGAAATATTTTAACCTATGAATTGGAAAAGCTCAAATGTGTCTTCACAGGTGAATGAGTTAAAGACAAAATCTGACTGTCCAGGGAAACAGAGGCTGTATCCAGCATTGTCTTATCTCCCTAACTGTTTCTTCAAAGTATTTTTATATTTTCCATATATATAATGTTTAAAATTATTTAATAAATTGAAATAAAGTTAAAATCGGAATGTAACTTCTACTTTACTTTAACAATTGCAAATATAAAGATATTAAAGATTGATTCAGATAAAAACTGTTTTATGTTTATAGAAGTCCGGGAAGATATTCTCACTTCTACCTAATTCTGAGAAAAATGAAGGAATTTTTTGCTTGAGAAAGTGGCTTTTATTCTGTTTTAAGACTGGGTAACAATATCACAGATAATGTGAATTTACTAACAGTAAATTTTCTTGACACAGAAAGGAATGTTTTCCCCCAAAGTGAGCTAACATGTATTTCTAAGCACTTGATTGTGACTGTGATGTCCCTATAAAGAAGCCATTGTGTGCCTACAGAAGCTGGCTGTAGCTCCGGGCTTTGTCACTTAATAATTTGGTCATCAGTGTGATGGCCACAAATCCCATATTACATATATATATATACCACGAATGTATTATTCAGTCGGGGACTAAATATCTGCCCGAGTCTCCGGAATCAATACAGTGATGTGATGGCATTAGACTTACTTATCCCTGTAATTTGTTTTGTCCTCTAATGTAGTTATTTTGGATCACACACATGAAGCCTTGATTTCCTGTCGTTCATGTAAAGTTATACCAATGAACAACAAAAGATACTGAAGGAAAACATGAGCCAAAAAAGGGGGGAAAAAATATGAAAATTCAGAATTTGAAAAACAAAAGGAGAGTTGCATTTTCATGTATTTTGAAATTTTTACTTATTTTGATAGGATGGAAATGCACATTCAAACTTCAAAAAAAAAAATCAAATAAAAGTTTGTGCTAATGTGTTTGGAAATTTTAAAGGCATCTGTATGTGGTCAAAAATAGATAAATTACACATTGTTCAAAATTGCCCGTTTCATTAACAGTATTATTGTGTCGTCCAATATGTGTTGTAGATGGAAATTTTAAAGGCATCTGTATGTGGTCAAAAATAGATAAATTACACATTGTTAAAAATTGCCCGTTTCATTAACAGTATTATTGTGTCGTCAAATATGTGTTGTAGAAAATTAATCGGTCATTTCACCCCAAATCCCCGTTTCTTCTGGTACTTGTACCATCCAACACATTCAGTAAAAGTGTGTTCTTGTGTGGTATCATAACCGAGCCATCCTACATTATATGTGAAAGCCAATTTTCTGCCAGCCAAATGTCATCACCGAATAAAATGTGTGGGAGATTTTGCTGCATTGCCTGTATGGTATGTTACATATGTATATTCTGATCAGCGCACACACAGTTATATTACCACTGCCTACTGGTTTAGCTTGTCTAGTCGGCACCTTATACAGGAAGTGCTACGAATCGTTGTCAATGACACATAAATTACAGATAAGCCTGCCTTATACAAACACTGGTGCTTGACTCTAGGAAATAGGTATGGTAGATGTCCTAGAATTGATGGTCAGAGGTCGGATGGGTGTGGTAAATAGTCCATAACTGAGATCAAGTGGCTGTAAATAGTGAAGGTCGTAAAGATGAAAGATAAGATAGTTGATGTAAAAGTCCAAAAAATCTGTAAGAATCAAATCAAATGGAATGATAAACGTGAAATTTTAATCTTTTGAAAAATATTTCTTCAACTTTTCTGGTATTTAAAAAAACATCCGCTTGCCACCGTTAGTATAAGTGCTCCGACAAGTGGAAACGTTGGCCCACTTTGCCGAGGGCTAGTGCAGTAGACTGGTTTCTTTAATCATGTTTATCATGTGTTTCCCCCAACTGGAGGTGAATAAGTAATTACCTGAATTGAATGCAGTTAAGTGGAATACACTAAAACAATGGTTTAATGCTAACATACGAAAATTGAGAAAAACCGGTTCATTATTGGTTTTGAAGTGAAAAAGGCATTTAGAAAAGCAGCAGTCTTTCCATCAGTTCACAGTTTCAGACTTTTAGGGGGTGACTTAATAAAACTAAAGATAAAGTATAAATAAAAAATTAAGGATTTACATGCATGATTTAAATGTGTAAAAATTCTTGTATTGAACGATCATGACCAGGTGGAACACATCTTTGATATCCAGGTCTTGGTAAATCTAGTAAATGACTTAGTTCATAAATCACTTGATGTCAAATATATTGTAGCCATGATATAGCTTTCAAAATTAAAAAAAGGTTTCCTTCATGCCCAAATTTTTTGAAATTATAGTGTGAATTCATGATTCTTGTAATTGGCAGTGTACATGTTTAGCTTTGGCAATTTACTGAGTCCATTATCCTCCTTACTACCTAATTTAAAAACAGTCGGGTAAATTAAAACAAATTTATTGTCACTCAGTCTTGGTTTGTAATATATTTATGGCAAAATTATGTAATGCCAGGATAATCCATTATGAACTGGATTTACTGTTTATACAGAATGAAGGGCACTGATGTGTGACCAGGTCTATTTGCTCCAGATTAGGTAGTCATATTTTCAATGATAGTTGTAACCCTTTTGAATGTCAAGGCCCTTTTTTTGTAAGTCTGATAATTTACAATAATACTGTCTTTTCTGTTGAATGGTGAGGGGGAGAAAGAGTAAAAGCACTAAGAATTGTTCTATAGTTGATGTATTCATGAATTCATTTCTTCATGAATTCAATTATTCATGAATTCTACCAAAAAATAAAATGAAACTGCTTGATTTGTGTAATTAATATTATAGAACATAAGCATTGTGTTTTTATTTAAAAATAACTTCATAACCCTGCGATAGCTGATTTAATCACCTCATTTGGAGTTCTTTAAGAAGTTCAAAGTATTTGACTGTGATCTTCAATTGTTCCATAGTCATAGCCTTGGTTTTTAAGCTCCAAGTTACATAATTTGTGTTGGCAATGTACTGTCTGGTGAAAAATGGGTATTTTATCGCCAGGTGGTATAATGGCGCTAACATTATATCATTTTCGTACATTTACTGGTAGTTGCAGGATTAAAGATAACCTTTTGATACACTTACTGTATACGCTGTAATTAGCGCCCCTCCCATTTAACTGAAGTATTGGCATTATATAGCAACCCCTAGTAATCATGACACAGCTTATTATATAAATTATTTTATTTAGTGATACGGTAAACCTGTGATTAGTTCGAAGGAAAATAAATAAATATTGTCAATCTTGTCAAATTACGCAGAATTATAGCCATTAATTGGAGTAATTAGTAGTTCACATTTTATTTGGTCACAATACATTGTAATTATTGACATTATAAAAAACATTTATTAATCACATCTCAAGTTTTGTAATCCTATAAGCGCCCCATTTGTAACCAATTTTCAGGCACCCTGGGCACTAATTACGGCGAATACGGTACCTGTTTAGTGAAAGCTTAGGTTTAATTTTTTGGAACTGCTTCACCCCTATGTTTTGAAACTAGACTTGCTAGAGTCTTTGATGCAATTTTTAGGGGTGGATGGGTTAATAGTACCATATAACTTGTCTAAACTGGCCACGGTCTAATCCAAGTCCATGTCTATATATGCCGGCCTTACAGTTCAGTCCCAATATTTCCATCTGAACTCTTATGCAACCTCTACAAACCGGACACCTGTGTAAACTGGCCAAACAATTTGGTCCCTGTGACATCCGGTTTAGACAAGTTACACTGTACAGTACTAAGTTCACTTTTTGATGCGTTACATGTTTGAATATTTATATGTGTTAACATAGTCTCCTCTGGCTTAATTAATGCAGGTGAATAAATTATAACAGTGCCTGTGTCTAAAATTAAATCACTTTGGTAACAGATATGATCTTATCCCATTTACCCTTGAAGATGCATTTGAACTGTTCCAATTAAAAAGCTGGAATAGATCATAGCAAAGTTTCAGGGTAGAATAAGTTAAAAGTTAAGCTTATAAAAATATGAAACTTTCACTCGCCCACCATCATTTTGATAACTACAGATGTGATCATATATCATTTACCCTTGAATACACATTTGAACTATCCCAATTCAATTGTTGGAAATAGTCCATTGTGAAATTTTAGGGGTAATGAGTTTAACTGTTACGAGAATTTGAAATTCTCACTCGCCAACAAAAGACAGAACCAAAGAATCGTTCATGCAAGTTCTGAACTTAATACAGAATCTTTCCAATGCAGAGAAATTGATCAAAATTCTTTTCAGTTTTGTTAACGTTATTAAAAGTAGAATGTGTTTAATAATTTTGACGAGTCCTTATAAATGTGAAGTGGGGAATCTAGACATCTCAAGATAAAGTTTGCAGCTCGGGTTTCGATACATAAATTTCAAGGTGCTGTGTTTGTACCTTTTATATAAGGGGCAAGTTTTTGTTAAAGACCCGACTCTCCTGGCTGGTTGTATGCACTGACATTTGAGCGTGGTGGTCCAATCAATATTTAAGATTGTATCATGTGATGTGCTAATGTTGTACATGCAGTGTTACTGATATATGTACCAAGGTGTTCATCCCCAGTAGAACCGGCTGCAGGCTGTGGTGTTGTAACTGTGTTGGAGGTGATCAGCCACTGGTGTCATGGTCTACAGTAGGCCAGGAACATATTCAGCAGTTTTATAGATAGAACTCATTTACTCTTGAAATTTCATAAGTAACTCTTTCAACTTTTGAACTGCCAAAGAGCATAATTTTTTTTTAGGGGAGGCAGTGTTGTTACTGTGTCGGAGGGGATTAGCCTCTGAAATTTCATTATGGACTCATTTGTATTCAGGGGAGAATAAATTAACCTGAATTTCAAAATCCAACAATTGTTTTACACTCTCAGCGATCATTTTACAATTTATTTTCATGGGTCGGTCCTTTTTGTACATATTGCCGAAAACAATGGGTCCCACAATGTTAAATTGAAGTATTCCAGAATTTCTATGAGTCCTTTCAGAATTTTAGGAGTACTGGACTCGGGATTCGCACGTAGATTGATCACTGCACACTGAAGCTACACAGTGGTGCTGGGCCATTGAGTGTTGCCCTTGTAGGCTTCATCTGTCCTAAAATGGTGAAGTTTTTGTCATTCATGTCAGTTAAAAAGGTCATTTTTGACTCATTTGCCCCTGAAAATTCATAATGAATAATTCCAACCTTTGAATTGGAAGTGATTAAATGTGTCTTTATGGGTGAATGAGTTGGGTCAAGCTTATGTGCCTTGAATAAATAAGTATGCAGCATATTTTATGACATTCACTTTTGAACTTGACTCTGTTGCTCAGTATTAATGGAATCACTCTTTCTTTAAATCCTCATTTTGGTTGGGTTAATCATGATCACATCAAATTGTGGGTAATGTAATAGGAACGAGTAATGATACTGCAAATCTGCTGCGCCCACCCCCCTCCACCCTGACCCCCTTCCCCACCCCTACCCCCCTCCCGGGCTCGACCTAACA
The DNA here is from genome assembly GCA_947623455.1 of Mimachlamys varia. Taxonomy (NCBI): domain Eukaryota; kingdom Metazoa; phylum Mollusca; class Bivalvia; order Pectinida; family Pectinidae; genus Mimachlamys; species Mimachlamys varia. The sequence continues at coordinate 24,079,064 of OX392538.1, forward strand.
ACCCTTCAGACACGCCCTACCACTTGACTAAAGCTAAATTCCCACAAGCTGAGGCTAATACTCCAACTTCCTCCTCTCACTACTACCTGTTTATAAAGGATGAGCCATGTAATGGCCAGGGGTAAATATGTTAGCCTTTAACTTGTAGTTTATTGCAAAGTTCCCTGAGTAGCTTCATAATGATAAGCCACATACATACATACACCAACTAAGGGTCTTGATTGTTGGCTGTAGACACTTGTTGATTTCACATTGCGGTCGTCCTGCTATGTTTATGGTAAACCGTGTTTTCAAAGAATGTAATTTCTAACCCCCATACGTGCATGTGTAACTGCATGGGGCAACTGAGATGGGAGAAAGTCATTGATGCAGGGAGGTACACTGAAGGTAGAAATTGAGCAGCAAACCTGCTTTAGGTCTGTACAACAGCATAATGCTGATTATTTCACCCAAAGTGCCTTAAGTATGTAATATGATGCCTTCAAATGCTTCTAGCAATTTCTGTGCTGCTGTATACGTAGCTCGTTACTGCTTTTCAACTTTAATTGAAGGTTTTTGTTTCGGTACATGGTGTAGTGATGATATATAAGAGCTTGGTTTAGTACTGTATTGTACATGTTTACCAGGGGCAATGATAAACTATACATAGCCCTATAGACATGTTTCGGATGAAAAATTTGTCAGTGTGTATTTAGCACTGTACTCGTACGACTTAAGGAAATTGTACATTATCCAATTTATTTTGTATGCACCCCATACTCTTTCACCAAATTTAGATTATTTCTTGTTCTGTAGAAAGAAAAGTGATGTTTAAATCAGGGAAATTATCAGTTTCAGGAAGGTTTTTTGGGCATGACCTTAAGTCTGGTATAACTGATGGATTTGAAAGCTTCTGATGCAAAAAAAAAACATAAATCCATATATATATCAAAAGTAACTTCGTAGACTTACCTTTTGAGAATTGAAATGTTGAATGTTAGGGAGATAAATGTATTTATAAAATGTGATTTTCCAGCTGAACATTGGAGACCTGAAGTGTATGAAAATTGTATTTCTGAAAACAACAAATGTTTGCTGAATAATTTTATGCATGAAATAAATAAAAAAGAATTGAAATAATGAAAAAGTTTGTGATGTGTCTCTACATCTAGGCAGTAATTACATTTATGTATTAGGGGTGAATATTGAGCACAAATTGACCATTGCTATGGTATTGCGATAGTCAGAATTACTATCACGATAGTATTGTGATACTAACAAACTATTGTGATACTATTGTGATAGTCACTGTGTGACAGTCACTGATACCTAAACCATTTGAAATATTATAATTAAAATGACACAAGTACCTTCATTTACTAAATTTACAACAAAATATGTATATTTTTAGTCCATTTAAGTTTGCATAATGAGAATACTTGTACTTAAAATTGTAATATTCGATAAGCGTTTCATATTAACCAATGACATTAAAAGTAAAACTTCTTGATGATTATTTGTTCAAAAGATGCCATTTAGATATATAAAATACTACAGTTGAAATGATCGATACGATTGCAATAGTCACATACTATTGCGATTGTCTATGGCATGTCCACTTTACTATTGCGATAGAACTATTGGGTGGTACACTATTGCGATAGAACTATTGGGTGGTACACTATTGCGATAGAACTATTGGGTGGTACACTATTGTGATAGAACTATTTGGTGGTACACTATTGTGATAGAACTATTTGGTGGTACACTATTGTGATAGAACTATTGGGTGGTACACTATTGCGATAGAACTATTGCGTTGTACACTATTGTGATAGAACTATTTGGTGGTACACTATTGCGATAGAACTATTGGGTGGTACACTATTGCGATAGAACTATTGGGTGGTACACTATTGTGATAGAACTATTTGGTGGTACACTATTGTGATAGAACTATTTGGTGGTACACTATTGTGATAGAACTATTGGGTGGTACACTATTGTGATAGAACTATTGGGTGGTACACTATTGTGATAGAACTATTGGGTGGTACACTATTGTGATAGAACTATTTGGTGTTACACTATTGTGATAGAACTATTTGGTGGTACACTATTGTGATAGAACTATTGGGTGGTACACTATTGTGATAGAACTATTTGGTGGTACACTATTGTGATAGAACTATTTGGTGGTACACTATTTTGATAGAACTATTGCGATAGAACTATTGGGTGGTACACTATTGTGATAGAACTATTGCGATAGAACTATTGGGTGGTACACTATTGTGATAGAACTATTGGGTGGTACACTATTGCGATAGAACTATTGCGATAGAACTATTGGGCGGTACACTATTGTGATAGAACTATTGCGATAGAACTATTGGTGGTACACTATTGCGATAGAACTATTGTGATAGAACTATTGGGTGGTACACTATTGCGATATAACTATTGTGATAGAACTATTGGGTGGTACACTATTGTGATAGAACTATTGCGATAGAACTATTGGGTGGTACACTATTGCGATAGAACTATTGGGTGGTACACTATTGCTATAGAACTATTGGGTGGTACACTATTGCTATAGAACTATTGGGTGGTACACTATTGTGATAGAACCATTGGGTGGTACACTATTGTGATAGAACTATTGGGTGGTACACTATTGCTATAGAACTATTGGGTGGTACACTATTGTGATAGAACTATTGGGTGGTACACTATTGTGATAGAACTATTGGGTGGTACACTATTGCTATAGAACTATTGGGTGGTACACTATTGTGATAGAACTATTGGGTGGTACACTATTGCTATAGAACTATTGGGTGGTACACTATTGCTATAGAACTATTGGGTGGTACACTATTGCGATAGAACCATTGGGTGGTACACTATTGCGATAGAACTATTGGGTGGAACACTATTGCTATAGAACTATTGGTTGGTACACTATTGTGATAGAACCATTGGGTGGTACACTATTGCGATAGAACTATTGGGTGGTACACTATTGCGATAGAACTATTGGGTGGTACACTATTGTGATAGAACTATTGGGTGGTACACTATTGTGATAGAACTATTGGGTGGTACACTATTGTGATAGAACTATTGGGTGGTACACTATTGTGATAGAACCATTGGGTGGTACACTATTGTGATAGAACTATTGGGTGGTACACTATTGTGATAGAACTATTGGGTGGTACACTATTGTGATAGAACTATTGGGTGGTACATTATTGTGATAGAACTATTGGGTGGTACACTATTGTGATAGAACTATTGGGTGGTACACTATTGTGATACCACTATTGGGTGGTACACTATTGCTATAGAACTATTGGGTGGTACACTATTGTGATAGAACTATTGGATGGTACACTATTGCGATAGAACTATTGGGTGGTACACTATTGTGATGCATCAATAGTTTGATGCATTGTTACACCCTAGTATGTATATAGGAATCAGCTGACTCACAAACTGTAATCATACCTTTATTTTGGTGTACTCAAGTTATAGATCATCAACAAATTCAAACAGTTAATTGGTGCGCTCACAATACTTACAATAGAAAGCAATATACAGAAACTGTTATAGCAAAAGACTTTCCGCACAAAAATCCCTGATACTGCTAAAATATGTGCATTTACAGTATATTCGAATTAACTGAAATATGGTATTAAGGTAATAGATGTCTTTTGATAGTGAAAATATTGTAGTTTAACTTGGTAACAGGGAAAGTATGGTTGCACCTACCAATTACAAACATTTCACAGAAATTCTGGATATGAGATATTTTACCATTGTCAAAAAAAAGGAGAAGCATTGAATTTAAGATGTCAGTTGAAGAAACTCTGGTAAAGGGATATTTTAATGTTGCCAAAATAAAAAGGGAGACCCAAAAATTGAAGATATTAGTCAAAGAAACTCTGGTAAAGGGATATTTTAGTGTTGTCGAAAATAAAAAGAAGAATATCAATCCAAAACACATACCATAATTCTGTGGTCTGGATATTTTTCAGTGGATGGTTGTTGAGTTTGACGGACAGTTCAGACAGGACATCTGTTAGCTATATGGTCGTGTTAGGACCAGGATGACCCTGTTTATGTTCCAGGGCTGTCAGACATAGAAATTAACGTGATAAAAAGACGTTTATGGTGTCTAACGGAAAAATATTCCGGGCACAGTGAAGGTCGTACTACTGCTGCCTGCTAGGTATTGACTACATGTCTAGCGATTATGTGTAGGAAAGGTCGGAATAGGTGTTTTAAGTTTCATTTAATTGGTTTTGTCTACAATAAATGCTGAGCTTAACTGATGATCTAATTCTGTCTTTTCAGATACTCCAAAGTCCAACCGCCCAGAAGCTAATGGAAAGAAAATCAATGAATATTTCAAGGTATTTAGTTATGTGTTTGATTGTCAGGGAGATGCACAAGGGAAAGCTCGATCGGAATATTTATTGTCCTGAGTAAAATAATTCTGAAAAATATTTTAAATAAAATTAAAAAAAAAAATCGTTCTATTAATTATTTAAGCAGTAATCATGTTTACTCTCCCTAGACCCCGGCACTGAGTAATGTTTGAAAAAAAAAATCAACTTTTATTTTAAATTTACATGTATTTTCATTTTATCAACTTACATATCAATGCATTATCAATGTCATCTCAGATGATTCTGTCAGATAAAAATACTCTCAGAGGTCTATTACATTTAAATTTATATCATACCATTGGTTAAATGGATGAAAATGAACCCCGCTGACATTCCCTGCCAAAAATCTCCATATATATCGGTAAAAGTTTGATTGTAAAACAGTGAGGATCATGTTGTAGAAAGCATGGAATCCATCTTTGTTATTGCCGGAAACGAGGCTGAGGAATTGTTGGTAATGCTTACATATAAAAAACGAAAGTTTCTGTTTCTATTTCAAATTAAGTCATCTGGATTAAGTCATTTTATTAATTTGTTAATGCATTTACCCCTGAAGACACATTTGCTCTCTTCCAGTTCAAATATTGGAAAATTATTATGAAATTTCAGGGGTGAAACAGTTTAACTTTATTTTGTTAGATTTACAGTATATGTTATGTATGTTTACAGCAGAACCAGTCACCTAGTCGTAGTGCCAACAGCCAGTCGGCCGGGACCAAGTCCCCCTCACCCCAGGGGATGAGCTACAGCTACACTGCCCCCTCCCCTAGCAATCACAGTAATTCCGACAGTATTGGCTACCCTCCCGTACCTCTGTATCACTGTAACAAGACCATACAGGTAAGTACAGTGCATTCCTCTTTATATCATGTTGCATTTGTCAGACAAAAACATGATATTAACAGGAATGTGACATTAAGATAAGCATATTTTCCCACTTAATCTAGTGCATTTCCAACCTCCATAACTAAAAGTAAGTTATCCAATATATACATATTGTTAGATGCCTACTCTCCTTTTCCTCTCTTTCACTGTAACAAAACATCACAGATAACTTATGAGGACTTGAGCAGAGTTTGAATTTAACATTCTTGCACTCGCTAAATGAGAGTTGATTCCTGAAATTGGAATTAGAAAATTATTGTACTTGCATTTTTCGGCCAGTAGATATAATGCCTGTTGAAGGTGTATATATTATTCCAATCGATACAGAAGTCAGAAAATGTCATCGAAAGTATCAAACGAATCGTGAAACAAAACACACATACACACACAAATTGTGCAATGTCTCAAAAGGTTATTTGATCACAATACAACTGTTATATTTTACATTTTAGACCTTGACAAAGATACATCAATTTTTTGAACTAAATTGTAAATTAGACTGATTCAGAATGCTTTGTAGTGCTTTCATTATCCACTTCAAAATTGCAAGCAAGTTTCTAATTTGGCAAGTTAAAATTTAACCCACTCGCCACAAAATGCGAGTTGCTAAAAAAATGAATATCTACACCTGATTATATAAGATATTCGGATTAGAGGAAGAAATAGAAAAGATAAATGTTTAAAGTGTTTAATGGGAAAACAGGTCAATGTTGGTTTGATTTATGTTTGCAAAGCCAGAAGTACTGCATGCGTTTGCCGAGACTACAGGTAAAATCAGGTGGGAATCGGTCGATAGTAGGACAGGGGAGGAGGGCTATTATGAGGTTGCTAGGTAATGAAAGCTATTGTTAGGTTGCTAGGAGCAACATGTACATGTTCTTATCATCGTTGTGTAATAATGCAAACATGAAGTAATCAGTCATACCATATACTGTACCAGTATTTCTACCTCTCGTTCATCTCATTAGGACATATTCTCACATTTTCTGCATGGTTTATATTTGTTTTGCTAAATCCATCCCTGGAGGCGGTCTGCGACATAAGCCACTAGTATTATGCCCGAGACTAGTATTTTTTGGTACAGACTAGAGGAAATTCCTTGAATTTCAATATAATTTGTTATGAAAAACATTGCATTTTGCTTGTGCGGACTAGTGCTTAAAAATGTTAATGTCACAGACTGTAGAGGTAATAAATGATGATATAACCTATTATCTAATTATCGGGTCATGTGCCTTGACATATTCTTCTCATAAAGGTACAAGGAATTCCTGTTTCTGAATAATCTCTGGCATTTTCATCTCCAAATATAAAGAAAAATATCAATATAAAAAAAATTGACAAAGTGTTCTTTTAAAATTTTGTTTCCAGCAGAACATGATTTCTGTTTCCATATTTTCTGTATACCTATATTTTATAACGGAAATCACAGGAGATAAATGTATCTATAATGCTGTGCTGTTCTGTGCTGATATTTCCCCCAAGTCAGGGATGGTGGCAATTTTACCTCTGCTTTTAGCTTTTACCCACCATATACTGATTTTGCTTATCTTGTTTTTACCTTACAGATGAATAACCCACCATATACTGATTTTGCTTATCCCATTTTTACCTTACAGATGAATAACCCACCATATACTGATTTTGTTTATACTGTTTTTACCTTACAGACGGACTTGAACCTACAACAGATACTTGTCCTAGAAAACAAGTCTTCATCTCACATAGAACAGAAGGATAGCAAAATAGATGACTTACTACGGGTAACTATCACCACAGAATCGAAAGGTTGTCGACAAATATCTCAGTAATACATCAATTTATAGATTCTCAATTGAAACAAAAAAATACACGACATGCATTTCTGGTGGTCATGATCTGGTGATCTTAGCATTGTGGCTTTTTTTGGAAAGTTTCGATGAATGGCTGAAATTAGAAATATCTCCAGATTGTGACCTGCAAATTAAAACAGATGTACCTACATTGTGTATTAAGGTAAAAATACACCATAATGTCATCAGGGTTTCCCCCGACTCGTAAAAACCTGCATTTTGGCTTCTGAAATTGCCCAAGGACCCCCAAAATTGATAACGTTTTACTAAATGTTATTTGTGACTTGAGTCCCAGGACTCCAAAATTTATTAAATACGAGGGTCCTAGAAAAAGCATGTGTCATTATCTGAAGAAAAAAAGGAAAAGATGCATGAATTTAGCAAGTTATTTCCAAGGCATGGAATCGAATATCCCATTTGGCGATTAATAAGTTTAAAAATAAATAGAGGGTCATAGTTCTAATGATTCTTCATACTTTTAGTGTCTCTAAAATATGAAAATGATATTAATTACTCAAAATTATAAAGAAAATCAAAGACTATTTCTTTCAAACTATTTGTAAATATAATTTGTGCCCATACAGATTACAGACAGCCTTCCCTGCCATTTATGTTCCTCTTTATTTATAGTTGCATATATTCTTTACAATATACGTTGAGCTTCGGAAATGTCATGCTTAGATGATACATATGCTGTCTCCAGCAAACTATTACCCTACTTTATCTGTCTAAACCATTCTCATATCACCATAAAAAAATCATTGTTCTCCATACGTCTAAGCCATTCTCAAACCATCACAAAACATTTCCCATGCCACTGCCAGACTATTATCCTACTCTTTCTGTACCATTCTCATATCACCATTAAAAATCATTGTTTTTTCTGTCTAAACCATTCTCATACCATCACAAAACATTTCCCATGCCACTGCCAAACCATTTCTTTCTGCATCATTACAATATATCACACATCCACAAGTCATACCAATACCATTACATGATATATTTCTCCATACAGATTTTCTAGCCTCACAAAATAATTGAAATAACATTATGTGCATGCACATGATCACAGGTCATTGTATACTTGAACGGTCACAGATCGTTTCTATATTCATCACATTACTTTTCTCGGACCTGCACCAGGACATACCTCCATACCCATATTCACATCAATACAGTAACATACTCTTTCATCTGATTTCTATGTGTAGCTAGTGTCATTAACTCATTATGTCATAAACTTCTTTATGTTTTACAGCAAAATGACGAGTTACGGCGACAATTAACGGCACAACAGAAGCTTATAGAAAAGCACAAAGAAAATTTACAGAAATGTCTCAACGTCAACAAGTCATTATTAATAGAAAAGGTTAGTTAAAACTGAACAAGTCATTATTAATAGAAAAGGTTAGTTAACAACCAACTCATTCACCCCTGAGGACATGTTTGAGCTCTTCCAAATCAAAGATTGCAATAGTGTATCAGAAAATTTCAGGGAGGAATGAGTAGAAGCTGTGCTCTTAACCCGACTACTCACTGGTGCCAGTGTTATTATCTTTAATGAAGATCAAGAACAAGACAATTTCCAGAAAGCATTGAAAATCATAGGAGATCATTTCTTCAAGCTAGATTTGATGTCTACAGTCAGAATTATCGAAAATGTCAGTATTTCAGAATTATTGAAAATGTCAGTATTTCAGAATGATTGAAAATGTCAGTATTTACAATGAGAATAAAGAGTCCAATATTTTGCTCACGAGTGCATGGTTCACTTCTTCTGGGCAGTTTGCTGTTAAAACTAGGAAGAAGTGTTAGTTTATAGTGATCTGTGACCAGTTCTCGGATTGTAACTGTGGTATTTTTTTTGACAGAGTAAGTTGGAAAAGAAGACGACGAGACAGAAGTGTATGGGGGACCGACTTCGACTAGGCCAGTTTGTCACACAGAGACAGGGTGCTACGTTTGTGGAGAACTGGGTCGACGGATGGGCCTTCACAGACCTGATGAAGTAAGGGGCTTGGTTACAACAATGTAATAACATGATGATGCAGCACTGATACAAATACATAAAGTTATAGAAATAGGAGAATCATATAGAAAAGTAATACAGTCAAATCTCGTTATCGCAAAGCCTACAATACCATAGGAAAATTTCGAGTTATCTGAGTATTTGAGTGAGGTGAGTTTGAATGAATGCAAGTGTAAAGCTTGGCTGGAACCGACAAAATACTTTGAATTAAATTGGGTTTTGTAGTTATACGAGTTTGAGATAACAAGGTTCTACTGTACATAAATATTAATCCAGAACAATTTTTAAAACTTTCATATATCATATACAAATTGACGCGATGATTGTTGCGATATCTTGTCTAAATCTACTGAATGTAACCTGCTCTATTTCTTTGATATGTTCAAGATTATTCTTGTCAGAGTGTGTATACTAACAAGGAAATGTTTGAATTGATAATTATAGCATTTTGTGCTGTTAATTAATTTCAAAGAATTAAAATGGTTCCATATTTGAAATGTGTTCAGATGAAAATATAAAACATCGTAAAGATAATCAGAAATAATGGAACATATTGTGTTATTTAATTTTTTTTCCATTGAAATTTGAACTGGTGATAGGTTAAGAAAACTAAGATATTGATCATCCATTGAAATGTTGAAGTCATAATCAGTTTGTATTATTATTGGTTTTGATTTTAATTTTTTCCAGACAACAAGAACGAATATCCTCTGATAGAGAAGAAATAGAAAAACAAAGGAAACTTCTTACAAAGAAAAAACCAACCCCAACTGTGATGAAAAACTCCAAACATGACGCTTTCCTCAAGCCAGGCGGAGATAAACCGTAGGTGTCGACAAAAATGTTCAGTTTTTGAGAAAAATTTACATTTATGAATAATATGTCATCTTTTCACAAGTCCACCAAATCGTGTTGACAAGAAAATGTACAGTTTTGGAGAAAAAATAACAATTCTGAATAATCATGTCATCTTTTCACACTTCCACTAAATCATGTCAACAAGAAAATGTACAGTTTGAGAATAATATGTCATTCTTTTACACATCAAACTTAGTCATAAAAGGTATTTTATAATCTTCTTGTTTTATAACTAGTCAGTATTTACTTTCAATCATTCATGTGAAAGAGAAATTTGATGTTTATACTTAATGCAAGGGAGATAATATACTTAGTTTTGTTATGCAATAGGATAAAATGTTTAAAAGTCAAACAGGTAGAAAAAAAAATCATAGAGTTATGTATGAAATCTTGCTTTTATGAGAATTAATTGCCTTTTTGGTAAAATGTTAATCATCATATTCTTTATTTATTTATCAGTAATATTGAAGTTGAATTTTCTTAAGAGAATGCTCTCGTATATACTGTATATCTAGAAACTCAATGCAGTTGACACCCTTTTCACCCCAAGTTTTGAAAGCATATTTATTCATTAATAATACAATGAATATCATCAGTAAACAGCAGCATGAACAGTAATTGAAATATAAAGTGCTAATTAAAACTGGGTAAAGATAGGTGTTGCTCCAAAAGGGTTAAAGTTGAACTGTGCAAAAAGTTCCTGATGCTCAGTATTAGAATTTCTCTTACCCTGGACAGGGATATCCACACTTTTACCAGGGTGAGATTTTCTTATCTCTTACACTGGACAGGGATATCCACACTTTTACCGGGGTGAGAATTTCTTATCTCTTACACTGGACAGGGATATCCACACTTTTACCGGGGTGAGATTTTCTTATCTCTTACCCTGGACAGGGATATCCACACTTTTACCGGGGTGAGATTTTCTTATCTCTTACCCTGGACAGGGATATCCACACTTTTACCGGGGTGAGATTTTCTTGTTTCTTACCCTGGACAGGGATATCCACACTTTTACCGGGGTGAGATTTTCTTATTTCGCCCTAGGTTGATACAAGCTCTCCACAATTGTATGATTAACAACAATACAATGACGTCGCGTTGTCACTTCAATCACATCACATCAACATTGTCTTGCATTGATGTAACGTCAATATTATGTATACATGTAGTTTAACAGGGTAAGAGAAAAATAATCATTCATCTCCTTGGTAGTGAGACAGGAGATCTCAACCCTCGGGGTAAGATTCTTAAGCTGCCAGACACTCGGCAAGCCTCGTGTTTGGCAACTTCAGAATCTTACCCCTTGGGTTGAGATTCCCCTATCTCACCCCCAAAGGTTGAAAGATTCTTTTAATCTCGCATCTGTCTTATGTGACTGTCTCTCATCTGACAAACATATACCTGAACCATTGATTAAATATTGAATATCATTGTTATAAGCCTTGAAGGAATTTAAACATTAACACAACAGGAGTGTGTGCATTGGTCAGAGATGCCTTCAAAATGTACTTATTAGGTTATTATAAAATAAAATGAAGTCATGATATGATGTTCCTCTGTTACAGAATGACTCTGGCTGAATTCTACGAACAGGATGAAATACTAAAGTTGCGTCAAGCCAGCTTGAAAAAGGAGGATGCAGATCTTCAACTAGAATTAGAAAAATTAGAAAGGGAGCGGAACCTACATATACGAGAACTTAAACGGATTCACAATGAGGACAACTCTAGGTACATGTTTGTACCTCTTGGTTTTTGCCAATTTGTTTTGTTGTGTTTATCAAATATGGAGGAAAATTTCATTCTAAATGAAGTGTCCAGGAATATCCAAGTTTTAGCAAGGATTTCAGCTGGAGTTTCAACACTTCTTCAGTGCTATTCTGAGTAGAGTTATCAGAGTAGGGGAGTCTGAAATATAAAAGTTTGTTTAAAGGCCCAATATACGTAACTTCAGGGAAATTTTCGTAATTCTGAAAAATTCTGGAAAAAAACCCAGTTGATAACAATGCAAAAATAAACCTAAAACGAAGTAAACCTGAGCGGTAACTGACAAGAAACTCTTGACAAACAATCCAAAGAATTGAAAATAATTCAGGTGGGGCCCACTTCAATAACAAACCTAAGGTAGAAGACGGTTCAAAATCAACGCGTGTTTACAAATAGCGTGTTTCAACTGCTGCTGTACCGGTTACCGCGAAAGAATTCATCTTGAATATTGCTGATATCAGTTAATCTTGACTAAATCTATAAATATAATAAGTTATTAGGCTTGATTTTCGCTTTAAGTTTTGCCGAAAGTTACGTATATTGGGCCTTTAAACAGATAAGTGCAACAGTACATTAGCAGTCATGATCACAATACCTGCTGTAGAAAGTAAAATACAGAAACTATAGATACTATAAAGGCCTATTACTGTTAGTTGTATAAATTTTGATTATAAAACGGATCTACTAAGATTTCAGAGTTTAGTTATTGGATAATCAATATGCAAATTCAACATAGTCATTTCACAGAATTTGCCAGTTGAAAATCTTTCTTCTGAATGGTCGATAATAATGTCAGGGCTTTATCACCCCTCTGTTTACGAAGCCATTCCCAATGAAAAAAGGTGTGATTTTTCCCAAATTTCCTCTTAAAAATTCCCAATTTTATTTCAACAAATTTTATTCATTTTGATTGTGCAATGAATGGGATTGAACAACAGGCTAGGCCTATATCAGTTCTCTCCCACAAATTCCCAATTCAGACACTTCAAAAAAAATTGGTTGTTTAACATCGCTTGAGGAGCTTCTTCTTGACATTGATTTTAATAATGAACAAGAAATGTGGCTGTAAATGTCATGAGTACTGATCATGACAGTGCTTTAAGTTATTTAGTTGTTATAATGGTGTTTGTCAAAATTTCCCAAATAGCTGTTATGTCAATCAATTTTTCCCAATTTGGTCTCGGGGTCCGATTCCCAAAACCCCTGATAAAGCCCTGAATGCCCATGTCAAATGTTATGTATTTGAAAAACTTGTAGTGTATTTCATTTTAGAATTATGAGACAAATTAGGGTCGTAGCCATATATTTCACATTGCCTTGCCCTTTAATTTTTTTTTTGCAACTTGAATGAGTAAATGTAAAAATAAGATACCTTAGTACATGTATGTAAAGTTCACTTTAACATGCTATCAGTGTTGGTCTTGCTCAAAGGAGGTTAGTTTTATGCTCACTGGAATACAGTACCTGCAATATATTCACTGGAGTGTGACAACCAACTTTGTTACAAAAGATACTATGATCACGGGAGTGTGACAAACTCATTTTAATGACAAGATATAATATGAAATGGAGCACAGCACGGAAATTGTTTTGGCACCAAACGATAATGTTTATTGGAGTATGACTTAGAGATATAGTTGAGCGAAAATTATGTTCACTAGACAGAGCATAACACCCAACGGATTGTGATGTCACAGGATACTTGATTCAATGTTGCAAAGTACAAAAGTTGATTCTGCAGTTCAGGAATTCGTGTTCATGGAAGTGTTTTACTGGGCTGGTATCAAATGATTGTAAAAAGATGTGCTTTGATTAGATTGCCTTACAAGCACGAGCTGTATGGAATTTCCTCTTAGCTTAGCGGTGGAGCATCCAGCTGGAGAGCCAAGGGTCGTGGGTTTGAACCCCAGTGATGGCCTATCTTTATCACTTTTCCTCGTCCTGTTTTATAAGATATTATATTGACTCAAGCAGATCTGGTAACAAGGATACAATGTATTGGACACTGGCATTGTTAATGTAGACCAAGCAACCACAAGATGTCCACTGGACATAGCACTGAACTCGTGATACTTATTTATTTTGAGAGTTTTACGTCCTCGCATTGCCATACGACCTTTGGTGGACGATAACTTGTGATACCAAGGATACTCTATTTATGTGTGACCTGTTCTTCGTGGTTCATTGGTTATGTTCATCCATTATTTAAAATGTGAAAATTTGGTTTCAAAAATGCATTTAATAATGATTTTTCATCGTTGTCATCCATTATTCAAAATGTGAAATTTTGGTTTCAAAAATGCATTCATTAATGATTTTTCATCGTTGATAGCCTAGAATATCACAACAGCTTCTGTTATTAAAACCATATCTCCAGCTTATCGCTCTGTTGATGTTTATAATGATGTCCTATGTATTCTTTCAGTTATGTTTTGCTCATTGTAGGTTCAAAGAGCACCCGACACTACATGACCGATATCTCCTGCTGTGTTTATTAGGCAAAGGGGGATTCAGTGAAGTACACAAGGTAGGTAACTCTTACGATCAGTCGCGGGCTGGGAATAATTCTTTAGAAAATCTTTTGGATGAATTGGTGATGTAATGTAACTAAGGATCAATCATGGCCTGTGATTAAGTCTTTGAAAATCCATTCGATGAATTCATTATAGATATATTGATGCAGTTGATCAGGTCGCACAGCAAATGACATTCAACATAGTGGCCTTTCACAAAGGCAATCGGGAATGGATATACAGTTTAACCTGTCTAAACCATAAATCGCTGGGACCAAAGGTTTTGGTATGTTTACACAGGTGTCTGGTTTGTAAAGGTATGATATACAGAAAGAAATGCCAGGGAACCAAATGGAAAGGCTAGAATACCCGGGTAGACAGGGATTCGGATCGCACAGGGGCCAGTTTAGACAGGTTATAATCTATATGTATGCAGAATAGGATGTAAAAAGGTATAGGGTCACATGTACCTGGTCACATGGTTTCCCCAGGTACTCTGGTTTCCTCCCAAATAAGGAAGGCCCTGCATTCACATCCGGGCCAATAAGAGTGATTATTTATCAGTTGATAGAACTTGTTTCGTAACTGATCAGTTAAAGGTATTGTTTATGGGTGTTACAGAAATCCCTTTGTTGAGTTCTCTCTGGTATAGATGTGTAAGCCATTTCTAAACAACTCGGCAAAGGTGAATTCTCTTCAGCTCAATCTGTAGAGTATTAGATTAGAACACTCCCGTGCAGGCGTGAAAATGAGACTTCTATTACATTGATGCTTACATAGTCAGGAACAGTGGCATTCATCTGTGAAGGTTAAATGGAGCAATTTCTTTGGAATGAAAATAGAAAATAAACATTATTTGAAGTGTGTATGTATCTTTCTCTTCAGGGTTTTGACCTAAAAGAACAGAGATATGTGGCTTGCAAGATCCATCAGTTGAACCGAGAGTGGAAGGACGACAAAAAAGCCAATTATATTAAGTGAGTAGCATGTAGACTTCGTTTGACTTACTTGCTGATAATAATTATGTAACAGGAAAGGAAAAAAGAACGGCCAGACCGCGGTTCAAACCTGGACCTTCCGAACATTAAACGGACGCTTAACCAATTAAGCTATATCTGGTTGCCGACGATCGACCCAGTCTGGATCCACTACATTCCTCCCTCCTTAACAAAGTCTTTGACCCCAAAGACATCGCTATTTACAGCCTAGGTTTGGGATTCCCCTTGTCAAGTGATGCACCCAGTACAAGGTTTGGTCACAGGCACCAAATGTAACAGAGGAGAGGGAAAATGCACGGTCAGACCGGGGTTTAAACCTGGGACCTTCCGAACTCTTAGACGGACGCTCAACCAATTGAGCTATGTGGTCGCCGATGATCGACCTGGTCTAGGTCTGCTACAATTAGATAGTGTTGAACTGACTGGTTAGAGTACAGTATAGGTAGTGCTACAGATTTTGCTATTTGGCAGTAATGGTATTGTGTGATTCATCAAGTGCCTTTAGAGTAATTTTATACAGAAGTGAAAACAAAGTACAATCATTTTTATGTTAATGTTTCCAATTGTAAAACTGTAGAAAGAAATAATTATTGAAGTTGTCTCCCTTCTCTCTGCATTTGCCAGGTAACTGATCATTATGTGACTTCTTCAAAATTGAACCAAACTTATCTAGATGAACATCCTCAATTTATACATGTCAGACTGTTTGGAACCTGCTCAGCTGAACATCTTCATATTCATATTTTGCTCGGGCAACTAGCCCCCCAATAAACCTGAAATCTGGGGATTCCCATGTTATGTACATGCCTAAAACATGTTTTTCTAGGGAGAGCCCTATTTATTTTTACGGGTAGGGATCTGGTTGAGGGTATCAAGTTGACCTATAGTTTTGATTTCTTTTGATTTCAGTAGAAACTGTTATTAAATTATGATCCTGATTGAAATTTGTTAAAATTAATATCATTTGAATTCAAATAATCTTGAAATAAAACAATGTTTTCTGTTTTTTTCAGACATGCTTTAAGAGAATACAATATCCACAAAAGTCTCAATCACCCCAGAATAGTGCGACTGTATGATGTGTTTGAAATAGACAATAACTCGTAAGTTCTTGTACGTAGACATATTGTGTAAAATTTTCTTCATATGATCTGGAAATCAGGAAACAGCTATTTCTCTTATGTTTTATATTAAATCTACAGTAAAACCTTGTTGTTTTGAACTCGTACAATTCGAAAGACCTTGTTTAATTCAAAGTATTCAAACTCATGTAACTCGAATACTTGGATAACTCAAAGTTTTCTCATGGTCCTGTTGACTTCGAGATTACGAGGTTCGACTGTATTTTACAATTTTAAAAGTCACAAGTATATTTCATTTGTTCTGGACTGGACAATTGTTAAACAAAGCTATTAAGAAAACTGTATTCTAGAAATTCTATGAAAGAAAAATCTTTCATTTGCCTGTAATATATTTTGTCTTGGGCATTTTTTCTAATGCCATGAAATTCTCTTACATAATGCATATTCACATGCAAGGTAGATATTGCAAGATTAACTATATCCTGACTGTTTTAAAGACATTTGAATTTTACCAAGAAAATTATGATGCTTTAAATAAAATAAAAAAAATCAGAAGTGAAGTTTCATTAAAGAAAATTTTAAGGAAACAGAGGTATGCTATTTATGGACTATTGAATGCTCATTGGTTTGTTTCCCTTGAAGATTTTGCACAGTATTAGAGTACTGCGAAGGGAACGATCTGGACTTCTATCTGAAGCAAAACAAATCCATTCCGGAGAAGGAAGCCCGCTCCATCATCTCCCAGACCGTCAGTGCTCTACGCTACCTGAATGAGATAAAGCCACCTGTGATTCATTACGACCTTAAACCAGGTGACATTTCTCAATGTTTCATCCTAGATCTATATTTAAGGAACCCTGTGCTACATTTCTCATTGCTCCATCCTAGATCTGTATTTAAGGAATCTTGTGCCCCATTTCTCAATTTTGCTTCCTAGATCTATATTTAAGGAAACCTGTGCCACATTTCTCAATATTGCTTCCTATATCTATATTTAAGGAACCCTGTGCCACATTTCTCATTGTTCCATCCTAGATCTATATTTAAGGAACCCTGTGCCACATTTCTCAATGTTTCATCCTAGATCTATATTTAAGGAACCCTGTGCCACATTTCTCAATGTTTCATCCTAGATCTATATTTAAGGAACCCTGTGCCACATTTCTCAATATTGCTTCCTATATCTATATTTAAGGAACCCTGTGCCACATATCTCATTGTTCTGTCCTTGATCTATATTTAAAGAACCCTGTGCCAAAGGCAAAGATTCCACACTGGAAACTCCCTTATGCCATCAAGAACATGTATTTGAATCTTTGAAAAAAAAAAAAAACTGTACCTTGCAAAATATTTGGAACTAAAGCAGCAGTAGTGTTAGATTTTATGTATGCAAAGATACCAGCTTGACCAGGCGCAGAGAGCATGAAACAGTCTTTGTCTTTTTGAGGTTTTACTCTGATAAATACAACTATTACATACAGATGATGTCAAAAACTAACCTTTGTGTTTTATTTTAATTTCCAGGCAACATACTGCTTGGCAGTGGGTCAGTCAGTGGGGAGATCAAGATCACCGACTTTGGTCTCAGTAAAGTGATGGACGACGACAATCTGACACCAGACGGCATGGACCTAACATCCCAAGGGGCTGGCACGTACTGGTATGCCTCTAACTTCATCCAGTATTAAATTGTAAACCTTCGATCGTACTTGTTGGCCGACTTCAAGTTCTAGGTCAAGTTCTGATTTGGTTAAGGTTGAATAATGTTTTAAAGAGTTACATCCCTTGGACTTAGAAAATTTCCAATTAATCACAGAATATTATCTTTGCGAAATTCCAATAATTCGCAGTGTTGATTTGAACATGATACCAACATGGCCACCAGGGGCTGTAAGAGGCAAAGTAGAGTTATAATGAGCCTTTGACTTCTGTTTCTTGTTGTGTGCTGCTGGTAAGGGACTTGTATCGCTCAAACACTTGTTAATCATTTAAGTTTTTTCACCACAGGTACTTGCCACCAGAATGTTTTGTCGTTGGTTCCAACCCGCCCAAAATTTCTTCCAAAGTGGATGTCTGGTCAGTAGGGGTGATATTTTACCAATGTCTTTACGGCAAAAAGGTAAGGATGCTACTAAAAATACAAATAAATATGAATAATTCGTTAAAAGTGTCGTTTATACCAAAACTTTAAAACCTTCACAATAAACAAAAAAAAAAAATCTTCATTTCTTTCATTCATTAATTCTATTGAATTTACTGGAAACCACCAATTACAGATATCAACATTATTAATTGATCTGCAAGGACGTAAAAATCATGAATTAAACAAAAAAAAAGTGTACAGAAAAAAGGAAATTTATAAATTAATATTAAATCATTTACAAAATCTTTCTTTATATCTCATGCTTATTTGTTTTAGCCATTTGGACACAATTTATCTCAAGCTGCCATACTAGAAGAAAACACAATTCTTAAGGCTACCGAAGTTGAGTTCCCAGCCAAACCTCAGATCAGTAATGAGGCAAAGGTACAACAAATGTTAACAGTAATACTGTAATCTCTGTTCATATAGACCCATCTCAAAAGTGTAGTTATCTCCCTTGTTTCGCCTATCAAAGCTACACTGGGAAGTGTTTTTGGGACAAATCGGTGCCATGTAAGAATGAGGTCATAATGGGAATTACGTCATGGCGCCCAGTCATCACAAAAACACTTCAGTTATCCAACATTATAGCCTATAAACGGGAATAACAACACTTTTGGGAAAGGCCTATAGGGAAACTGGTTTCTTACCAAATTTGTTCCACAGTACTGATTAATTCTTTCAAAGTTACGATAATTGTGTTTGACAAAGATATATGGTGACCAAGAGAATGAAACCTGTGACACTCCTTGTTACATTTGTACCTGTGACTTGTCTTTGTTGTCAATATTTATCAATGTCAAGAAACACAAATTTGAAGGAAATCAACTAAAGATGCAGTATTCAACAAAAAATATACATAACAAGTTACAATAACTACCATACATCGTTATCATTGCTGTGAATTTACAGGGTTTCATCCGACAGTGTTTGCAGTACAAGAAGGAACATCGGCCAGATGTCCTGTTGTTGGCTCACCAAGACTATCTTAGACCTGCCCCGCTGAAATCCAAAGGGTAAAATCTATATGTCTTTTATTTAGCAGGTTTAATTCTTAATACAGGAAGATTAAAGTGCTCAGTTTAGCTTTATAGTAATGTGAATCTGTCACTATTTCAAAACTGTGAAGTTGTTTCTGGATTTTCTACTTGAAATATTCTGCACTGTTGAAAAGCTGAAAAATAATAGTAGATACTGTACTTTTTAACTCATTAAAACAAACAAACATCTGGTTTAAGTGAGTGTTCAGAGGCATTGTTTGTTTTTTAAGTATTTTCTGATTAAATTCACTTAATAGTTTTGCCTGAAAATGAGGTCTTCCATTTGGTTAATCTGATTAAAATCATAACTTGATCTACGCGCCGTTCCGTAAACTTCTCTCTTCTACGTTAAGATCTGAGAAAATCCTACAGGGGTCATGTCCCGATGACCTTTTGCATTAGCCAATCAAATTACTACTGTCAGAATCTTGACAGTGAAATTTTAAGGCGACAAAGCTTGCATATTCGCATTTGTCCGTTTAGTCATTTTGTCACCAAAAAGTTCAAATGGAATAATGTGACGAAATGGCTTACTGCAAGATGACAGGTCATTGGACAATTATTTTAGTGTTAAGTAAAGAGGCGACAAAAGTCACCTGAACATGACCTCTTATGGGATGTTGTCAGATCCTTGAAAACGGAGTGAGAACAAGGATCTGTATTTTAATCAGATTGCCATTTGGTGTGTTTATGTTAACTCAAATTCAAGCCAGTTCATGTTCACAGTTATGGTTAAATATAGGTAAGGTGAGTAAGTGGAGAAAAAGTAAACCTGCCAAAATATTTGAAGACTATGGTTGTCAAAATTGATTTTTAACATCCAATTGACACAACTTTATGCCCGACACAAATATTTAACAGAAAGTTAATATTATAAAATGAAATATTAAAACCTTATAAACAGGTTCTAGGTTCAAGTTTGATACGTACCTGAACATTTTAGCAAATGTATTTTGAATAGTATGAAGTGTATTGTCAAAGATTTGAATTTATGAGACAGCAATATGTATACTCTCTGTGATATATGTTTGAAGAATGTAACAATTGAAAGCAGAATTATTGAAATTATCTTGGTTTTCCCTAGTTATGTATAGTGATCATGTGTAAACTTTTGCCACATGAGAGATAATAAAAAGTTTTCTATGATCTTGCAGACATTCTGGTGATAGCGGTTTGGGATCGGGATCCAACAGTGTTGTACAGGCATCGTTGTCGCTCAACCAACCTTCCGGCTTTACGTTCGGGGACAGAACATGACAACAGTGTGTTGGACATTGACCCAAGGGAGATAACTGAGCTCCCGTAACAATTCCATGTGCTGGCCGAGCCCAGACAGCTGTGCGTGGGGCTTGCCCCGCTTAGTCATGAGGCTGTCGCAAATTGTCTGGAAGTCGCACAGACGGACAAGAGGGCGCCATGCCTGGTCCCTAGGGGGCCCCGGCAGACCACACATTAGCACTTATATACACAAGTCCACCTGATTAGGTGTTGAGTACATCTGTTGACAAAGCTTGTGTTTAAAGAAAACTGCATTAAGTTGGTGGGGTCTGTTCTCACCATCATTTGTTGCCAACTTTTTTTATTCAATAAGATGGCATGATATTTATGTTATAAAAATAACTGCATTGGTGTCATCCGTTGGCTGTGAAACTACCCGTGAAAACATGGGACATGCATTCAGCATTTATCGTAGCAGAATATGGTTAGAATTGTTCTCAAGACTGGCAGTGTAGATAGAATGGTAACAGAAAAAAATCCAATCCATGGTAACAGAAAAAAATCAATACCGGCAGAAATTTTGAGAAAAATGACTAGATCACCTACTTTGTCTGTAATAGAAATTGACCTGAGTGTAGCAATCAGTAGAATAGTATTTTTGTTGAAAAAAGATTTTTAAAAAAATAATAGAAAAATTAGTCTGCAGGTTGTTGTGTGATGATCAGCAATTTTACAACATTGTTAATGACATACATCCTTGATATCCAGGGGTAACGCTCACCTTCACTCTCTACCCCCAGAGGTGTAGAGAGCGTAGGTGATCGTTACCCCTGGATAGTGAGGAGTGACCTGTTGAACTTGACAACCAAAATGGTTTTACCTGTCTTAAAGTGCATCATCATAACCATAAAATGAATATTACTTCTGTAAGAAATAAAAATCAAAAGTATCTGCTGCCTCTATACTTCAAACATGTGATAGACTTATAAACCAAATCTGTATTTCTATACACTGCCTGGCCTTGAGAGAATTTCTAAACATATTCTTTATTTAAAATTTGTGTGTTTTACACACATTGTGGAACGAGTGTGAAGAGTTCAGAACTCAGATGTATGCATGAGTATAAGTGTTAAAGAGGTTAAATAGTTTGTGAATGAAGAGCTATATACACATTCATGCACTGATGAAATAGAAAGTGATCATTGAAAGGCTTTACAAAGTCTGGGAGATTTGTCGGACAGATCCTGTCATGCATTGGTTAGTTGTTGCATAGTTTGTTTTGGGATGGGTTTCCGATTCTGATAAAAACGATGTTCATCACTTCTTGTTTTTACAGATTTTTTCACCTTAAGCTAATATGATTTATCTTCAGGCATTGATTAATTTATTTTCTGATAAAAGGGGTTTAATACTATTTTTTTTTTAAATGTCCGCATTGTCAATATAGTGCTTTACCTTCCGTCTGACATTCATAGCAAGGATAATCTTAAGAAGAGACATTCATACTATATATAAATAAGATGTTGGGGCTGGACCGTTGAATTGTCCATTTGAAGTAGGTATGAATTCTAAATGCTTTCAATCTCGATATGAAATATTAATAGAGAAATTATTTTTCAAACAACAATAACATGGAGAAGAAAGAAAATGCATGAATGAATGAAATTATTTTCAGATTTATAGCATAGTACTGCTCACTGTTTACTCAGCAAATAATTTTGGAAAATAACAAAAACTTTTTATTGAATCAGTTTAAACCTGTGATTATATAAGGGAAATAATTTTCCTGTGATTATTTGTTAGTTTAACTGATAAATACATGTATGTTCATACACTACCGTCAAAAGTCTTACGGATGAACACAACATCAGAAATCTGCCCCGAACAAACAATGCGACCAAGCTGATTAATGGGTGCGTCTGTACGTAGTGTGTACAAAGTGTTTGTTGCGTTAATTGTTTGGGTTGGCGTGCATGCGTGAAGACATTTTAGCGAGTGCCAGTTCTCTTAGCTAAAACCTTGTACAGTGTTATCCTGTGTGTGTGCTTTTGTATGCAACTCTTACCTGTCCAAAGAGATTCCAAATCTATCTTGTATAAACTAATCATGTATATATCAATTCTGTGTTGACCTCTTCAGGCCTTTGGGTGAACGGTCCACTGATTCAAATGATCATTTCCTTGAGTAGAGAAAATTAATTGAATATTAAGAAGATCAATTATGTCGTTGATTTTCAGGGTTGAAGTTTTTATGGAATACTTTTGCATTACATACATTACAGAAATGTTTTAGGAAATTTTACTTGTTTGTTAAGACGGTGATTTTATTATTAAACAGACGATCAGTTTTAAGCAGGAACTTGAGCTTTTCAGAATCCAATTTTCGATCGCCTTATAATATTCTAAATTAAAGGCTGTTTTTGTGTGAAACGAATCATTTTTGGTGAGTCAACACTCAAACCCTGTAAATTCAGTGTTATTTTGCATGTAATTCAGAAAAAAATTAACATTTTTTGAGTGAAGATTTTTTTTTAGAACAATATTTCTGTTGCTTTTTCATCAGATTGATAAAATTTGTATTTATGTGGGTTCAAGTTGAAATTTTCTTTATTTGATGCACAATGGATGTGGATTAATTAAATTTCCTTTTCCTCTTTTTGGGACGGGCTTCGGTATATTACGGTCGTTGACAGTAAATTTCTGATGTTCCTGCTGTATTGATACAGGGAATTTCCAGCTTCAATCATTCTGTGAGTAGGTAAACTATATTTCAAGGTATAAAGGGTTTTTGGTCATTGAAAAACATTAAAATGCCAAAAATAAACAGCTGATTTTGATGGATTTTGGTAAAAGTTTGAATTACTTGTGTGGTTTATAGCAGATCAACAAACAAGGCTGGCATAACATGAAACTATATATTTCAAGGGAACAAACATTACTTGCCATTATCTATGATTCACTGAAAACAGATAAATTTGTATTGTTTTATAAAATCATGTCGTGTAAAACAATATTTGCATTTTTTCCCCTTAAAAAAGTTGAATTGAATTCTTATTTCTAGCATCTTGGGATAGTACTGGTATTGTCAGGAAATAACCGTTTTATTTCATAGCCTCTGTCTCGTTTATCAAAATCATGATATTCCACACTCGTTGTGCAGCATTGTAATGGAACAACTGATATTAGGGATGAATTTATTCAAATTTTAGTTTGTTTTACTTTTAATTTATGTTGTAGTTATTTCCTTTTAACAGTTCAGTTCATTGTCAGAATAGACTGTCATCATTTATCTAATGAAATAAATTAGTATAGAATCAAATCGGATAAAGTTATTTGAGAATTACACAATTTTAGAAGAAAATATTATAGAATTTTATGAAAAAAATGTTCCTTAACTTTTAATCGCTTAGACAAATTTCATGTGATATGGTTTTCTTAAAATGATCAGAAGGAAGTTATTTTATCAAGTGTTTTAATCATCAACAAATATGGTTTTCTTTAACGAAAACATTCATGCAGAACTCTAAATTTTAATCATATATGTGTATTATAGTTTTGTTTTAAAGCACTTCACCTCATGAGATTATCCTGAAATTTTAGTTCATTTATGATTTTTTTATAGGCTGTTAAAAGTGAAATTTCACAAATATATAAGAATGGCGTTTTCAAGAGTTCAATTGAAAATTGTTATTTGATTTATCAGAGCTGAATTTATATACTTCTGCATCAGTTTAAGGTAGTCCATTGTTGGTCTGACATGTAAGACCCTGTCACCGTAATAAAGCAAAAGTATAATGATGATAGCAAGTTAAACATGTCTCCTTGAAATCCATTGTTACGTACAATCTTTGTTATTCGGTTTCGTGTAAATCTGTGTTAGGTAGTATTCCGTACTTCTGTAATGCAAGACAAACGTCTTAAGGATCATGAAATATTTACATGGAATTCATTGTATGTCTTGTTAATCTCAGAAAATATGAAATGGAAAGAAATGTATAGTTGCAGCCTTAATGATGTAAACTAAAATTGATGACGGCAACACTGTGTCATCGCACAGATTGATAAATTGAAATCTGTCTAGTCAAGTAACAGTCTTTTTATGTTTATTTGTGTGTTGACGATTCATATGTTCAAGTGTAGAGGTGTTGGTTTTACCTTGATCAAGTGCTCAACATGATGCAGACTTGCATTGTTGTTGTTTTTTCCGTGTGATAATGATATTGCCATACTACTTGTGTTCCGTGTGTTGTTGTGTCCTGTGTGATGTTCTTGCTATACAACCTGTGTTCTTTGTTAATTGTATGTGTGCGTTGAGAAAACTCAACTCCCGACCAGTGTGCATGTAGTTTATTTAATTTAATTTGTGGTACTTCAGGGAGGAAAATCCTCCTCCAAAACGAGGAATTCCTTAAATCCTCCTTTTTCATAATTTTGCTGTAATGTTAATTCTTTAGATTTCCCATTAAAACTCCTTTAAAATGTGGGTTTTCTCCCGTTTTCACAATTGGCATTTTTCTGTGGTAGTTATCCCAATATTGTAGTACTAATACCATACTTGCCAACCCTCCCTATTTAGGAGGGAGACTCCTGATTTTGGACTCTAAAATGTTGCATTTTCAACTTTAAAAATTACTTACTAAAAAGTAAGTGGTCCTATTTTTAAAGTTATGATGATTTCATCTGAAAGAAACGCACAAAAGAAGCCATTTAAAAGTGTTATTTTCCCCCAGAATGTACATGTATACATATTATTTATATTTTCAATTCTGAGCACGCGTAATCTCCCCCATGGAAATTTCAAAAAGTTCGCAAGTATTAAATATTTGATAGTCATTCAAAGGAATCGGACACAAGTTCCTACTCCGCGGTAGGCTCTCTTCAAAAATATTAACTTGGTATATGTAGACGTCTTCCAAGACGTTTGCTGTATATTGCATAATTATCAAGATAACAATTATTTCTCTTTATCAGTTAGTCTACTGTGATATAGGATATCTAGAAACTTGATACAAGCATTTCTACAATAGATCCAGAAGTATAGTGTAATGATGTCAATAAGAAATATTTGCAATTTAGTTTGAAAATTGGATTGCACACTGGTTTGGGGAGAGTCTGTTGGTGAAGATTCTAGCATGCACTGTCACCTAATGCCATATACATGTGTGGAGCTTGTGTTTTCTGGACCAGTCTAATGATCCACGCTCTCCAGGAAACATAGCCAACCAAGGCCGTCGTTTACCACTGAAAGTTCAAAATGAATTGTTTTCAGGGTTAAATGAGTTAAAAAAAAAAAAAATAAGAAATTAAAAAAAAAAAAAATTAATACAACTTGATAAGCAACAGAAGTCTGTGTTCAAGATTTTTTCTCTGTTGCAATATAATTTTTTTTTTGAAGATAGGTGAACAGACTTTTTTCATAATTGTTTTTAAAAAAAAAAAATGTTGATAATTTCTGAAAACATTTTTGGAGGTGGCAGGAATATCTGTTTAAAATCGAGGAAACCTCTACATTTTTGGCTTGGTTTTTTTAGGTTTGAATATATGGCAGTTGGCAGTACATGTAGAATCTTAAGTCATGTTCTTCTGTTCAGCTTAAAGCCACATGTACACTGTAGTTTTCATTTTGTGTTTTCTTGTTACGAGATACAGAGTTGTCTGCCCTTCCACTGTCCAATCTGTGTAGAATTAACTGTCCTGTAATATTTTTCTTGAATTCAAGTGTTCTTTCCTAATTTCTTGAATCAGTTCATACTATACTGTTTTTCTTTCTTTCAACTTTTCAAATCATTGACATTTGAATTACTAAATATATTGGTTGTGACTCATCCGTCCCAACATTTCATAGAAATAAATAGCCGAAGAAAAATAAATGTCGGGGACAATAATTAGCAGTTTAATTTGTTTTAAGTGTGAAGTTCTTGGTGTATTTTTTTTTTATTCCAAGTTTGGTTTTAAATGTTCACATATTAAAAGCAAAATTTAAAGCATGCATTTGAAAAGTTTTTTTTTTTTTAAAAATATGATTTGACCTTTCCCTGTAAACAGTTAAGGTTAATGTGCATAGAAATATAACATGAGGCTAGTTTCTTTTTCAGGGCTAAACTGTACATATGTATCTCCTATTTGTGCTATACTCCATGTATATTTGTCAAAGAGATCCCTGAAGTCCTCAGAGGTCATCTATGATGTCATAGGTCTTTGATGTCCTGAGAGGTCACTGACGTCATCAGAGGTCACTGGAGTAATCAGAGGTCAATGACGTCATCAGAGGTCAATGGCGTCATCAGAGATCACTGGCGACATCAGAGGTCACTGACGTCATAAGAGGTCACTGGAGACATCGGAATATACTATTACACTTAGATGCCAAATATGTTTTATACAAGTTTCCATGTAAGTGAAATCCTGTAATGTACCATAGGATGATTTGACATGGAGAAAACAGATTCGCTTTATTTGTTTTGGAAGGGGGCTTTTTCTTTTTTGTTGAAAATTCTCCATTTTACTAAATCATCCAATAAATGGTTCTGTTTCATTCTCTTTTAAGCTTCTGTAGTAATACCTGCTATTGTTTTAAACTCGTGTTTTATCAGTTCATGTTTTAACCTGTTTTTGTTTCCCATGTGGTTGATTTATGGGTGTTTTGTAAGTATGTACATTAGATCATCAGTATTTGCTGAGAATTGTCTTTCAACATTTGATATGGAGCACTTTGGACATGTGATGTGACTGAGAATTGTTCCGATGAGAACTAGAAGGGTGAGTGTGAGAATACATGCGAGTCTATGTGAAGTGTGAGAAAACGTATATGCAAGGCGTTCTCACATAGTTAACCTTGTCTAATGATGACGAAGGGAAGGATAATAAATTACTATTTTTCAAAAACCAAATGTGTTGTTTTATTGTTATTTTAGTCTTCACGCATTTAAAACTGGTACATGTAACAGTGAGAACATTTCAAGTAGAAACCCTAACTTTTCTTAGGTCAAATATCAATGAACTGCCGAATCACCAAGAGGCATACGCCTATAATAATTGGTGAGTAGCATGGTGGGATGAAGAACAACTTCGATTATGAAAAAGCTTCACCTATAATTCAAGGTCACATTGGTCAAATATGTTAAAAATCTTTAAACGACTTATAAATAAATATATATATACTGCCATCCAAAGTCTTGTTGCAAACGTTGTGTACATATTAAGCCATTAGCCAACAAAAATGAACACAACTGATGCACTTTCCTAAAGATAGTCAACTAATTAGTGACAATTGGCATTTTATTTCAAAATATACCTAAGTCCTGGAAGTTGCAGGGAGGGGTCTATTTTTGATAATGTTCAAAAATGAATAAAAAATAGTTTTACTTTCATTTGCACAATCAAATGTATTTAATACAATGGGATCAACTGTTAAAAATATAAAAGAAATGTATTGTTGAACTGTATGCATCAAAAATGTGAACTTGCAAAGATATTGTATTTTGAGGATATTAATTTTATCAAAAACCATACATGCTTGTAGTTGAAAAATAACAACATCGTAAGCAGTTAATTATAACAGGAAAATATTAATAGTAATACATACTTCAAAATTTGGTTTTGCTCACTTTCAAAGCGTTAGCAGAAAAGAAGTATCGGAACTTTTGGAGGGCAGTGTAGATAGGGTGGCGATATTTCCAAGCTCTACTCAATCTGGTTTAAGGGAGTTCTCTTATACACTTGTAAATGAAAGGTCTTTGACGGTGATATTTTGCTAGTTGATGCTTGAGTGAAGGGCTATAAAGTTTATCACCTGCGACTTTGATGCGTTTGTGGTGATATTGAATTCAGCTTCGTTGGTCCTACTCTTCCACCTCCGTCTCCACAAGCTAATTCACATGGGTTACCGAACTCTTTGAATTCGAGTGGGTTTTTTTTTACCGTAGGGGCTTCTGTTGGATTTTCAAGTCAAAGTTGATGTTACTATAAATATAAAACTGGTTTCCTCAAATAAATTAAAAACTGAATTTTCGTACAGGACTTGCTTTTCCAAAGAGGCTTCTGTGGGATTACTTTTCAAGTCGGAAGTTGTAAGGTTAGAGTTATTGTTGGTACATGAAGTAACATCGCATCGGCAATTCAATCTCAGAAACAGCATACAAAACGTCCTTCTTGAAAGTGCTTGGCGATGCGTCTTCCCGAGTCTGTCAACATAAGCATTGGACAACATCTCGTAAACGTTGACCAACCTTTAGAATCAAACCCTATGCAAGTAAAGGGGTCCACATAATTATTATGACCCACGAGATCTGAAAGGCTGGGTCATATATCTGCTTAATTTCAACCAACACTTCGAAAACCACGGAACACATCTTAACCAGATTTTAATTGTAGCATAAAGCTTCGCAAATTAACAAATTATACCAACAAGTGCTGTGTCGTTGGTTAATGACACCTCTCGATTGTGTTTGGAAGATTGGACGGAATCGTGAATGGAAATGATGTAAAATATTCGTAAGTAAATGGTACGTAAATCGGTACTTATATGTCCATGTGTGCTTCGTTCTGGATTACCGAAATTCAAATTAAGGCATGTTATTACCGAGTCTGTAATGTTTCTAAAGCTAATAATGCTACTGCTGATTCAGAAACAATATACATCGAGTTTCTTCAGAAGAAAAGTAGATAATATATACTGCTGCTTTTTAACGCAACGGAAAGTGCCGACATGACCCGATTGTGCCTCTAGACGATACTGAATTTAATATACACTAGTACTGTGTGTTAACGTCACCTGGCAAGCGAAGATCCTTGTTAGCGGCACGGACTTAGATAGCAATCTAATCTAAGTCTGTGTTAGCGGTAACTGCATCAAGGTGATATTTCTATCAATATTTTGTATTGCTAGGCATCACTTGATTGTGAAATTTGACAGGACAGTCTTTAACTATTCAACCTAAACGTTGGCGAGATGAAGTCGTCTTGATATATTTCAAAAGAGCTTTTTAATCGAAAAATACTCTGCTTGTTACCGATAAAAACCAGACACTCAACGTTTGATGTAGCTGAAATTAAACTTTCTTCGTTATTTGTGCGAGTATAAGACGATTTTTGATAATTTGGTAACCTAACCAGTCAGAATTCCCCTACCGTTGTTAATATGAAAACACTTTAAGACTGCATTCATTGTTTATATTTTTACTACGCTGTACGGCGAATTGCTCATTTGTATATCTTCAGTGTATGGCGTTTTTTAATTTTAGGAGTACGGCGAATTGCCATTCTATTCTTTGTAGTGAAGAGCTTGTTAACAGTTTGGCTTTATTTCTGTGACAATTATGGTTAATTATGTTCACGCAACAGCTGAGGACATTAGCAAACGGTATCACGGATGTATGATGCATGCTGTGAAAAGTAATATAATGATGATGTTACCTTTTGAACAGTCTTCCACTTAGAAATGATATATTGCTCATTTTTTTATAACGGACAGTCACAATCCAGTTGTTTTGTATTATACAGCTCAGAGATGCTGTACAAACCTGATATTCGGCAAAAAAACTGATTATATGGTATCATTGTTTTCGACATTTTTCGGCTCAAAAATGAGGATTGACGCTCGAACATTGTTTAAAATGTAATTTCAGTTGTCAAATGTATCAAGTATAAAAACATGAATAAGTTAATGTGTTCAAAATGTTGGTTTCTTTT
Organism: Mimachlamys varia; assembly: GCA_947623455.1. Taxonomy (NCBI): domain Eukaryota; kingdom Metazoa; phylum Mollusca; class Bivalvia; order Pectinida; family Pectinidae; genus Mimachlamys; species Mimachlamys varia. The sequence goes on from OX392538.1 coordinate 24,109,565, forward strand.
TTTTTTAAGTTTTCCATTGGAACACGGAAGCCCTGCTTCACTGCAAAAACTGGTTTAATCCTAAAATTATAAATGTCTATTTAATGTTTGGCCGAGTATGGACGATATTGAACAATTAGAGATAGCGTTATCTTTGTAACATCAAAACTGATTGGTAAGTTTTAAGCCGAACATGAACTAAACGTTAATAGTTTGAGGCCATATATTACAAACGGAAGTATTGCTAGCACATGTTTGTAATCCGGAACACTATATAGCCAGTTTTAGGTTTCAAACGTTTTTTATGTGATTTAATTTGTGCCAAATGTATCAGGTATACACGTTGAAGTACATGCTTAATTTCACGACCTGTCCACACTTTTCTTTATATGATTTCAAAAGCAGATCGGACTTCATGAAACACTTTTCGAAGCATCGATTGATTGGATATTGTGTTGCTCAAATTGATTCGTGTGTCCAACAATACTTAAACAAAAATACACGACATCGTTTTCTGTACAGCATCAATAGTATATTCGTTATTTACGCCATAGGATGTTGTGTACTGGAGCGATGTCTGACATAATTATTTGATGGAGCAAGTGTTACATCGTCATATTCATAACATTAAGTACAACAAACACCATAGTTAATCAAGTGATAGAACACAGGGATTCGAGAGATGCAGGTTGATCAGAACTATGAGTAAGTTTTAAGGTCGTCATATTTATCTAATTGAGAAATATTTCGAATCTTTGTGCGATATGTAGATGGACGTTTTTGAGTATGTCGTCGATGAAGCAGAAGACTCTTCCGAACACCAGGGCTCGTATTTATGAAACCGTTCTCATGCTCAAGCGTGGATTATGTGCTCAAGCCAGCTTTCTTGAAACTCTCCTTAATCATGTCAAAGAGTCAAAAAGTCAATGTAAATGTTGAAAACAGCTTTTGGCTTCATGTCTCTTCAACATTTCCCAAAACCTTTGACAAAGGTAGATTTTAAAAATAATTTATAGCCAGAACAAGTAATAAGCCTTGAGCACGAAATCCATGCTTGAGCATGAGAACGGTTTCATGAATACGAGCCCTGGTCTGATTTTTTTTGTGCTTTTACAGGAGTCTCTGTGTTCATCTATCCTTTTGTTCATAGTTAGCCCCTTCTTTAATTCATTTTGAGTTCGGAATATGGTTTTGTTGACACTTGTTTTGCACTTTTTTAAGAAAGTATATCTTTTCGGTTTCTTTGTTAGTAGTTGTTGTACTCCCGTGCTCTCTGCACATACGAGGGGTGTTCCATAAATAATGTCATCTGTGCTTTATTTCGCGGAAATCGTGCAATTTATGCACAAAACTACCTCGTGTCGATTGAGTTATCACTGGCTCGTGACGCAGGTAAATATCTCGTCCACACGTTCACTGGCCTCGGTACAGTGTACATCGTTTCATAGCCTATTCGTTAGACTAGACACAAAATGACAGGAAAACGAGCTTAAAATGTTCTTGAAATTAGGGCCTATATAAAAGGTAGGTCATTACTCGGCAAAAAGGCTGTAGATATTCACCGCGAGGTGTGTGACATTTATGGGGAGGGCCATATGTCTCACAGGACTGTTTGTAGGTGGGTAGGTAAATTTAGTGCTGGGCAGCAGCAACTGAAAGATGCTGCTCACCCAGGTCGTCCTGCAACAACTACGACCAAAGGTAATATAGAAAAAATCCGAAATATCCTCCAAACTGATGCTCGATTCACCGTAAGACAATTGGCTCGAATGACAAACTTGTCGTTAGCAAGAGTTCATGCAATTTTGAAGAAACACCTAAAAGTTAGAAAGATAAATGCAAGATGGATACCCCATTTGTTAACGGATGAGCAAAAGAAAACGCGCGTTACAATGGCAAAAAAACTTCTCAAAATGTACCCAAAATGTAGTAAAATGGCTTTTGATAATATAGTCACTGGTGATGAGACCTGGGTGTATTATTTTGAACCAAAGCGGAAGGTTGCCAACCGAATATGGGCCACTAAAAATGCCAGACGCCCAAGTATTGCCAAACGAATACGACCGGTAAAGAAGGATTTGTATGTTATTTGTTTCACTAATAAGGGTCCAGCTATTCAAATCCCGGTGCCAAAAGGCAGAACGGTCACAGGCAAGTTCTATAAAAACGTTGTTCTGAGAAAGTTGAAGAACTACTACAAAAGTCGCCGCCCCAAAACAGGACTTAAGTATGTCCGACTTTTGCATGATAATGCACCCGCTCACAAGGCACGTATTGTGACTGACTTTTTGGAGTCCGAGAAGGTTACCGTCCTTCCGCACCCTCCGTATTCGCCAGACTTGGCCCCCTGCGACTATTTTCTCTTTCCAAAACTTAAATATCATTTATCTGGAAGGAGATACAATTCGAGAAATGCCCTTGGATCTGCTGTTTATCAGTGTCTGATGGGTGTACCCATTGAAGAGATTGAAAAATGCTTCCAAAAATGGATTGACCGGCTAAAAAGGTGTGTTTTGGCTGGCGGAGAGTATTTTGAAGGGCTGAGCAAATTAAAATGAACAAAAGCACTTATGCTATATGAGCACCGATGCAAGTGACATTATTTTTGGAACACTCCTCGTATCGGGAATGATTTTGAAGTTCAGTGGATTGTGGATTTATTATTGTCCATACGAATGTGTTGTAACTCCCTGTTGCTGTGGTTTTCCATGAGGTGGGAAATGACATCATTAAAATTGTCAAGGCCTTTCATGCAAACAGTCATACTTGAAACAAAGAAATGTACAGTATATACGTACATAACAAAATGCCGTACACTTAATGTAAACGCTTTATGGAAGTCGCCGTACAGACATAATCAATTCGCCGTACACTGCTATGAAATTATCTCGACATATTTCTCAATATTTACAGCGAGTTCAAAGATAAAATTGTTGTGCGTAGTGCAGATACACCTTATTTAATTAAAGACAGGAAACTTATTAGATAAAACTACTTAATATGTCAAATTAGACTCGATGAAGTTATTCACTGTGAATTTTTGCCGGTACCAGGCGACATGTTTGCAAGTCTAGAAGAAATATTAACCTATATCTGAATGTTTTCTGTGGTTTAAATCATCCCTACTAATGTACAAAAACGATTCACAAAGCCTCAGGCATATGACAGACATTTAAGCGAGTGGAATATCAGAAACACTAATCTCCAACTGTGGCCTGCCTCGTTAGATCTTCGCGTGCCTGGTACCAATATCCGGTGGCGTTAACACACAGTGATACATGTACTTGTTGTCCAACAGCATGCTTTGTTTTCAGTTATTAGCATAGGTTCAGATCTAGATACCAGTGAGCGCGTCGCGTTCGTGTTTAGTTTCGCTAGTAAGCATTGTGTATGTGTTACAAATCTTTATCAATGCCTGAAAACAGCATATTTTGTACACATGTAGGTCCGACCTTACTTCATAAACTATCAAGTCACGCCACAGCTGAAAGATAAAGAACAAATGGTCATTTCTGATAAATACATAGATACCACAGGGACCTGAGAATTTGTTACAGCCAGTTTTATAAACTTTATTTATTTTACAACAATTATGAAACAAGTTATACAACTTATATTCATCACTCTTGTTGGCCCGGATGTTAGCGCGCGAGGGGTCTTATTGTCGGAGGAAACCGGAGTACCCGGAGAAAACCCACATGGTCGGGCAGGTGACCCCATACCTTTTCACGTCCGGTCGGGGAGTCGAACCCCGGCAAACTTGGTGAAAGGCAAGTGCGCTATCCACTGCACCACCCGACCACCCCATAGTTTTGGACCTAAACTATGGTGTTTAAGAGTAATTTTACACTTTTGGGGGTTTTAGATCAACTTTCGAAAATAATGCCCCCTCCTTGGCCATAAAGGCTATATGACTAATGAGGGGGCATTTGTAGCTGGAGTTGATGCACCCTTGTATATAATGAACCTTTTGTCGTCATTAACGACTAGTAACCAGCTTGATTGAAATTTAAAAAGGCTTGCTGTCGAATAGAGTTTTTCAGTTCGAATATCAAATAGGTCAGTTTTACACAATACATACGATATTATACAATTGGATGACGAAAACAGTCGGTAGTTTTCGTTATCGAGTTGATTGAAAAAAAACAAGACGAATTACGATATTTGTAATTTTATTTCTAAATATCAGTTATACAGAAGATAATACAGAGACTGATCAATACCAGTCCCGAGACTAGTAGACTCAACACAGACTTTTGTACTACAAGACTTACAGAAGTGTAATTTTGAAATAGATTTACATTATTAATCTGATCATGATATAAGCAGATAGATAGCTTATAAGAATCGAAATTCCTTTTAAAAACAATTTTGTATAAAGTTAAACTGCATACCAATAATGCATTACAATTTTCAATGTTCCTATGTTTATTTGAATATATTTTGCGTTTGGTTTTTTTGTTCTTATTGACCAGTTTGTTATATTAAAGGCCCAATATACGTAACTTTCGGCAAAACATGAAGTGAAAATCAAGCCTAATAACTTTTTATATCTACAGATTTAGTTTAGATTAACTGATATCAGCAATATTCAAGATGAATTCTTACGCGGTTACCGGTACAGCAGCAGTTGGAACTAACTTCGGCTTGTTGTTGAAGTGGGCCCCACCTGAATAATTTCAATTCTTTGGGAATTTCTGCCAAAGAGTTTCTTGTTAGTTACCGCTCATGTTTACTTCGTTTTAGGCCTATTTTTGCATGGTTATCAACTGATTTTTATTTCAGAATTTTTCAGAATTACGAAAAAAATTCTGAAGTTAATATATCCAACAGAACTAGTGAGTAACTATACCACGTTATCACAACAAAAGTCAAGCAATGTGGTTAGATGTTTGGTTGGTCTAAGGTAATAAGAAACCATGACCCGACGCTCGCTTGATCCATATTCTGTGGAGATAATAGCAGAACATTCCCAACTTCAAAGCTGGCTAATTTCACCGTTTGGCGGCTGCGAGACTCTTTTGACCCACTACTCCTAAGGATTTACGTACAGTGTAATTAGTTTTTATGTCCCATTCACAAGGTGGGGCAAATGGAGCTTTCGGTTGACCTTTTACAGGGGCGAAGAGTTTTGCAGATGAAATAGAAAGCCAAAGTAAACACCTATATTTGACCAGCTAGCCAGGAAAATTACTTTTTTTTTTTGACTACCGAATCAAATACACTTTAAAATGTAGAGTATGACTTTATTGTTATACACAGTCGAATACTATTTGTTGATGTCATCGATGTTACATCTATACCTAATAATACACAAAGTGCCCGGAAAACGAGGTTTCGTAAGCTGCAACGTTGATATGAGCCATCACCCTTTTCTGTAACCAAATTCTGTCTCCCTGCACTAGCCGTATAACAATTGAATTCGTGCTTGTGTGCTCCTTTGGACCAAACGTGACAGTGAAACCTTTTGTGTCCCCGTTCAATTTGAAATCGACAAGCACGTGGCCCCAGTCCGTATTCTGTACCTGGACTGACCAGACAAAATGGTACGTGCCCGGTACCTGGCACGTAAACATGCCGGTTGAATTGTTGTACGCATCGCCTTCGTTAAATACCACTCTGTCGAACTTAATAATGTCGTCCGAGGATTCAAACGTTATAAAGGTGTAGAATCCTATCCTGCTATCTGAAATGGAATTAAAAACAACCTTACTTAAAGGCCCAATATACGTAACTTCAGGAAATTTTTCGTGATTCTGAAAAATTCTGACAGAAACTCCAGTTTATAACCATGCAAAAATAAGCCTCAAACGAAGTAAATAGAGCGGTTACTAAAAAGAAACTCTTGACAGAAAAATCCAAAGAACTGAAATAATTCAGGTGTGGCCCACTTCAACAACAAACCGAAGGTAGTATACTGTTCAAAATGGACGCGTGTTTACAAATACCGAGTTTCAACTGCTGCTGTACCGGTAACCGCGTAAGAATTCATCTTGAATATTGCTGATATCAGCTAATCTTAACTAAATCTATAAATATAATAAGTTATTAGGCTTGATTTTCGCTTCAAGTTTTGCCGAAAGTTACTATATTGGGCCTTTAACAGTTGTTCCTTCTTGTCTGCAGGAAAATAAATCGCGTATATGAAGAAAGGGAACCTCTTGTTTCCTCTGACGTGGCACCAGACTTAGACATTTGACAGATAGACTCTTGACCAGACATGGTGTCAAGACGACAGAAAATTCAGTATACGCATTCTAGATACTCCAAGAGTTGTGTATTTTATTTAGAACTATTAATCATCCTCATATTTCCTTAGGTTAAAGGCCCAATATACGTAACTTTCGGCAAAACCTGAAGCGAAAAGCAAGCCTACTAACTTATTATATGTGTAGATTTAGTTAAGATTTACTGATATCACCAATATTCAAGATGAATTCTTACGCGGTTACCGGTACAGCAGCAGTTGAAACTCGGTATTTGTAAACACGCGTCAATTTTGAACCGTCTTCTAACTTCGGCTTGTTGTTGAGGTGGGCCCTACCTGAATTTTTTTCAATTGTTTGGATTTTTCTGTCAAGAGTTTCTTGTTAGGTACCGCTCAGGTTTACTTAGTTTTAGGCTTATTTTTGTATGGGTATCAACTGGATTTTTTCCCCAAAATTTTTCAGAATCACGAAAAAATTCCTGAAGTTACGTCTATTGGGCCTTTAAAGTCATATTTACTATCAGTGTAAATCCTGGACTATTCACATGCCTTTGCTTATTGTGATATACCGATTTCTCGTTTACTGTGACAGCCTTTATGTACGGAAACCGTTGGTACTTTCCAAATACTCGTTTACGGAAAGTGTCGAAGGTTCCCGATTGCTCTAATAATGCACATACTTATCTCCCTTGTCTCTTGATCGTGAAGCCGGTCCTCCATTTGTGCCATTTTATCCTCCAGGAGGCTGATAGCACGGCTACACTGATCCATCTTGTTTTGGAGTATACTCTCAGAAAGGGTCATAATTGGGTTCCGGATTGACTCCAACACCTGGTTTTCTAACTTCGCTATTTGATAGTCACGTTCCTTTGACAACAGTTGTCCGAACAGGCCTGGAAGACACATCAGCGTCCATATCGGTAGGCACCCTGCCATAGCCTGGGAAAAAGAAGTGACCGTATTATATTGAAATCATATAACACAATAAGACATGATAATAGTTAGGTTTGTTGTTTGGGGTGTTGCGTCCCGTTAACAGATTATGCGATTGATGGACGTGCTAAGTTTTAGTGGTGGAAAGCTGGAGTTCCCGGAGAAAAATTACCGACCAACGGCCAGAACCTGGCAACTTTCCACTTAGGCATAGAACCGGCAACCTAAAGGTGGCGAGCTAGCTATAGGTAGTAGAATGTCGGACACTAAACGATATGCCAGCAAATGTTTGTCTAGTCAAACTTTGTACGCTGTGAATTCATTTTCGGTTGCATAATGACTGACCTTTTAGGGAAGGTTAAAATGATAATAGTTGAATTACTTCGACCATTTTGTAGTATATGCATGTGTTCATCGAAAGTTTTCAGATCGTTTTCATTACAGATGTACATTGTATAGTTTCCAAGGGCTGTAACAAACAGCTAACAACAATGTACATTGTATAGTTTCCAAGGGCTGTAACAAACAGCTAACAACAATGTACATTGTATAGTTTCCAAGGGCTGTAACAAACAGCTAACAACAATGTACATTGTATAGTTCCCAAGGGCTGTAACAAACAGCTAACAACAATGTACATTGTATAGTTTCCAAGGGCTGTAACAAACAGCAACGGAGTAGGCCTTTATACTGTTATCAGATATGACATTCAAAGTAGAAAAAAACCCGCTTTTTTCCAAAGTGTATATTCCGTTGCACATAATTAAATTTGGTTACTTATAGATTCATTTAGCTTTATTACTGAGCACAGCTAAAACGCTTTTCCAAAGTGCACATACCGATCGAGGTACACATTTAAATTCAGTTACATAACCTTACAATTTTTTTTTTTTTATAATTGAGCAAAGCTAAATAAACACTTTCGGATATGTACGACTGCCAACACACAGTAGCAGTATGCATGAAAAAAAAAACTTTCCGGAATCCACATTGAGTAATTTAGCTTATCTAGCAAAGTTGTCCATTATAAACACGCAAACATACGCTTTTATAATTCAGAAAAGAACATTGAGGTTTAAAAGACAAAACTTATTTGTACCAGAAACTTTATAAAATATCAAAATTCATACTTACTGGGTATCTTACTGCTCCACGAATACAAAAAGAGTATCGGTCATAGCGGGTTCTAGATATGGAGATTTATACAAACAATGGACCGGCAGATTGACCAATTAGCGAACAAACATAGATTTTCTTTAATGGCTTCTCCTTGAGACTCTCAAACATATCGTCTAACATAGGTTGTAGTACCACAATGAATAATTGTATATATCTTCAAGAACACTTCAGAGCACTCAGACTGTCTCGTTTTACATAATTAAACGTTGGGCTGTAGCAGGATGCATTTATAATAAGACATAACAACAAAATAATATTTTGTAAACGTACCAGGATTCATACGGGAAAACCCATCCTACGCGCATGTAACTTCCTTTTTTACATCCGTATCATTTCCTCCAGACATTCTGATGTATTCGTTAAAGTAAACAATATACTATTATACCTCTAGTATGGATATATGTCAAAGGTTGGAGGTGCAATTCTTACTTTAGTCTGTTTATGAACTGTGGGAGGTATGGTGGTCTATTAGTAGGTCGCCGGGTTTGTGATCGAAGGGTTGCGAGTTCGAGTCCTGGCCACGGCAATTTTTTTGTACATGTATTCTTGAACAATATACTTTACCAGGTTGTTCCAGATGTAATGAATACGTGGTTGGGTCGTGTTAGAAATTGTAGAATGCTACATGAAACTGTGAGCACCGAAATGGCAGCAAGGGTTGTATACTCCACAGGGAGTTGAGAACGACATTGGCTAATTACTAATGACATATAACCACGGTATATAATTTTGAACCGCTTGGAGACAACATAAAGGTGGTGATAAAGCTGTATATAAGAACCTCAGATTATAATTATTAATGTACTGATCGACATTTTTCCGAACCAATTATATCGACAACATTTTGCCGGGTCAGGGCTTTTACTAGGTAAATTGGGAAACGGCCCAAAAGTGAAATTGGGAAAAATCCTCGCAATATCAAGACAACAAAATAGTTCCTCGAACAAAAATATCTATTACCCTCCGGTGTATAATATATATCATATTAAATTGCAAATACATCGTTTTTGTCTTCATTGTTTACCGTGCACATGTTTTCACATAATTTTCAGAAACATTCAGGAAATTAGAGATTTGGAATTAAGCCTAGTTAACACATTCAGGAAATTAGAGACTTGGAATTTAGCCTAGTTAACTCACTGGGAAAATAATCTGAAATCTGGAAAATTGAAGCTAAAATCTCATTGGGAATGCGGCCTTATATCATACCACAGCGTCAACAAAACCATAATCCGAACTCAAAATCGATTAAATTGAGGGCAAAATAGGAACAAAGGAAAGATTTACATGGCGACTCTCGTAAAAGAACATGAGAATAAGACCAGGTGATTCGGAAGAGTAAGCGTCTTCTGCTTCATCGACGACACCCGCCATGTAAATCTTGGTCACATCCAAGTAAGCATCAATCCTTAAAATGAGAACCGAGTCATCATTGTCATCACAACAAGTATCCATCTTCATATCACACAAAGATACAGAATATTTCTCGATGAGATCAAGATGGCGACCATAAAACTTGCCCATAGTCTTCATCAACCTGCATCTCTCGAATCCCTGTGCCGTAAGTTTGTTCGTCAGCAGTTGACATTTATCACGAAAATATCGATATTCAGAGCAAGCCCTAGGATAGCCACAGTTGATTGAGTTTCTGTCACTAAATAATAAATATATACGGGTGGAATGAGCCTCCCATTACAGTTATATAATACATTCTGTAATGGGCCGCGGCTCCATATACAAGAATGTATATAAACATTTTTTTTTATATACTGACAGAAACTCAATCAACTATGGAATAACGAATCAACTGCGACATGTAAACACCAAGGGGAAGTTCACGATCGGAAAATCACTTTTATCATACAGCTTAGTAATAAGTTGCCCGTGTTGGTCATAGTTTAAGTAAAGATCGAGGTAAGAAGCTGGTGTAGGAGAGAATGTTGTGTCTTTAATATCAAGTTCAGTAGGGTATATATTATTGACTAGGTCAGCAAACTTCTTGTTGTTTATAGACAACACATCGTCGATATACATGAAATTGAAATTGAAAGATTTGGCTACGTTTTTGTTATCCGTCCTGATCACAGGGACCTGAGAATTTGTTACAGCTAGTTTTTGACCTTAAATAGGGTGTTTAGAGTAATTTTACACATTTGGGGGGGGGGGGGGGGGGGTTAAGATCAATTTTCGATAAAAATGCCCCCTCAAAGCTAAAGGGTGGAAAGCTTTCCAGATCGAAAAATCACATTTCTAGTTGAGGTACGAAATCTCCATTTCCTCCATAAACACGCAAAATGTCCGTGTATATTCCGTGTATAACATATTCATTGCGTTTTGACGTCACTGCTCGCGGTGGCCGTACGCTGTCATTGGATGGCGGTCTTCCTTTACATTTAGGCATCCAATGATAGCAAAAGATCAGCACGCGGGTTGACGTCAACCACAATGAATATGTTAAACTGGCCGGCAGGTCGCCGAAAACTTTGAGACACGGAATTTTTGCGTGTTTATGGAGGAAATGGAGATTATTTCTGCGGAAGGAGGATACATTTGACTTGCATTTAGGAGGTTTATAAAATAAAAATTATCCATCTTTCCAACGGTACCAAGCGTTTTTTCGTACCTTAACTAGAAATGTGATTTTTGATGCAAGAAAGGTAGGTGGGGTCGATTATTCGATCTGGAAAGCTTTCCACCCTTTAGCTTTTAAGACCATTGAGGGGGCATTTTTATCGAAAAATGATCTTAACCCCCCAAATGTGTAAAATTACTCTAAACACCCATTTAAGGTCCTAAACTAGCTGTAACAAATTCTCAGGTCCGTGTGGTCCTGATAAGCCCCTCGAGAAATTCAGCCTCGTATGAAAACAAAATCAAGTCAGCCAAAAGTGGTGCACAGTTAGTGCCCATTGGAATGCCAACAGTCTGTTGGAAAATCTTTCTTCCGAAAGATATATATAAATCAAGTCTATAAATCAACAAACGATTCCGACTATCGAAAGAGGTGAGACGGTGAGACAATAGGGAGAAAACAAGTTGTAAATAAAGAAGACAAAAGATAGAATCCCTAAATTAGTCGCCTCTTACGAATCATACAATGCGCCGTTTCCGAAATACAATAACTCTTTTGAAGTGGAGTTAGAAATCGGTGATTTGATCATGTGACCGCGAACAATTTTGGGCACTTCACAATGACGACCGAATGGCAGCTAGATTCGACTCGATTTTTGGTCGCTTTAGGTTAAAAAGAGACGAACTAAAACAAAGTCATGGTGTTTTGCACCTATATGTGTAATTTTAGTCGTAAAAGCAACTCTGGCAAAATGTAACGTTCAGATTTGTGGATTGCATTCATATTTCTCAATAAAAAACTTGACCTCGCTTACCGTCATTGAAAACTTCTATTTAGCCGCCATTTTGTTTTCAAAGTGCCCTAAGTAAAGTCACGTGGCGTTGAAAGTCACATGACTAAACCTACTGAAAGTTGTATCCCGGAAATGGCGTATTGGGACAGCGGGTAAATGTTTACGCATAACATCATGGAGAAGCGGAAGCTCGGTAATACATTTCGAAGTAGGAGCGACCGTGACCTTTGAAGTCAGTTCATGTTTAGCTGCCTGCTCATTCCATCTTCTAAGGATGAGGTTAGTGGACGACATCATGGCATTAGTTAGGTCAATCTGGTTAAAATACACATCCTTGTTCTCACTCCGTTTTACAAGAATCTGACAACATCCCATAAGAGGTCATGTTCAGATGACCTTTGTCGCCTCTTTACTTAACACTAAAATAATTTTCCAATGACCTGTCATCTTGCAGCAAGTCATTTCGTCACATTATTACACATGAACTTTTCGGTGACGAAATGACTAAACGGACAAATGCGATCAATGCAAGCTTTGTCACCTCAAACTTTCACTGTCAAGATTCTGACAGTAGTAATTTGATTGGCTAATGCAAAAGGTCATCGGGACATGACCCCCTATTGGATTTTCTCAGATCTTAACGCAACAGAGAGAAGTTTAATGAACGGCGCGGAGATCAAGATTAATCAGATTGTAGTTAGGTATCCTGTCATTGTTCCACGCGTCACTTATATAGGGCCGATACAGAAGAAGGTATGATAATCCCTTAAGGAGTTAGCAGACATACTGTAACATGAGAAAAGAAAGAAAATCAGTAAAAGGAGAACATCTTCCATTACCAACTGGAATGTACGTCAAGTCCTGTGCTGCAAGAAGGAAGAATAGTGCACCTGCTGCAATTTGCATGATTCGTAAGAGTTGACTAACGTTGGAATATTATTTTTTTTCTTATCTTAATGGTAACCTTATTTAAGTTGTAATATTATTTTAGTGATTTTCTCGCTAAAAGCTTCCCAGAATTATGATTGCGTATGCAACATTTTATGTATATTTTTTCTACAGGATAGGGTCATTCAAGGACGTGCCAGGGTGTGGAAGTGGAGGAAAGCCGGAGTACACGGGGGAAAAAAACACCGACCTACGGTCAGTACCTGGCAAGTGCCCTACGTGCGTTTCAAACTCGCAACCCAGATGTGGAAGGCTAGTACTAGTAGATTTACGCACGCCGTTTCAAGCATCCAATAAATATCGATGTGCGAAACCTTTTAATTGTGGACCAAGAACAGAACCTTGTTGGACATAAAGAAGGCTAAGAACAGATTTTGTCTACACACCATTATTTATTTATAATGGGGGACAAAAGAATTATCACATAGAATTATATAGAGTATATATATTAGAAGTATACAGAACTAGTTTAATTGTACTTCTAAAATTCATCAAGATGGATGCATCTTCCGTACTGTTTCCCCGTCTCGATCTCGATTACTTGAGAACTATTACGTGTGGAACGTATCAGATATCTCTGGCTCCTGGTTACATCGCCGGACATTCAAGTGATGACGGAGACTATGACGTGTGGTTGTACCAGCACTCCCCAGACCTTCTCCTATGTCAAATACATTCTCGACACAAAAGCCAAACGAAATATAACGTTTGGATACGGTTCACCGTTTCACCCGATGATGAGGCCCCAATAAAAGACTACTACTGCCAGTGCCCAGTTGGAGAGAGAAGGATTTTTCATTTCATTTCAACAAATTTCATTGTAAACAAAAGGATCGGACAACAGGCAAGCCTATATAAGTCCTCTCCTATAAGAGAAGAGAGAAGGATGGGAATGTGTGCGCACATCTCCAGTATCGTGTACTACTTAGGGTATTACAGGGCGGTGGAAAACCCTCGACCATTACAACCACAGATGAAGAAATTCCGACAAAACTTGAAATAGTTTTCCATGCGGCAACAGAGTGCATATGTCGAAAGTATGTGTAGGGCTCGATATGAAAGATCCCCGTTACGATGTGACTAACCAAACTTATAAATATAGGTATTATACAATCGCCCGAAGCTATGAACACTCCCACAAATGCGAAAACCAACCAAAATCTTAAGGAAAACGTTTTGTTTGTTGTTCTGTCTATTTGTCGGCCAATGTCTTCAACCACGGGGACTTGTGAAGTAGCCATCTTGGATTTTTTTTTCATGAAAAAGTGTTTCTCTCACTTTTTTTCATATCTGTGTACATATTCTCAACATACCGAGCAAATACTCTCGTGTTTTTGTTAATTATCTAAAGAAAGTCGAAAATCGGCAATTAAACCATAGGCTAATTCAATTGAAGTATAACGTACTGTTTAATAGGATTGAAATTGGTTTGCATCCAACGCCCATAAAAGGGTGTATTCTCTAAAAACGCAGTTTTTTTTTCTAAAATGTTATCATCGAAAATGGCATTTTTGAGATTGTTTCTTCCATAAAACAGCCAAATGGCGCGATGGAAACATGATTTTTTGTCACAATCATGCCATGAATGCATTCTTTACGGTGACTATCATTTGATTAGATTTTCATTTATATTTTACATAACATGCACATTTTATCAACACTTAGAAAGCTTCTGAAAGGTACAATTTTGAGGAGCCATAAAAAACAAACCAAGTGACCTAAATCTTTATGCTTATAGATTTGTGACCACAACGGCAATACTGTATCTATTACTAAATTTAAAAGGTGCAGCACATGTGTGTGTTACGTCATCTTCGTGATCCTGCTGATTCAAGTGAAGGACGAAAAATATGTTAACTGGTGCCTCAAAGCTGATGCTTGAATACTCAATAGTCTTGTGCAGCACTCGCTATATAAAAAACATGATTCACAAGTTCCCAATTTGTCGCAACAAGTCGTATTCTAAACCATTTGCTATCATTATCCTTCGACAAACGAAGTTGGCGGGGATATACAAATGGGGTTTGTCTGTTCCTCTGGGTTGCTTTCTGCACAATGTCTTTGGAAGGAGTAATCGGAATTTGACGAGCCTTGCTTGGTAACTTTGAACCCCTCGCTCAAGTTTACTTGTCGGCTAATTCTGTGCATATTTAATGAGGCTGCTGTGCTCCGATATGTATATTTGTAGATTGCTTTTCGAAAATGTCTTTTGAAGGAATGATAAGATTTTGATGGACTTGCTTGGTAGAATTATTTTCTGAATCCCTCTCTAAAGTTCGATTATCTGCTAATTCTGTGCATATTTAATGGAACTGTTGTGACCCGACTGGCTGGATTTCTGTGTTTGTATGCATTGTGCCCAATTTAATGTTATGTATTTGGGCGATGGATCTTGACGACTATGTTAAAAGCTGCCCTGCAGAGGGGCATCAGTAAGTACCTGCCGCTGCCAAAATGGCAGAAGAGACGATAAAAGTCGGGTACTTACCTTTTCTCCTCTTATACATGTATTACCGGTATAATTTAAGCCGCTCTCAGCGACTTATTATGGTCCCACCACATAGCGGACGCCCTATAGTTATCGCTCTTTCCGTATGATTTTCACTGCAGGTATTGCGTAAGAATACGCCATTTCCGGTATACAACTTTCAGTCGGTTTAGTCATGTGACTTTCATCACCTCGTGATTTTATATAGGGCACTTTTGAAAACAAAATGGCGGCTAAATAGAAGTTTTCAATGACGGTAAGCGGGGTAAAGTGTTTTGATCGAAAGAGGGATCACACCTTCAAATAAAACAAAAGGGGTGTTTGTAAAATTAGCTGAGATCACGGATTAACTGAATTTATCTTGTATTGAGAAATATGAATGCAATCCACAGTGCTCGTAATCGGGGTTTCTCTTTGCTGTTGGAAACGATCTGAACGTTACATTTTGCCAGATTGTTGTATTAACGACTGACAGTTACACATCTAGGTACAACACACCATGACTTAGTTTAAGAGCCTGTATCTTTGTTTCGTCCCTTTTTAACCTAAAGCAATTAAAAAAATCGAATCAAATCTAGCTGCCATTCGGTCGTCATTGCCGCCATTGTAAAGTGCCCTAAATTTGTCGCGGTCACATGATCAAATCACCGATTTCTAACTCCACTTCAAAAGAGTTCTTGTATCTCGGAAACGGCGTATTGTACCAGCTTCTTCCTTTGCATTATCCAAAGAGGCAACTGAATTTGGGATTTTTTAAAAAAATTTTCCAAACAACTTTCTCCTTCCTAATGTTTCCCTTGACCATCTCGTTTTTGACCTTTAAATAAGTTGAGTGATTGCCCCTGTGAGTAAGGCCATGATTTCCGTCTCCAGGCCGAGACATACCTGCGTGTCGCTCAGTAAAATGGGAGTGGAACGTCTGGTTAATCCATTGTCAGTTTAATGTAACCGGATGGGATGTTCTGCTGAGGGCATTTGGCAGAATACTTCAGTGTGGTAGCACTTTGAATCAGCCAAAGATCCGGACTTACACCAACAAACCACAGCGTCTTAAATACACGCACACTCATCACATTAAACTGACAGTGGACTAGCCAGTCGTTCCATTCCCATAATGCTGAGCATCAAGCCGGGAGTAATAACTACCATTGAGACTCCGGTATGTAAAGAAAAAAAGTCTGAGAATACCGAAGCGTCACCAAAACCATAATCGGAACTCAAAATCGAGAAAAATTGAGGCAAAACAGGAACAAAGAATAATTTACATGGAGACCCTCGCAAAAGTACAAGAGAATAAGACCAGGTGTTCCGCACGAGTAAGCGTCCTCTGCTTCATCGATGACACCCGCCATGTAAATATTGGTCACATCCAAGTAAGCATCAATCCTCAAAATGAGAGCCGAGTCTCATTATATGGCCCCCATTTATTTTCAGCACTAGCTAAAAAGATATGCTAAGCGTGTTTTAAGGTCGATCAGTTAGCTGCTTGCAGATTATTCAAATAACCATTTTTACATGCAAGTGTTGAGCGGCTATGATATCAAATAGTTACTAATCCCCCTAGTCGAGACGTATCAGTGTCGTCTCAAAATAGCAATGACTTTCTACTTGACGCTCAGCATTATTCGAGTTGGACGACTGATTCACTCGTTGCTAGAATGTGACCGACTGGGGTGTTCTGCTTGGGATCTTCCTTCCGCTGAACACTTTAATGTTATAGCAATAAATTAGAGAATACCACCTAAGCGTTAACAAAAGCATAATCCAAACTCAAAATCTATCAAACCAGCGGCAGAATATGAACAAAGGAAAGATTTACATGAAGACCCTTGTAAAAGTACAAGAAAATAAGACCAGGTGTTCCTCTGCTTCATCGACAACACCCGCCATAAAAATCTTTATCACATCCAAGTAAACATCAAGCTCTCAAAATGAGAACTGAGGATCATTGTCAATCACAACAATTAAACACATTAATGAGCATACTCAAAAACGTCCATGTTCATTCCACTTAAAGATACAGAATATTTCTCAATGAGACAAAGATGACGACCATAAAACTTGCCCATAGTTCTGATCAACATGTGTCTCTCGAATCCTTGTCAATTTTAGTTTTAATTTTATGAAATTTTATTGACAAACTTTGACGAAATAATTGGACAGTAAGACCGACCCTAAAGTAACAATCGGTGGAAAAATACATGCAGACATAGCATATACGATGCAGACATACATACGTACGTACCAATACATTATGATATAATGTGATACACGGGAAGCAACTCCTGTAAATCAATTTACTATTTTTATCATAAGACTACCGTTATATGTAGTGTAATAAAACCATTACATAAATTTTCTATATTACACACGTGTAATAACACCTTCCGCTTCGCTGATTGGCTGGTTCTTTGTAAACTGTATTAATACGCACGGGACCGGTCTACTTCTTTTTTACTACGAAGCGTACAACTTCCGACTGCTAGTAGAATGATGAAGTTCGGAATTGCCGATGAAGTTAAGGTTGACAACAAAGACAAGTACTAATCTACCCAAAATATATCGATCCGAGGATCCTTTCCCAACAATGGTATAAACAGGATAAGCTGACGTCAACAAACATGCCTTACACAATCCAAAACACTGCTAACAAATCTACCTCAAACGGCGTCTTTTAAAGATGTTTGAGCAAAATGTTCACTTGAAACACTTTGGTGGACAATCAACATCACGTTTGACTCCCGCGATGATAAGGATAATTCTCTATATGTAGGAAAACGCCGCACATCGGTTGCGTATGACAGTGATAGCTAAGCGCAACGAACCAGTCATTGTCGCGCCAAATGACAGTCACGATATCGTCACATCCGGCCGGATTCATGAATGGAATACCAGAGGACACTCGCCCAACACAGTCAAACTTTCAGTTTTTATTCATTGTTTCGAATCACTAGGAACAATTTACAGTCATAATATTAGTTGAAACTGTCTGAAAATTTGTAATAAGTTGTCTTAATTTTATAAAATGAACCAATTGCAAGAGTCAATTGTGTTGGACTACTTCTTCGTTCGCCGGTATATTTGACCTACTTCGAAGGTATGGGTTATTTGGTTCGACATATTGAAATCAGTTGGCGAGAACGGCAAAGACAAAATCTGTTTAGGACGGAGAAATACGATATAACGTCATATGATAAAAAGAATCTGTCATTCGTTTCTCTTCAAATTGAATTTATGATAATCGTTTAGAAATTTCATTTTTACTCGCCAGAGGCTCGCAAAAATGAAAAAGTCAGAACTCATATTATAAATTCAATATGAAGAGAAACTCACTATGTATACTAGTACTCTAACCACCAAAAAAGGATTAAATTTGCAAATATACTACATGTATAAACATTTAGTGCTTTAAAAGTCCCTCACATCAACAGATACAAACCAATAAGTCCGTTATCGCCGTCACACCAGACCATCTACTGGTGATTAGAAACATTTTAGAAATTTGATTATTTGTTATATAAATCAATACATGTAATATATTTGGTAAATATTGGTTTTCTTAGCATTTAATTTTAGTGTACAAAATATCCATCAATAAAAATTAGTCAAAATTAAATATATTCAATAGCTGATTCGCAATCTGTTTGATGCTAAAATGTATGTAGATGCTACAAAGAGGTTTGGCGTAATAATTGTACCTGCTGCCCCATAGCATGATCGTAAGAGGCGACTAAATTTGGGATATTATTTTTGCTTTCTAAACAACTTTCTCCTCTTAATATCTCCCTTGACACTACCTCCCTTTTGCCTTTTAGTTGAGCGTTCTGTCCAAAGGCCGCCGAGACATACCGGAGTCTCTAACAATGGTAGTTATTACTCCCTGCCTGAATTCAGAATTTTGATCATACTCCTTTCGGCTGGAGAGCGGGACACTGAAGGGGGAAGTCAGCTGCTATTTTAATTGTTACGCCACCTTAATGCCTGAATGGATTTCAACAAACTTTTCATTTGATTCAAAACATGTGAACTGTACTCACGGCTAAATAATTTACCCGAAGCAAGGAAATCAGCCAGCAGAATTTAAAACCGTAATCTCGGAAATCCAGGAAAGAAAAGACAGGGAGAACAATATCATCATACATGGAATACCGGAAATGAACAGTATTGATGCTAACCTTCATGGTTATTTTTTATTAAAAAAAACGAATTTCATGTTTCGTTTGGCCCGGAAAGAACTTTATCGAATTCGCACACATCATCATTATGAGTTTGCTTATTGATACATTCTGTTGTTGTTTGTGATTTAAGTGGCGACAAGCTGTACACAAACATGAACAATACACTGATAACCGTTATAGCAGCTTTTCCGACCGACATGTAGATAAACCAACTTGGGGACACCTCTTCTATTAAATATCCCAATAATAACGGGTCGAAGATACACCCCGAAAAGCCGATAAAATTTATGAGGGCCGATACCTTGCCATATAACAGAAGTAGATTCTCATTTACCCAGCTAAGAAAAGTAGGCCATGTTAACCCAAAAGGAAACCCAATGATACATACGGAAACCCATAAACCGATATCAAAATGAGCATGCGTACTGACCAAAATCCCGATAAATCCGACTGTGTAAGCAACTGTGGAACAAAGGAGAATAGTTCGGACGTGTAAGATTTGTACAAGGAAAATTCCACTTATCCTTCCAAACATAGACGCGAAAAACACAACAGAAGTGAGATAAGCCCCGGATGTTTTTGTCCAGTTTAAACCAAGAACACAGAATGCAGACAAAAACCCACTAAAGGTGAAATCAAGGTCATAATAAAAGAAGCTGAATATACAAATATTGACAAATTGTAGTCTTTTGAGAAGTAACGAACGATTTCCCAGAAAGTTGTAACTGATGTGTTCGTTCTGGTTAATCTGGCTGTCGGTATATTTAGACTGATAATACAGCATACAGAATGGAATCACTCCTATCATTATGATACAAGCGGAAATAGTATAAGCAATGTAAAGTCGAGATGTCGGCTCCGGAAGAGAAGACAAAAATGTTCTGTTATCAAAACTCTGGCCAGCTGAGGACGGAAACGACAACTGAAAGTCGTATTGACCCATTGTGACGTTTGAAGAATTTGCCGGTTGCTTTCCGCTTTCAGATGTTTGTAACAAAAATGGCGCAGTTGCTAATGGCGACACTACGCTGAAGACTGCAAAAACTGTATTGATTACTTGTAGAAAGGATCGCCCCCTTGTTGTTCTTCCCCATATTGCCACCGCTTCCGACATCACGGCTGTAACAAAAGAGACACAAAAGCATTATTAATGCTATTTGAAGTATTATCAAATCATATGTCATAAATAGAGAAAAATAAATATTAATCTACAATAAATGGCTTTTGCGGAGTAATTTTAGGGATGTGAACCTGGGAAAGTGGTACTTAGGATGTCAATGTTAATATCACAGTCTCATATAACCACTTATTGCTTAAAATAACAATTGTTACATATATAAGATACGAAATAACGTTTTAATCGTATGGAAATACAGAAACAAATGTTGCAATTTGATTGGAAATTTTGTGACATCTGATTTGACATCATCAAGTGAACAAACTGATGATAATTCTTAAAATAATAATACCAAACTAATATCACAAATAATTAAACCAAACAACAGTGAGAAGAATGAACGAAAGCGGTAAAAACTATCTGTCAATAGTTACACGAGGGAAATATGGTATGTAACGGTTCATGCGGCAATTCAACTTTTTATTTGAATTCTTAATGCATCTGCAATGACGAAAGTACTGTTTGATATAAAAAAAATGATATAAGAATTGATGACAGAACATAGGCACCTTATTCATACGACATCATGCTTTGTCTCTGTACCATTTCTCCATACCATTATACCATTTTCTTGTATAATATTGGAATATTTATTTAATTTTTTTCATTATTTATGGACATTTTATGTATATGTAGCAAATATCTACCAAAACAACAATATTTTTTTGCTGTTACTTCATCTCACATTCTGATTACAGTATACATAACCGCTTTGATTGGTTAATGCCGAAAGTGAGTGTACACTGTGATGTAATGAATATCACTTTCTCTATCAGCCGCTGCATGACAAAAATATCCGTCTCACGTTCAACAGAAGCTGTGTCTGAGATAGAGAATCACAACAACTTTAACCAAGTTGGATTAAAGTGTTAACATTTTAGTTGAGTAGGATACGCTAAGCCAAATATAAAGCTGAATGATTCTATATATACCAACCAATCGATATAATTCCTCCGGAAATACCAAACAAGCCATGCACAACGAGCATCGGTTCAAATCCGGCACACCATGGAATCATAGCATTTAGCACGCCGAACGTAGTCAAAGAAACGGCAAATATAAGGTTTTTGTTAATTTTCGAATACACTAAACCGATCATGACTGGTCCAAACATTCGACCAACGTTATATGACGTCAAGAATGCAGATCCTTTTTCTATGTCTGTTCCAGAGATGAGAAGGATATCGAGAAACGCTGGTCCAGACTGTCCTCTTGTCCATCCCTAGGGAAAGAAATAAACGAATAACACATACACTTTATAAAGAATAATCAATATTATGCGTTCTTTTTTAATCTAGTTCTTCCAGATTATTTTTATCGCTCTTGTTTACCCTCCTGGTGTTAGGTAACGCACGAGGGGAGAGGTTTGTCTTAATGTGGCGTGTAGCCTTAATACCCGGTGATAAGCCATGTGGACTGGCTGGTGACAAAATACACCTCAACACCCCTGAAATACATCTGCTTAAGTATGAGAATACCAGGGACCGGTTAATAATGTGGTGTTTTTTGTTTCCTTTAATAGCAGATGGGGTAAAGAGGACCTTGACCTCTCACCGTTCAAAACATTTACAAATAAATAAAAAACTCTATCTCCAGTCAAAAAGGTTGTAGATTTAAAATGCAAGGGGTCAGTTTTATCAATCTGATAAAAATCATATATTGATCTCCGCGCCTTTCCATAAACTTCTCTCTGCTGCGTCAAGATAATCCTTGTAAGCGGAGTGAGAACAAGGATCTGTATTGTAATCAGATGGTCAGTCTTATTTACTACCTCAAAAATAAAGGAAGTATTCAGTATTTTCGCTGCAAAGGGACATGAACCATTAAGTCGACATAACAATGGTTGTTGTTATCTTTCATTACATATTAAGTTTGCTTTGTACTTGTATCAGTGTGCAGTACTTTCACACGTTCGTACATTGTTGCTACTATTTAAGGTAATGTTGTGCACAAGTCATTTTAGTTTTTTTTTGTCTTTTATTCCTCTCAGTAACTAAATAAATACAGTACCTTAAGATATTAATCAAACATCTGGGCCAGGTTTTTTAAAAGATGATTAGCTTAATCACAATTTAACGATATTTTTCAACTTTAAATTTTTCTGTCAATATGCAAGGAGCAATCCCACAATATTGCGTGTAAATAAATTGTATTTTTATATCTGGAATGCTATAACTCATTCAATGGTTTGGTTCTAAAGATGATGGAAAACACAAAAATGAACTAAACACTGCTAATTACCCTTTGAAAAACTTGTTGAATTATATTAAACAAGTAATTCAAAACGTAAATAGAGGATCTTACACGAGTGTCGATGTAATATGGAATTTATTAAACGAGTTCAATAATTTTATGTATGACATTGAATTATTCAACGAGTATAATAAAAGTTCAACGAGTATAATAAAAGTAAAATAAGAAACGGGTTTCTCAAGTTAATGACAGCAACGATCACATATGAAAATCGAACTGTCGGCATATTTTTTAAAACGAAATGACCTAAATATTTTTGTAGATATGTTTGTGTATATATAATTGTATCTGGGGTCCTTGTAAAAATTACTCCTGGTTTGTAAGCAGATACTAGTAGAGTGAATTGTTCCTGTCGACCCGTTACAGTACATTGGAGACGTCATACTTGGTTAGTTCCTGTTAATGTTATATGCTTTGTTTGCATTATGCTGTTGTCACGTATAACAAAGTACTTGCTTTGTCTTGAAAAGAAAAGAAGTATGTCAATAGTGAAATTTGTTCACCTAATCAGCATTATTGAACAGCGTATAGTTATTAACAAGTGGTGGCGAGAGTTTACGTCAAAAACCGAAACAACTATACAACAGCGTTTTACAATAACACTAACGGATATTAATTAAAATGTATTCACTCGGACCAAAAGTAAAAATACCCATTCTTCAGAAATTGCTACGATTGTCATTCTGTAAAGTGGATATTTTTTGGGTAGTTCTAATTTTCGCTTGTTTTGCAAAGGAGGTATTTATGTGAATATATGACACAGAATTTTATTTTCCTTAATATTTTCCTTAAAAGTTCCAGTATACATAACTTTCGGCAAAACTTGAAGCGAAAGTTAAGCCTAATGACTTTTTATATTTACAGATTTAGTTAAGATAAACTGATATCAGCTTATACCCAAGATGAATTCTTACGCGGTTACCGGTACAGGAGCAGTTGAACCTCGGTATTTGTAAACACGCGTCCATTTTGAACTGTCTTCTAACATCGGCTTGTTGTTGAAGTGGGCCACACCTGAATTATTTTTAAATTCTTTGGATTTTTCCCATATATTTTCTTGTAAGTTACCGCTCAGGTTTATTTCGTTTTAGAAAATAAATAGGGGAATACCGAAGTGTTTACAAAATCATAATCCATACCCAAAATCGATTAAACCAGGGGCAAAACATGAACAAAGGAAAGATTCATATGGAATCCCTTGCAAAAGTACAAGAGAATAAGACCAGGTGTTCCGGAAAAGTAAGCGTCTTCTGCTTCATCGACGACACCCGCCATGTAAATCTTTGTCACATACAAGTAAACATCAAGTTCTCAAAATGAGAACCGAGTATTATTGTCAATCACAACAAGTAAACACATTAATGAGCATACTCAAAAACGTCCATCTTAATATCACTTTAAGATACAGAATATTTCTCAATGAGACAAAGATGGCGACCATAAAACTTGCCCATAGTTCTGATCAACCTGCATCTCTCGAATCCTTGTGTTGTTTGTTTGTCAGCAGTCGACATCGATCGCGAAAATCCCGATATTTAGAGCAAGCCCTGGAATACCGAATCAACTGCGACATGTAAACACCATAGGTTGGAGAAGCAGGGATGTTACTATCAAGAAATAGAAAGTCAACGATCGGAAAATTGAAATCATCACGTTTATCGTATAGCTTAGTTGTAAGCTGTCCATGTTGGTCGTAGTTTAAGTAGAGATCGAGGTAAGCAGCTAATGTAGAAGAGAATGTTGTTTGGTTAAGACTTATTTTTGCATGATTATCAACTGGATTTTTTTTTAGAAATTTTCAGAATCCCGAAAAAATTCCCGAAGTTACGTATATTGGGCCTTTAATACATGTTCAACATATCTCAATAAAATATTTTACACATAAAAGGCTTGTGACTTGTTTTGGTGATATTTCGTTTTGTTTTTGTTTTGTATTTATCTTTTTGTATGGGACACACAAGTAGTTAGGAACATACACAACGCGGGAGATAATGGCCTCCTTGGACCTGAATGACGGGGCCAGTTAGGGGAATACAGCAATTTCTTTTGAAAGAACTTTGAGATTATGTTTCAATTTAGTTTGTAGCATAAATTATGAACTTCTGGATATTGTTTCAGCGCTATAAAGTGGACATCGTTTTCATACTTTCACAAGGAGGCTTACACAAACACCGCAAACTCCAAAATACAAACACAAGGAGGCTTACACGAGCACACCGCAACCTCCATAATACACACACAAGGAGGCTTACACGAGCACACCGCAACCTCCATAATACACACACAAGGAGGCTTACACGAGCACACCGCAACCTCCATAATACACACACAAGGAGGCTTACACGAGCACACCGCAACCTCCATAATACACACACAAGGAGGCTTACACGAGCACACCGCAACCTCCATAATACACACACAAGGAGGCTTACACGAGCACACCGCAACCTCCCAAATACACACACAATGAGGCTTACACGAAATTACTGCAGCCTCCCAAATACATACACAAGGAGGCTTACACGCATAAAGCAAATACACACACAAAGAGGCTTACACAAACACACTGAAGCCACCCAATTACATACACAAGGAGCCTCCCAAATACACACACAAGGAGGCTTACACGAACAAACCGCAATCTCCCAAACAAACACACACTCGGCAAAATACTCATGTTGCATAAAAAAAGGAGGCTTTCCTTAAATGTCGTAAACAAATTAAAACCAAAAAAAGCAAACTATTGATGTGTATTTCTTATCTAGTGCTTTCTTATTCAAGGTAATATTTGACTCGAGTTAAAATTGTAACGTTTAATGCAATGTTCCCATGACCTGTCATCTTGCAGCAAGTCATTTCGTCACATTATTTCATATAAATTTTTTGGTGACGAAATGACTAAACGAACAAATGCGATTATGCAAGCTTTGTCACCTCAAAATTTCACCGTCAAGATTCGGACAGTAGTACTTTAATTGGCTAATGCAAAAGGTCATCGGGACATGACCCCCTATTGGATTTCCTCAGATCTTAACGCAGCAGAGAGAAGTTTACAGAGCAGCGCAGAGATCAAAATATAATTAGGGCTTTTCACCATGTGGTGAAAAGACCTATTGTTTCTGTTATGTTTATTATTATTATTCTTCTTCTGCAATGACCGGAATTGCTCCAAAACAGTACGAGGTATGCCAATGTACTCTTAGCATCTTATATTATATGGTATGTACTGAAGGGGTGACAGAAACTTTTTTAAGTAGGTTAAAAAATCCAAAATGGCCGCCATGACGTCATACTTAAAAAGTTTAAAACGGCCATAACTCAAAAATGGTATGAGGTTAAAAGTATTCAAAGGTATATTCATGTAGGATTCATTTAAGGCCAACTTTCCTATAATTACGGCTTTGAGGTTAGAGGTCAAACAAAAAAGCTCGCTGTAGGTCAAATTATGCTATTTTTTTTTTAAAAATTTCGTTTTTAATTATTTTAAAAAACTTCTTCTACATATCAATACAGTATGTCGATCCGATGATATTGATACATTTGGTGTCTTGATAACACTTCCGGTTAATGTAGTACGCCATTTTGAAAATTTCCCTATATATTCTATATTAAAAATCGTTTTACATTTTAAACTTTTTCTCAAATTCCACCAGTGGGATTCAGCTCAAACTTATCTAAAATGATCAGGGGATAGTCCCGACTAAAGTTTGATATTTTTAAATTGATTCAAAATCCAAGATGGCCGCTATGACGTCATACTTTAAAATGTTAAAATGGCTATATCTTAAAAATTATTTAATGTACAGATGTTACAAAGGTATATTATTGTAGAATACATATATGGACAACTTTTTTCTTCTGCAAGTTTTCAAAAATATGTCTTGTAAAAAAGAGGGGTCAAGGTCAAGGTAAATCAATTTTTCATTTGTCACTATTTTTAAAAATTTCTTCTAGAGAGCAATAAGGTATGTCATTCCGATGATATTGATACCTTCGGTGTCTTGATAGCACTTCCGGTTAAGGTAGTACGCCATTTTGAAAATTTCCCTATATGTTCTTTGTATTACAATGGTTTACTGTCTATCAGTGGTAAAAGGGAAGTAGTTCTTAAAATATGTAAGAGTTACCTCCCTTTCACCAAAGACAAAATCTGACATAGGTGTGAAAAGCCCGTCAAATTGTTCAGAAACAATTTCTAGTTTTAATCAGATAGGTTAAACATCATTTTATATTTTCTTTATGCAATTTGAAATAAAAAATGATGCATTAAACAAAAATAAATCTTACAAAATAGTTCACAGATAATGGATGTATAGTAGAAATCCGTGCCCATAAAGTAATAGGTGACACCCCATTTACATGTCGCGTGCCCATAAAGTAATAGGTGACACCCCATTTACATGTCGTGGCAAGATAGTTTCGCATGAGAGCGCCGACAAATCCTGCTTTAAATGTGTATGTGTACACCACAGTAGTTAAAAATGTATTTGCATTCGATCTGCATCATATATGTAAATGAAGCAAATACATATATAACTAACACTTATTTACGTCGCTGTAATATTTTCATAAATCCACTAATTACAGACTCTATGAATCACGGTTGGAATCATTAAAATCTTATTACGAGTCCGCGCATGTAGAGTTAATTATATACGATTTGTAGAGATTTGTCCGATATCACGTAACTAACCACATACCAGTATTCCATATGCTAGAGACACACATATGCTCAGGAGGACTTTGAATCGAACATCTTTGTCACATCTGAGTTCCTGCAACAGTGACTTCTTGCCGTCTGTTTCTGGTAATTGGTCATTTGTCCCGCTGATGCGTGTGTCACACAGCAGATCAGCAGACGACTGCTCCTGAATAGTTTCGTCCTCCATTTTGTGTAAATCCGTGGTAATGGTGCGATTTACCTTAAAATACCACTCGAAAGGGCCTGTTTCCAGTAATGTTAATTCTCCATAGGAGCCTGCGCCCGCATAATTTCTTATCTAGTTCATTTACCTTAAAATACCTCTAATATAAACTCTTCTGATGGGTCATCTGTCAATCTGTTTTTTAATACATCACAAGTGACGTTCCCTTGAATGCACTAAAGTAATTAAATGGCATGCTGCGCTATCGTGCATCATTTGGTTTGTGTGATGATATTGCAGTTATACTAGAAGGTCTGCCACATTTGAGTAGTTTCACACGCTCATATTTTCATTTGCAATTGAAATTATAATAAGGGTTGATGTTTCCCTAACAATTCAAATCGGCGCGACGGAACAGCTGTCGTCGTCACGCGCTGTTTCCCATACAGAATGCACAAAATAAAACGATACCTGCATACAAAACTATCACCTAAAGGAAAGTACATATTGAATAAGCATCAGCTTATATCAAGGGACGTTTAAGATAAGTTTTAAAGAACTGTTTTCAGACACAACAATCTCCTACATCAAATTCTTACCGCGATCTTTACTTAAACTATGACCAACACGGGCAACTTACTTTTAAGCTGTATGATAAAAGTGACGATTTTGATTTTCCGATCGTGAACTTCCCCTTTCTTGATAGTAACATCCCATCCTTATCCATTCTATGGTGTCGCAGATTCGTTTCTCTAGGGCTTGCGCTGAATATTGAGATTTTCGTGATAGATGCCCAGAATAATCACAATTTGACGGGAAATTACCTCCCTCCACACGACCGAGAACATAGTTCGACTTTTCCAATTATATATTCCAAGTAATGCTAAAAGCTGTGTTGTATGCTGCATCAAATGGCCCGAACAAGGACACATCTAACGCATTAAAAATGAGCGTTAGCCCTGTGAGGAAGGCTATGGATTCTGTTCCCAGACCAAGACATACCAGAGTCTCTAACAATAATAGTTTTAACTACCTGCTTAACGCTCAGCATTATAACTATAACTTATATAGCTCATAGTTATTTTTCAATACGAAAATTCAAATACAATATCAGAGATATATACCACAGGGTTATACACGTCTCTACACTATATGCAGTACATTTTGGCATTACCATTATAACGTTGCACGATTGATGAACACTGCAAATACATATAATGTAATTGGATCAAATGCTTATTTACATAAATGCTTTAATGTACTAATAACCGTTTACTGACGTGGCTTTCTCATAATGACTATTCTCACAACTATAGAAACCACGGACTTGCAGAGCAAATTCCGTGTAGAAACGGGCAATAATATCTTTACAGGGAAGAAATGCAGTATGAAAATCAATTTTTGATAGAATGTGATTTCTGTTCTGACCTTATACTTTTTATTCTTCATGAAACGGAAGCAAAATTCCAAACTTTTAACGTTTTACTAAATAAATATATTAAGAATAAATTGATATTTCTTATGAAAGTAGATAGTTTATAGAAAGAATATTGTGTATTATGTATAAAAAAAGACAAACATATTTATCAAATGTAATCTAATTACTAAAGGAATATTTTTATAGTGTCTCGTAAGCCAAATAAGGCTAGACACTAAAGCATTTTTTTATGTTTGAATATACACTGTAACTGTATTTTATAATTATTATGTATTTTACATGTATGCGGTACTTTAATAAGCTTATAATTATATCTGTATAAGATAATTACTCAGCATTAAACAATGCCAAATGTCCTTCCACAGGTAGAGATGAGGCTTGTATACATTTCTGTATCTGTGGTCATTCTTGCAAACATTATCATGGTTCACTGACCATGCTAATTGATGCTGGGGTGGAGATATCGATTAGTGTTACATAGTCAACACATAATGTATTGTCTTTTTGGAGATGAGGTGTGTGGCTTGGGCAATGTACATGTACTAAATAGAATGAACAATTACTACTGAGGAGATTGATAGTCCCAGTATAATGTGCGCAAGTGGCTTTATTGTGCACATACATGGTCGCAAAAAGCCAAAATCTTAAACAGTGGTTGTTACTTTTCGCTACTCGACGCTCAGTGGAAGTGGAACGACTGATGCGACCGTTGTCAATACAATGTGACAGGTTTGGGTGTAATGCTAGCGGCTTTCAGCAGTATAAATTGACAAATATATCGCAGCCTCCCATCTAACACACGCATTCAACTCACACACACAAAAACACAACCACATCGCATTCACTGGAAGGCCGTCTATAAAAGACCCAAGCTGTTAATTTGGCGAAACAGAAATAAAACCCACCATCTCGGTGTCACTCAGTGTTAACCCCTGGTACGATAAAATACCCTAGATCCTTCTGGTTCTTGTCTAGACTCGCATTTGAGTCTGCGCACCGCGTCTATATGCATATCACTCTTGCGTAATGACGCGTCAGACAATTAATCATCAAAAGATAAATATGACATTTAGGAACTGATTTTGTATTTTTTTATACATAATTTGGTTGTATTGAACTAACACAGGCACCGCACATGTTATACAAATTAATCCTTAAATATATACATTATTAAAGAGGCATCACGGTAAAACTATATTTTTTATGCTTATTTAGAATTATTGTATATATGATTTAAATGTATACTCTTGTGGAAAATTAATGGGCGATTTACGCTGAAATATGTTCTCAAAAATTTTAATTAATAATTAAAAAAGGGAATCACTATTCGTTGATCAACGACTTGGACATGTTAATTTTTTTTTGCATCACATATGATAACGCATGCGCATAACAAGCTACATCGGTAAACAAAAAATGGCGATCCGCGTGACCTACATGTAACTACCAAGCGAAAAGTGGCCGAATGGTCAAATTTTAACGTAAGGATTATATTACGGAAGCATAATCAGGGATGGGAAGTATTCTTGGAGAGACTAACAGCCCAATTGTTTGCATTGTTACAGTTTTCTTCTGGATAGCCGGTGACACAGTTTTGATTCGGTTTTGGGGCCTCCCAAGGGATAACTCTTTCATTCCTCTGTTACATGAAATGCGTGTGTAAAACTTGAAAGCGTGTATTGTAATATTCCCTTTATAATATTCCAGTAAAACGGCATTATTGAATTATATTGCTGAAGAGAAAGACCTTTTCACATACAAGAAAAACCGTAGGGGGGGGGGGGGGGGGGTTAAGTTGTAAAACGCCGGTATCCCGGGCGATTGAGTTTAATGTATGTTATACAGATTCAATTTGGACAAAATGAATAAATTTATGTCATCATGTGCGGATAAAAAAATCTTGTCATACTTAATCTATAGAATACGGATTGTACAAATATTATCGGGTTTGGACCCCGGTTTTAAATTTGATATGAACCAAAATATATGCATTATATAAGTAAAGTCATTAATTCATA
The DNA here is from genome assembly GCA_947623455.1 of Mimachlamys varia. Classification (NCBI taxonomy): domain Eukaryota; kingdom Metazoa; phylum Mollusca; class Bivalvia; order Pectinida; family Pectinidae; genus Mimachlamys; species Mimachlamys varia. The sequence goes on from OX392538.1 coordinate 24,140,594, forward strand.
AGAAATATGTATGTATGTCCCATGTCTGCAGTTGTGTTGAAAATGTTAACGAACCTTTAAATTTATATAAAAAAAGTAAAATGAATCATAACATTTATAAATGGATTGGTATTGGACAATTATCTTCTCGACAAGTTCCAAATTTGAGATATATAAATATATTATACATGTATTCTACATGTTTAGTGCGTGGTGCGTCATATGAGTGCACGGACTTCCGTGATACATATATAATTGTAAGTGTTAATGTATGTTGACGCTGAAAGTTGGATAGATTTTAGATGAATATATAGATAGTCTGAAAAATAAATCTTCAAGACATCGAGTTGTATAAAAAAAAACGGAATCGTTTCATATTATTTTTGTACTTTTCAATGCAGCACACCTTTTGTGAAATGGTTCTAAATGAGGATTCGTGAAGATAACTTTTTACCCCTATGGTTGTCATCGTCGGAAACCCACATAACACTGTTAAACGTACAATGTAAGAGTGCAGTGTCGTGTGGGTTGCTGGCGATGCATATGGTTGTATCCTGTACCCATTTGCATCGGTTTCAGTCAGGTACTGATGTCGATAAATGATGCAGAGATGACGACATAAATTTCTTCATATGAATATCGTGTGTAAGTAACGTCTGATTATTAATGTGAATGTGATTCAATAAATTTATACACGGACTTTGTGTCTGGTTCATCATCGGACGTACATGTATATACATTACGCGTCCTCTCTTCGGCCCCTTCGTCAAATTGACCGAGAACGCTGTCACTCGACGCGTGATCAGCGCTATTTTTATCGGGCTTTCCCGAGGAATGCAATTTTGCAAGTGGCTAATAAACACATTTTGAGTGGGCTTTGAATATTGAAATAACAGGAAAATGTATCTGTAGTGCAGACAGCATGTACATTCAAGAACTTCATTGTAGACTTCCCTGGGATGCCCCTTTAAGTCAAAAGAGTATTAAAAAACCATCACGTGATAATTTACTGCAGGTCGCGTAATAATCTAATACTGTTGAAATATATTTTGAAAATATATCGATGTTTAAGTAAGTGATTTTCAAAAAGGAGTGATTTTCTAATTACCCACTGTCTCTTATAATTAGAAAATCACTCCTTTTTGGTAATTAAGTTGTTTTCGACTTGGGCTGTATATCTCAACAAGAGGTGGCCTTGGAGAAACAATACTGTACCGTAGCTGTCTGACAGTACTGTTGGTCAGTTAAGCAGTTTCATTGTTTCTGATACGAACATAAGTTTTATAAGATACAACACAACATAGTAACCCACAAATAATATATTGTCTACATTTGTAATTTCGGTGAGCTGTACTTCTCTTTATCACCAGGACGTCAGTGTTTGTGATATATAGAGACAAGGTAATTTCACGTTACAAACCTCTGGATACTTATCTTTTATTTATCCTTTTCACGATGTGGCCACTTTTAGATGACTGCGTGCAAGGAAATATCATATAATGAATCGGTTGACAGTGAACGCTGAGTTTTGGAGTCAATGAAATCATAACTTGTTAAGAAATATACTTTTAACAACAATAGACGAATCGTCGCTCATGTGAAGACTGACAGTATTAAAAAGTTGCAATCTGATTTTATATACAATTAACATATTTGATCTCCGGGCTATATCTGCTGCGTCAAGATCTGACAACTTCCCATAGCGGGGTCACGTTCTGGTAACCTTTAGCATTAGACAATCAAATTCACACTGGCTGTTAATATGACGTAAAACAACTGGAAACTTGTTTTAGTGAACAAAAACATGTCTTCCCTTATAAAGCAAATCTTTATATTTGCTGGTTTTGTAGAAGGTTGAGTGTGCAAGAATAACAAGAGGCCCAATGGGCCTGCATCGCTCACCTGGTATCAATCTCTGACTTATATTATAGTGTAACCCTAAAGTCCCCCAAAATTTTTACTGTAAGACATTTAGATGAACATGCTAAGATTTAAACATATTTTACCCCTGTGACCTTATAAGACAACATCATTTTCATTTTCAAATTTTGTTTCGCTTCATCCCAGGATGCTACTAGCCAAATATCATGTCTCTAGGCATTTGGGTTTATCAGAAGAAGTCGCTGAAAGCTTTTAACCGATTTGACCACTGTGACCTTTATATGGGTCCAGCTCATTTTCCTTCCCAAAGTTTGTCAAGCTTCATCCATGGAACCTTTCAGCCAAATATCATGCTTCTTGGGATTTTGGTATTTCAGAAGAAGTCGTATAAAGGTTTTAACAGATTTGACCCCTGTGACCTTGAATATAGGTCAAGGTCATTTCTTTTCGCAAACTTTGTCGGGCTTCATCCAAGGAACCTTTCAGCCAAATATCATACTTCTAGGGCTCTTGGTACTTCAGAAGAAGTCATTTAAAGGTTTTAACAGATTTGACCTCTGTGACCTTGAATATAAGTCAAGGTCATTTCTTTTCGCAAACTTTGTCGGGCTTTATCCAAGGAACATTTCAGCCAAATACCATGTTTCTTGGGCTTTTGGTATTTCAGAGGAGGTCGTTTAAAGGTTTTAACAGATTTGACCCCTGTGACCTTGAATATAGGTCAAGGTCATTTCTTTTCGCAAACTTTGTCGGGCTTCATCCAAGGAACCTTTCAGCCAAATATCATACTTCTAGGGCTCTTGGTACTTCAGAAGAAGTCATTTAAAGGTTTTAACAGATTTTACCTCTGTGACCTTGAATATAAGTCAAGGTCATTTCTTTTCGCAAACTTTGTCGGGCTTTATCCAAGAAACATTTCAGCCAAATACCATGTTTCTTGGGCTTTTGGTATTTCAGAGGAGGTCGTTTAAAGGTTTTAACAGATTTGACCCCTGTGACCTTGAATATAGGTCAAGGTCATTTCTTTTCGCAAACTTTGTCGGGCTTCATCCAAGGAACATTTCAGCCAAATACCATGTTTCTAGGGCTTTTGGTATGTCAGAAGAAGTCGTTTAAAGGTTTTAATAGATTTCACCATTGTGACCTTGAATATAGGTCAAGGTCATTTCTTTTCGCAAACTTTGTCGGGCTTCATCCAAGAAACCTTTCAGCCAAATATCATGCTTCTAGGAATTTTGGTACTTCAGAAGAAGTCATTTAAAGGTTTTAACAGATTTGACCCCTGTGACCTTGAATATAAGTCAAGGTCATTTCTTTTCGCAAACTTTATCGGGCTTCATCCAAGGAACATTTCAGCCAAATACCATGTTTCTAGGGCTTTTGGTATGTCAGAAGAAGTCGTTTAAAGGTTTTAACAGATTTGACCCTTGTGACCTTGAATATAGGTCAAGGTCATTTCTTTTCGCAACCTTTGTCGGGCTTCATCCAAGGAACATTTCAGCCAAATATCATACTTCTAGGGATTTTGGTTTCTTAGAAGTCGTTTAAAGGTTAAAATAGATTTAACCTCACTGTGACCTTGAATATGGGTCAAGGTCATTTCTTTTCGCAAACTTTATTCAGGTTCATCCAAGGAAGCTACTGGTCAAATATGAGGTCTCTATGCCTGACGGTATTTTAGAAGAAGTTGTTTGAAGGTTTCGACATTTTTGACCCCTGTGACCTTGAAATTAGGTCAAAGTGATTTTTTTTCGCAAACTTTGTTCAGCTCCTTCCAAGAAAGCTACCAGCCAAATTTCATGTCACTAAGCCTTTCAGTATTTGAGAAGAAGTCGTTTAAAGGAAAAAGTTGACGGACGGACGGACGGACGGACGGACCACGGACCACGGACGCAGGGCGATTTGAATAGCCCACCATCTGATGATGGTGGGCTAAAAAAACAATGATAAAACAAGTACTTGTAGTATGAATTGTCAACTATGAGTTATTATTGATGCCTTTGTATAACAAGCATTGCAAACAGCAAATATTCCTGTTTCTCTCTCAACACTGTATATAGAATGGTCTTTTGTGATGTCTAATATATAAACAATGGCAGGTAGATCATTGGGGAGTATTATAAATTTCAAACGATTCATAATTATAGGATTAAAAAGGATCATGGCTAACCAGCAAGGAGGATGATGAGAAAAGAATGTTCGAAACCACCGAACCTCACTAAGCTTCTTCAACTGTTTTGGTACGTACATGTGGCTTTTATATTGAATTCCAAATATTTTCTTATTTGGTAACAACAGAACATTGAACACAAACTGTACCTGTATATAGTGATAAAAATAGTTCCCTCTAAGTAAATATTGAATTGGGACAGACCAAAAATCATTTAAGTTAGGCTGTCTATAATTGTCTGATATTATTATTCTATGTAAACCTAAACCGTAATGAGTCTGTCAAAATAATGATCTCTGTAACAAAATACACTGAAATTTGTGTATTTTTGTATATTTACACCTCTCCCTTCTTGAGCTTCGTAAACTCTGACTGCGAATAAATTACCGTATACGCAGTGAAAAAAGGCTCGGCGGATTGACATTTGTTCAAATATGGGGTCGTTCCCGCTTCAGAACAATAACTATTCGCTGACGGTCATTGTTTGGTTCCTTCAAGATTTTGAAATATGGATTATATATGGATCCATTCCATCTGATTATGCAATAAACTGTTTGTGGCAAACTTTTGATTCCAATGATGCACATTCGAAATTCTTTGACGGTAACGCAAACATGGCGGGGCCCTGCAGTTGTGACGTCTGACGTCGGACCGCGTCACAACCAGATCACTGTGTCAATGGGTGTACATAAAGACCTTTTTCAAAAAAGAAATAAATTCGAAATGCTAGTAATATTACTGAATAACAAATTTACAAATGATGTAATGAAGAAAAATGGTGTTGTTCACTGTTTAATTACTAACTTACCAATATGTTGATGAAATTCAATGGAACTATATTATCCTAGCAACGACGGCCATCGTAGTAACCATCTTAGCAACCCGCTTAGAATGTTTTTTTTCCGTATAGCACTTGGCAATAAATAATTATGTAAAAATAAGGATTTTACCTCATTTTGACTGCGTATACGGCAGTATGCCCGCATTTGGCAACGGACACCAACGCGCACCATAGAATATGTTCTTTGCCAACTGCGGGCAAACTACCGTATACACAGTCAAGATGAGGTACAATCCTAATGTAACATCTCAAACATAAATTGATATAAAAATGGCAAAGCCTTTAAGGTGCGTAGCGTTTGTTCTTTGATATCTACTTAGAATATTCTTGAAAATTCATTTTCGTTGACATTTTCAACAAATGGAAAACAAAAGTTAAAGGAAGTTTTAAATGTAGACACTTATACAAAAATATAGAAATAACAAAAAAAAAGTCTAAAGCACCGATAAATGCAAAGAATATCAGCTGAAGAATCCCAGGTTTGTAATCAACTTTCAGGAAATAAACGATCAATGTCGAGTATGACTCTTTTGTGTGACGTATTTCCGGTTTCCCCGAACGAAAAGAATCAAAGGCAAGGGGAAGCAACTCGGTTTATACACACATGTGTTACCATGAAAGAGATTCGCTTTGGTGCCTGAGAGCTATGCTCTTAATATTGATACTTTTGTTTTCATTTCATATGAGATGCACGCATCGGGTCCAAGAACTTTTAAAAGTTAACAAGCCTCTAGCGAGATACATAAACAAATCGTCATTGGTTTCGTAGATTTTAAATGAATTGGAAGTATGATTTTTTTATCACTATATCAAAATTTGTAGCATCTATTCCTGTAAAACCAAAAGCATTTACGCAACTTTGAAATGTAAAATGCTTATAGTTTGACTTAAATGCGTAAGTCTTTTAATCATGTACTTGACCCAGACCTGAGGTTAGAAATAATAAAAAAGAAACATACCAAACAAAGAGCTATTTAATGTAAAAAAATGAAAAGTTGGATGGTATCACCAACAATAATACATGATATTCAAGAATCAAATTGTAAGGTTTTAGGTCATGAAGCTTGGTAATATATTAAAACAAATTGCAATAAAAAACTCCGTCTTATCCCAATATTAGAAAGAATTTAAAGATATCTTCATGTACCATCTGTTGTTGGTGAAAAAAAATCTATATTTTATTTTTAGTATAAAGAGCGCAAAGTCGACGAAGAGAAAAAACCTAAGGTAAGCTTAATTCTGATTGAATGATATTTGTTAAATAATACAAAAACAACCAAAAAGGAAAAAGACTGTTTATATGATATTTATTCTTAGTTTAAACAGCCAACGCCGTTTGTTTTTTACGCTGGACATCAAACGTATTTTCGATAAAATTACAAACTAGTTAGAATAAAAAATGTTTTTTGTAAGGTAAATATTAGTGCATTTAATCCTGAAACGTTAACCTCTCAGTACATATTTGAGGGAACGGGATGCTTTTTGTTTTATGATCATATTGAAAATAATTCTTAATTGCCGGTCATGAGCATATTTTGTTTATTGAGTTTTTTATCGTAAAATAAAATTTATTTGAAAGGGCCAGTAGAGAAAATTATAAAGACATAGGCATTTGAATATTAGTAAGTAATTGAACTCCAATGAGATGCTGTTTTACGGGCAAGGAGTGTAAGAGTGCAATATCCTTTAAATTGTGAAGTAAATATTCTTAACGGCTAGATAATCAATTCTCCCCAAAACAACCTGCCTTGATATGTATAAAGAGGAATTGAATTTCTTTACATAATTATTATTTTATCAGACCTGTTATTTATTAAGTTGTTTGCAATGTTTCAATTAATGACAAGGAGATATTAAACACATAAAATTATACTTTTAAAGGAGAACGAAGATAGTGAAGGTCCAAAAAGTCCAAAAGGTGCTAAGGTAAGCCCAAACGTGTTTTATGATCATTCTAAATTCTATGCATATATAACTTGTAGCTGAATCTTCGAATCTTTCTATTAATAACACGCAGATGATGAAACAGATTTACAAGTATACTTCTTAAGCTATGTAATTATTAATTATAGAAACAAAAACAGAAAAAGAAACTAAACATTAAACAGTGCAAGCATACCTTTCATTAAGAAAGCAAATATAAATAAGAATGCCTATATATATTTAACCGTTGTTAAACTGAAAAATATCGCACGAATTTCATTACCAAATTTATCTGTATTTATTCCATTATCGTTATATCAGCCTGCTATTTATATATAAGGTCATACACTATAGATGAACTTTATGATGTTTACAAATAATAACAAGGTATTACAACTGTTGTTTCAGCCCGAAAGACGCAATAAAAAAATGGTCATGGACCAGGAGGACCTGTAAGTAATGATATGCATTGTTCATGGTATTTATTTTAATAGAAAATAACAAACAAAAGTTAAATTTAGCAACAATACAGTAAGGTCGACCTTGCTTTAATTAAATGTTAGATGGGATAATTACTGTCACTTCATATTCAAACCAATTCAATGCTTATCATTGAGAATATTTATCTCTCATATTTGTTTATATTGCTTGATTTCTCTTCTTTTGATTGTTGAACAGAAACCCTTTAGCAAGATTGATAAAGTGAGAAACTTACTAAGAGTCTACCTGGACAATCAGTGAGGACTTTCTAGCGACCCCGACCAAACGACTTCTACGGACCACGTGACAAGGATATGAACCTCTACGATAACAGAACTCTTCCTTTTTTCTACTTGGCGTATTTTATGCCAAAACTGAATTGTAATTTTGTGTACACATTATGGTAATGTGAAATATGATGTCAAGAACGATGGATTCCTGTCGTCCATGATATGATTACATTCACTTGATTTAGAAATTAACAGATATTTCTGCAACATAAGTAATATCTTTGTTGTAATAAAAAGGTGTCGGTTTTAACTACCGAATAACTAAACATATCTTCTCTACACGGTTTGATTATAGTACTTATACACGTTTTATTATAATACGTAGGTCAAAAGGAAGTGTCAACGTTCTGAGTGAGTACCAGCTATTTTGGAATGAGATAATAAGATTACATGTAGTCACACTCTTATCAAAGCCGGTCTATTTTATTATGTATCTGCTCTGATGGTGGCTTGTAAAACACTTTATTTTATCATGACTTGTCGGGGTGGTTTCTAGTGCAAAACCCTTTGATATCGACGATAACGGTTATTTGACAAAATAGTAAACCAAGCAAGTGCTAGTTTTGAACATTGCAATCATTTTGTTACTAATATGGAATAAAGTGTAACATTAAGAAAAGCGTAAGAGAGTCGTCCCTCACAATGATAAGCATTGCATCAAATAACTTCGAGAGTAAGGAATTATACTCGTGGGATTTTGATATAATGAGGTTAAAGCAAGATGATTATCAATAGTTTTTATTTCAATTCTACACAACGTTTTCTACAATATATACAGTACTATTGATTTGAAGTTATACGCCAATTCACATGTGATTGACACATTAATAGTACTATTATATGATATATAATAGTACTGATATTATAAATTATAGTACTGATATTATATAGTATAATACTGATGTAATATAGTATATACACATTATAATACCTTAAGCGTCTCCAGCACTGAAACGCGTTATATTTACTTACTGGTTATCTCCCTTTTAATGATCAAATGGTTTTCACACACTATCACGTCGTGTTAGATAACGTTTGTCTGTATTAAAATCAGGTAAGCAAACACTGTATTGCATAGCAGATCACGTGACGTACCATCAACTATGACACAAACATGACGTGACGTTATGCATTTTGAAAACACTGGTGTCGAAAATAGAAAAGTCAACATGATGAAATTAACACCTTCAACATTTTGTATCAATGAAGGGTTATCAGACTTATCAGATAGATGGAAGAAAATTAATTAAATTGCAGGAGTTGTACCATTTGCTTCGGACAAACTGTATAACAGTAAAACAGGTGATAAGTTAGTGTCGGGCCTTTATTATTGTGTCAGATATATATATATATCATCAGGGTGCAGAGTGACAATGGATCGGACGGGATTTCAAGAATCGATCGACTAGAATATTTACCACTATGCAAAATTGTCGGATTAGAAAAACGTATGGAAGATGTCAACATTCAGGACAAGTCCACAAGATATGACATAGCTTGAAACAATACATAAATGGTGATTAAGCTATGTCTAGAAGTAATTCTTATTGTGGTAAACATTGCTGCAAGTTCTGATTTTAGAGAAACTTTCGAGCTAATGTTATGTCAGGAGTAAACGATGTCGCTCTGAGAATTAAACCATTATCCTGGAGACCAGAGTGATTCAAAAGTCTGATGAAAGACATGTGCTTATTAAGTTAATTTAACAAAAGAAAACTTAAACCTGGCAGCACTTAAAGCTAGTACAGAACTAGTTAGTGATTTCATTTTACAGATAGATTTAAACAAACTTAAATACAATACTGAACGCAAATTATTATTTAGGGAATTGACATCTTAATTTGATAAAATAACCGGTCCAATCATGCTTGACTAGCATTAAGAAATATTAGATAAACATCAGAAAAAATGCAAGCTCATTGAATAGAGATTTCCAGGAGAGTCAAACTTTTTTAACAAGGCAAAACGAAACAGGATGAAATATTATTGAAACTCCCTTGATGGAATTATATATGGATGGGCTTGAAAATGTGGGAATCAAAATGAAATTATGATAGAAAAAAAACCCAATTCAAACGGACTATGATTCCGCAGTATCAGCGGAAAAATCTTTTGTAAAGGTTAAAAAAGGAACCAAACGAACCTTATATTTATTACAAATTCTTCTGACAGGGTGGATTGAAAAATACAAAGCTAAGGGAAGGCGGAAAACGAACAAATTAACGATATGAAACAAGATGCTATCCCGAATTACCTAAAAAAATATATGTCCATTGATCAGGGAAATTAAAGCTTTCTCTTAACTTATCAAAATCTTCTGAAACAACCCAAATGTAACATGAAAACATTGTATTTGGCTTTAAGTTTCTTCAGATTTGTTTCAAATCAATGACAAAATCCGATTAAATTCTTTAGTTAAAACCGGAACAAGACATAATAATAATATATCAGCACTGATTCCCTGCTCGGCCTTGGGACACAACCCATAGCCTTCATCACAGGGTCGAACGTTTTGAAATTGAACATTGTACGAACATTCCATCTTGGCGTCAGAAGTTTAATGCGGGAGATAGATTCTTTAATTTTTAATTTTTTTTTTAAGGGAATAAGTAGTATACAACTTTAAATTTTCAATAATAACTAAAATGTTTAATTACAATATTGTAACCTCCGAATGTAATGCTTTTTGTACATATATTCATGCACGTGAGCCAAACTAGAATTCACATCATCAGGAAAAGGTTTCATTATACGAAGGTGGACCGGAAAGTTTGTTTGTCCCACCAGAGAGAACACAATTTATAATAGTGTCTGGTGAAGAAAACGGAACACTTAGAACAAAATATTAGACAGTCGGTTTTACCAAATTTGAATATCTTCGGTTGATATTTTCCTATCTTAGAGCACTGTTCATAAAAGAATCGTAAAATCTGGGAGCAATCTAATTAAAATCATATCTTTATCTCCGCGACGTTCCGTAAACTTCTCTCTGCTGCGTTAAGATCTGAGATAATCCCATAGGGGGTCATGTCCCGATGACCTTTTGCATTAGCCAATCAAATTACTACTGGCAGAATCTTGACAGTGAAATCATGAGGCTACAAAGCTTGCAGAAACACATTTTACCGTTTAGTCATTTCGTCACCAAAAAGTTCGTGCGGAATAATGTGACGAAATGGCTTGCTGCAAGATGACAGGTCGTTGGAAAATTATTTTACTTTTAAGTAAAGAGGCGACAAAGGTCATCTGGACGTGACCTCTTATGGAATGTTGTCAGATCCTTGTAAAACGGAGTGAGAACAAGGATCTTTATTTTGTTCAGATTGAATCTGGGAGTATCTGTAATAAAATACGAAACATTACATGTATTTTATAGCATTGTAATGATGTACTAACAGTTACATGTTAAAACTTTATGTTATCAAAACAAAGACAGATGGCTGACAGGCGCATTCTATCTCTATCCTAACACAGGAAAAGGGCAGAAACAAAAATTGTTTTTATCATTTTTCTCCATAGGAGAGTTAAATGTCATGTCAAAACCATTATTATAGGGATAAGAGGGCACACTAATTTATTTTTCCTCACTGTGGGAGGTAATGTTTATAACACAATTGTTAATCTGTATTCAAATCTTTCCATTTATGATCCGTGTAATTTATAGTGACCTATAGTTCAATGCAAGAAAAGCTACCGTAGATATAGCACTCCCTTTAAATACCTCTACCGACCTACCTTGACCTACTTACGTATGATTTTCAATGTTAACTACTTAATGCAAACTTCTTTGTTATGGTAGTTCTTTTGTAGATTGAAGAATTACGTGTGTGCATGATCAAAACAAAACGTGTTTTTGATAAACCAGAATTTGATTAATAAGTTATATCAAAGTAACAAAAACAGATTGGTGTCATCATGATATTAGTGTCACTTTACTTGATCAACCATAGACATGTCACTTCAACTACATAATCAACCTGCCATGATAAAATTAAACATGGTTCGGTGCATGTTTGGAGTGGGAATTAGGTTCCTGTGATTCGAAAAATGCACCAATCGAGTAAAACTGGGACACATATATATGTTCAAAAAAGTCCTCCCAGTCGAATGAGATCGGAACAGTAAGATTTGCAACACAAAATTTAGTTTGATCATAAAAGGATCTTATATATTTGTTGAATCACTCTCTATATTGATTAAAAGTGGCTAACGACTGAAAACATATTCCGTAACATTCGCACCTGTACAGGTGTCGGTGTGCTACGCCATCTTGATTCTACTAGCCCCACCTCTTCCTCCCGCACCAATGGAACTCTGACCTAACCAAATTCAGGAGCCCTCGATTGCAACTTCATAAAAGCGTACCGTCAGTGTTACCAAACGAACACCCCGGTATCTCCTGTTCTTATTGAGAATCAAATTAGTACATAATTTTCATTATGAATTTTCTATGTACATGTGTTATCTTTGCAATATATCACACAATGACATTCTCAAAATAAAGTTCAAAACATCATCCCAGTTGGCATAGTTATTCACAATATTACATATTGAAATTCCAGTGACTTGTATTGAAAAGAATATTAAAGAGAATGTATTTTATTAAAAATGAACCTAACACACACATGTGGTGCACCTTTTGAATGTAGTTATATGTTAATAGTATGCCTACGAAATGAATAGCACTGAAACATACAACTGTTTCGTTCTTATATGACTCGTCAATGATGATGAGGGTTAAAAAGTAGGAATCGATATTTTCTAAACTACTGTAGAAGCAAATGATCATGTGCGTAAACATCACAGAAAACGGAATAGAGTATACTCTGTTAGATCTAATTAAATGATTAAACAACAAGCCAGACTAATTTCTTTTATTTGCCATTGAGAGATATACATCGACTTGGATAAATTAAGTATGTGTTTATTTAGAAAATAGATCTTATACTAGCGACAGTTAAATATCCTAATAATATGGATAATTTCAATACACAAAGTTCGTTTCAATCACGATAGCATAATTAAAACAAGAGCACCACAAGCTGAGGCATGATACGCCCGTTGCATTCTATCGGAAGTTTAATTGTATGGAAACAAAAAAATTGCTGTTACGCGAAAAGTTGAAATAACTAAACAAACCCTGTAATATATGTTAAATATTATAGCTTTTAGAAGTACCATACCAACTTTTAGAGGAATTGAAGAAGATACAAAAAAAGTTCCGACACTTTCTACATAATGCAGAAATTGCATTAAATATGTAGTTTCAAAGGGCCATAACACTTGTTGATATTATTTAATTGAACTGTCATTCAGGAAAACACAACTTCATGTCATGTTGATTAAGCCTACTAAATTTGAAAGATATCAGTTGAAAACTGTAGGAGAAGATCTCCGGACAAAAAACAGTTTACAACAGAAATGCATTTTCTACAAATTGTGCCTTTATCCAACTATGCAATGCTGTTACGCGAAAAGTTGAAATAACTCAACAAAACCCGTAATATATGTTAAATATTATAGCTTTTCAAAGTGTCATACCAAATTTTAGAGGAATTGAAGAAAATGCAAAAAAGTTCTGACACTTTCTACACAATGCCCGAAATTGCTTCAAATATGAAGTTTTAAAGGGCCATAACTCTTGGAAATATTGTTGAATCAAACTGTCATTCAAAAATACACAACTTCTTGTCATGATGATTAAGCCTACCAAGTTTGAAAGATATCGGTTGAAAACTGTAGGAGAAGATCTCCGGACAAAACAACAGTTTATAACAGAAATGCATTTTCTACATGTGCCTTTATCCAAATATGCAATGCTGTTACGCGAAAAGTTGAAATAACTCGACAAAACCCGTAATAAATGTTAAATATTATTGCTTTTCGAAGTACCACACCAAATTTTAGAGGAATTGAAGAAAACACAAAAATGTTCTGACGTTTTCTACATAATGCCCAAAATTGCATCCAAAAGGGCCATAACTCTTGTAAATATTGTTGACTCAAACTGTCATTTAGAAAAACACAACTTCATGTCATGGTGGTGAAGCCTACCAAGTCAAAGAAACCGTTTGAAAACTGTAGGAGGAGATCTCCGGACAAATAAAAGTTTACGACGGACGGACGGACGGACAAAGCCATACCATAATACGTCCCGTAATTTTTGACGGGCGTATAAAAAGGACTTAATCCGAACGGGGGATACCATGCAGTGTTACATAATTACGTGCAAAACATTGGTCGATCAAATAAAAAAACTAAATATAGTGTATCTATTGACGTAATGTCAAGGTGAACTTATCCTGAATAAAAGAGAACCAAACGAGAGTTATTAAGTTATTAAATCTAACAAGCACAGGTCATGTAAAAAAAAAGTCAGGGTAAAGACGTGCTTTATAGCGATGGGAAGATTTGTGCATTTTTTTGATGACCTATGTGTTTTTAAACTTCTAACCTGTATAGAATTTCTTCAACTTCAAGGTGTTGTAAACTGCATATCTTTCTCCTAATTATTGACATTACAATAGTGTTTATTGCCTATGAACATCTACCCGGCCAGTTTTGTCAAACTATCAATATGTCATTGGACTTATTTCGAAGATATAACGGTTTTACAATTTGGCAGGAAAATAACTTGATTTTTCATATGAAATACATTAAAAATTATTTTTGAAAGCTGAAAAATTTGTAAAGGAATAATTAGAAGTTTGGAAACTTTCTGTCAGATAATCAAGATCAATATTTCAAAATATCAAAAGAAACACAGGTCATTGGGATATTTTATGATGTTTCTTAAAAGAAACAAATCAAATAAAATCCGAACATTTGATCAGTTTTATAAATACTATAATACCGAAACAAAAGCAAAACAATAAAAATACTATATATCGATGACATCTTTGTTCCTACTGAATGATGACTGTTATGAACAGTGGTATATTTATTGCCATGGACGCAAAGCCCTTGTATTTCGTCGATAATGTGAATTTCCTTTCCCCCATACGGTATTTATGAAATATATTTACATTGCTGGGTTTTCACCATTGAAAGTTCAAACTTCGTGCCGATGGAGTATCAATTAATCACAGATAGCTAAAAAAACTGTTAAAAGGAACTGAAGTTCTTAAGAAAAGTAGTATTAAATCACCCTTTTACCGTGGAACAATTAATTGTAAAACTATCTAGTACCATTATTGTACAAGAAATTAACACATGATGGTTGAAACATAGCTACCATACCTATTCTTAGCTCGATTCTTCTATATTTCATGCAATACAGTACTGATTTTATGTACCAATTGTCTTCTATACAACTAGCTATTCAAAATACGCAAGGATAATCATGTATATCGTTCACTGTTTTGACATTGTAGGAAACGGGAAGCCACAGAGAACGTCATTATTGCCGATAAACCTAACACGCTCGCACGCACACACACTGCAGAAAAAATGAATAGCATTGCTTCATACAGTTTCTTATAGTTCGTCCTCCCAGGACTCGTTAGTGATGTTAGGGGCCAATTCTGTGGAATATTCTACTGTAGAAGCAGCAGGATCGAAAACATCATACAAAGTTTTAATTTGAATATATCATGTCCTACTAGATATTAAATGATTAAATATCAAGCAAGACTAATATCGTTGCATTTGTCGTTGGAGGAATATATCTACTTCATAATTAAAGTATGTGTTTATTAAGAAAACATTGCATGCAATAGCGGTCAAAATATCCTAATACGATGGAACATTTCAATACACAAAGTTCGTTTCAATCACGACAGGATAATTCAAAAACTACTTAACCCCAACATGGGAACCATGTCATTTTGCATAATGATGACAACAATTGTGTATTTGTAATTATGTGCATAACATCGGTCGATCAGATAAAAAGACACTAAATATACTGTTTTTATTGACGTAATGTCAAGGTGAACTTATCCTGAATAAAAGAGAACCAAACGAGAGTTATTAAGTAATTAAATCTAACAAGCACAGGTCATGTAAAAAAGTCGGGGTAAAGACGTGCTAAATAGCGATGGGAAGATTTGTGCATTTTTTTGATGACCTTTGTGTTTTTAAACTTCTAACCTGTATAGAATTTCTTCAACATCAAGGTGTTGTAAACTGCATATCTTTCTCCTAATTATTGACATTACAGTAGTGTTTATTGCCTATGAACATCTACCCGGCCAGTTTTGTCAAACTATCAATATGTCATTGGACTTATTTCGAAGATTTAACGGTTTTACAATTTGGCAGGAAAATAACTTGATTTTTCATATGAAATACATTAAAAATTATTTTTGAAAGCTGAAAAATTTGTAAAGGAATAATTAGAAGTTTGGAAACTTTCTGTCAGATAATCAAGATCAATATTTCAAATATCAAAAGAAACACAGGTCATTGGGATATTTTATGATGTTTCTTAAAAGAAACAAATCAAATAAAATCCGAACATTTGATCAGTTTTCTAAATACTATAATACCGAAACAAAAGCAAAACAATTGAAATACTATATATCGATGACATCTTTGTTCCTGTTGAATGATGACTGTTATGAACAGTTATATATTTATTGCCATGGACGCAAAGCCCTTGTATTTCGTCGATAATGTGAATTTCCTTTCCCCCATACGGTATTTATGAAATATATTAACATTGTTGGGTTTTCACCATTGAATGTTCAAACTTCGTGCCGATGGAGTATCAATTAATCACAGATAGCTAAAAAAAACTGTTAAAAGGAACTGAAGTTCTTAAGAAAAGTAGTATTAAGTCACCCTTTTACCGTGGAACAATTAATTGTAAAACTATCTAGTACCATTATTGTACAAGAAATTAACACATGATGGTTGAAACATAGCTACTATACCTATGCTTAGCTCGATTCTTCTATATTTCATGCAATACAGTACTGATTTTATGGACCAATTGTCTTCTATACAACTAGCTATTCAAAATATGCAAGGATAATAATACATATTGTTCACTGTTTTGACATTGTAGGAAACGGGAAGCCACAGAGAACGTCATTAATGACGATGATACCTAAAGCCCACACTGCACCTTTCAAATTGATAGAAACCGTATGCAGAAAAAAAAGAATAGCACTGCTTGATACCGCTAGTTCGTTCTCCTAGGACTGGCTAGTGATTCTAGGGGCAAAATTTTGGAATATACTACTGTATAAGCAGCAGGATCGAAAACATTTTACAAAGTTTTAATTTGAATATATCCTATTAAAATTGAATATTTCAATACACAAAGCTCGTTTCAATCACGATTGGATAATTTAAAACTACTTAACCCCTACATGGGAACCATGTCATTTTGCATAATGATGACTGCAATTGTGTATTTGTAATTATGTGCATAACATCGGTCGATCAGATAAAAAGACACTAAATATACTGTTTTTATTGACGTAATGTCAAGGTAAACTTATCCTGAGTAAAGAGAACCAGACGAGAGTTATTAAGTAATTATATCAAACAAGCATAGGTCATGTAAAAAAGGCCAGGGTGAAGACTTACTTTAAAGCGGTGGGAAGATTTGTGCATTGTAATGACCCTTTTATTACCTCAAACCCCTATAGACATTTTTTCTGCAGTTTCTAAAGACTGTATACTGCATTTCATTCTCCCAATTAGTGACCTCACAGTGGTGTAAATTGAGATTATATTTTGAACTATTAACATCTATTCAAGCGACAGTGATCGATGTGTTTACCTATATAGAACACATGGCCAATAGTGGGTGCTTTCACGGGTATCAAACTGAGTGTATACGGTATAATCGACGCGTCAAATAGAACCCATATGAGAATGGGTGTATAGGGACACAACAGCCAGGGTCATATGAGAATGGGTGTCTAGGGACATAACAGCCAGAATCATTTGAGAATGGGTGTCGAGGGACACAACAGCCATTCATATGGAGACTGTTACTTAGTGAAATCCCGAAATCAGCAGGGAAACATTGGGAGTAATGCCCCATAACATTCTGAGGATTATTTGCTTATTCATATGAAATATATAAAGTTGTACAAATATTGTTGAAACTTGGAACACTCCAATAACGTCATATTGTGATCATGCCCATCGTTTTAAATCACTGAATACCCCTTACTTAAGGATACGTTAAACCTAATTTGGACCAAATATCAATCATGTTGCAAAAAGAGAAATATTTTTAACAATTATCTAGTCAATATTCACAGGTACTAATGGAATCAGAATCACTATAAATTTTAATCGTCTTTTAATTTTGATAAAATGAAAAGATACAAAATGCGCACATATAGTTTGCATCTTTATTCAAAAGGATAGTCATTTTGGAAAACAAGTAAAAAAATATGTGTAACTTTTCACATATCCCAGGTAAGAAATTTGAAGGAGCGTGTTAAGTTCTTCCATATGGTGTATGGATGTAGATTGTGAATTTTATGGCATTGATGTTCCTTTCATTTTAACACAATTCAAAGATTTTTTTCAGCACTACATCGATGGTGAATGATGACACAACATATGTAGAATGATGACACAACATATGTAGAATGATGACACAACATATGTAGAATGATGACACAACATATGTAGAATGATGACACAACATATGTAGAATGATGACACAACATATGTAGAATGATGACACAACATATGTAGAATGATGGCACAACATATGTAGAATGATGATACAACATTGTTAGAATGATGACACAATGTATGTATTGATGTATTTCCAAAAAAGTCTGTTTTAAAGTTATAGACATTTAAAGAATAGTTAAGAACATGTATAACTCGATCGCACGTCCTGCACCAGGTCACCGATCGTTCGACTTGCATGAACTAGTCCGTCTGCCGGTCTGAAACAGGATTTTGTTCGCCTTCTAAATCAGTTAATTTTTACGTGAAATACATTCAAACTTGCATCATTAAAATCATGTTTGCATCAATTGCATTCTTGATTCCATTATATATAACCTTAATTGAAAAAGATGGTTTTTAAAGTTGAAGATGTACAATTTGCGTGTCAAATTCCTTTGGAACTATTCAAATGAAATACGTTTGACCTAATCTGAACTTGGTACATGTAATATAGTTGTTCATAAGGGAGGTTGCATTCATATCGATAATATATAAGGGTTTTCCTGTATATCCTTGACCAACAATTGAAAACTGGAAGACAGATTTGGATCCGTGTCCAAGCGTAAACGGCTAAATGTAGTGCATGAAGCTGAAAAAAAACATGCGAAATACACGTACCCGAGCATCAATACAACTCAAGTTATATTGAATCAAGACAAGTGAATTAAGTAGAGAATTGCTTACACTACTTAGTCTTTAAAAAGGGGGAAATTAATAAATTATCCCCTAATTTCTTAAATTAAACGTTTTTCCTTATCGAAACGTATATATATATACGGATGCGTTTACGGATTCGTGCTTAAAAGAGTTTTGGTGTTATACATTTAGTCAAGTGCTACCAATGTTGTATTTGGCACTCGCCATGTATCTTAAATGGTTCAAGTCTAAGATAGAACTTATTACATCTTTATAATGTAAAACAGATTTATTGGATATAAAGTCATTTCAATGATTTCTCCCTGCTCGTTACGGATACCGAATCTTATATGGATTCGGATTCATGCTTAATGGAAATCCCAATTAACAAGAATATATTACATGACTAGCGACAATTAAAATATCCTATTACATATAGGACGGAACATCTCAATATACAAACCGCATTTCAATCACAATAGGATAATTTAAAAACTACTTAATTCCAGCAGGGGATAGACATCATGTCATTTTACAAACTGACGTCTACAGATGTGTATTTGTAATGATGTGCATTACTTTAGTCGATCAGATATAAAGACACTTAATATAATGTATCGATTGACATAATATCAAGGTGAACTTATCTTGATTGAACGAGAACCAAACGAGAGTTATTAAGTAATTAAATCTAACAAGAATAGGTCATATAAAAAGGTCAGTGACAGTCAGTAGATGATATAAAGGTAGGGTTGGCCTAAGGAAGCTATCTTTACCTGCTAATCTGTGACCAAAGATGAAGCTCTACACTATCGCCATTATTATCTGCCTGGTATCTTTGGTTTCAAGCCGTTCTGTGGGAAGTAGTATCTGGACAAGGTTAATGTTTAAAAAATGACGTAACACACACATGTGCTGCGCCTTTTCAATTTAGTTATAGATACAGTATGCCGAAACAATAAATTAAACTGCACCATACAGCTGTTTCGTCCTCTTAGGACTCTTCAGTGATGCTAAGTGCCAATCAAAAATTTCTTAACTAATGTAGAAGCAGAAGGGTCAGGTGCGTAAAACCCCTTTAATTTATGAATTTAGAAGTAAAATTAAACTAGTTCTGTATAATTTCGAATCGTGTAGTACGAAAATGTGTATAGTATGTACCGTGCCGCTACTCAATTGAGATTAACTGTAGCTATGGAGGCTCCAGCAAACATCGGGTCTCCACCAGCAGAGTCTGCCACCCCCTATCATTAAAGATGACGTAGCACACACATGTGCTAATAAATGAGATATTTCCCTTTTGAGTATCAATTTGGCTGTCTTGTATATTTGTGATGTGATTTCAATTAATTGCATCGATTAACATGTTAAGAACCACAATGTTTTTTTCCTTGTGATCATGTTGTTATATTTACGTTTTCATGGCATTATCTTTATACTGTATCGAGAATATAAAAGGCAACGAGAATTATTTTGTTAAGTTGGCAATATTTTCAAACAATCACTTACACTTTATATAATATGGATATTACATATGCTTCCGTTATAGCTCAGCGCCAACTTTTGTTTTTATTTTTTCGGTTTTAACAGTATTCAATGTATATTTTTAGTCTGTTTTGTTTCTGAATTGATAGCTTGATAGAATACGAGGCGGCCGAGGAGGATTCGGGCGAGGGAACTGGGGGCACCGCGACGTAAATCACAAAAGTACGAGACTGAGTAAACAAGAAGTAGGTATCAATAATTTACTTATAATTTATGTAATCATGGTAAAACCATGGCGCTGGCAAATACAAATCATCATATCACACTTAACCTAATATAAATGGTATTTAATCAATGCATTAGTCAAAACAAAAGTTATTCCTTGCGTATGAGTGTAGTTGTCCTTGTGCGTCCAGACATACTAGCCATGTATTGCTGTTTACTGTTCCTTGTACTTCTCAAATACAATTGTAGATATTCTTGCTGTTCATCCCGACTCGAGTTAATACACGAATGCTGAGAAAATGTATGAGGATATTTATGCATATACATATAACATTGTATATCCATATAGTCTATCTTCTCTACAACAGCCATATAACGTTAAATGTTCCAAATAATTGTCTTTACAGTATTATGATCAAATAGAAATGGAGCTATCACCTTGTCAATGATATTAATCCATTATAATCACATAAATAATTACAAAGAATAAGATGAAAATGTCCACTTAATATTATGCAATAAGACAAATTCTAGCTACTTACAATTTAAAGGCCCAATATACGTAACTTGCGGCAAAACCTGAAGCGAAAATCAAGCCTAACAACTTATCATATTTCTAGATTTAGTTTAGATTAACTGATATCAGCAATAATCAAGGTGTATTCTTACGCGGATACCGGTACAACAGCAGTTAAAACATGGTACATGTATTTGTCAACACGCGTCCATTTTAAACTGTTTTCTACCTTCGGCTTGTTGTTGCATTATTTTCAGTTCTTTGGATTTTTCTGTCAAGAGTTTCTTATTAGTTACCGCTCAGGTTTACTTCGTTTTAGGCTTATTTTTGCATGGTTATCAAATGGACTTTTTTTCAAAAGTTTTCAGAATCCCGAAAAAAAAATCCTGAAGTTACGTATATTGGGCCTTTAATACGTGATATAAAATAAATGACCATGACAGGTACACTATAACCAAGACTCAATCTTATATGAGGTAGGGGAGATAACTCGTATTGATCTGGTCGCACATATCTTGAGTGCCCGCGAAGTGACGAACAGTACACACACATAGGGAGATATTAGCCAGGTAGTATAGTACAAGTAGTTTGCGCCTGATAAGGCAGCTCCTGTGAACTCCTCAGAATTGTATATGATAGAACTGTATGTGTTAATTACATTAATTGTATAAGAATTGTATATCTATGTGCTGTAAAACGATTTAGAGTGGCTTATGCTAGCTAAATATGGCGCTATATCAAATGTTGTATATCAATACCACATCATACAGCAAATGATAGCTATCACTTATTTGAATATAAACATTGATTGACATTTGTATAATATACATTGTACGAATGTATGCGACATCTCGATGCAATATACAATGACTGTAGCAGGTTGAACATGGCTAAACATTACGTTATAAGTATCGAT
Source organism: Mimachlamys varia (assembly GCA_947623455.1). Taxonomy (NCBI): domain Eukaryota; kingdom Metazoa; phylum Mollusca; class Bivalvia; order Pectinida; family Pectinidae; genus Mimachlamys; species Mimachlamys varia. The sequence continues at coordinate 24,162,587 of OX392538.1, forward strand.
CATACCCTTTTCTCCTGACCAAGTACATGTAGCTAATAATTGTTTTTATGCTTCACTAATTTACGTTGGCCTTCTTCTGCAAAGGCAGCATGGTTCTCTCTCGGAAGTTCAATGACACATGTATTTCCCATGCGCAACTAGTATTACACATCATAAAAAAGTGGCAGGAAAATAATTCCGGAAATTCAAACCAGGACAAATACACAAATATGTGTGCTTATACATGGAACATTTTAACTAAAAATGATGACATTTACATTCACAAGTCCATTTCACAATGAAACGATCCGTGAGCTCACACTCTATCTCGTAGCAGTTACATTAAAATATTGATTTAAATAATATATCCTTTATTGGAAATTCAACACAGTTAAAATTGTTATAAGACTTACCATTTCATGTTTTCAAATTACAGGATATAATGAAACGGAGCATAGCCGATATTTACAAGAACGCTGATTCGTTGGTAAGTACAGTTGAACTGTTTCCTAATGCTGTAAACGTACTTATTATTTAGACACACTGAAAATTTAGCGTATAACCGAATAAAACAGATAAGCGTAGGGATAAATTGGCGAACTCTCAATACTTTCTATTGAAAGGTTTATACAGAAACCGTATTTAGCGAAATCAAATATAACAAAATGCTGTCAGTGCGAAAATCGGTACAATAAGATGACCACTGAAATATACACGTTAATTTTACATCATTTGATGTTTCGACAAATACCAATAGTCGACTGGTATTTTAAAGGCCCAATATACGTAACTTCAGGAAATTTTTCGAGATTCTGAAAAATAATGAAAAAAAATCCAGTTGATAACCATGCAAAAATAAATCTAAAACGAAGTAAACCTGAGTGGTAACTAACAAGAAAATCTTGATAATAAAATCCAAAGAATTGAAAATAGTTCAGGTGGGGCCCACTTCAACAACAAACCGAAGGTAAAAGGCAGCTAGAAATGGACGCGTGTTTACAAATACCGTGTTTCAACTGCTGCTGTACCGGTAACCGCGCAAGAATTCATCTCGAGTATTACTGGTATCTGTTAATCCTAATTAAATCTATAAATATAATAAGATATTAGGCTTGATTTTCGCTTCAAGTTTTTGCCGAAAGTTACGTATATTGGGCCTTTAATTGCAGACAGTTGGATATTCATAAAGAAAAAAAAATTGAATTTACTGAAATATTTTTGAATATTTTTATTAATTATTTCCTTTTGATGATGAACCAAATACAATTGGTTTAACTGAAAAATATTAGCAGTTAACGTTTCATATAGATTGGAAACAAATTAAGTTTTCAGCGTCATAAATCGAGTCGTAAAAATTCTACAGCGCATGCACCCCTAGTCGAAAAGCATAGTCTTCATTAACAGTATGATGACTGTATATGCTCAGTTGTCGATTATTTCCTTTTTCTACCACAATACCCTGTGTTATTCCACTCTCAACCATTGTATAAACGTGCTGACTGTTGGATAAATATATATTGTAACGAAGTGACAGGTGGGGTGAAAATATTACAGTCCAATAGTTGATTCTCATGTCCCTGTGCTCCGTAATGTTCGGCAGTAACGTTGTAAACAAACGCCTTTCATGGCTTAGTATTCATTCAAATATCACATGGAAAATTATCGCAATAATTTTTATGAGTCACTATGATTATTTGCTACTATTGTGAAGCGTACGAAACACCTCTAGGTGTGTCAGTCTTTTTATATGAATTAAAGTTGAACGCTAGTTCAACGAGCACCCTGTTGCAGCCGCCATCTTTGTCGACATACCAGCATTCACACTCGTAGTGTAAGGTACGATAATCGGTAACTGTAACACTTTACATGGTAATTTAATGAAACACTAGAAAGACTGGATGTTTCTGAGTCTAAGCATAATCATATTTTGAGTACTCACGATGTGTTTAGTCTACAATACGTGATAATCACAGAGTCAAGTCGGACCGGCCCTCGCTCCAACTTTCGTTCCATGCATGATTATGAGCTGCCGTCTGCTATTGGCGGTATTAGTTATAATGGGAATCTATGATTAAGGAGATCATTTTACGAATATATATAGCAATGAGATATAGTATTTACTTGTATCAGTGTACAAAATCCTGTACGAAGGATAAAATATTGTATTTTGCATTGTGCACTATATTACCAAACCATATGTAGTGCCGCGCACGAATGAGTGAAGCGGTTAGAGATAGTCTCTAAATAAAGAAGCATAGTCTCTAAACCAAAGTCAGTATTTCCTTATATGGAAATTGGAGGCATTTGGAGGCAAGTTTGGAGGCGCGCAGTCTATAAAAGGCCGTGAGCCGCCTCATTTCGCCAGCTTGAACCGCTGGTATCGGCAGGTATTATTAAGCCGTAGCTCTTATAGGTTCTCAAGGCATTTTAGGCATAAAAATAAGGAAATTTATAGTGAGGAAAATAATTGGATATTATTTTCCATAAGTTTTGGAACTATTTTTATAAAGTATAGAGATATTCAATAGGGTTAGCTATCTTAGCTAATACTTTGAGACTAGTGTTCTCAAAGTATTAGAGGGATTGATTACTCAGATCATCCCTGTGAATCTCTATTATTTAATCTTTAGCTATAGAGATAGCTAGCTTAGCTAATACTTTGAGACTAGTGCTCTCATAGTATTAGAGGGATTGATTACTCAGATCATCCCTGTAAATCTCTATTATTTAATCTTTAGCTATAGTGATAGCCAGCTTAGCTAATACTTTGAGACTAGTGCTATCATAGTATTAGAGGGATTGATTACTCAGATCATCCCTGTAACTCTCTCTTATGTAATCTTTAGCTATAGAGATAGCTAGCTTAGCTAATACTTTGAGACTAGTGCTCTCATAGTATTAGAGGGATTGATTACTCAGATCATCCCTGTAAGTCTCTATTATTTAATCTTTAGCTATAGTGATAGCTAGCTTAGCTAATACTTTGAGATTAGTGCTCTCATAGTATTAGAGGGATTGATTACTCAGATCATCCCTGTAAATCTCTATTATTTAATCTTTAGCTATAGTAATAGCTAGCTTAGCTAATACTTTGAGACAAGTGTTCTCTCAGTATTAGAGGGAATGATTACTCGAATCATTCCTTATTAATTATCTCAGTCCTTATGGACATTTTATTAGTCCTTACGGTCATCTAGTCATACTTGTTAGTATTGCTACCTAGTCATAAGTCATCGATAAAGCTGGATAAGCTTCTATCTTAGTATTCTAGGTATCATCTGGTTAATTTATTCACTGTAAATAGTTGTTATTAACTTAAAGTTACAACACAAAGACTTGTTATTGAATATATTGGTTTCTTTATTTAATTTATTGTCCAACAATCAAATTATATACTGTTTGTATATAATAATAGAATTATTGAAAGGGAGACTTGAATGATTCTGAGAAAGAAAGATAGAGATTATTTGTAAAATACTACTTACTTTAAATATCAGAATTATATGTATTGAAAGTTATTACTGCCTTGAGTTATTTATTTCTTATAATTGGTGATAGTACCAGAGAAAGGACAAGACCTATTGACCTATGACTGTTTGGAGCAGTTAACAAAGAAGATCATCGGTTGTTAGAGAGTAGTCTGTGACTACACTGACATATAGACGACTCGGACGAACAGCTAGTGGGGCAGCGTTCGTCACAATATTATATACCACTAGTGGATATGACCTTCCGGACTTTTGATTGTTTGAGAAGTTAAACTTTGACCGGAAATCACGATTGTTGACGTCGTCATCGATTGTTGACGACGTCACAACTTGGCGGGAATATATGCGAGATGATGTGTTTTCGCACAAATAGTCCGCGGTTCACTACAAAAATCAACACTGACACTGCCGACTTAATATTGTGGTAGAAACAGGTCACATGACTTGTGGTTATTGGATATGGAATTTATTTGACTCTCGTTAATTATTTTTTTACAGTTACAAAAGACACTCGTTAAAGCTCGTGTCTTTTGTTACTTTTAAAAAATAATTAACGAGGGTGAAATAAATTCCATATCCAACAAAAGTTCGTGTCTTTTGTTACTTTTAAAAAATAATTAACGAGAGTGAAATAAATTCCATATCCAACAACCACTCGTTGTGTAACCTCTATATATATCCGTTATATTTAAAATGTACAAATGATAACAGATATGTACATTGTTTATAATGCTTTGAATTATGACGGTCACATACAGACATTTTTTTCTTTTTAGCTTGGAAAACTTAACGATGCTGACAAACCACACATTCTCGGTAAGTCCAAATCTTCCTAGATACCCCACGCCTTGATGAATATTGTAAAAGTGGGATTTTTCGCGGTGTGGATATTTTTGCTTATTTCGCTGCCATTAAATTCCCGCGAATATATCCACACGCGAAAATATTTTAAACCACTCAAACTCTATGGTGTGTAAAAGTATAATAGGTACACTTTACAAAACAGCATGACTTCAGCGCGAACATTTCCACACCGCGAACAGTTTTGAGGCTGTCTAAGCGAAAAAATCCACGCGCTAAAATATTGGCTTTTACAGTATAAACAAACATTTTTATTTCTTTGAATAGACTTATCGATAACAAACAGATCTATGACATGACTTTGGTATTTAGACACTAGATGCTAGCATAAAATACTACTAATGTTATTTGAATTAGAGTTAAATGTTTAGAAAATATGCAATGAAATTCACCTAGATAATCTATAGTCATTTGTGATGATATTTAACCAGTAACATCATTGTTTCTTCAAATGAATGTCATTGAGTTATTTGATGGTAACTTGGATCAAATGTATGAAAAGTTCTCTACATAACTCTAAATACCCCAAAGCGCAAAGTGATATATCAGGATCAGCATGCTCAGATGAAGGGCTAACATGTTTGTTAATATGAATTAACTTGAACTTCATTAAATGGAGATGATGTCCGATGTTAACGGAATAGAGATTTTGAAATAAATTAATTGGCAGACCTTTAAAGGAAAAATATGCTAAAATGTTCATATAATATTAACCGAAAGCCCAGGGTGGTGATATTTGAAATATACTCAGGCTTAGTCTACTTTCAAAGTTTTGTTTTTGAGCCTGATACCAATTGAGCAATTTAGGACCATTGGGCCTCTTTTTCATATCTGTATATTTATCTATGTTCGCCTCTGTTTTACAGATTGACAAACTGGAGGTATAATCAACCTGCTGCGAGTCTACATGAAAAACCGACGCCGACTTGACGTCAACACCACAGGGACCTGAGAATTTGTTAGAGCTAGTTTGACCTAAATTAGGGTGTTTAGAGTAATTTTACACATTTGGGGGTTAAGATCAATTTTCGATAAAAATGCCCCCTCAATAGTCATAAAAGCCATTTGAGGGGGCATTTTTATCGAAAATTGATCTACCCCCCGCCCCCCCCCCCCCCCCCCCAATGTGTAAAATTACTCTAAACACCCTCTTTTAGGTCCAAAACTATCTGTAACAAATTCTCAGGTCCCTGTGGTCAACACTGACCATGGGACAGGAGCGACGTGATAAGGCTATAAACCTCTGCCAAACGTCAGAATTCGTTATTTCTGTTATGTTTCCTTAATGTAATTATTTCGTTGTAACTACTTACATAACAGTATGAATACGATTGATGTTAAAAACAGACGGATGAATATCATTCATAATGGGTTTTTTTATTACATTTTTACTTATTTTCAGAAAATCGTATCTATATCGCATGCACTCAATGCTCTCTTTATTGTAAAATATGTTCAAAATGTATTCTGCTTTTATCAATTATCATAGTATTAATATTATATATATAACTCATATTCATTATTTTGCACGCCTCTGTTTTGCAAAAGGCCGAATAAGACTAGACATTTAATTTTTATCTTACTATAATTTCAGGAAATTTGATTGTGTTTTGTTTAGTGTCCTTCTCAATCAATGTGATCAAATGCATATAATTTTCAAGTTAATAAATATCATTGCAGTATAATCATTTTGTCATTTATATAAAAACAAAAAAAATCCTTCACTTTTGAAAGTGAATTGTTTCCCTCAAGATATACATTATCATCTGTACAGTCTTGGACATGATGCAATGAGGGCCTATATGTAAGGTTATAGGCATTTTCTTCAAAACTGGGTAATAGGTTATCTTATGTTGTACAACAGGGCATATTCGGTTTTTTTCTAAGGTTTGTAACCTATTAATAGATTCGTTGTACACACTTTCCTTGTTATCCGCAGGACCGGTTAGTTAATTCAATACCGCGATCAGCCTAGCGGATTTTGACTATATTTGGTCAGCAACGACCCTCAGGAGAGAGCAACCATTTTGTTATAAACAATGGGTGTAGACTACTGGGACTGACGGTGGGACTTAAAAGGGGAAATTGATCAAATTCTTAAAAAAAATCTTCTGTTGGAAAGATCGGATTTTTACCAAATTTGGTCTGAAGCATATCCTTGTGGGGAGGGTTACCGATTTTGTGTAAATAATGGATGTCGGGCCCTGGGACTGACGGTGGGACCTTAAAGGGGAAATTGATAAAATTCTTAAAAATTTTCTTCTGTCGTAAAGATCGGATTTTTAACAAATATGGTTTGAAGCATATCCTTGTGGGGAGGGTTACCAATTTTGTAGAAGTGGTTGGTTCTGCGAACGTGGCCCGAAAGTACAAATTAATGTACAATGTAGTAAATTATTTGAAATCTTTCTCCTTCTGCAGTCACCTTTTCCCCTATTAGCCCCCGCCCCTCAAGCCACTGTTGGGTCAGACTTGCCGTTTAAACTAAATTGGTTTCTCTTTATCCAAGAATGTTTCAGACCAAAATGGTACAGACCTTTCAATCCAACGGACAAAAGGATTTTAAATAAGAATTTGTTTCATTTCCCTGGAAATTTTCCCAATTTCTCCAACCCCAGGCTCCTTGGGATCAGACCTACCATTAATACAAAATTGAATCCCCTTCACCCGACGATGGTTCAGACCAAATCCATGTATGCAGTGGATCCTTTCGTTCTGGATATATTTCTCCTAGTGGGCTCCTCCCCTCAAGCCCCAGGTTTACTGTTTATACAAAATTAGTTCCTCTTCAACAAAGGACACTTCAGACCAAATCTGGTCAAAAACGGCTTTATGATTTATGACTAGTACAGTTAATAGGGACTTATAAAAGGTGACAAACGGACGACGGACGCTGCCCCGTGGTATAGGCTCACTTGCCCTTAGGCCAGGTGAGCTAAAATTAACACTATTACATATATATAATGATATATACAATGTATCACCGGTACATGTACTCTCATCGGCCTAATTGGTTTTTTTCTGATCAGTTCGAATATCAGACAATACGCAACTTGGGACCGTGGAGAGCCTACATAATTATTATGAAAAAAAATCAGAGAATACCAAAACATCAACAAAACCATAATCCGAACTCAAAAAGGCAAACTAGGAACAAAACGAAAGATTTACATGGAGATTCTCGTAAAAGCACAAGAGAATAAGACCAGGTGTTCCAGAAGAGTAAGCGTCCTCTGCTTCACCCACAATGTAAATCTTTGTAACATCCAAGTAAACATCAAGTTTTCAAAACGAGAACCGAGTATCATTGTCAATCACAACAAGTAAACACGTTTATAAGCTAGCATACTAAAAACGTCCATTTTTATATCACTGAAAGATACAGAATATTTTTCAATGAGACAAAGATGGCGACCATAAAACTTGCCCATAGTTCTGAGCAACCTGCATCTCTCGAATCCTTGTGTTGTTAGTTTGTTTGTCATCAGTCGATATCGATCACAAATATCAAGATACTTAGTCGAGCAATCCCTAGAATATCGAATCAACTGCGATCGATATGTAAACACTATAGGTTGGAGAAGCAGGGATGTTACTATCAAGAAATGGACAGTTCACGATCGGGAAATTGAAATCATCACGTTTATCGTATAGCTTAGTAATTAACCGAAATTTGAGAATGATCCATCCAGCACTTCTCAAGAAATAGTGGTACCAAAAATGATTTAAGGACGGGCAGACTGCAGACATAGGACTATTAAAAAAGACCACCATCATCAGATAATGGGCTAAACAGGGTTTTTTTATCAAGACAAATCAAACTCAAATTGTCGTTTGGGATAAATCAAAATTCATATGTGGAAGTACGTGTACTTGTCTTGAAAAAGAAAACACACAATAATATAAGACTTGTGGGCATTAACAGTCAACTAACTATATACACGTGTAGTATTTTTGTTTGTTATTGCTAAAGATATTAAATATTTGATCCCTTTGACTTTGAAAGTGGGTCAAGGTCATTCATTTGAACAAACTTGGTAGGATGACATCGCAGCATGCTACAGACAAAATATCAGTACCCTAGGCCTTTCGGTTACTAAGAAAATGCTTGAAGATTTTAAGTTAATTCATCCATGTGACCAGGAAAATAGGTCAAGGTCAATCATTGTGGTAGCTCTTCATTCTACCATGTTACTGGCCAAATAATAGTACTCTGGGCGTTAAGGTGTTTGAAGAGAACTTGCTTTGGAATTTTAATACATTTCACCCCTGTGACATTTAACGTAGGTCAAGGTCATCCATTTGATCAAACTTGGCAGCCCTTTAAATCAGCATGCTACAGTCAAAATATATGTATCAGTACCCAAGGCGTTATGGTTAGTGAGAAGAAGTCGCTTGGTCTTTTAAAATATTTGACCGTTGTGACTTAGAAAGTGATTCAATGTCATTTATTTGAACAAATTAAGTAAATCTTACTCAATCATGCTACATGTCAAATATATATACCCTAGGGCCTCAGTTATTGATAAGTTTCTTGACGTTTATTTTTTTTAGATATTTGAAATCTGTGACCTCGAAAGTGGGCCAAGGCCATTCATTTGAACAAAACTGGTAGCCTTTTATTCAAGAAGTCTACCAGACAAATATCAGTACCCTGGGTCTATTAGTTACTGAGAAGTTGTTTGAAGCATTTTTTTAACCCATATGACCTTGAGAGCGGGTCAAGGTCATTTACTTGAACTGAATAACCCTTCATCTATGCATGCAACGGGCCAAATATCAGAACCATTGGCCTTTCAGTTATTGAGAAATTGCTTGAAGATTTTCGAATATTTTAACCCTGTGATCTTGAAAGTAGGTCAAGGTCATTCATCCCAGCTTACTACATGAATAATATCAGTACCTTGGTCCGTTCAGTTTTATAGAAGAAAGTTGATGCGGGGCGCACAATGACGGACAATGCACATGGCCATAGATCATCCTAGGTCAGATATTAAAAGGCACAAACAACTCGAAACAAAACTTTTTGAAAATCTGTTTTGTTTATTTTTATCACCTTTCCTGTTTACTGGTATATAACCACATATCTATCTTCTTCCCACTTTACCAATGTAGCCACATACAACTTTTGGATCAGAACACAAAAAAAAAATGTTTCATGTATGAAAAAATAATAGTAAAAGAAAGCTATTTATGACTTAAATCAGATTTATAACAAAAATATGTTTTGCTTTTTTTGTTAGTAACATGTCAATAAAATAAATAACATTGTTGCAAATTTCAGTCTGTGAATACACTTGTGCATAAATTTATTTTAAAGCAGTTCTTATAAAAAAATCAATATTTTCTAACACATCATTTTAAAAGAAACTGTTCACGAATAAAAGACATATTTGAACACTGTTTCACTTCATAGCCAAAGACAAATAACTCATAATTTCAGCAGTCTTAAAATAGTTTAGTTCTGCTGTGAAACTTAGTTACTATCCACTATTGCTAATTAGAAACATATGAAAAATAACCTTTCAAGAACATAAAAAAGTTCAGTATGAAGGGTATTTGATAACTTACTTCACATCAAAATGCAATCATTGAAGACCATTATGACCTCTACAAGGTACCTGTATCCATTTTTAACTTAATGATAAAACATGAGCTTATGGCAAATAAATAAGCTACTGTCTATTAAATCAAGACTTGTGAATATAATTCTTGAAGATTACAAGGGGACTTTGTATTCTAGAACTTCACATGTCCTTCACAACTCCTTACTATCTAATGAGTCGGTTGTGGGAAACATGATGGGACAATATTTTCAGTGGTTGTAAAAAGAAGGGAATTATATTGGACATTATTACAATCCAGGACTTTCCCTTTATAATGTAAACTTGAAAACAAGCTACATGTGATCCTATTACATGTAACCATAGTTACCTGTGACCGTTTGTTTTTAGTAACCAAGGTTACTGCTTAATGCAGAGTTACTTTTAACAAAGGTTACATACTGCTTGCAGCAACTTATATGTCCAACCAATATCGTATGCCATTAAAAGCCACTCTCATTTTCAGAACAAAATTACTTTGGACAGCTTCATCAATTTGTTGTCATATAAACAATACATCTCACAACCATGCCAAACATCATTAATCGTTACTGGATATAAAGCTTAAGGAAATAGATCTTCATTTAGTACAGCCACAAATTTTCATAGAGCAAAAAGTAGCACCCTAGCTTAAAAACTGTTGATATAGAACATACCAATATTTCTTTTTATCCGACTGATTTATAAAGCATTTTTTAATACCCCACTCCTTTTCAATTGTTTTTCTTTTAAAATTACCTTTTGTACTATTACACCAAAAACATCCATGTAGTTTTCTCTCTCACATTCATAGTGCAATTAATAAATTAACCTGAATATGAGAGAGTTGGAAGGCGTTTTCTATGGGACCAAGTTACCTATCAAATATTTGAATAAATCCAACACATTACAGAGGTCAGATCTGGACTTAATCCTGACACTTCAAATATGTGAATACATATTAACCAGTTAAACCTTGTTATTTCAAAGTCGAAAGAGCCATGAGAAAACTTTGCGGTGTCAAAGTATTTGAGTTTGAATTTTAGCGTAAAGCCTGGTTGGGACTGTCAAAGTACTTTGAATTAAAAGGGGTCTTTGAGTTATTCAATTTGAGATAACGAGGTTTGGTTTTACTTCCTATTTCCACCACTCAATCAATTACTGATTATATCTTATTCAGCAACTGCTAAAAACTAGTGTTGTATCACAAAGAGTCATATTGAGAAATCTCTACAGCTACTTTACAAGAGAAGTCAACAGTTGTAAGTATAGGAGATCAGAAAGAAGCTGTGACAAGAGAAGATGCAGCTTTGAAGCCAAGGAAGATATGGCACATTCAAGTACAAGTATACAAATGAAGCGGAACAAAAGACAAAGATGCTGAGAATTTGCATAACATTATTTTTTACTTCAAGCTTCAGTTTCATTATCAGTTTTTATCACTTTGAAATGACATATCTAAACACTCTCCTGGGCCTGCACAGACATCTTGAATTCATTTTTTCTTTTGCAATGAATATTAAACTGTTACATATCACAGAATATTACTATCTATTGTTAACCAGTAAATCATACTGAAAAACTGACGATATTAAGTTTTACCACAATCTATTTTAACTCTGACATACAAGCATCATCTTTCAAAAGTAATCCAACAAAAGGGAGGTAATTCTGAAAAATCACAAGTAATTCTATGTAAAAGATTTTAGCAATGCCCACAAGTAACTATTATTAAAAGTTGAAGATCAGTTTAAAAAATCTGATGATGGAACTGAAGCCTCAGTCATCATTTCTTTAATCTTAAATACAATTTCTCACTTTCAAAAACATCTGATTTAATTTGGTATTTAATTGACCAGTACAGGTACTGTTTTGATAATCACATCATAGCGCGATTTCCTTACGGTCAACGTAACAGCGCATTATCACGTATTTTTTTCAACAGTGTACCAAATATTCCAAAATAAATTCTATCTTAACATAATTCATCCCTGTTACATCAGTGTAAAATAGTAAAAAAAAAAAAAATAAAAAAGATATTTTCACACTGAAAATGACACATTTACTGTCATCAGTTATTTTGTATCATTCATCAAATGTCCTGCAGGAAAAATCTTTTAAAGGGAACGATTATTGAAAAAAAATCTCTTGTTTTTTTTAATGATACCAGAAAATCTATAAGATAAACTGTGTACATGAAGAGGGCTTCTATGCACGAGTACATGTATGACCAATGGGTGAGAAATCAAGCCATTCATGTTTTAATGTAAATTGAACAAAATCTATTTCCATGATAATCAGGAATTTATCATTTTGTTACTGCATTGTCCATCAATAAGCCCATCCAAAATATTGCCCCCCCCCCCCATAACAGGATGTAAACAGTAAGTTTCATACATGTCTTTATCTCTTCAAAATATATTTTTTTTAACTTTCTTCATTTATGAATTAATGATTGTTAAGTAAAAAAATATCAAAAAGACTTGTAACTTGATTGGAAATTATAGTCACCAACAGTTTGAGAAAAGAAAAGGACTATATTTTGGTCACATAGTCAGATAGTCAAAACTTCTCTCTTAGCCTGCCAGCATTTCTTCATTTATCATGATCTTAAGCTCATAAGATAAAGCAAATAAAATAGATTTAAGATATATCTTAAATCAGATGAAAAAAAATGCAGAAACATGATTAACCTTTACTCAATAAATATTTCCCATGAAATAGGTTTTTTCTGCAATTATGAAATAAAAAGCAATGCTTGTTACCCAAAGTGATGTACAAAATAGACATTACCTGATATCAATTGTACAGATTTTACTTCTAGTTTTGATAGTCATACTGAAAATTCCTTTAATTCATTACTTTTATTGATGCTCAATGATTCTTAATTCATTACGTTTTATTGATGCTACATGATTCTAAATACAAACAAAAAATGGAAACATGTATTGATCATTTCAAAAAGACGGAAACAAGTTTTCTTTTTGCTACACTGTGTACAAAAGAAATACACACACCATCTTCAAAGCTCAGTAAAAAATTATATTGAAATAACATGTTCTTGTATTTTCTTCTTATCATGGTAGACCATTCTTTGCCACAAAATAATACATACGAAAATAATGAACACTGTAAGTCTTCCTAAATTTATGACCATTTTTGATTAAAGGCCCAATATACGTAACTTCAGGAAATGAAGTAAACCGGAGCGGTGACTAACGAGAAACTCTACACAGAAAATCCAAAGAATTGAAAATAATTCAGGTGGGGCAAACTTCAACAACAAGCCGTAGTTAGAAGACAGTTTAAAATTGACACTTGTTTACAAATACCGAGTTTCAACTGCTGCTGTACCGGTAACCGCATAAAAATTCATCTTGAATAGTGCTGATATCAGTTAATCTAAACTAAATCTATAAATATAAAAAGTGGTTCGGCTTGATTTTGGCATCAAGTTTTGCTGAAAGTTACGTATATTGGGCCTTTAATCAACAATACTTTGTCCCTTCATTTATTTGTGTTGCTTTGTCCTTATTTAACGATCTGTATGCTGTGTTTTTTACTGCTGTAAACATCCAAAAAAATAAAATAATCAAGATTGGAAAGACCTTCAATGTATCATTGAATTGCAATCATTTGAAATAGTTTTGACAAAAGAAACATTCTCACTGAAGTATATTATTATGAGAATAAGGGTAGGCTGTGTTGAGGTGTAGAGCTTGTTCCATTCGGGGTAGGGTCGCTTCACGAAGACACTGGCGAGGCCGACGAAGGGGACATTGATTTGCGCGATTCTGATTTTTGTCCTTCCTCTGTTATATGATGTTTACGAACCTAAAAGCAAACGAGTCATTTTAAACATTTTGTGAAAATCAATTTTTTTAAATTTTTATTTCATTATTGTAAAATGGTTTCAATTAATGTTCATCTTTTATATTCCATGACACAAATACTTATCTTAACATTCTCAGGTTTATATACAGTAAAACCCCACTTACAATGTACTCGAACCTGGTTTACTTGAATACCCCTCATTCGTCGAATAGCTCCTTTTGTCCCGACCGAGTTCAAACATATTCAACCAATATCTTGGATTACTTGAATACCATGTATTCCTCAAACTATTGATCAGGTCCCCAGGAGTTCGAGTAAGTGGGGTTTTACTGTATCTAAAAAATTTATTCCAAATATTCATTTTTTTCATACCTTTTTGGTGCATGTAGGAGGTTTGTGAAATAAATATTACCATCTTTCCAACAGTACCAAGCAATTTCCATACACAAATAGAAAGTCATTTTTGATTGAGAAAGTTAGGTGAGATCTATTTTCTCACATCAACAGCTTTCCAATCTTCAGTATTTGAGGTGACTATTTGGGATGCATGTTTATGGAAAATTGATCTAAACCCCCCCCCCCCCCCCCCCAAAAGTCATACCCGTTAACCCTCCCTCATTACGAGGGAGACTCTCTCATTTTGACCATAATTTACCAATCTTCCTCGAAATCTCCCTCATTTAAGTCCAATCTCACACAAACTCAAAATCTACATCCTGTGGTCAAATTGTATCCTAGTTAATGTAGGGTGTGTGTAATGACCATTACAGGTGTGTCTGGATCAAATGAATACTTTTTGAAGTTGTTTTGATACATAAAAAGGGGAAAACGAATTGAGTAATGCCGTTTTAGACATATTTCACACACTTTCTTCCTCAATGGAAATGTGGAATGAGGGAGATCTCCCTCATTGGAGGTTTCAGAGGTTAACACCTATGAAAAATGTAAAAGAAATACTCTAAACACCTAAGTTAAGGTTAAAAAAACTTGTGATAAAATCTCAGGAACTTGTGGCTTATATACCGTAATTTCCTACGTATTACCCGCACCAGGGAAGTAAATTAGGGCATTTTTTAGTCTTTTGTAAAATAAATTTCAGATAACCCGCACTGACAGATTGCCCACAGGTTATACGTCGAATGTATACCTGGTGAGTACAAATGTACTTTGTATGTAACTTTGTGATTAATTATTTTGAATGCTGGAAATCAGAGACATATGATGGAAATATAGTGTTTATTTTGTAAACATAAATGTTAATGTGTATAACTAAAGCTCTATATTCACTTATCAATGATAAGTTTACAAATAGCATAGATTGACATGTTGATAAAAGTGGAAACATTTAACAACGTATAGCCCGCATTATTTAATAATTAGGTTTTGAAAAATACAGATAGCCTGCACTAGGCATTTTCTGATGTAAAAAAAAATGTATAACCCGCGGGCAATACACAGGAAATTACGGTACACATCACAGTACTAGACAAAGTATACAGTACAAAGCCCCACAAACAGTCTAGGATAGTCTAGGACTAAGCTACTATACTTACTATTTTTTTTACATGATTTAACAGTTGTCCCTCCCTGCCCCTGCAGTCCTCCACCGTGTAGGGTGGGCGTATCGTTACCTCCTCCATCACAATGATATTCTTGCCCTCCCATCTTGAATCGTTTAGCCTGTTGACAAGAACAAACACTGTGTATTAAAATAATTAAAATATATTCATGTATAATTTCATTGGATCTGAGATCACAGTAAGCCTGCAGACTCCAATCAATATGTTAACATATTGATCTTGACACTTCAAATTTTAGTGCGTAACCATATTTTAAAGGCCCAATATAAGTAACTTCAGGAGTTTTATTCGTGATTCTGAAAAATTCTGACAAAAAATCCAGTTAATAACCATGCAAAAATAAGCCTAAAACGAAGTAAACCTGAGCGGTAACTAACAAGAACTCTTGACAGAAAAATCCAAAGAATTGAAAATAATTCAGGTGTGGCCCACTTCAACAACAAGCCGAAGGTAGAATACGGTTCAAAATGGACGCGTGTTTACAAATACAGAGTTTCAACTGCTGCTGTACCTGTAACCGCGTAAGAATTCATCTTGAATATTGCTGATATCAGCTTATCTTTACTAAATCTATAAATATAATAAGTTATTAGGCATGATTTTGGGTTCAAGTTTTGCCGAAAGTTACGTATATTTGGCCTTTAATAAATTAGCACAATGATGTATTGATGTGCTACCAATCTTGTTGTACAACGAAATGTACAGAAACTGTAATTAGCCAGGGCTTCGATTAAGTACTCGTCCATTCGTCTGGACGAGTGGAAATGCCCCGATGCCGAGTGGGGTCCTGCTTACCACTCGTCCCCAGTGCCGAGTAAAATTGATTACTGACTGTCAATATATGCTACATGTATTTCAAACATTGTGCACAACAATTCATTAAAAATGATAGTTATCTAATGTTCCTAACAAAACATATTTAAATGTATTCAACTTTTGTCGGTCTCGCTTTTCTCAGCCGTGTTAGGGCACTTCATTTCTGGTCCAGATCCTTTGTGCGCTTACAACAGACATGACCGGCCTATACTAAAGCGTCAACAAGACACTGGTTGAATTGGGGAATTTCCCATGTTGCGTAATCTGTATGTTAAGGATGTGAAAAAAACAAAGGAAAACCAACAAGCATTGCAAGTACAAGTATAGACATTGTTACACCCTACAGTTTGAAAAGTAAAACAAAGTTGAAATGGATTTTATAATAATATAATTTGATTTAATGATAATGATGAAACAAGAGTTTAATTATATGTATGAACATCAGCAATGATTATCAATTTCAAAATGATGAAGTTCCAATCATGATTTGAAAGTACAAGTATGGACATACATGTAACACTGAGCAAATTGAAATATAAAACAAACATTTAATATTGGAAATTGTCATCTTTTAAAGAGGCATCACGTTAAAACTATATTTTTTTATGCTTATTTAGAATTATTGTATATATGAATTAAATGTATACTCTTGTGGAAAATTAATGGGCGATTTACGCTGAAATATGTTCTCAAAAATTTTAATTAATAATTAAAAAAGGGAATCACTATTCGTTGATCAACGATTTGGACATGCAAATTTTTTTGCATCACATATAACAACGCATGCGCATAACAAGCTAAATCGGTAAACAAAAAAAGGCGATCCGCGTGACCTACATGTAACTACCAAGCGAAAAGTGGCCGAATGGTCAAATTTTAACGTAAGGATTATATTACGGAAGCATAATGAGGGATGGGAAGTATTCAAGGGAGAGACTAACAGCCCAATTGTTTGCATTGTTACAGTTTTCTTCTGGATAGCCGGTGACACAGTTTTGAATTGGTTTTGGGGCTTCCCAAGGGATAACTCTTTCATTCCTCTGTTACATGAAATGCGTGTGTAAAACTTGAAAGCGTGTATTGTAATATTCCCTTTATAATATTCCAGTAAAACGGCATTATTGAATTATATTGCTGAAGAGAAAGACCTTTTCACATACAAGAAAAACCGTAATGGGGGGGGGGGGGGGTTACGTTATAAAACGCCGGTATCCCGGGCGATTGAGTTTAATGTATACAGATTCAATTTGGACAAAATGAATAAATTTATGTCATCATGTGCGGATAAAAAATTCTTGTCATACCTAATCTATAAAATACGGATTGTACAAATATTATCGGGTTTGGACCCCGGTATTAAATTTCATAAAAAATTCATAAAAAAAAATCATATACAT
Organism: Mimachlamys varia; assembly: GCA_947623455.1. NCBI lineage: Eukaryota > Metazoa > Mollusca > Bivalvia > Pectinida > Pectinidae > Mimachlamys > Mimachlamys varia. The sequence continues at coordinate 24,180,124 of OX392538.1, forward strand.
GTATCTCCCATGTCTGCAGTTGTGTTGAAAATGTTAAACGAACCTTTAAATTTACGTAAAAAAAGTAAAATGAATCATAACATATATAAATGGATTAAGTATTGGACAATTATCTTCTCGACAAGTTCCAAATTTGATATATATATTATACATATATTCTACATGTTTAGTGCGTGGTGCGTCATATGAGTGCACGGACTTCCGTGATACATATATAATTGTAAGTATTAAAGTATGTTGACGCTGATGTTGGATAGATTTTAGATGAATATATAGAAAGTCTGAAAAAAAATCTTCAAGACATCGAGTTGTATAAAAAAAAAATCGGAATCATTTCATTTTATTTTTGCACTTTTCAATGCATGCACACCTTTTGTGAAATGGTCCTAAATGAGGATTCGTGAAGATAACTTTTTACAGAAATTAAAGTTTGCCCTATGGTTGTCATCGTCGGAAAACCCACATGACACTGTTAAACGTACATTGAAGTTAGTGCAGTGTCGTATTGGTTTCTGACAATGCATGGCTAACGGTCTCAGTCAGGTACTGATGTCGATAAATGATGCAGAGATGCCGACATAAATTTCTTCATATGAATATCGTGTGTAATTAACGTCTGATTATTAATGTGAGTATGATTCAATAAATTGATACACGGACTTTGTGTCTGGTTCATCATCAGACCTATACATTACGCGTCCCCTCCCGTTGGGCCCTTTCGTCGACAGGCGACAAAATAGTCACGTGATTGACGCGTGATCATCGCTATTTTTATCGGGCTTTCCCGAGAAATGTAATTTTGCAAGTGGCTAATAAACACATTTTGAGAGGACTTTGAATATTGAAATAACAGGAAAATGCATCTGGTAGTGCAGACAGCATGTTCATTCAATAAATTCATTGTAGACTTCCCCGGGATGCCCCTTTAATGATATTATATAATCAACACATTTTATATCTTTTAAATCAATAGCAAAGAATTAGAATATATGCTATAACTTTATATTCCGTAATTAATTAAAATCCAACAACCAATCTGCTTTGTTTGATCTACACCGTATATGGTGCCTGGTAAATTTTGGAGGTGCCAAGTGAGTTTTCGGTAGCCACTAGGCACAGTGCCTAGTGGAAGAAAAAAAATAATCTAAGCCCTGAATTAGCGCAATTACAAATTAACTGAATGATTTCAGTGCAAGAAAACATTAAAATATGATTTCTGCTATATGTATGTTTACAGTAGACAACTTTAATTAAGTTCTTGTAGTGGTTTGGAGAAGGATTTTATTCTGTCATGAAAAGTTATGTATATACAGTAAACCTTCGGTTAGTTCAAATCGACGGATAATTGGAACATACCCTTTGAGCAATAAAGATAATAATTTTTTGACTCTTAATAGTTTGAACCTTGCTTATACAGGTTTCGGATAGTACGAACACACAAAATTTGATTGATCGAACTTACGCATGGATGGCTCTTGGCGATGCAATTTCTAGTCGCGCAAAACTTGCATAAACTGATCTATTTTCAAACCATCCGATGTTTCTTTCTTGTAAACATAAACATGTGCACACGCCAATCAAACGTCTTTATGACCCTGATTAGCATTGGAGCGTGGAATGTTAGTGTCACACAGCTGACAGGTAATGTGTGTATTATCATGGCATTACTGTGTTAATATTTGATTATATAATCGCGTCCTGGTCACCGATACCTGATTTATAACTTCATTTATATATTACAGATACAACTGCTGAGACCAAATAATCGACCAGGTGTTCGATCAAAGTATTAATCCATAATTAAGTGAAGTTTCAAACTTTCAATCCACCATCCGCAATATGATAAATTACATAAACTTCCGACGATGGTTACAGCATAAAATATGTGTCTCTGCTTTTCAAATTAACTAGATAATTTGGCCTAATATGTAAGTAAACCTTATTCATACTTATATTTATCATTACTCATCTCTAGATTTGTAAATAAATCGTAAAAGGCCTTCGTGGTTGAGGAACACAATTTGACTGTTTGCCGTGATTGTTTTTGCTGATGTCAAATTAAAGTTCTCAGATGTCAACTCAAGATAGTTCGAACTCCTCTTTATTCCAGCTGCTATAATTTTGTATAATTCGAACAGGATTGACAATATTTATTTAATTTTGATTCAACTGACCGGAAATTTACTGTACAGTAAGCAAATTAATGTTACCCTTAAGATTGTCTACTTACGTTTTCACAATGGAGTTGAACACCTTCTGTGCATCAGGACTTACTCCTATTCCAATGTAATTCACTTTCTGCTTTTTTGCATCCAGGTTTTCCCTCAATCGGGCCGTAATCTGCAGAACATATTAAAGTGTTAGTCATATCATTATACATTTTTACACGATCTATACTTTTCTGTTGATGCATTGCTGGAAACCCACGGTACATTTGTGTATTCTTTTGTGAACCGTGGGCTAGAATAGACGGAAAATCTGGTTTTTGTACTAAAATAGTAGTCAATTATATGAATTCTTTCATTCGTGACTACATCTCGCCGGGATATCCCATTTGTAGCTATACAATACAAATGAACATGGCGATGGCACTACAGAAATATATCAAGGTAAAATAATCTAACCGAATGCAACGACAAATGATCATTCCGATTAGTTGAAATCTCCAAATAGATTTTTCATCTACTCTAGCCCACGGTATATAAATAAATGATAGAGAAGTGTAGAGTGGATTTCCGATGATGCTGTTGATGATGTTCTCTGATCCTCTGCAGCCTTTGTACTATATGGTCATTATATATGCTGTAAATGACAATCCTATTTTAACAGTTTTACCTTTGTTGTCTAAATCAATAATGCTATTATACGCACTGTATCTACTTACCTATATATAGGAACTTATAAATCACAATCACAATTTAACGCAATACTAAATCAATGAGTGTTTCAATAGCGGTGCTCTTTAAATATCTATGTTAATTCCATTGGTTGTGTTTGAACAACTTAAGGGAAAATAAAGTCCTACCAAAAATTGACATTGGTGTCATGCCTACAGAAATATATCAAGGTAAAATAATCTAATCGTGTGCCACGAGAAATGACCATTCTGCTTGGTTGAAATCTCCGAAAAATATATCCGTACTGAATACTAGTGTTGGGAATTGGTTTATATTTCATAATCGATCATTGGTTTCAATAAACCGATCAATCATTGATTAATAATCGATCATATGTTGGCAATAGTTTAGCACGAATTCTTCGAAAAATATATCCGTACTGAATACCTGTATAGCAATTATCTTATTTATCTAACATGTATCACAATGTTCACTGTTATGACTGTTAAATTGATGTGTGCAGTTTGTTTTTTTTTGTACTCTCATAATTATCATTTTTTATGAAATATTAGGGGAAAATGGAATGATTTTAAATGTTGAAAAGCTGTAGGGATATCACTGATAAATACCTTCCGTAAGTTAGTCATAAATACACACTTTCTGTAAGTTTGTCACGATACTTTGGTTTGGTTTATTTTGCTTAACATCCTATTAACAGCCAGTGTTAACAGTCTGCGACTTTAGCCACTAGTCCGGATCCTATGCCCATGACTAGTAAATTTTGGTTTGGACTAGTGGTAACTCCTTGAATTTCAATACATTTGCTATATTAAACATTGCATTTTGCTTATCTGGACTAGTGCTTGGAAATGTTAATGTCACAGATCTAGACTGGGCTGTCATTTAAGGATGTGCCAGGTTTTGGAGGTGGAGGAAAGCGGGAGTACCCGAAGCAAAAACTCCAACCTACTGTCAGTACCTGGCAACTGCCCTGAGGGGGTTCGAACTTGCAACCCAGAGGTGGAGGCCAGGGTTAGTGGTAGAATGTCAGGACAGCTTAAGCACTCGGCCCCCAATGTCACAATACATACCTTCTGTAAGTTAAGACTGGTCAATGCTGGGGCTGGTTCATCAGACTCTTGCATCACTTTGACGTCACTCACATAAGCCAGGTTCACCATGCGGATATCATGCTTGTTGTGTTTGCCACTTGCAGCTAAAGATTCTTTGCATGGTTAAGGAAACATTGAATCAGAGGTATAGTGACAAAACATACATTTGTACATTGATGTGGTTGCATATGTACATTTATACAAAGGCAGCAATTATTTAAAAGTGACCTTCAATTGCCTCATAGTATGGTCGAGGGATGGGATAGTGCCAGAGCCGAATGGTCATCAAGACAACAGATCTAGAAGTCTCAAGACTATTTTGTATCAAGATTTGCTTCTGTAATTGTTTATACATTTCAGAAATTCACACAAGGTAATTGTTCTGATCTATAGTTGTGGTATCGCACAATGCACCAAACACTGCGTGCGTGGATCGTGCACACATCGTTTGCTCATGGTGCGCACAACTGGGCGATCTAAAGATCGTGCGTTTATTTGTGCGATTAGAATCGCAAACACGCACTATTTGGTACAATTGGTTGATACTTAATACAGAATGAAAAACATATGGAACCCTCTTGTCCAAAAATTATTTAAATTCGCAACATATTTATTGGGATTTTGTCAATTAAACAATATACAGTAAACAGTATTACAGTGACCATGAGACAGTCAGGTGCGGGTTTAGCTAACAGGTAACAGAATAGGTAAATAACATGCAAGAGTTTTACCTGTCCTGTGTGCGGCGATACGCTACGACAGCCATTACCGAGCGACCGTTATGAAAACAAACTGGACACTTATAATAAGTTATTTGAAAACCACCTCTCCTCCCCACCACTTTACCTGTGTTTTCACACTTAGGCGAGTGTTGTAAGTGCCCCGGGCCAGAAACATCTACATATATTGTCCATGTACAGGTGCAGTGTATAACTTGGTAAAATCTGACAATATTTACTTCGATGAGTCAATGTGTTGAAAGTTACATGTGTCTATTTGGTTTGTTTTAAAAACAACAGGAAGACTATTACTAATATTAAGAAATATATAGAACTATATATCAGCTAATGAAAATAGTTAAAATATAGAAATATGTTTAAAACACCTAATGTGAGACCGTATATATTGTTAAACCATTTCTAAATTTACATCAAACATGATTGTCATCGCACAATGTTAGTTTATCGTGCGCCCAAATGTGCGTTAGAAATAATTTATAATCGCCCAGGATTGCATCGTTCGCACATTGTGCATACACTGTTCGCCCATCGTGCACACACCGCACATCGTGTAACGTTGTGCGATCCCACAACTGTAACAATTTATTTTTGTTCTTTTTGTTTAATTTGTATAGCTGTTTCTATCTATCTATCTATCTATGAATAATGTCAACTCCTCTTCCGAGTGTTACTGACATGAAAATGCGCGTCGATTTGTTAGTAAAGTGAGGTGAAAAGTTCTAAAAGTCTGATGGGACCAATTACCATCAGATAAAGTGAGGAACAGAAATGTTAAATTGTTAAAAAGTGAAAGAAAAGAAGAAAAATTTAAAAGGATAAAAACACTGTCCGCCGATCTAATACTGGATGGTTGCCAAACCCAGCTTGAAAGCTTCAAGTGTTGGGATGGTAACTATGTGGCTAGGAAGATTGTTCCAGAGTATAACTGAGTGAGGGAAAAATGAGAACTTATGATAATCTGATTTAACTTGTACTTGTCTGAAGGAAAGCGGGTGCATTAACCTTGTAAATCTGGTTGGTTTCTGGAGGTACTCAGGTAGGTTTATGGCAACAAGTTGATGGTAAATTTTGTAAAACATGGTCAGTCTAGAGTCAAGTCTTCTATGTTCAAGCGACCGCCAACCCAGACGTTCTTGCATGGCTGTAACACTGGAAAGAGGGGAGAAGTCTTTTGTGACCCATCGAAGAGCCCGGCGTTGTACCATTTCTATTTTGTGTGTGTTTGCTTGCGTGTATGGGTGCCAGATGGTAGAGGCATACTCAAGCTGTGGACGGACAAGGGTTTTGTATGCAAGGGTTTTGACATGTTCATTGTTTGCTGTGATGTTTCTTTTGATGAAGCCAAGTGTTTTGTTTGCGTTTGTAGTAATTCTAGATACACTGTATATGGGTGTTCCAGCTGAGATCTGTTGCTATGTCAACGCCAAGATATTTTGCAGAAGAGACAGATTCTAAGATTTGACCATGAAGAAGATATTGTGTTTTGATGATGTTTTTGCTTTTGGCGATATGGAGAACTTGGCATTTGGAAGGATTAAACTCCATATCCCAGTCATTTTCCCATTTTTGTAGTGTGTTTAGGTCATCTTGAATAGTTTTGCTGTCTTTAGGAGAATTGATAGCAAGGTATACTGCAGTGTCGTCAGCAAAAAGTCGGACTTGAGATTTGATATTAGACGGGAGATCATTGATGTAGATTAAGAAGTACAGAGGTCCAAGGACAGAGCCTTGAGGGACACCAGATGTAACAGGTACTTCTTTAGAGTAATCCCCCTCCAAGACTACTGTTTGTTTTCGGTTAAGAAGAAATGCCTCTGACCACTTGAGGACTTGTTGACAGATGCCATAATCTTGGAGTTTGAGCAGTAGTTTCAAGTGATTCACCTTATCGAAAGCTTTGCTGAAATCAAGCAATATAAGATCAGTTTGTTGGCCATGAGAAATATTGTTGATCAGTTCATCCGTTAGTTCAATTAGTTGAGTTTCACAGGATCTCCGGTCTCGGAAGCCATGCTGAAGGTCATACAGAATTGAATGTTTAGAGAGATGCGAAGATACGTTAGAGGCAACAATATGTTCTAGTGTTTTACATAAGATGCATGTTAGTGAAATAGGCCGATAGTTTGCTGGGTCACTGGGATCTCCCTTTTTAAAGATTGGGCATACAAAAGCCTTGGTCCAGTCTGACGGGATGGTTCCAGAAGAGATAGATTTTTGAAAGATGATTTGAACAATGTCAACAATTTCATTTCTGAGCTCCTTTAGGATGATTGGTCGAATACGATCTGGTCCACCAGCCTTATCAGGTTTTAAGTTGGTCAGCAGTTTTAGGATTCCATTCCGGTCAATGGATATTTCAGGCATAGATGGATATAGACAATTTGTTGAAGGATACAGAGTTTTAAGTTTTTGAAGGCAGTTTTGTTTTAGAGTGAGTGGAGACTTTTGCGTAAAGACAGACTGAAATTGCTTATTTAAAATGTCTGCCTTATCAGGGTTATTTGTTTTCAGTTTTCCGGTGGCATGGTCTTTAAGTGGGGAAACGCTCTGTGAATCTTGCTTTGCGTTTTTGATTAGAGAATACAGTTTCTTGGCAGCACATCTATTTGGGGTGCCAGCTTCAGAATCCCCATTACTTGCTACTTCAAATTAAAACAAGAATTATTTTAAAAAGGACCAAGGACCATATTATAAAACACAGCTTAAAAGGCGACCCGTGCACAGGTTGGTAAAATTTCCACTTTTTTACTAAGAAGGAATTCTGACTCTCGCAGCCACCAGTCGTCAAAATTTTTAGCAGGTCAGAGTCAGAACCCTTCGGACTATGTACAAGCATCTTCAGATTTTATGTTAGTTTTTTAAAATTTTATTAACAAGGACGATCAATATTTGAAATATGTGTCTGAGTTTAAAACTGACAGAATACATAATATTGTACATAAAATCGTCCTCGTATTACACAAAGACAACGACAGACTTGTTTGGGTTCACGGTCACGAGATGAGAAATTAGTCGAAATAAAAGAATTGTTCTTGTTATCAAATTGTCAACTTTTGCATTATACTGAAAAATTCACGTAACTTATTAAAACATACATCTTAGACTGTTGTTGTTGCTCGTAAAAAATATACGGATAATGACTACCAATATTATTAGAGACGATCCGATAGCCATTTGTTTTGCATCCCGGTTCGATCCGACAAGTGTGTTGTCATTTGGCGATCGAAAATAGTGGGTGTTGCACACAACATAAAGGATACTGATTGCAAGCATTTTTGTATCTTCGTCAAATGCGAGTACTTCTCCTTGAATTTTCTGGTTATAACATGTCGTACAGCTTACGATACTTCCTATACTGAAGTATTCGCCGTCCTGTGCCATCTCGATCTTCATTTTTCGCTGGACAGCTCGTTTTTCGACAAAAGTGCCGCACCTTCAATAGACATGCGTTTTGATTGGTCGATATACACTCTGTCTTCAGTGATGCACTAGAAACACTTTTCATTGTAAGCTACAATTCCGATATTTCCCCTCAATATAAGAAATATTAACATTTAGAACACGAATAATTGAGGAAGTTATTTTATTAAATCAAAATAAGATACCTAGAGAAATGTTGGTGTTGCATTTTGTATATTCTGTTTTGTATGTGTTTTTGTTGTGAGTAACCTGAATGATCAGACATCACTGTCGCCGGAACTAACACGGTTAACGCACCCTAACCGTAGTCACTGTCACGTGCACTGCCGGTGTTTGTTAATTATTGGTAGTCAATTATATACTGCTGACGCATTCATTGTAGTCATATACAAACAAACAGACTAACAACAATATATTAAGTCACGCACTATAGCCTACTACACACGTACAGATGAATGAATATATTTGAAAAAATAATGCGGGGATGGAGCAACTTTAAAAATTTGGCAGCAAGCCAAAACACCCCCCCCGTTCCTTTCTAGTACAATGAAACTGTTATGATAGCTGCTAGACGATGAAAATATGTTTAGCAGAAATATTATTAAAATATACTTAACCCTTTATTTGCACGATTTTTGACTTAAATGAATTGGCATTAATTAAAGTATGTACTACTACATGTATGTACTGACTATATAATGGCCGTACAGTATATATATATGTGTATAAGTCCCTAGTTGTATGTATGGCAAGCCGTTTAAGTTTTAAGCTATTGAAATGAAGATGTTTCATGCAAATACAGATATCTTTATTTCTATTATAATTAAGATATCTTGATGTTTTATATCTTTATTAAAATAGAGATGTCTGCATTTAATGGGTAAAACCTCAATGGGCTTCCCATACGCATGTTATAAAGGAAACATAATCAACAAGTTAAGTATTTGATAAAGTAAACTCCTAATGACCTCAAATAATGGAGAAAAAATGTGAAATAATATTTCCGGTCTAGCTGCCGCACCTCTCCTTCGATCATTTCCGGATCTGAATGCATATATATGGCATCTGGTCTGGGTACCTTAATAATATATAGATGTTGAATATAGTAATATGCATGTGATTATCCAACACAGTTTTTCTGGATGCAATTATTAAATATAAAATTATAAAAGTTGAAGTTGTTTAAAGGTGACGTTAATTAGATTCTTCCCGGCATTCTAATGAACAATCCTATTTTCGTACAAGCAATATTTTGAAGAAAATGTATTATTTACTAAAAGAGAAGAAATTGCGTCATTCAAAAAAAGATTATAACTAATAATAGGGATGAAATTGGCGATTTTATCCATATTGACTTTGGTTAATAATCATCGATTTTTAGAGATCTTTAAATAATCAAGCCTTTTATGCCAATACATCAAGATTATTATAAGACATTTTTATGACCAGGGGTGCAAGATAGGCAAATTCCATTCAAGGGGATTTCAAATATGGTTAAATCCGAGGTTTTGATGAAGGTTTCAAGGAAAATCCCGAGGGTGGAATTTCTCTATCTTAGACCTTTGGCTGTGAAAAAGTATTTTCTCTCATTTCAACTACAAAGTTAATCCCAAAAAACACGAAAATTCGTTTTGATTTTTTTTTGTATTTCCTTGAATTAGTTAGCAATATATTCGCAAAAGTAGTATATTATACATGTATCTTTCTAATGTGCACGGTTAAAATAACGTGGTTTTGTATATTTAATTGTTTTGCACCTTCACAGTACCAAACAGGAAATTAAAAAACAGAAGAAATATATTGCCAAGTCGTCCTTTTTACTACTGTATGTTTATGTGGTTTTTCAGCATATATGGACGCATCTGGATATGTACCATCTAAAATAAAAAAAACAAAAAAAAAAATTCTCTGTGTTACAAAGCAAATGACACTACTAGTACAAGAAAACATGTTTTTTTGGTAGTTGATATTCTGCACCGCCACAAAAATAAAACCCTCTCTTTATAATCTTTACACAAACGCATCAAATTAGACAGCGGGATTTAGTAATAAAATAATCAACAATGGTTACAACTTTTACTATTTCATATATATTTTATATGTGTACCTGTCCTGTTGGTAATTAAGGCGTAAAGAATTGTACATGTTGCTCCCATTGCGCGAATCCTAAGAGGCGACTTAATTTTGGATTTTTTTTTTCTCTTTCCAAAACAACTTTCTTCTTCCAAATGTCTCTCTTGACACCGCCGATTCATTGTTGGCCTTTTCGGCGCTGTGAGGAAGTCTATGGGTTCTGTCCTACCTGGTTCTCTATCAATGGTAGTTACTATACTCCCTGTTTGACGCTCAGCATTATGGGAGTGCAACGACTTGTTCAACCGTAGCAAGTATATAATGTGACCAGAAGGATATTCTGATGGGGACCTTCGGCAGTATACTTCAGTGTGGTAGCACTTAAAATCGGCAAAAGATCCGGACTATCACAAGAAGGCTTACATGAACATACAGCGGCCTTCCAAATACACACGCTCTCAACAAACGCACCCACATCGCATACACCTAAATGATCACGACTGTAAGAAGATATATAAAATAAGATGTAACCAAGTCTTAAACGACCTTTTCTGTTGATAAGTCTTGACACCTAATAAAACCAAAACAAACTTACATAATTATGTACCTCAATATGTACTTGTACAAAGATGACCTAACACACACACACATGCTGCACATTTCAAATTTAGCAATAGATACAGTTATGCCAAAAAAGGAATTAAACTTCATCATACAGCTGTTTCATCCTTCTAGGACTCGTCAGTGATGCTAGGGGCCAAAAGGTGTTTAATTTACTAACCGGTTGTACTGCTGAGTGTAGACGTAAAGCTTTGTTGCTAGAGTTTTTTAGGCAAGGTTTTCATGGAACACTGGAGTCAAAGCGTTATAAATTAACTGTAAAGTGCATTTCCCGTCACTTTATTGGTACGTATTTTCTGAAACTTATTTGCCATGGATTCTGTTTGTTCGCGATATTGTGTTAATTGCTAAAGCGCTACTTTTTGTTTCTTCTTTAAAATGATCTCTCCTATCCCCTGAAGACAAAGAGCTAGAAATGCCATTTTCCTATGTATGCAGTAAATGTATAAAATTATCATTACTTACAAATGTATATCAAACACTCCTATAAAGTATATTCGGTATCCTTCAATTAATGCCATTAAAAATACTTGTAACCTCAAATTCATCTCATTTCAGATATAATTTTATCCTCCAATCAATTTCATTTTGGATATAATTGTAACCCTTAATTAATTTTATTTTGGATAGAATTGTATACCCCATTTAGTTTCATTTTGGATATAATTGTAACCCCCAATTAGTTTCATTTTGGATATAATTATATACCCCATTTAGTTTCATTTTGGATATGATTGTATCCCCCAGTAAGTTTAATTTTGGATATTATTCTAACCCCCAGTTAGTTTAATTTTGGATATAATTGTATCCCCCAGTTAGTTTAATTTTGGATATAATTTTACCCCCATTTAGTTTCATTTTGGATATAATTGTATCCCCCAATTAGTTTCATTTTGGATATAATTTTACCCCCATTTAGTTTCATTTTGGATATAATTGTATCCCCCATTTAGTTTCATTTTGGATATAATTGTATCCCCAATAAGTTTAATTTGGATATTATTCTAACCCACACTTAGTTTAACTTGGATATTAGTGTAACCCATAATTAGTTTCATTTTGGATATAATTGTACCCCCATTTAGTTTCATTTTGGATATAATTGTATCCCCCATTTAGTTTCATTTTGCATATAATTGTATCCCCCAATACGTTTAATTTGGATATTATTCTAACCCACAATTAGTTTAATTTGGATATTATTCGTACCCACAATTAGTTTCATTTTGGATATAATTGTTTCCCCCAATTGAATTTCATTTTGGATAATATTGTAGCACCCAATTACTTTCATTTTGCATATAATTGATTGTAACCCCAAATTAGTTTAATTTGGATATTATTCTAACCCACAATTAGTTTCACTTTGGATATAATTGTAACCCCCATTTAATTTAATTTTGGATATTATTCTAACCTACAATTAGTTTCACTTTGGATATAATTGTAACCCCCATTTAATTTAATTTTGGATATTGTTCTAACCAACAATTATTTTCAGTTTGGATATAATTGATTGCAACCCCAAATTAGTTTAATTTGGATAATATTCTAACCCACAATTAGTTTCATTTTGTATATTATTGTTATCCCCAAAAGAGTTTCATTTTGGATGTTATTGTAACCTCCAATTTATTTTATTTTGGATACAATTGCAACTCAAAATTAATTTCATTTTCGCTATATACACTGAAACCTCGCTTAAAGACCACCTCGGAATTAAGACCATCTCGCTATTAATACCATCTCGCTATTAATACCACCTCGCTATTAAAACCAGTTTTAAAAATACTAAATACCACTTTTACAGTAAGTTTCACCTCACTTCTCAGACCACTGGCCAAACACTAAATCACCTGGTGTGTATTCCACTATGTACATCTGCTATTAAAACCCCTGTGGTGTGGTCCATAAGGTGGTCTTAATAGAGAGGTTTCACTGTAATTATAACTTCTAATTAATTTTAGTTATGTAATTGTAGTCTCCAATTTATTTCATTTTGGATATAATTGTAGCTCAATTGGTTCAGATCACTTCTAAACCAGATGCTTAGAGTGGCAGTGCAACAATTTGAGGTCCATATTCCCGACATAGAATACCGGAAAATCATGCGGGGCTTCTCATGTTTTATGGCCAATTGTTATAAACACATAAAAATCCCACTAATTCTCGGCGTTTTTTTTAGTCCAAACACAATCATGACGGATAAATGTAGAAAAGGTAAAACATTATCGCTGGTTTTTCCTTGCAGGTAAGTACAGGAATGCAGGCAATTGTTATGTGTGCTGAACCTCGAAGTAGAGTCAGCATTTGTTAGTCGTACATGACATTTAACAAACAAAGTATTCTCTTAAGGGCTTGTCTGAACCATAACGGTCTTAAAATCTACCCAACACATAGAGTGCTGCATGTAAAGCGGTGTTGAATAGTTTCTTTTAACACACCTACACAATACAGACTAAACACTTGTAGTATAATTTTGACACGCATTGGTGAACACTCATGTATCTGGCTCCTTGTTGGGTGAACGACTATATATAGAACAGGTAAAACATGATGTTAAGTACTGAAATTCGGAACAGGATATTCATTATTCACAACCCTTACCAGGAAGTTAAATGTATTCATTTGAAATATGATGCAAAATCAAAATATTTGCATAGGGCATAGGGCGTGGGGGGCGTTGGTGGAATAACCCTGAAACCAGGAAGCACTTGGGAGGAGCGGGTGGTGCAAATATGACGGAGGACATCTCTTTGATTTCAATATTGGGCCTTTTACTAGTATTTTTTTCATCTACAGGTAAGTTTTATATATACGTCTAATATTTATCTTTCATGAAATACCGATCAACAGCACACCGATATTACTTCTGTCTTCTTAAGATGGCACGATTACTGTTCTGATTATAGTCATGGAATTGTTATATCCTGTACTCTATAAACTACTTATTGAGGATGGGGTTCGTGAGACTGAGTACATATGTACTTAGACTGGAATGTACCTTTACAATATCAGAAATCAATCGACAGTAATTTGGAATGCGTATGTATCTATATTTACAAACTGTGTTGCCTTTGCCTATATATCATTACTCAGATAACATGTATGATGGTTTTTTAATCAATCGCTTAGATGACACTGATTTAAATCAGGCTATTGTGACGTCATTTCTGACGCCATGTTGGACTACGTTACGTCAACGCTTTGCACTCCGCCTCAGATAACTTGTATAATGACTTTGAGTCAATAGCACAGATGATTTTGATTTAAATCAGGCTCTTCCAGTAAGGAAGCACATACGGAAAAAGGGAGAACGTTTACCAACTATATCCTAAGGAAATAGATACAGGCATATTTTAAAAGGATCCGTGATGCAAATATAAGTATTGAACTGTTACCAGATGTAGTATACGCTATAACGCCCTAACTGGCGACATGATTATTCAGCTGTCACCCAAATTGTCTTCTTGTGGACTGTATACTGCATCTGATAACAGTTAAATGTTTAAATGTATATTCACAGTATTGTAAATGAAATAATCTTCCTAGCAAGTACACAACGTATATTCAACGTTAAGATGAAGTTTGTATTCGGTTGTGACGTTGATAAATGTTGAATCAACGTTGATTCAACGTATATTTTTTTCAACGTTGAAATGTTGATGTCTTATGACGCTGAAACAACGTTGATAATTTTGATTTTTATCAATCTTAATTGCATTGCTGAATACCAAATTTAAATCAAAGTCGATTCAATGACCTGTCTTCAATTATTAGTGATATCATATAGTGTCAAAACATTGTAAAACACAACATATTACTATGAAATAGATTATAGTTGACTATTACATGATATTGTAACATACGTTATTTGATATATATATACACAATTCATTTAATATAGCACAAAAAATAATAGAATCATATATGATGCGTAAACATTACATAAATACAGTATGTAACAACGAAACACATTATAAATTAATATAACACTGTATCACAGCATAATATTAGATTTTAGTACAAAGATTTACCATCGCAATGTAAATGATAATACATTGTAATTTAAAAAAAATATATTTTATTTGAGGGTCACCCATACTTTACATCATACACAATTTACGAAATAAAAATACACCAATGCAAAACATGCCTAGCCATATTTTGCTAATGAGACACTAAAATTACATAAGATATAAAAAACACATCTCCAAACAACGGAATCGTCATTAACTGTAAATTGAATTAAAATTTAATTTCAAATGGATTCGTCACTTATGCCATATGGCTAATAAATTCGGTGGCAATTCCAGCCTGATCAATTATCCCGAGAGTCCAGTTTCTGTGTAAATATGAAAATGTTGCGATGATAGTTCTAAAACAAATCTATTATAAGACGGTAAACAAAAACCTGCCTGAAGGGAAATGAGCTTATGCGTCGGCGCCGGTTCGCCCGTCAACCTTTCCTATAGATTCCTACTACATTGTTCATGTAGGCATGAACCACATAGCAGATTTGCTTTTGACTTCACTGTAATGTATGCTGTTCTTATGCTGATCCAGAATTTCATATGGAAAAAGAGAGGGAAGACGTATTCTACTATCCTAATGTTATTCAATCTCTTCAATTTCCTTCTGCACTTCTTATCTGATCAAACATATTGAAAAAGGGTTGGGGATGGGTTAGTGCATAATGTAATAAACATTCATTTACAACACGGAAGAAAAAAAAATGTGTTTGTAGAGGAAGAAATACGTACGATGGAAAGGTGTTGCCTACGTCACGTGTCAAATTCATCCACCCAACATCAATATTAATGACAATCGCGCCGTTGACACGTACATGTATATATGATACGTAACACATATATAAATGAACCATCCATAGACCGTCTGTGTTTATATTTACACCTCTTCCTTCTTGAGCTATGTAAACTCTGACCTCAAATATATTATCGTATACGCAACGAAAAAAAGGTGAATTAATATTTTTTTAATAAATTTTCAGAACGATCTTTAGCTGTAGCTTGCATAGTTTTTTGAGCATATTCGGGGATATATAAAAAAGTTATAATATTTTTACACGATTGAACCGTAATATTTACTCTATAGTAATTTCGTTATTTCGTGTTAATTTACTTCATATCTTACAAATGTCATTTAATGCAAAAAAAAAAAAAAAGTGGGGAAAAAATATGAACAAAGGGAATATTTACACGGAGACCTTTGAATGTGACCAGATGAGTGTCTTCTGCTTCATTGCCAACACAGGCCAACATCAAAGTAAATTCCACTTCCACAACGTGGGAGCTGAATATGTGAATATTCCAGAACAGTTTTCAATTAGTTAAATATGGCATTAATCAATCTTGCTTTTATTCTTCATCAACCTGCTCTTCTCGAATCCCTGTGCCGTGAGTTTGTTCGTCAGCAACCGACATAGACACACAAATTTGGATATCAATTGCGATGTGTTAACACCATAGTTCACGATCGGGGAATCGCAATCATCACACGAATCGTATAGCTTAGCAATAAGCTGTCCATGTTGGTGATGTGATATTGCAAGATCGAAGTAAGCAGCTGATGTAGACGAGTCTATCGGGTTCTTGCTATTATATTCAGAAGGGTATTTGCTATCGACTTTGTCAGCAAAAATCTTGTGAATTATAGGCATCGATAAACCTGAAGATGAAATGAAAAGATTTGGCAAGGTTTTCATCACCTGTACTGAAACATTCCCGCCGACAAATTCAGCCTCGCATATAAACAAAAGCTAGTCAGATAAGAGTGGGACCAGTTTGTTCACATAGGTATGCTAACAATCAAAGATATTGTCAACCAGGAATTAGGGCTTTCGTACTATATCTTTCTAAACAGATTTCGTCCTTATAGCTCAAAATCGTCGCCCACCTTTCTTCGTATATTCATTCAGTATGGTATGAATTATGTTATCATAGAGTTCATGGTGGAAAAGTAACGTGTTCTGATAGAGAAAACATTAATAATACTCACTCCACTACCTTAAAACTATCTGTGGAAAGGAAACGTTTTGTCAGCTTGACTAAAATTTTGTCAGTTAATTCTGAATTGAAAACCATACTGTAAAACACTTTTATAATAGAAAAAAATATATACAAAAATATCAACATTTCTTTGTAAAAGTGAAAGGTTCAAACTGATACGAATATTATGTATCTTAGATCTTATATTTCCCTGTTAACGATATCATTCCAATGTCGCTACACCTAAATTTAATTTAAAAAAAACAGCAATAAGGAAATGTTGTCAGATGCATATATGTTCTTATTCAAGAACAGTAAATACTGTAGAGATAATAGGGTTTAGAACGTATAAATTATCCACGGGATTTCTTTAATATGGATAGTTCCCGTAAACAGATATACAGTACTGTTTGTGTAAATCTGAGATTTAGATCAAAACCACATAAAAATGCATGATAGCAATTCTTAACATCCCTATACCATACATCTAGCAAAACCCAAGAAAGTTTCATCTATTCAGAACCTGAAATAGAGCCGATTGGCTATGGTTCTATTGTTCTAGGAGGACGCAACAGCTGTATGATGCAGCTTATTTAATTTTTTCGGCAAACTGTATCAATTGCTAAATTTGTAAGGCGCAGCATGTGTGTGTGTTACGTCACCTGCATAAAATGATCGGAAGTCAGGGGCGTAGCTGGAGGTATTTCAATGTGTAAGCCCTGTGAGCGTTTATTAGCATTTAATTCAAATGGTGCCATTTGGTCGTATCGTTATACAAATCATTGATGTAAAAATGAAATAAGATGATATTATGTCTTGAAAACAAAATTAAAATACATATATTTCGCAAGTCATTTCCTCGTTAGTAAGTAATAACAGAGGCATAAAAGCCATCTGAGTTACATACACGTCTCTGTCCTGTCAATAAGTATCTATGATGTAATGTGATTTTGCCGCTGTCAACCCAGGCACAGCTGTGGTTAGAAAACTCGCTTATTTTCTTAAGCATAATTTCGCATAGTTTAACAGGCTCGTCGTCAATTATTTTGCTGTCATTATGTTCGAACTGACCGAAAAGTAAATATCCAAAAAATCATATAACGTCATAAAGACGTCATTGGTTATAGCGTTACAATCGTGTCATGACATTGTGTAATACCATCTTCATGACATTGGTCGTATGACATCACTGAATTGGTCAGTTATGTGATTGAAACCACATATGACATATGATGATACTAATAACAAACTTTCTGCAGCATGATTTGTTAATCTGACGTGTCAACATTATCTTTGGACTGAAAAATATTAGTCGCATTATGAAATTTCTTGACTTTTGGAAAAATGATGTGCAAGCACGGGCTTATGTGCTTACATGGCAACTACGCCCCTGGAAGTCGCTACTAAGCTAAACGATAAACGTGACGATTCCAATTTTCCGATCGTTAATTTTCAAGTTTTTGATAGTAACACCCCTGTTTCTCTAACCTGGTGTTTACATGTCGCAGTTGATTCGTTATTCTAGGACTTGCTCTAAAGATAGATAGTTTTATGACCGATCGATTGTTAACAAACTAACTTGTTACACAGGATTCGCGTGATGCAGGTTGATCAGAACTACGAGCATGTTTTATGGTCGTCATATTTGTCTCATTGAGAACTCGTTTGTATGTTTGTGTGATATGAGGATGAATGTTTTTGATTATGCACATTAATGTGGTTACTTATTGTATTTGGGAATGAAGACTCAGTTTTCACTGAGGGCTTGATGTTACTTGGATGTGTCCAAGATTTACATGGCAGGTGTCGTGGGTGAAGCAGAATGCGCCCAATCTCCGGGAACAACTAATTAGCTTGTACTTTTATAAGGGTATGCGTGTAAATGTTCTTTTTTTTCATATTTTGCACCTAGTTTAATCGATTTTGAGTATGAAGAGTTGGCCGTTTTCCTATAAGATTAATGTGAAGAAAATTAAAACGAATACAGATTAATTGATTATAAAAATGATAAAAGGAAGTAACATTAATTATAAATCGTTTTTCACTTGATACTGACCACGATTAAGCTAACTATTCTTTTGTATGTTTAGCAATATACCCACCAAACATGTTAATAAGAAAGACTTTGGCGTTGTTGGAAATTTACACTTATATGCAAATTATACAACAACTTCCTTAACGAAATAAGTGTTACTTAAACCGGATGAATATCTTTCAAATAAACATTTTCTGTACATATGTACTTCATACTTTTTGTCTTTTTGTTTTTGTTTGTTTGTCGTTGCGCAGCTATTATTGTTTGTTGTTTTGTTGCTGTTTTTTGTGATTAGGAGATGAAGGGTGGGGGAAATGTCTATATCTATATATATTTGTTTACACGCAATCGACATTATGTATAGTTACCAGGAAATTGTAAATAAGAACTTTTCCTTCCTTGTTCGCCTATGTAAGATAAACGTGTCCCATGTGGGATAACTCTTCCTCCCACACTTTACAGGTTCATTCCCATTTTTTGTTTGGGAAAAGAAAAACTTTCTTTTATCGGAGTAGGGAAAAGACGGCTCACATGCGCTATTATTATGAAACGTCACTATCGCGTCATCTCTTTATGCAGTGACCCTGAGGAAACGTCACCAATTTCGTCACACATTGCATCCGCCATTGATGATAGCGCAATGCATCGAGTTCACATTACAACAGCTTATATACGTTAAAAAGTGTAGTAGAACAGTAATTAATCACCCCTGTATGATGCAGACAGAGAAATCACAGCTCTCGGGATAAAATTTATGAATTATAGCTAGCACTCGGGCTCAGTTTTATAAATCTTACCTTCGGGTTGAGAGTTCTCCGTCTACATCAAACAGAGGTGATAGATGTTATTAGTCCCAAATAGGTGCACTCCGTCACCTAAGTTCAAGGACTACTTTTTTATTGTTGTACATTATTGTTATCTTTGCAATTTGACAGTCAACGTATTTTTCGTAGTATACCTTTGTTATACCATAGTTTCTCTCATCATTCCGAATATCTGATTGCTTTAATTGTCATGATCAGTTATCGAGATAAAATGCTAAATTTATATACGACTTGGTCATGTTGGATCGATTGTGCGGGAAAAAATTGACGTCATAAATTAGGTATGTGGGATCGGGAAGGATTTGGGTTAGAGCCTCGGCAAGCCTCTGTTCTAACCTTACGTTTTACAACCTCGGGTGGAATTTCATTTGTTCTGCTCTAATTGATTTATTAGCCATAGTAAAACTGTGTATTAAGGAGCCTGTTGTACATGCACCGCCAGTAACTTTCATAATAAATCAATCAATTATATTGCATACTCGTACTTTCAAAACGATTTTCCTGCATTTGTTTGCGAAAACATAAACATTACGTGTCACTAAAGTGCAGTTATTACATTCATAACTTATTATTTATGTTTTTCTTGTCAAAAAGTTAAATGGATAAATAAATTCTCGTGTATTTATTAGAAGGAAACATGTTACTCACACGCATTAAACTTGTCAGGAATATATATGTTCAAATAACTGTGTTTGACATCTTTAACGTTAAATGTACACATACAAACCCATAAAAATGATATCAGGCATTATACTAACTAAAGTACATGTATATAGCAGATAACTATAAAATAATACATTTATGAGTACTTTTAACACTAACATACACGTATTCAACTTTTCCAGGAGCGGTAACATTATCGGGATCTTCTGAGTACGCCGTCGTTGGAAGTCCTTTTACTTTAACATGTGACGTTCCAGATGGCGCCAACAATGTTACATTCTACAGAACTCTTCCATTGATGATAAGCAGCATTAGAGTGGTGAATTCGAATTGCGTCTTATACAATCAATCACTTACCCTTCCTTGTGAAGATACTTTATGTGCATGTGAGCCTTCAGCAGCTGACCAGGGCAGATCGTTCAACTTGACGATCACACCAACAACACAGGATCATTCCTCAATTTGGTTTTGTGTTGGATACACATCAGGGAGCAGTAACAACACAGCTTACAGCCCATCTTACATTCTTCAAGAAGCGAGTAAGTAATATGCACCAAAATGAATGGTGGACGCCAATTAATTAGGTTCAGTGACATACACTTGTACCTGTTATCTAGTAACCTCAAAGTCGCGTAACGGTAACACGATTTGTTTGGAAATTATAGTTTCACGTCTGGAAATTTCATTTTAACGTTTTTTTCCCCATTTCTTTTGTTCCATTTTTGGTACTCTTACTTAGCTGCATACGGTTCTATTTCCCTTCTGGAGAAGGAAATTTGTGATCATGATTTTTATTTAACAAGTCAGAAGGCATGCAGCAAGTCATTTTGGACGTCTCCTTGGTTTAAGACATATCGATAGTATTGGCATTTTATGTTTTGATAGTGATGTAATAAGGTGTTTTGTCTACACCATGCAAACTATATTCAAAGTCTACAATAGAATGCAAAGGCGACCCAAACTTTAACGAAAAAGGGAAAAGGACAAAAACAAAGAAGATATACTAGAAACTCCCCATGTCAATTTGTTAAACTCTGTGAACAATCGGCAACATTTTATTAAAGTTTGAGCAATATCAAGATGACAGTTGATTAGGTCCTAGGGTAGGTAACTATGTCATGGTGGCAGTTGATTACATGTGAGGCCTAGGGTAGATAACCGTGTCATGGTTACAGCTGATTGAGGCCTAGAGCAGGTAACCGTGTCATGGTGACAGTTGATTACATGTGAGGCCTAGGGTAGCTAACAGAGTCATGGTTACAGCTGTTGAGGCCTAGGGTAGCTAACTGTGTCATGGTTAAAGCTGATTGCATGTGGGACCTAGGGTAGATGACCGTGTCATGGTTACAGTTAATTAAGACCTAGGGTAGCTAACTGTGTCATGGTGACAATTGATTGAGACCCAGGGTAGGTAACCGTGTCATGGTGATAGTTGATTTAGGCCTGGGGTAGATAACCGTGTCATGATGACAGTTGATTGATACCAAGGGTAGGTAACCGTGTCATGATGACAGTTGATTGATACCAAGGGTATGTAACCGTGTCATGGTGACAGTTGATTGAAGCCTAGGGTAGATAACCGTGTCATGATGACAGTTGATTGATACCAAGGGTAGATAACCGTGTCATGATGACAGTTGATTGATACCAAGGGTAGGTAACCGTGTCATGATGACAGTTGATTGATACCAAGGGTAGGTAACCGTGTCATGGTGACAGTTGATTGAAGCCTAGGGTATGTAACCGTGTCATGGTGACAGTTGATTGAGGCCTAGGGTAGGTAACCGTGTCATGGTGACAGTTGATTGAGGCCTAGGGTAGGTAACTACGTCATGGTGACAGTTGATTGAGACCTAGGGTAGGTAACCGTGTCATGGTGACAGTTGATTAAGGCCTAGGGTAGATAACCGTGTCATGATGACAGCTGAATGTGGCCTAGGGTAGGTAATCGTGTCATGGTGACAGTTGATTTTGGCCTAGGGTAGATAACTATGTCATGGGGACAGTTGATTGAAGCCTAGGGTATGTAACCGTGTCATGGTGACAGTTGATTGAAGCCTAGGGTATGTAACCGTGTCATGGTGACAGTTGATTGAAGCCTAGGGTAGATAACCGTGTCATGGTGACAGTTGATTGAAGCCTAGGGTAGGTAACCGTGTCATGGTGACAGTTGATTGAGGCCTGGGGTAGATAACCGTGTCATGGTGACAGTTGATTGAGGCCTAGGGTAGGTAACGTGTCATGGTGACAGTTGATTGAGGCCTAGAGTAGGTAACTATGCCATGGTGACAGTTGATTGAGACCTAGGGTAGGTAACCGTGTCATGGTGACAGTTGATTAAGGCCTGAGGTAGATAACCGTGTCATTATGACAGTTGAATGTGGCCTAGGGTAGATAACCGTGTCATGGTGACAGTTGATTTTGGCCTAGGGTAGATAACTATGTCATGGTGACAGTTGATTGAAGCCTAGGGTATGTAACCGTGTCATGGTGACAGTTGATTGAAGCCTAGGGTATGTAACCGTGTCATGGTGACAGTTGATTGAAGCCTAGGGTAGATAACCGTGTCATGGTGACAGTTGATTGAAGCCTAGGTTAGGTAACCGTGTCATGGTGACAGTTGATTAAGGCCTGGGTTAGATAACCGTGTCATGATGACAGTTGAATGTGGCCTAGGGTAGGAAACCGTGTCATGGTGACAGTTGATTGAGGCCTGGGGTAGGTAACGTGTCATGGTGACAGTTGATTGAGGCCTAGGGTAGGTAACTATGTCATGGTGACAGTTGATTAAGACCTAGGGTAGGTAACCGTGTCATGGTGACAGTTGATTGAGACCTAGGGTAGGTAACGTGTCATGGTGACAGTTGATTGAGGCCTAGGGTAGGTAACTATGTCATGGTGACAGTTGATTGAGACCTAGGGTAGGTAACCGTGTCATTATGACAGTTGATTAAGGTCTGAGGTAGATAACCGTGTCATTATGACAGTTGAATGTGGCCTAGGGTAGGTAACCGTGTCATGGTGACAGTTGATTTTGGCCTAGGGTAGATAACTATGTCATGGTGACAGTTGATTGAAGCCTAGGGTATGTAACCGTGTCATGGTGACAGTTGATTTAGGCCTAGGGTAGGTAACCGTGTCATGATGACAGTTGATTTAGGCCTAGGGTAGGTAACCGTGTCATGATGACAGTTGATTTAGGCCTAGGGTAGATAACCGTGTCATAATGATAGTTGATTGAGATTAAGGGTAGGTAACCGTGTCATGGTGACAGTTGATTAAGACCTAGGGTAGATAATCGTGTCATGGTGACAGTTGATTGAGAACAAGGGTAGATAACCGTGTCATGATGATAGTTGATTGAGAACAAGGGTAGGTAACCGTGTCATGATGGCTGTTGATTAAAGCCTGGGGTATGTAACAGTGTCATAGTGACAGTTGATAAAGGCCTAGGGTAGGTAACCGTGTTATGATGACAGTTGATTTAGGCCTAGGGTAGGTAACCGTGTCATGATGACAGTTGATTTAGGCCTAGGGTAGGTAACCGTGTCATGGTGACAGTTGATTGAGACCTAGGGTATGTAACCGTGTCATGGTGACAGTTGATTGAAGCCTAGGGTATGTAACCGTGTCATGGTGACAGTTGATTGAAGCCTAGGGTAGGTAACCGTGTCATGGTGACAGTTGATTGAGGCCTTGGGTAGATAACCGTGTCATGGTGACAGTTGATTGAGGCCTAGGGTAGGTAACGTGTCATGGTGACAGTTGATTGAGGCCTAGGGTAGGTAACTATGTCATGGTGACAGTTGATTGAGACCTAGGGTAGGTAACCGTGTCATTATGACAGTTGATTAAGGTCTGAGGTAGATAACCGTGTCATTATGACAGTTGAATGTGGCCTAGGGTAGGTAACCGTGTCATGGTGACATTTGATTTTGGCCTAGGGTAGATAACTATGTCATGGTGACAGTTGATTGAAGCCTAGGGTATGTAACCGTTTCATGGTGACAGTTGATTTAGGCCTAGGGTAGGTAACCGTGTCATGGTGACAGTTGATTTAGGCCTAGGGTAGGTAACCGTGTCATGATGACAGTTGATTTAGGCCTAGGGTAGGTAACCGTGTCATGGTGACAGTTGATTGAAGCCTAGGGTATGTAACCGTGTCATGGTGACAGTTGATTGAAGCCTAGGGTAGATAACCGTGTCATGGTGACAGTTGATTGAAGCCTAGGGTAGGTAACCGTGTCATGGTGACAGTTGATTGAGGCCTGGGGTAGATAACCGTGTCATGGTGACAGTTGATTTAGGCCTAGGGTAGGTAACGTGTCATGGTGACAGTTGATTGAGGCCTAGGGTAGGTAACTATGTCATGGTGACAGTTGATTGAGACCTAGGGTAGGTAACCGTGTCATGATGACAGTTGATTAAGGCCTGAAGTAGATAACCGTGTCATTATGACAGTTGAATGTGGCCTAGGGTAGGTAACCGTGTCATGGTGACAGTTGATTTTGGCCTAGGGTAGATCACTATGTCATGGTGACAGTTGATTGAAGCCTAGAGTAGGTAACCGTGTCATGGTGACAGTTGATTGAAGCCTAGGGTATGTAACCGTGTCATGGTGACAGTTGATTGAAGCCTAGGGTAGGTAACCGTGTCATTATGACAGTTGATTAAGGTCTGAGGTAGATAACCGTGTCATTATGACAGTTGAATGTGGCCTAGGGTAGGTAACCGTGTCATGGTGACAGTTGATTTTGGCCTAGGGTAGATAACTATGTCATGGTGACAGTTGATTGAAGCCTAGAGTAGGTAACCGTGTCATGGTGACAGTTGATTGAAGCCTAGGGTATGTAACCGTGTCATGGTGACAGTTGATTGAAGCCTAGGGTAGGTAACCGTGTCATTATGACAGTTGATTAAGGCCTGGGTTAGATAACCGTGTCATGATGACAGTTGAATGTGGCCTAGGGTAGGTAACCTTGTCATGGTGACAGTTGATTGAGGCCTGGGGTAGGTAACGTGTCATGGTGACAGTTGATTGAGGCCTAGGGTAGGTAACTATGTCATGGTAAAAGTTGATTGAGACCTAGGGTAGGTAACCGTGTCATGGTGACAGTTGATTAAGGCCTAGGGTAGGTAACCGTGTCATGGTGACAGTTGATTAAGGCCTGAGGTAGATAACCGTGTCATTATGACAGTTGAATGTGGCCTAGGGTAGGTAACCGTGTCATGGTGACAGTTGATTGAGACCTAGGGTAGGTAACCGTGTCATGGTGACAGTTGATTGAGACCTAGGGTAGGTAACCGTGTCATGGTGACAGTTGATTGAGACCTAGGGTAGGTAACCGTGTCATGGTGACAGTTGATTTTGGCCTAGGGTAGATAACTATGTCATGGTGACAGTTGATTGAAGCCTAGGGTATGTAACCGTGTCATGGTGACAGTTGATTGAAGCCTAGGGTATGTAACCGTGTCATGGTGAATGTTGATTGAAGCCTAGGGTAGATAACCGTGTCATGGTGACAGTTGATTGAAGCCTAGGTTAGGTAACCGTGTCATGGTGACAGTTGATTGAGACCTAGGGTAGGTAACCGTGTCATTATGACAGTTGATTAAGGTCTGAGGTAGATAACCGTGTCATTATGACAGTTGAATGTGGCCTAGGGTAGGTAACCGTGTCATGGTGACAGTTGATTTTGGCCTAGGGTAGATAACTATGTAATGGTGACAGTTGATTGAAGCCTAGGGTATGTAACCGTGTCATGGTGACAGTTGATTTAGGCCTAGGGTAGGTAACCGTGTCATGATGACAGTTGATTTAGGCCTAGGGTAGGTAACCGTGTCATGATGACAGTTGATTTAGGCCTAGGGTAGATAACCGTGTCATAATGATAGTTGATTGAGATTAAGGGTAGGTAACCGTGTCATGGTGACAGTTGATTAAGACCTAGGGTAGATAATCGTGTCATGGTGACAGTTGATTGAGAACAAGGGTAGATAACCGTGTCATGATGATAGTTGATTGAGAACAAGGGTAGGTAACCGTGTCATGATGGCTGTTGATTAAAGCCTGGGGTATGTAACAGTGTCATAGTGACAGTTGATTAAGGCCTAGGGTAGGTAACCGTGTTATGATGACAGTTGATTTAGGCCTAGGGTAGGTAACCGTGTCATGATGACAGTTGATTTAGGCCTAGGGTAGGTAACCGTGTCATGGTGACAGTTGATTGAAGCCTAGGGTATGTAACCGTGTCATGGTGACAGTTGATTGAAGCCTAGGGTAGATAACCGTGTCATGGTGACAGTTGATTGAAGCCTAGGGTAGGTAACCGTGTCATGGTGACAGTTGATTGAGGCCTGGAATGGATAACCGTGTCATAGTGACAGTTGATTGAGACCTAGGGTAGATAACCGTGTCATGGTGACAGTTGATTTAGGCCTAGGGTAGGTAACCGTGTCATGGTGACAGTTGATTTAGGCCTAGGGTAGGTAACGTGTCATGGTGACAGTTGATTGAGGCCTAGGGTAGGTAACTATGTCATGGTGACAGTTGATTGAGACCTAGGGTATGTAACCGTGTCATGATGACAGTTGATTAAGGCCTGAGGTAGATAACCGTGTCATTATGACAGTTGAATGTGGCCTGGGGTAGGTAACCGTGTCATGGTGACAGTTGATTTTGGCCTAGGGTAGATAACTATGTCATGGTGACAGTTGATTGAAGCCTAGGGTATGTAACCGTGTCATGGTGACAGTTGATTGAAGCCTAGGGTATGTAACCGTGTCATGGTGACAGTTGATTGAAGCCTAGGGTAGATAACCGTGTCATGGTGACAGTTGATTGAAGCCTAGGTTAGGTAACCGTGTCATGGTGACAGTTGATTAAGGCCTGGGTTAGATAACCGTGTCATGATGACAGTTGAATGTGGCCTAGGGTAGGTAACCGTGTCATGGTGACAGTTGATTGAGGCCTGGGGTAGGTAACGTGTCATGGTGACAGTTGATTGAGGCCTAGGGTAGGTAACTATGTCATGGTGACAGTTGATTGAGACCTAGGGTAGGTAACCGTGCCATGGTGACAGTTGATTAAGGCCTAGGGTAGGTAACCGTGTCATGGTGACAGTTGATTAAGGCCTGAGGTAGATAACCGTGTCATGATGACAGTTGATTTTGGCCTAGGGTAGATAACTATGTCATGGGGACAGTTGATTTAGGCCTGGGTTAGATAACCGTGTCATGATGACAGTTGAATGTGGCCTAGGGTAGATAACCGTGTCATGGTGACAGTTGATTGAGACCTAGGGTAGGTAACCGTGCCATGGTGACAGTTGATTAAGGCCTAGGGTAGGTAACCGTGTCATGGTGACAGTTGATTGAGGCCTTGGGTAGATAACCGTGTCATGGTGACAGTTGATTGAAGCCTAGGGTATGTAACCGTGTCATGGTGAATGTTGATTGAAGCCTAGGGTAGATAACCGTGTCATGGTGACAGTTGATTGAAGCCTAGGTTAGGTAACCATGTCATGGTGACAGTTGATTTAGGCCTGGGTTAGATAACCGTGTCATGATGACAGTTGAATGTGGCCTAGGGTAGGTAACCGTGTCATGGTGACAGTTGATTGAGGCCTGGGGTAGATAACCGTGTCATGGTGACAGTTGATTGAAGCCTAGGGTATATAACCGTGTCCTGGTGACAGTTAATTGAAGCCTAGGGTATGTAACCGTGTCATGGTGACAGTTGATTGAAGCCTAGGGTAGGTAACCGTGTCATGGTGACAGTTGATTGAGGCCTAGGGAGGTACTGTGTCATGGTGACAGTTGATTGAGGCCTAGGGAGGTAACCGTGTCATGGTGACAGTTGATTTAGGCCTAGGGAGGTAACCGTGTCATGGTGACAGTTGATTGAGACCAAGGGTAGGTAACCGTGTCATGATGGCAGTTGATTTTGGCCTTGGGTAGGTAACCATGTCATGGTGACAGTTGATTGAGGCCTAGGGTAGGTGACCGTGTCATGGTGACAGTTGATTAAGGCCTAGGGTAGGTAACCGTGTCATGGTGACGTTTGATTCAGACCTAGGGTAGATAACCGTGTCATGATGACAGTTGATGAAGGCCTTGGGTAGGTAACCGTATCATGGTGACAGTTGATTGAGAACAAGTGTATATAACCGTGTCATGATGATAGTTGATTGAGAACTAGGGTAGGTAACCGTGTCATGAAGGCTGTTGATTAAGGCCTGGGGTATGTTACAGTGTCATAGTGACAGTTGATTAAGGCCTAGGGTATGTAACCGTGTTATGATGACAGTTGATTTAGGCCTAGGGTAGGTAACCGTGTCATGATGACAGTTGATTTAGGCCTAGGGTAGGTAACCGTGTCATGATGACAGTTGATTTAGGCCTAGGGTAGATAACCGTGTCATAATGATAGTTGATTGAGATTAAGGGTAGGTAATCGTGTCATGGTGACAGTTGATTAAGACCTAGGGTATGTAACCGTGTCATGGTGACAGTTGATTAAGACCTAGGGTAGGTAATCGTGTCATGGTGGCAGCTGATAAAGGCCTGGGGTATGTAACCGTGTCATGGTGACAGTTGATTAAGGCCTAGGGTAGGTAACCGTGTTATGATGACAGTTGATTTAGGCCTAGGGTAGTGGGTAACCGTGTTGATGACATTTGATTTAAGCCTGGGGTAGGTAACCGTGTCTTGATGACAGTTGATAAAGGCCTAGGGAAAGTAACCGTGTCATGATGACAGTTGATTTAGGCCTGGGGTAGGTAACCGTGTCTTGATGACAGTTGATTTAAGCCTGGGGTAGGTAATCGTGTCATGATGATAGTTGATTGAGGCCTAGGGTCTGAACTATGTTATTGTGACAGTTGATTGAAGCCAAGGGTAAATGACCGTGGCATGGTGACAGTCGAATGAAGTATAGGGAAGGTACAACAAGATCTGTTAAACCCTGAATATTTTATTTCTATTGACATGAGGAGAGGGAATAATTTGGCTAACAGTCTTATGATTTAATTTCAATAGCCCTTGGATTGCGTCAGGGGTACCACTTATGATTTGGAATGACATTTGTTAAACCACTTTATTCTAAAACTATTGTATACATACTTTATCATATGAATTGTCTGATTCTTTAACAAATACAATATTTGGTATCCTGTACCATGTGAAGTTTCTCTAAAGTATACAATTGAGTTTTTGATTCTGTTATATCGGAGGTACGGTGTTCTATTGGTTGCGAGTTCGAATCTCGATCACGGCACTTGTGTTGTATCCTTGAGCAAGATTCTTCACTCTGCTGTTTCCAGTCTGCTAAGCTGTAAATAAATACGTAGTTAGGCATTGCTAGAAATTGCAGAATGCTAGCTGTGAGCGCCGAAATGGCAGCAGCGGTTTTATGCTCCCCTGGGAGTTGAGAACAATACTGGCTGGTTGCATAAGGCCCTGTAACCACGGATGATAACTTGCGAACCGCTTTGAGACGAACTAGGCTGTAATATAACAGTATATAAGAACCTCGAAGTTGTGTTATTACTATTCTGTTAAATCATGTGAGTGTCTTGTAGAAGGTCCCGGAGCAGATTTATCCATCAGCCCGTCCAGTACAAGATACACTAGGGATGAGGGTGACATCTTACCCGATATAACCTGTACAGCTGACTGTAGACCAAGGTGTTCATATGTGTGGACAAAGCCAGACAACACTGATATCACGTCGTCGGTATTGGCACTGAGAGGACTTAGCCGAGCAGAGGATGGGACATACAGATGTACAGCACGGAATGAATACGGAACGAACTCGATCACGGTCACCGTGGTAGTCAATTGTAAGCATTATTTATGTAGAACCTTTGATAATGAAAGGAAGTGGTGACTTCTTGATATCTTTAACTCAGTTACTTTATAAATATGTTTCCACACATTACCCTGTATTACTCCACTCTCAGACCATTGTATATACACGTGATGAGTGTTGGATAAATATATGCTTTAGACCACCAGTGGCATATGACCTTCCAGACATTTGATTGGTTGAGAAGTTGAACTTTGACCGGAAATACGTGGTTTAATGCCAGGTGCGGATTGTTGAAGTCGTCATCGATTGTTGACGTGGTCACAATTTGGCGGGAAGATGTAGACGAGATGATGTGTTTTCGCGGAAATATTCCGCTGTTCACTCAAGAAAACATCACTTAATGTTATTGTGGTAGAAACAGGTCACACTACTCGTGGTTATTGGATATGGAACTTATTTCACTCTCGTTTGTTACTTTTTAAAAAACACTCTCTAAAGGTCGAGTCTTTTGTAACTTTTAAAAACTAATTGACGAGAGTGAAATACATTCCATATCCAGCAACTATCGTTGTGTAGCCTCTATTTAATTAAAAGGAATTTCAAATTGACTATTCGTTGTTACAAATTTAACACTTTCATTAATGTTTACCAGATATAATTCAATCATGAAACCCGGCGTCACTTTAGCCAAGAAAAAGCTAAATCCTCAATTAATCTGTGATGTAGGGATAGAAAGCTGTAAATATAATATTAATATTTTTTTAAAAATAAGGAAGTTGGCTGTATAAATACTATTGTCGCAAACTGATTTAAAAAAAAATGTGTTTTGTTCACTAGTAATTCGAACACAGCTGTTTACGAATATAGTCTAAAACAAACGTTTAAGCACTAAAACACAAGCATTTGAATAGGTTATCGAGAAAGCAACTTAGTTTATGTATATGAGATTAATTTTATATACGTGTGTTTGTTACCTAGGAGCGAATTTGTTGTTTGTGTTTGTCAACATGAGTATATGACAACATATCACCTTAAAGATAGCCTGAAATGTAAGCCATGTTTGTTTTTTCCTATATATTTCTGAAGTCAAGGTAAACCATATTTAAACATAGTCAAAACAGGATATTGTCCTTCATTGTATCGCATTTACCCTTCTATAAATTGCATGATGTTTTGATAGTTCTTTAGTGAGAGGGCCAATATTTGATGATAGAAAATAAAAGATCACATGTTATGACGGTGAGAAATCCCAAGGACGAATATTGAGAATGGGCACATATTTTCTAATAACATTGCACAGTAAGTCAATGTTGTTTTGGTTGTTATAACATTAAGATTTCATTCAAAATAAGAATACTTTACAT
Source organism: Mimachlamys varia (assembly GCA_947623455.1). Taxonomy (NCBI): domain Eukaryota; kingdom Metazoa; phylum Mollusca; class Bivalvia; order Pectinida; family Pectinidae; genus Mimachlamys; species Mimachlamys varia. Next base: position 24,211,632 of record OX392538.1, read on the forward strand.
ATCTACATTTTGATTTATCCGATATGGTGTAGCACGCACTGTAAGTTTTAAAATCGCGAGTTTTTTCAGACGGTCCAGGCGCATCTGTAGCCCTAAGCCCTTCTACTAACTTATACATCAGGAATGAGGGAGACATCCTACCAGATATAACATGTACAGCTGATTGTAGACCTAGCTGTTTATTTGTCTGGACAAAGCCGAACAACAGCAACTTCACTACCTCACCATTGTTGTCACTTGGACAGCTAAGTAGGACAGAACACGGACATTACATCTGTAATGCATGGAATGGAGTCGGCAGTGCCACACGAGAAATCAACGTTACTGTACAGTGTAAGGAACATGTCAGCCCAAAACAATACTCGTTATTCTCTGAAGTATATACATGTATGATGCTTCATCAACCAAAAGAGACCTTTCATAAGCTGAAACAGACGCATGTCAAAGCAGAATGGTGCATAATTATGTAGCAATCACTTTAGAAGTTAAGCTACAATGGAATTAATTATTATCCTCCCTATATTAATTGTTTTCAGATGCATATCCTCTGACACTAACTAGATATTGATTACTTTCTTTTCACATGAATACTGTATTTGTAGGAACATCATATTTAAACATAGTCAGATTTAGTCAAGCTCTTTGTTGCCCCGCATTCCTCCCTTAATATTACTATAACTGAAATTTCTTTTCACAAGGACACTGTATTCGAAGGAACACCATATTTAAAAATATTTAGATTTAGACCAGCTCTTCGTTGCCCCGCATAACCCCCTATATATTTCTAAAATGAATAATTAAAGCTAGTTTCGATTTTGCCTTTTGTTATGTGGCCAAGTTTTGATTACAACAAACTATACATTAATGTTACATTACAAAAATAAAACGTGGGTATAGCAATGGCATGGGCGAAACTTGGTATACCTGTGAAAGATGGATACTTCAGTGTTGCAAGGTTTTCCTTTTATCAGTGTAATAACGTACTAGTATAAACGTCATCAATATTGATATACCTGTGAAGGATGGATACTTCAGTGGTCGAACGTTTTTCTTTAATCAGTGTAATAATGTACTAGTACATTTTGTACATAAGTCATCAATATTGTTTATTTAACGCGAATAACTTGGTTAAGTAAGAGTATTTTACATTTGTTGATTTAACTATCTTTCATATGATGAAACAAACACTTTGAATTCAAAAGTGTCTTTTCCATTTGTAGATGGACCAGCCTTATCTGTTGCGCTAAGCCCTCCTGATTTCTTATATATCAGGAACGAGGGAGCCACTCTACCAGCTATAACTTGTGCAGCTGATTGTAGACCTAGCTGCTCTCTTGTCTGGACAAAGCCAGACAACACCAACTTCACAATTTCAGCTGTGTTGTCTCTCGGACAGCTAGATAGGTCAGAACACGGGCGTTACGTTTGTCATGCATGGAATGGAGTGAGCAGTGCCACGCAAGAACTCAGCGTTACTGTACAGTGTAAGGATACATGTTGGACCAAAGTGAAGCTCTTTAACTTCTGAAAAAGATATGAATCTTACAAATTAATATTTGAGACATGCCAGCCATATGCTTAAAGGAGCATTGTTTGTAAGCTTACGATATATACTAATTTATTCATGATTTCCTAGTGTGACCCGTTACATACTGAAACAATAAAAATATCTTACGGAAATAAACATCGCTATTTGCAATAAAACGACAAACTATTTTAATATCAAATGATGTGATACTTATTCTTGATAAACCAGCCTATATAGATATTTAGAAAATCTAAACGTGACACCCACCATGCATTTTTTAATGTATATCTCTATACTTAATCAGATATCAACTTAAAAAAACTCGTCAAAACAAAATGTTCTCGATTCAATTAATTTTAATCTATCGGATGTCTTTTTGTGTTTAAGTAAGAGCTGCCGTCATTTGGCTAATCTTAGTAGCCGGTTACTTGACAAACCTTCTGTCTAGTCATTGGTTAATCTACCAGCTCGTAAATCTAGCTCAAACAACTAAATATGTTTAGCAAATTAAACTTTCTATTTAAGATTAATTCTCATTTGATATATGGAATATATCTCTACGATAATAACTTAATATATTTGTAGTTCTAATCACTTTTAAATGTTTTAAAAGGTTATTTCTGCCATGTGTGTTAACTTTGTTGTTTGCTGCACATTATATCAGATTTATGCAAATAACCATGCAAAAACACTCACTTGTACGACTTAGTTAAAATTCATAATCATAATCGAAGTTTGTTTTAGCAGAAAGGCATAAACGTATGTGCGCCTTATATGTAGATTGGTTGACTTCATTCTGGTTTATATCTCTTTTTGAATTGGGCCCCTTATTCCTATGACATTATATATATAGAGAGGTTACACAACGAGTGGTTGTTTGATACCGTTATCACGGTGAGAAATGTTATGACGGTGAGAAATCCCAAGGACGAATATTGAGAATGGGCACATATTTTCTAATAACATTGCACAGTAAGTCAATGTTGTTTTGGTTGTTATAACATTAAGATTTCATTCAAAATAAGAATACTTTACATATCTACATTTTAATTTATCCGATATGGTGTAGCACGCACTGTAAGGTTTAAAATCGCGAGTTTTTTCAGACGGTCCAGGCGCATCTGTAGCCCTAAGCCCTCCATCTAACTTATACATCAGGAATGAAGGAGACATCCTACCAGATATAACATGTACAGCTGATTGTAGACCTAGCTGTTTATTTGTCTGGACAAAGCCGAACAACAGCAACTTCACTACCTCACCATTGTTGTCACTTGGACAGCTAAGTAGGACAGAACACGGACATTACATCTGTAATGCATGGAATGGAGTCGGCAGTGCCACACGAGAAATCAACGTTACTGTACAGTGTAAGGAACATATCAGCCAAAAACAATACTCGCTATTCTCTGAAGTATATACATGTATGATGCTTTATTAACCAAAAAAGACATTTCATAAGCTGAAACAGACGCATGTCAAAGCAGAATGGTATATAACTATGTAACAATCACTTTAGAAGTTAAGCTACAATGGAATTAATTATTATCCTCCCTATATTAATTGTTTTCAGATGCATATCCTCTGACACTAACTAGATATTGATTACTTTCTTTTCACATGAATACTGTATTTGTAGGAACATCATATTTAAACATAGTCAGATTTAGTCAAGCTCTTTGTTGCCCCGCATTCCTCCCTTAATATTACTATAACTGAAATTTCTTTTCACAAGGACACTGTATTTGAAGGAACACCATATTTAAAAATATTCAGATTTAGGCCGGCTCTTCGTTGCCCCACATAACCCCCTATATATTACTAAAATGAATAATTAACGCTAGTTTCGATTTTGCCTTTTGTTATGCGGTCAAGTTTTGATTACAACAAGCTATACATTAATGTCACATTACAAAAACAAAACGTGGGTATAGCAATGGCATGGGCGAAACTTGATATACCAGTGAAGGATGGATACTTCAGTGGTGGAAGGTGTTCCTTTTATCAGTGTAATAACGTACTAGTATAAACGTCATCAATATTGATATACCTGTGAAGGATGGATACTTCAGTGGTCGAACGTTTTTCTTTAATCAGTGTAATAATGTACTAGTACATTTTGTACATAAGTCATCAATATTGTTTTTTTAACGCGAATAACTTGGTTAAGTAAGAGTATTTTACATTTGTTGATTTAACTATCTTTCATATGATGAAACAAACACTTTGAATTCAAAAGTGTCTTTTCCATTTGTAGATGGACCAGCCTTATCTGTTGCGCTAAGCCCTCCTGATTTCTTATATATCAGGAACGAGGGAGCCACTCTACCAGCTATAACTTGTGCAGCTGATTGTAGACCTAGCTGCTCTCTTGTCTGGACAAAGCCAGACAACACCAACTTCACAATTTCAGCTGTGTTGTCCCTCGGACAGCTAGATAGGTCAGAACACGGGCGTTACGTTTGTCATGCATGGAATGGAGTGAGCAGTGCCACGCAAGAACTCAGCGTTACTGTACAGTGTAAGGATACATGTTGGACCAAAGTGAAGCTCTTTAACTTCTGAAAAAGATATGAATCTTACAAATTAATATTTGAGACATGCCAGCCATATGCTTAAAGGAGCATTGTTTGTAAGCTTACGATATATACTAATTTATTCATGATTTCCTAGTGTGACCCGTTACATACTGAAACAATAAAAATATCTTACGGAAATAAACATCGCTATTTGCAATAAAACGACAAACTATTTTAATATCAAATGATGTAGTACTTATTCTTGATAAACCATCATATATAGATATTTAGAAAAGCTTAACGTGACACCCACCATGCATTTGTTTAATGTACTTATCTATACTTAATCAGATACCAACTTAGAACAAACTCGTCAAAACAAAATGTTCTCGATTCAATTAATTTTAATCTATCGGATGTCTTTTTGTGTTTAAGTAAGAGCTGCCGTCATTTGGCGAATTTTAGTAGCCGGTTACTGGACAAACCTTCTAGCCTAGTCATTGGTTAATCTACCAGCTCGTCAATCTAGCACAAACAACTAAATATGTTTAGCAAATTAAACTTTCTATTTAAGATTAATTCTCATTTGATATATGGAATATATCTCTACGATAATAACTTAATATATTTGTAGTTCTAAACACTTTTAAATGTTTTAAAAGGTCATTTCTGCCGTGTGTTTTAACTTTGTTGTTTGCTACACATTATATCAGATTTATGCAAATAACCATGCAAAAACACTCACTTGTACGACTTAGTTAAAGTTCATAATCATAATCGAAGTTTGTTTTAGCAGAAAGGCATAAACGTATGTGCCTTATACGTAGATTGGTTGACTTCATTCTGGTTTAGATCTTTTGGGCCCCTTTTTCCTATGACATTATATATAGAGAGAGGTTACACAACGAGTGGTTGTTTGATACCGGTACGCGAGTTAATTTTTTTTTACAATTTACAAAATACACGAGCTTTTGTAACTTCTAAAAAAATAATTAAATTCAATATCCAACAACCACGAGTCGTGTGACTTGTTTCTACCACAATATTATTAAGTCGGCAGTGACAGTGTTTTCTGGAGTGAACCACGGACTATTTGCGCGAAACACATTAACGACGTCAACAATCGATGACGACGACAACAATCCGCACGTAGGGTTGAACCACGTGATATCAGGTCAATTTCTACTTCTCAGCCAATCAAAAGTCCGGAAGGTCATATTCCACTAGTGGTATATGACATATATATTTATCCAACAGTCAGCACATTTATACAATGGTCTGGGAGTTGAATAACACAGGGTGTTGTGGTAGAATTGCACTTAGTGATATGTGTCGTTATACAGTATGGCTGTATTGCTCCACACCCAGGCGTATGGTGATATATCTAGTTATAATGGTTTTCCACCATATTTATTCACTAAGCGATCCTATACTTCTATCCATTCATCTACATTAATTAATGCTTTTTCCCGTTTTTTTAGTTTATGCATACCCATCATTTTTGCTATACAATTTATAAGCACTGATATTTACCAGAATATCTACGATCATGAATATTAAGAGCAATAAGCGAACTTAGATAAAACGCTCGAGCTTTTGTCAATATTTTTAAATGAATGCAAGGACGAAATAAAACACAAGAACCAATTGAACCCCCTACCATATACGATAGTGAATCTCTCAGTAACATTTTTTGCGGCGAACATTATTGTACTCATAACTAGAATAATGTACCATGTATAATAGCCAGAATGTTCTATTTTAATATTTTCATCAAATTTGAACAGATGGACCAGGGAATAGTATCACATATCAAACCGCAGCTACGGTGGACAGACTGGAGAACCAATCAGTCCCCGACATCACCTGCGATGCTGATTGTAGGCCGCCATGTTCTTACTCGTGGTCGAAAGATAATTCACAATACTCTAACCCACTATCGCTGTCATTGGCCTCGAGGAACAATGCCGGGATTTACAGGTGTAGAGCCTCAAACGCTGTCAGTGTTTCTGTTAAAGACTGGACTCTGGTCGTCAGATGTAAGTCGGGATTTTCACTAAGAGTATAAAACATAAGCTTATTGAGTATTCTTTAAACCTTTTAATCAGTCACATTAAATTACCAGTAAATGGAAACAAAGATGACGTAACACACACATATTCCAAATATGTAACTCAATTCCTGACAGGTTATTTATTTGTTGAAGACCGGACGCTAAGTATTATGAAAACTTCTTATGTATAAAATGCTTTTCGAAAACAAATGTATGCAACAATTTATTTTACCTTAACTTAGTAGAATTATTTAATATTCAAAATATCGAACAAGTATTTGAGTAAAAATATTTACTTATTGTTCATAAAAATAAAGACAAGTTTTGAATTGTACCCTGACAGTGCCTCGAACTCATAATCTACGGCACCAAATCATCGCCTAGCCTAAAATATATGCGACTGCAAACACTGGCAATTCGACAGCCCTAGAAAATATTTCGATGTCGCAGTGATAATCCGGTTTTCTGACATGATCATAGTGCTAAATCGTTTGTTATAGATGGTGTGAATACCTGGATCGTAATGATTTTAATTGTACAATTATTTCACGTATATTGTATTGAACAAGATACAATCACGACAGGAAATTCACATTTTAACCTCCATACCATCAATACTAAGGGTATATAATACATTGTATTTGATAATTATATGAATAAAAAGGAAACACAAATGAGGAAGGAAGACAATTTGGACTCGTGTCCTGACTAGGCCTCGAACTCACGGTCAAATCGCCTATATATGGTTAATATTGATTTTCCCATTTGTGTTTCGTTTTATTTTCACTGTTTTTACCCTCTGTAGATGTTTTTGAGGATGTTTCAACTTGATACTGAAACATCTGTCTTCACCGGGACTCATGGTTTGTTTTTCATTGTATTTTTAAAATGGTGCTACGACAATATTTCAGTTGTTGGTCATTTGCCTCAGTTCCATCGTTTTTTTATCTAAATGTATTATTTTCTAGCGTTTTTTTCACACGTATAACAAAAATGACCCTGAATGTATTATTTTTCAGATCCCCCAAAGATCCTCAGTCTCGGGTACACACAAGGTAATGCTGACGTGAAAGAGAATGAAACGAAATCATTGTCTTGTAAAGTAGAGAGTTACCCGCCCTCCAATATCACGTGGTATTATAAAGCTAACAATACAGTCCTACTTATCGCCCCTGGCGCAACAGATAGCACCTTCACCCTCACTAAAGCTGGCTGTCTGGATACAGGATTCTACACCTGCTCTGCAAAGAATAGTGTATCAAGTTCACCATCTACTTCGGATATACATGTCAATGTATTGTGTAAGTCAACCTTTTATCATTTAAATATATTGCATATATATTAAATTGATATTTTTATGTTTTAGATTCAAATGCACTTTTGGCTTAAACATTAATTTCTCAGAAATACAATTTACGCTCTTAGATATTGACATGAAAATAAAACAAAAGATAGCAAAATGGTACTGAACTTCAATGTTTCCTCAATCCTCGTATTGATGATTCCTCCTGATGGTCGTTTTAGAGGTTCATTTATATGGCTTTTCCATAACGATTGTTTTATATTCAAATATATTGCAAACGTAAAATTTTTACATATTAGTCGACCAGATACATGTATGAATGTTGAACATTCAACTTAGCTGATACATAATCGTAAATTGATGAATTGAACATTGTGTTCGCTCGTAGGTTAGGTAAAAGAAACGAGAGGTTCTACATAAATGTAGGTTATTTAGCGTTAGTACATTTATGCTTATTTTCGTAAATGTATTCATTCTATGTTAAATATCAAGAGCGAAAACAGCTGAAAGAAACACTTGATGAATGCAAACAGATAATTGAGTTCTTACTGTTTTCGTAATTAATGCATACACATTCTTTACCAAATTTATGAATTTTATATGAATTAGAGGATTTATTTCACATCAAGAAAAAAGTAATGGAGAATGATATTTGTGTTATGAATTAAATTTGCGCGTTCATAAGAGGGGACGACAACTAAACCCCTTTAAAATAAGACTCTCGCTAAGACATGTAAGATTAAAGTATTAAATATCGCTGGTTAACATATTTTTTTTTATATATTTAGGCAAACCGAGGATTGATACTAGATTAAACACCATTGTTAAGGTTGGAATTGGTTTATCAAGAGACCTTCTTCTAACCGCATCTTACCTGTCAAACCCAGAACCAAAATTCACCTGGCAGTTTCACATGGAAGGTATTACGGAAAACCTCGTGCATGGAAAGGAACGTGTTTCTATACGCAGCACATACAGTAACTCTACGGTGTCTGCTGTCTCCACTATCACGAGAACAAGAATGGAAGAGAGATGGTTAGGAATTTACATTGTAACCGTCGCTAATGACCAAGGCAGTGATACATTGGTGTACACCGTTACCGCAGCGGGTAGGTACAAACAGCTACAAAGATGACGTAACACACACATATGCTGCACCACTTAAATTTAGTAATAGATACAGTATGCCGAAAAAATGAATTAAACTGCATCATACAGTTGTTTCGTCCGCCTAGGACTCTTCAGTGATGCTATGGGCAGAAAGGTAGGAATCCAAAATTTCTAAACTAATGTAGAAGCAGAAGGGTCAGGTGCGTAAAACCCCTTTAATTTATGAATTAAGAAGTAATATTAAACTAGTTCTGTATAATTTCAAATCGTCTACTACGAAAATGTGTATATTATGTACCGTGCCACTACTCAAATGAGACTAACTGTGGCTATGGAGGCTCCAGCAAACCTCGGGGATTAAAAAATCCACCAGCAGAGTCTGCCACCAGAAACTAGTTGTGCACAGAAGGCTGTTTTCCTGCATTTTATAGACCGGATGAATTATTGCTCAGGTGAAATTCAAGCTTAAATGAAAATGAAAGAAAAAAACAAAGAAAAGACGGAGAGAAAATACTGTGAATGTTTTAGCAAATGATGATATGGTCCTATAACTCACATTTATGTTGATGACAAACTGAATAAAGCCCGTTAGGCCTTTAATGTAAGTTTGTCAGCAATAGAAATGTGTGTTATAGGACATTAATACTATTTCATAAAATATTCATTACTTACATTCACAATTTTGATAGAATTTGTGCTTTATTTAATTATTTCGAATAGTTTTGAACAGCAAATCAAGTGTTGTTCACAATGCAATTGATGACAACAAAATAGAGATTGATGATATCACAATAACAAATGCTGTTAAAGCCTGAGGAACTGGGTATTATAGGCGCATGATGACAACTGCTTCTTAGCATAGAGTTAATGGGACAATGTGAAGCAAATGTAAATGTAATCGAATATACAAGGACGAAAACACTTGGCCTCAGAACACGATCTGATTTAAAGCGTCTGGTGCAATGTACATGATGTCGTTAACTTCATACAACAGAACAGGGTGGTGCAAACGTATCGAACCTTGCTACATAATTTGTTCAATAGATTGTCTAAAACCTCATTATACTGGTTAATGAAAAAATCATTTTAACATTCTAATTTCATTGCATTTACAGACAAACCAAACTCCCCGTACGAAGGCAAAGTTGATTGCCCTTTCACCGATAGAGCCGTTTTGAGTTGGACCTCAGATTTCAATGGCGGCTCAGAGCAAAAATTCATTGTAGGGATGAAGGGTGATCAAGAGGGCTTTTATGTTATCAACACGAATACAAAATACGATGACCCGGGACGTGGTCGTGCCGTCGAAGCTGAACTTTCTGATTTAAGTCCGGATACCCTGTATTTTTTCACCGTCATTGCAATCAACGAATATGGCAATGCAAGTCTTGTGGATGAAGTGAATTGTACAACAACAGGTGAGTTACAGTTATTATTAATTATTCCATTATGCCGGCATGATTCCAACAAAACAATATACTTTTCTAGATCATATGTACAGTAACAACTCATTATAATGCCATAATTTGTCAAAAAAATAGGTTGGCATTGTAAATACGTCAGCCGCCAAATTGAGGGAAAGTTACAGAACAAGAACCGAGACTTGTAATTCCTTGACTTAAACCGATACGACCAAACGAGGGGTATTATACTATGCATTTGGTTGTATCAAATAGAAATATGTAATGAATAATGCCGATTAAATTAACTTTGAAGAAGTTGGGTTTTACCCGCGACCTCCTCAGATGCAATATTAAAATACCTCCATAATTCACATCGGTAGCCACCGTATACTTTTCTTCAGCTTATTCTCCTAACTACCACATCATATCATATCATATACAAACAATTGAACGCATATCATTATTGTTGCTCTAAATTTTCATTTTGCTGTCTTGTCGTAAAATATCTTAATTATCCAAATTTATTCAAGATGCTGTAAAGCTTATATTCCATGGAGATGGAGCTGTATCAGAACACTTTAGCATTATCTATTTATTTCCAACATCCATAATGAAAATGATTAAAATGGCATGAACAATATGCGTTAATGCTTCTTTGCATGAATATAAAAATGAATAAAAAATTATAAATTTAATGCTTGGATGAATATATATTTTTATATCTTATTTCATATTTAAATTCGTACAAATAATAATCGTAATGAATACACTTCAACGTGAATTAAAATCAATTTTACCATGGTTCTAATATGTTTCTTCCCTTGGTCATTGATATTTCAAGCTATTCCCCCGGTTGAGGACTCGAACACAGCAGGGATCGTGGCAGGAGTGGTGGTTTCCGTCCTTATCATTGCCATAATCGTTGTCGCTGTTTTCATATTCCGGAGGAAGATTTTTCAATTCTTTAAGAAAGGTAATAAACGTGTGTATGGCACATTTCAGTGTAATTTGAGTTTATTTAAATACATGAATTACCTACAGCACATTTTACTAATATCTGTAATCGCTACACTATCAAACCGCGATAAACATTTCTGTCATTTAACAGAAGCATATATGATATCATTTTGCATTTAAAATGTCATAGCTAAGTCATTTTATCATGGAAGTCTTGCTCTATACGACATAGTTATGTCGTATAGCTAAAATGAAAAGACAACAAAGAACAACAAATAATATCACGTTAAGCCTTGAACTATTTTTTCCTTGTATTTTAATAAAACACAAAGGCTTGTTGTCAATACGATTCATTATCTTCATCTGGCGTGCTTTTATGGATTAAAGTAATAACTTGAGGAGATAAATTGTAATAAGTTCCAATTCTGAAACGATTGGTGAAACTCCGATAGTTTCTGTAAATTTGTCATATCTTCCTTGAATTTTGTTTATTTTACATTCTTTCATGCATGTTTTTTCCTTATATGTGTTGTACTTATGTGTTCATGAGTTATGTTTTTACCGCTGGCGTATATGTTATTTTTGCAAGTAAACGTTATGTTAAAGTTTTACTTACGCGTTGATCTGTGGTACTAACAGAGTGCCCTTGTGAGAATGTGCTGTTTATTTTATTGTATTCGTACACTTTGAAATCGTTGAAACATTGTCATTTCGATTTCCACATTTTGGCTCCTAGCATCACTGACGAGTCCTAAACGGATGAAACAGCTACATTGTATATGATGTAGTTTAGTTTATCTTGTTGGCATACTGTATCTATTACTAAATTCAAAAGGTGCAGCATGTGTGTGTGCTACGTCATCTTACAGGATGACACTGTGATAAAGTTTTCGTTGTGTGTTGAGTCGTGGTATTGTTGCAGTTCAACGTTATGTACAGTGTCATTTGTTATTGTTTTGTGACGCAGTGGAATATGATGTAGCTATGTGCTGGTGATGTGGTCTTGTTTGTAAAAGCTAGAACACGTTGCGGCACAAGTTATCCGTGCACGTTGAAGGTTATGCGATTCTGTTTAATTGATGACCCATAAAACGTATTATATTTATTATATTTGTGGATTATTATGTGGCATTCTGATTGATTGTGGTTGCTATTTCGTTGGGGTTTGGTTTAGGATGGTTAGAAAGTATGACTCGGTTCTCATTTTGAGAATTGATGCTTACTTCGATGTGACCAAGATTTACATGGCGGGTGTCGTCGATGAAGCAGAAGACGCTGACTCTTCCGGAACACCTGGTCTTATTCTTTTGTACTTTTACAGGAGTCTCCATGTAAATCTTTTCTTTGTTCATATTTTGCCCCTGGTTTAATCGATTTTGAGTTTTGATTATGATTTTATTAACGCTTCGGTATGCTCTTATTTATTTCTGCTCAGTTATGCTGATGATACGACTCATGGTGTCCCGTTTGTTGACACTGTGGTACAGTTTGTATTTCCAATTCTGATGTATCGAAATTATTGCTATTATGCAAAGTTAGTGAGCATATCATAAATCTCTTTTTAAAAGACATTGTCACTGAATTATTTTATCATGAAAGGTGTTATTGAAGGAATTAACACAATTTGTGTGGTAAAACGGTATATACCGAAAAATAGTACACACAATGCCCAATAATCTACAATAATGGTGATGATTCCTTATGGTTCCTTTAAAATCCCAGATATATATATATATAGTATACAATAAATGATTTTGTATAAATAATGACAAAAACATAATAGAGTTACAAACAACACAGCAGTGTGTAGTAGTTGAATCTCAAAGCAACTTCAACCAATCAGAAGTTTGAACAAAACATTCCGCGCCAAATATTGTTGTATATGACGTCATCACTATTTGCATGGTCTATTGGTTTTTGCTTATGATGCAACCCGAAAGGTTACGCATAAGGAGAAAAGGCAAAATTGATTTTTTTGTAAATATCTAAATTGGCTGACAAAATTTGAACATCTATTATGTGAATCGTAAAGAGGGGTATGCACTTTGGCAGTGCTGTGCTGTAATAGTAGTTGCCTATAACAAAATGACTAACACTTCACTTGATTGTTTGTTACAAAATTATGCAGCACAAAAAGGTTTGCGAGAATAAAAAGAAAAACCTAAACCCAAAAAAACATTTTTTTTTCAGATGATGAGACTGAAATGTCAAGTTCAGGAAAACGGTATGCACGCTTCTCTGTTATAGTTTAAGTCCCAAGTTCCGGGATAAGTTGTCATGTTAATTTTAAATGCAGTACTTTGTTATTTTGGGACTGTTACAAACGCTAAATAATTGGAGAGTATGTTTATTTGACAATTGATTATGGAACACCCTTTTCAAGTGTGAAAACTACATGTATGCATTTTGCTTTTTAACTTATCCAGCTATGTAAACTGAAATATTTAAACTATTTGTTCTTTTTAGAACCAACGATACCTATGACAGTTTAGATCCAGAGCAAGTTGCGGCACCAAACATCTATGATCAAATGCATCCAAACGTGACAGGTAGGCATGCTGTCGATCAAGATCAGCTAAGATGATTGATCTGAATGAGGCCTGGTCCGTTGCAAGCACAATGCTTAAGAATTCCACTGCAGGTCTCCTTAATAATTTTATTTTGTATTCCTGTATGATGTGAAAGTGGGCGATTTTTTATTATGCTCAATAGTGTACTAACATGTTGTAATTGCGAATGTCGACTCTGTTCTCATCTTGATGTATAATTGGATGTAACACAGATTTACATGGCGTTTGTCGTCGATAAAGCAGAAAACACTTCCAAAACACCTTGTCTTATCCAATCGTATTTTTTCAAGTCTCTGTGTTAATCTTTCCTTTAATACCCCCCCCCCCCCCCAAGTTTAATAAATTGTTAAGATTATGGTTTTGTTGACGCTTAGATATTCTCAGATTTTTGTTTTATTTCTTTACCAAAATTTCTTAGTATTGTAAAGTAGTGTTTGGTATTTTTGGTTGTCGTTACACAATGTTTGACTTAAAATGTGTTAACCACTTTTACAGCAAACCAAGACAATGAGGGAAACATAAACAGGTGAGTGCACACTTGAGAATATATATGTTTTAAAGTAAAACTCTTTTCACTTTCACAGTATGTATAGCAGAATTGTTTTCCGCATTACTGTGCAAACAAAATAATATAACTGACGCGCAAAAGAAACGCAACCTCCAATTTCATTTTATATTATCTAATCGAAAATTCTGTTTGAATAGCATAGCCATTTAAAGATACACTATTTTCTATTGGATCATGCGGTTAATTTAGCGCGTGCGACATTCAATTTTGCAAGACAATAGTTAAGACTAAAGAGGGGTGGTCGTTGGAATTGCTCGACTTCATTAACGAATATGACCCCCGTTGGTACTGATCAAGTTGAAAAGACGGCTTATTTGAGACATAATGAGAGGTTCCTTAAGTTTTCAAGGAGCGTTTCTGTTAGATTTTTTGGCGTTCGAATGCGTCGAGCGTCCCAAACGGTACTCTATTGGAGAAATATCGGTACTGGAATTACAATACATCTTTATTTTCTCGATACCCTTTCCCTTTCCACCTCGTCCCTATCCTATTCTAGACCCCATAATCATATATTTGCATTGATTTACTATACGTATTGGGCAGATGGCTACATGTTGTTCAGTTCTTTTGTCTATTTGTATAATGATATATACTTACTAGTGGATGAGCTACATAGATTTACTAAGCGTAGAATGTGTCGAAGTAATATATACTTTGTAATGCGTTTTTGATAATGCCAGTAAATTTAATCTAAATAAAAATATTTTTGTTTGCGATTAGCACCTACGATGCTTTTCGAACAAATGAAGATCCTGCTGCTGTATACGAAGACCCGCATCACTCTCCTGGTAAGATGATAAAACATAAATAAATCATGACTTAATCATTGAATTTCTAACTAGCTAAAGGACAATTTCATTCAAAAGCAAACAAAAAAAACTTCAAAATGACAACGCATATCTTGCGGAACAACTGGTCCATATTTTGTTTATTTGTATCTTTGAATTATTTGAATAGTTAACAATGACATATATATCTTAAATTTATGTTCACTCCAAACAAACGAATTTTTTGGCACCGGATATTATTGTCAAGATTTGTTTGTATAATACACTAATATTCATGTATAATTAATAAATGAAAAACCTGAGACAGGAAGCATTTATTATTTGACAGTTAATGCATCTTCATCAGAACTGTACTGAACAATTAAATGTTGAAATGAAATTGATAAATTACATATGATCGCAAAGTTCACAAAAAAAATTTTTTTTTAGCTAATTATTTACAAAATCAAATCAAATAAAAGAGTTATGTAAATTGTTTTACCGTGAATTCGTTATATCATATCAGGTTTACTTATATGTATGATGTCATAATGAATTTTACACCTAGTACTATATTTAGAAAATATATGATAGCGGTATCACTATATAAATTTAACCAGATGATACCTTGGATATGAATTACTATACATTTCATTAAGTGAAGGTAGATGGTTTGTACACTGTTTATTAATTGGGTACATGATTACTAAACTCAGCTCGTGTACTAATCATTACATAAGTTAGTCTTTCATATAAACTGGGTTACATATAGCTAATATACACAATATCTATCATATTGAGTCCATCAATATTTATTATAATAATCAATATCTATCATGTTGAATATGAACGTCTATTTATTCAGGCAAGGAGCCAGAGTCTACGATACCGAAAGCGTAAGCATGATTAAACATTACCAAGTAAAGTCATAGACGGATTCAATTGCTATGTAATCTGATTATAAATGTATATTCTGTCTTGAATAGTTTTCCTCTCCAATTGCTACACAATTTGAGAACCGCACTTAATTTTTCAGATAAGTTTGTTTCTCAGTTTTAAGATATCTATGTATTATACATGTAAGACACATTTACAAAATTGCCATTTATGACTAAAAATATTTGTTTCTGTGGTAAGAAGTTAAAATTTTACAAAAATTAGTTAACTTGTATAGTCAATTGTTTTTCCATTTTCTGAAGAAAAGAACATATCTGTGAGAAAAAAAACACAGCTCTCTAAAAGTTGAAAAAAATCTAAAAATTGTAACACTGTATATCCTTTCTCATAATTAATTACACAAAGATTAATTCCAATTGCAATTCCAAACGTAAGAAATAACATGTCATTGATACTTTCAGAGACCCTAAGGGGTTACAGAAGCCCAGCAACGAGTCCCACAGATACATGAACGTGATATTTAAAGGTAATTGTGATATATCATCTAACATTTTAAATCCAACTTCAGTGAATAGCTTTTAGGATTTTCCATCTAACATCTTTTTCATATTATTGCACTGATATGAGCATTCATCTATATAGTTCGTTCTGAGGTCGCTTAAAAATATATTGTGAGTGGTTTTCGGAACAAGAAAAAAATCACAAGTATCAACGAATAATTTTATTCGTTTGCTTGTAAATGTAAGTGAAATTTATTTAATCATCCACGAGACGCGGTTAACGATTCAGATCGGCGTTAAAACAATTAGTTTTAAAAATGGTTTCATTAGTATAATATCTGTAACTACATATAGAAACACACATTCAATAGTAGCATCGATATCGTCGCTCAGGTTTTTGAATACGATAAAAATAGAGGATATCAACAAAGTTCGATACAAGTTGAAATAGATTAAATTGAACATCGTTTTAGATTCGTTATATACATCAAACAAAGTTATTTGACATCACATGAAAATGTAAGTGACTGTTTGAAAGGATACTGGTTTTAGAGTTCTCAATTTATTAATCAATGAATAGATAAAGTATATGTACTACATACAGTAATATTGGTTAGTTAAGGTTGCTTTTAAATTTGATTACAGGTCATGACCCAATCTATGAAAATACCACTGCCAACGCTGCCAAACCCGCTGCTAAAAAGAGGAAGCGTAATAAGAAAAGGAAAAATGAAACATAATATAGAATAATTCAAAATATCAAGTTTTGATTTTAGGAGGGTTGAGAGTTTACTGTTTGCATCACACAAAAGCGGTTGATTATTGTTTTCCATTCTTTCCTTTCGTAAAGTTTTAATGGTTAGCCGTTGCAAGGCGTTATCTCCAGTGTGGTAAAATAGATCGATACCATGTCCCCTGTAACACTACGTATACAATGGTGATATGATCGTCTGTGACAGATTTATCTTTTCCTGGAATCGCTTACAAAGTATGAGACGAAATATATCATT
This sequence comes from Mimachlamys varia, assembly GCA_947623455.1. Taxonomy (NCBI): domain Eukaryota; kingdom Metazoa; phylum Mollusca; class Bivalvia; order Pectinida; family Pectinidae; genus Mimachlamys; species Mimachlamys varia. The sequence goes on from OX392538.1 coordinate 24,228,817, forward strand.
TTTTTACTTCAAAGATAAAGCACATATAGCAATATATCATTGTGGTGTGAATTTTATTAACCGACTTGTGTTCAAAGAAAATGTTAAAGGTGATCATAAATACAATGTTTTGGTTGAATTAAACAAGATGAGCGAAGAAGAACGGTTCAGTCAATGAACAGAACATTGCCAATGCAAATAAAAACGGACATTGAAACGTTTGTTACAACATTCAACCCTAACCATTTTAATGTGTCTAATAATGAACGTTCTCGACATGAAGTAATTAAAGAAAAAGCGTTGAAAACGAAATGTGTATCTCACTGCAGAAGACCACCAGGACACCCGAAACATTTATTGTGCACGTCAAATTTTGATAATCAATGTCAAATTAAGAGTTATTGAGAGTAGTAAACAGAGATGTGGAGCATGAAGAATGCGTGATTGTTAAATGTAATTAGTTTGTTTTTCTGAATGGTTAACCATTTGAAATTAGATGATAAATGAAATGTTTTATATGCAGTAATTTTTAAAATATTTTAAATTGGTCAAACTAAGTCAAAGAATAGCAGCCCATGGCAAACAAACCACAACTGGGAATTTACGTTGTTTACTAGTTAGCACACGTTTTCCTGAGTGCTGCAATAATAAGGTTTTCGTTTTACCAATTTATCCATCATCAGACTATTGAAAGAGAATTAAAATAGAACAGAAAACTCTAAAACCGAGACTAAACGCACGAAATTTCGAGCACCTTTAAAAATAATGAGTCTAATTCAACAAATTCTGTATGTTTGGACGAACTAAGGTACATTTATTACGCTTTGTGATTGGTTCTTCTGAAAAATGTATTTTTTGAGGATATACGATGCAATTTCTAGATGTCCATTTTAATGGGTATTTTATGACATCATTTTTGGAAGTTTTATGCGCGTGTATATTGTTTATGACGTCATAATAAGATGTTAATGATATTCGGTTTGTGCTTTAATTTTTAAAAACGTTTATATATACTGTGTATAAATTATATTATCAATATTGATACTCTTAGTAAATCTGTGTTCATTCTTCATCATTTAAAGTTCACACCTTCTCGCTGTTCCTTTAAATAGTCATTGATATTATCCACATAATGTACGTGTATACTTTCAGAAGGGTTGGAAAACAAGATATTGGAACTGCTTTCCGATGACTAAGATTTTGCCCTGTGTACTTTGGTTAAAGGAAGAACTAAAAAATATTTAAAAAAAAAAGTGCTATGTCGATGTGCTCATTGTTGTGCCTTAATTGGTCAAAAAGTGATTTAAAGTTTACTGCAGGACAACTTTTTATATTTCTTTTGAAAAATGTTCCACAAACAAGGCATTTACATTTTTTACGTGTTTTTTTCGGATGCATATTTGCTATCAAAGTGAATAATTCTTTATTAAATATAAAAAAATATCTCCAACAACAGATCTAAACCTCAAAAGACAAGATCCTTATCCACATCGTAGTGAGAGAAGTTGTCCATATTTGTATCAAAATAGTTTTTTGAGAATTCATATTTTGCATTTTTCACATTTGTCAGTTTTCATAGCCCTGATTCATTGAGTAATTGATATATTAACAAGAAAATAGCAAAAGAAGATTGAAGAGTAAAAAGGTCCCCTTTTTTTTGCTCCGATGAATAACTACATTTGAATTTGAGAACCTTTCAAACTGTACAGTTATGCAATATGACATCGGCTGTTTTCATTGCCTGCTATCAGATTGTTGTCTGACCCATTTGTGTATTTAAGGATTTACCACAATTTTTCTGAGGGTTATACGGTATATACCGAAAAAATGTGTGCACTTTGCATAAATCTGCAAAGCACTTTATACAAACAAGTGCACACAGTTTTGTCGGTATATACTGTATAACCTTCAAAGAAATTGTGGTCATTCCTTATAATTTCATTTCTAAAGATACATTTCTAAGACATAGGTCTTATACAATGACTTGGTATTAATAATGACAAAAATCAAATTGTTTTGCAAAATTTTTATTACAGAATACCGCGCCAAACATGGCGGTATATGACGTCATCATTTTTTGTGTTGTCTGATTTTAAGGTTATACGATATAACCTGAAAAAAAAAATTAACAAATAGGCAAAATTAAATTATAATGAATATATAGTGTTCTAAGTTTGAAATGTATAAATCTTAAAGTGACAGTGATCGGGTCGTATGTCCATTAGAAATAGTTTAATGTAAGCCATGACAATTAAGACAGATATTTGGCGGAATAATCAACACAATCCTCGGTGACGCCAAGTTTTAAGAGTCGACTCTACAGAAAGAATATGCACCACCACATTGATGTTAGGGGTGTAATTGATTCACCCTGTTTGGATGTTGTTCACAGTATTTTGTCTGGAAAATTCCACCTAAACAAATAAACAGATTTTGATGAAACTGCACTTGACATACCAATATATATTCCACCTAAACAAATAAGCAGATTTTGATGAAACTTCACTTAAAGTACCAATAAAGTTTATGTGGTTGTGCACAGAGATTTTGTTATCAGATTTCAACCCTTTTCATGTTAAAGGCTCTTAAGCCATACAACTGATCTGGAAAACCCCTTCTTAACATACAAGAAGACTTTATAGAAAATGTTTTTTTAGATGATCAGTATGGTATGTAGTTTTGCAGGGTCATTTGATTTTTTTCATATTGTTAAGCTAGTAATGGCCCTTTATGCGAAACTTAAGGGCAGATATAGGAGGGTCCCATTTCTGTTAGTTGGCCAAAGGTCAAGGTCACTGAATGGATGTATAAACTCCCTGTATCTACAATGTACATGGGTATCAGTTCTTTAATCCTTGATAAGATTAGACTGAAAATGACTTACGACATGTTTTTTTTCTATAAGTCTCAACAATGGTTCTTTTTCTTTCCCCCAGAATTGTTATATTTTGATATTTCATATTCAAATTAAATTCTTTGAAATTTCGTTAAAGGCTTAAACTTTTATTTTGATAAATTTATGAGATCATAAATCCAATGGAGCATGTTTTTATGAAAGCCATAACTTGGAAAATAAGAAATTGGCTATATTGAAGATTTTACAGTCCCGTGAATCTGGCGAACAATTTGACACGTTTGAATTAACATAATCCCAATGAAAGATTTTTGTCAACAGATCAACAGCCAAAAAACAATATACCTACTCCTTCCTCCTCGCCCAATTATCGAGCATAGGGCAAAACAAGATGATGTTTCTGTGTGTTTGATTATTGGATAACACCGGGTATTATCATTTTAAGGACATTTCTACACAACTTAAATATCTCCTCAACAATGCTTTATTGATTCTTTGACTCAATTCACAAGTTCACACTCCAGTACATATACATATCATTTAGCAGCCTTTACATAATCATAAATTTATCATCTATCTATATACATGAACATAACTATTTCAATAGAAAAGTAACTGAAACTTTCAGCCAAAACTGTATGTTGTACAAATTAAGATTGAATCCCTTGTTTGAGAAAACACAATGATCACTTAATATTCAAAACTAATTTCACAGGCAATAGGTACTGTATCAGAATACAGAAAACTGCTGCATTGTAATTTGCTGTCACATACAAACATATTACTTAATATGCTTTCCATTTTAGCAAGTGTAGTCTCCTCCATGGATATTCTAAAAAGTTGGCAAGTATGTGAATGATATAAAATATCCAAATAGGTCACATGATAAACAAATCTCCTTGTTTCTTTAAAAAAGAGGTATCTTGCCCTGGACAGGGATATCCACACTTTTACCAGGGTGAGACTTTCTTATCTTACACTAGGTTGAGACAAGCTTTCAACAATTGTATGACTTCGTAGCAACAATACAATGACATCACGTCGACACCTCAATCACATCACTTTCAACATTGTCTTGCATTGATGTAATGTCAATATAAGATTATACATGAGGATAGCAGGGTAAGAAAAAAATAATCATTCATCTCCTCGGTAGTGAGACAGGAGATCTCATCCCTCGGGGTAAGATTCTTAAGCTGCCAGACACTCAGCAAGCCTTGTGTTTGGCAACTTCAGAATCTTACCCCTGGGGTTGAGATTCCCCTGTCTCATCCCCAAGGGCGTGAAAGATTCTTTTATTTCTGCTGAGACGTAATACACAAATATCCTGATATATTCCGTTCTCATAGTAACCTGGACTTTCTCTGTTCTCTTTTCAATTTGAGGCGTTCCTTGAGTGCCGCAGAACTTCCCGATAAATGGGTCTCATGTCTCTCCTTCATTCTTCTTTCCTTTTCATGATGGAAGTCAAGTCTTTTGCGAATAAGGTTCTTCACCATGTCCACAGAATCTTTATTTTTCGCTGACATTTTTAATATACCGTCAAACTTGATGAGTTGCTCAGGATGAAATTCTGGATCAACTGTATTGAGAGATTCTGAAAAAGAATATAGCTCATCAATTACTGAAAGATTCTGAAAAAGCATACAGCTCATCAATTACTGAAAGATTCTGGAAAAGATTACAGCTCGTCAATTACTGAAAGATTTTGGAGGGAAAAAAACAGCTCATATCAATTACTTCGAGATCTTTTGAAAAGAATACAGCTCATTAGTTACGCAGAGGTTCTGAAAAAGAATACAGCTCATTTCAATTGCTGGGAGATTCTGGAAAAGAATACAGCTTGTCAAATACTGGAAGATTCTGGAAAAAAATACAGCTTGTCAAATACTGGAAGATTCTGGGAAAAAATACAGCTTGTCAAATACTGGAAGATTCTGGGAAAAAATACAGCTTGTCAAATACTGGAAGATTCTGGGAAAAAATACAGCTTGTCAAATACTGGAAGATTCTGGGAAAAAATACAGCTTGTCAAATACTGGAAGATTCTGCAGAGAAAAAAAACAGATCATACCAATTACTTAGAGATCTTTTTAAAAGAATACAGCTCGTTAATTACACAGAGGTTCTGGAAAAGAATATAGCTCATCAATTACGGAAAGATTCTTGAGAAGAAAACAGCTCATATCAATTACATCATGATTGTGATCGTCTCTTTAAGCCCAGCAATTGTAAATTTATAGTTTTGGGATGGGGATCTCAACTGTTTAAAAGTTATGACTCAGTAGTAAGCCTGCAAGGACATGGTGAACTCTGGGGTCAAATCTAAAATCATGATTGTGATCGTCTCTTTATGACAAGCAATGGTATATGATATAGTTTTGGGGTGGAGATCTCAACCATTTTAGAGCTATGACTCAGAAATCAAGTATGCAAGAGTGAGGTGGACCCTGAGGTAAAATCATAAATCATGATTGTGAATATCTGTTAATGCCAATTAAGCAGTTCTATATGAGCCAGAGGCTGTGAAAAGGGCCCTTATGGGTCAAAAAATAGGTTTTCATTTTTTAGTATTTTCTGTATCTACAGGTGACTGTGATTGAAATGGTGCAAAAATGTCTTCGATATCTTAATTATTAGCGACATTATCATCGTTTAAATATTACATAGTTATCCATAACTTACCCAAGAAAACATGACGTCGTCAAAATTTTTATGACGTCGTCAAATTTTTTATGACGTTTTTGGGTTTTTGCAATCAATATTTCGCTTTGTTTTATCCAAGTTGAGGAAGATCAACACAACTTCAGTGTTTATATCTTATAAGCAAGTTATTCTCGTATATTTGATATTCCAGTACAAATCTTTACAAATTCCCCACATGTTTCATACATGTATATTGTGATTTGAATTTCTAGAAAACGTCGTTTGTATCTCACAGTTTATATCTAATTTATCAAACTGGATGCATACTACAGTCACATTGTGTGCTTATAAATAACAGTAGTAATGATCTCACTGGTGCAATCAATTAATGAATGCCAGTTTCATTGGAGAACAAAACCGAAAGTAAACACCAACAAATTGTCAGAAACAACTGTTAACTATTGCACAATATATGGAGAAAGAACTGTCTGACAAAATGGGATTTAGTTATTCTTTACCCAGATGGGCTTTAGCTCCTTTATCATTGCACAAGCTACTAAACCAAATGCCATCACACTTCTGGTCCTTTACTGCCCCAGGTAGAGTGTACTAATAAAGATACTGAAATAAAAGGACATACCTTTGATAGATGAGAATGACTTCTGGTTAAAAGTTAAAGAAATATAGAAAGCCAATTAACAGGTAACATATCTTTTTTTATTGCTTGTTGTAATTTTACAACATTGTTAGTTAAAAATTTAGCAAGCAAATGAATTCAATGGAATTATAACACAAACAGATGCATACTTATACTTATTTACACAAGAAATGAACAATGTTAGAAATGAATTATTTATACACCTGAGCATATCAATTTACTAACTAGCTAGAGCATTGATAATTTCAATATACAAAAACTGAACAAAACAAATACTAGCTTGTACTAAATTACCATAAGATGTCATCTGTAGGATAACTAATACCCCCCCCCCCCGCCTTCACACACACTAATGCTGCTACATGTAGTTAAGATGAAGATGTATTACATCCCTTACTGACCTTGATCTTACCGTCAACTTGTTACAGAAATAGGACTTTGGTTGAGAAGTACTTTATCTTTGATTCACATTAATTTGGTCATTAAAGTTAAGATGAAGTTCTCCCAGAAAATATCTTGAATAAAGGGTCGTAACTTAAAAGGAGGCAGAATCTTAAATAGAACGTTGATGCAAAAAAGGGTTGAAATGTGAAATTAAAATACCGATTCACAACTGCATAGCATACAATGTACTGATCATTGATCATCCCTGTGAAGTTTCATTAAAATTTGACCGTTAGTTAAGGAAGAGATCTGCAAACGAAATTCATTACATTTAATCACTTACATAAATGTAAAGGTGATGAAAAATAAAAATTTCAGAAAAATTCAATGGAAAGCTTGATTTTATATGTACACATGTGTAACAATGAAGACAGAAGTGTTAAATCAATATGTATATTTGACGTGTGACACAATGCAATGTAAAATGACCACGGATTATATTGCAAATGTTTCAAACAGTCATTCCTCTGTAAGAGGTGGTGGACAAAGCTCATCCTTGTGGGGATCCTTTACAAACTGTCGAATCCTGTCGTGGAGATACTTGGACCTTGCTGAAGAGGTTCCTGCTGGCTCCAGTCTGCTTGGTAAACCAGTCGGTACAGACTTTCCTCTCTTCAGCAGGCATACTGAAGTCTCCGGGCCATCAACATCCTTCCGCAAAACAACCTCACCTGGAATTTTTTAAAAATGTGATTTGTTATCGATGAAATATTTTAAAATGTCTGATGTTGTCTTCTCAGTTATTAATTTTTTATTATCTACAATTTTTAAATATATATATATATACTGTACATACATCTTTCAAGTATTAAATTTGCAGTATAGTTTTTTTTGTTTACATGTTGATTGGGTCAACCATTCAGTTGACATGTATACACTTTCCTAATAGCTGGTAGAATCGGACAAAGCGTAATGACCATGTCCTAATAATTAGTGGGATTAATTCTTAATATAATAAAGATTTATACTAAAATAACAAGAGGCTGAAGAAGCCTTATATTTTTTAATGTTACAATGTCAAAATAATTACCTGGTTTTTCTGAAGAAAACTTGAAGTGATGGAATGCCTGAATACTGGGGACGGCCCGAAACACTGGTTTGAGGAACGCCTTCCAGTCTCTCCACTGCCACTCTCCTTCCTGGCTTCCATACAGGACAACACGGTTGTGAGATGTTGCACGTTCCACCGTCCTCTTGATATCCTCCATAGAATCACAATCTGTACGTCGTATTGCCCGCCTGGCTAAACCAAACAAACTGTCCACCAAACAGCGAGCATGATATGGTTTCATGAAGTGTAAATTGATTTCCTTGTGTAGGTTGTTAGCTACTCTCCATGAAAGATAACTTGTCATTATGTGGTTTTTATTCTGTCCTCCACAATTGTCAGCATTTAAGTGACAAACTTCCTCTCCTTCGCTGTGTTTGCTGAAAAAATCATCAAGCATAGATACCACAGAGTTTGCAGAATGGCTCTGCTGCCCATCCTCACCAATACTTTGGGATTCCCCAAACACATAGTTATGTTGCAATGTCCTTCCATCATTGCAAATTCCAAAAAGATTAACTTTCAAAGGAGACAAAAAATAAAGAGCACCTTCCTGTCTGCAATGTGATGGTAGAAGAACACTTTGAGCATAGTCAAATGTATAATGCACATTCCTCAAATCATGGGAGCAAGGTGTGACAGGACCCTCTAATCTTGGTTGACCATCTAGTTCCTCTTTGGCCGCAGCACATACACTCCTGTAGTGATCTCTTTCTCTCTGGGCTGACTTGATGTGGTCTCTAAAAGCCTCAGTAGCTGACAGCTTCTCTTCCTCTGTTCTTGACTGTAAAACACATACATGGCATCCATAACAAAAGTTCATAAAACACTCTAATATGACTACCAGACAGTACCTGTATTAACACAAACCTGCAGTTGAATTAATAATCATATGGTTAAACCATAATGATAAACACATGATTTCTGAATTGTTCATTTCCTATAAATTTAAGTCATAGAAAATAAATTAATGATATGGCTAATTGAGCATTGTGACAACAGAATTAAGAAAAATAAATAGACATATTCTTTTGACCATTATCAGTACTTGGAGCTTTGTTTTAAAACAATTCTCTATGTAAGTCTTGCAAATTCCATTGAAATTTATTTTAAGTTTACTAACTTGAGCTGGATAAACATGGTAAATTAACAGTTTGGAAATCATGAAAATAAGATACTGACATACCTGTTGTATTTGATCACGGAATTGTTCACATTTATGGCAAACATCTGTGCGTGGAGTCATAAATTTTACATGGGGAACAACTCTGTGCCAAATCCTGTTTAAATAATCAAAATGCAGATATCTATATTTAATGTATACATACATGTACTGTGAAAAACAAATCTTCACTAATTCAGTTTATACATAACTTTTATTTGCTTACTGCGGGCTATTAAACTCGTTATCTACCATGCATATGTATATACAAGGTAAATAGATTGGATAATTCTCCATTTAAGACACATGCAAAAATTACATGTATAGAGGATATCTAACATTGTCTTCAGTAATACCAAATCTACATGTATTTCACGAGTGGGACTAATATTTTGATATTTTTTCACGAGTGAAATATGTTTGGTATTACTGAAGATACTGTTAGATATTCTGTTTATTATATTTTTTATAGGAAAATCTGCAGTGGCAGCTTTTGATCTTTCCCAAAAAATATTTTTAGTGAAAAATATCATATTTCTCACTTGTGAACAATGTCACTTTTATAGTATGAATAATTTTTGATATTTCACTGATAAAAATGTAATAAATATCATTACCAATTTTTGTATACTCCTAGAAAGTATTAACTAGTCAAATGCAAAACTACTTTGAAAATTGTTGTTGCACCAGTATTTTTTATACAGGGAAGACAGCAACAAAAAACATGTCCTGTTTTGCTATTATAAGGTACCTTGAAAATTAGCTATTGTAATGAAATCAAAGTTTTCAAAAATGTTCAGAGAACATCACATTCAAAAACCAATTACAATTGTGCACATTGGTTAAAAAATTTAATGATTTTGCAAAAGAATTATTACTTTTTAAAGTTTTTTGAATATGTGTACCTTCGAAATGTAGTTTCTGATAGGACTCTGTTTTCATCTCCACAGGCTTCTGCATATTTCAAGTGGACAGATTTGTAGGTTTCTTTACCAGGAAGGTAAATAGGGGGAATGTCATCTCGACCCCTAGGTGCCGCTGGCTGAGGTAGACCAAATTGATCTGCAAACCTGAAAGTTGAAATAAAAAAATATTATACATGTACATCTGTACAACAATACACATAGTTTATTGCTGAGAACCTTTCAAGGGATAAAACATCAAATTAAAATAATTCAGGGCATATTCATAACTTAAATACATAACTAAAAATGTGCCATTTCATTGTACAGAATTCATTCAACATCTATAATTTTGTTATTGTTTATAAAATTATTATTATTATTTTTTTCATTTTTCAACATTTCAAAGAAATCTTACTAGAATTGCAATTTAAGAATAATAAACCCAACCCTTTACATATTGAGATCACTTTAAGTTCAGTTGCTGATAAATCTTAAATCTTACCTTGTGATAAATTTCACAACCTGTTGAGCATCATCATAGGTGACAGCATGTTTGGGTGTCCTGTTGGTGTTTCCATGGACTCTTGGCACTGCTCCTTCTTTGTATAGATGCTTTCTGACATTTTTCAATATTCTGTCACCAATATTGTTTACAAACAGGAAACACTCTTTACACACAGGTGAATTCAAAAACTGGTAGTCAAACTTGTGTCTTTTTCTGTCTTTTCCTTCCTTGGTTACTTCACCTTTGCTAGTACCACAAGCTTGAAGTTGTCCCATTATCAATACATCCCGCGTTTCCCTGTCCATTGCAGATATGTTTATTCTGTTTTCCACAACATCAGTTGAACGGAACTGACGTAAACATTGACATGCATTTCTCAATTTTCTTTCTTCCACAGTAATCAACAAGTCCGCGTTTACATTGAAAGAACTGTCAGTTTCCGAAATGTCAACCTGTTCACTTTCGCTTTCATATTCATTAGGGCTATCAAGTTCGCTATCGTGACGAATACAGTCCCTTATCCTACTCTGAATGATAGGACTTCGTAGAATGTCATGGTCACCTACCTCATCTATATCATTCTCTTCAATGTCACTGTCCAAATCATCTTCTGTAAGTAGACCTACTTCGGGAGAATTTCTTAACACAGATGGCGGTGACGATGGCGGTGGGAAAAAATCACTCAGTTCGTCGTTGATTTCGCGTTCTAAAATATCATCGGCTATACCGATGGTACGAAAATCAACCGGCAAATATGACATATTGTCACTTACATTTTATAACTCTATTCGTAGCAAACACTCGCCAAAAGACATATATATTACTGCTAACAGACGACAACTACTTCTTGTGTTTACTTCCTGTCTAAGTGTGTGACGTAAAGCTAACGTGTGCAACACATGTGTGCAAAGTCGGGAAAGCCCGAAAATCTAAATATATCCTTCGCTTCAAAGGTTGAGAACGGTCTGAATACTGCATAGATTTCAAGATTTCGCTGAAATAATTCAGTATTATTTTCATATAAGTGTATTCCCTCCAAAAAATTAACATATTTATTCTCTAAATATATCTTTTGAACATCGAAATATATCTGAAGTGGCACATCATGGCCGGCGGGAAACACAGAGACGTCAACAAATTTCAACGTCACGGAATTCCCTTGTTTTCTCCGTTTTCATTGGTTATCCTGTAAGGGCCCTTTTCTCAGCCGCTGGCTCATATATAGTTGTGAGTTGGGGATCTCAGCCTTTTAACAGTTATGAATCAGGAGTTGAGTCTGCAAGGGTGTTGCAGACCCTGGGATCAAATTAAGTTTGTGATCGTCTCTTAATACCCAATGATTGTATATATAGATTTGTGGTGGGGATCTCAACCGTGTGAAAGTTATGACTCAGGTGTCAAGTTTGCAATGGCATGGCCAACCCTGGCACCAATCATGATATTAGGATTGTGTTCGTCTCGTTATGCCAAGCAATGGCTTATATTGTTAAAGGGTGGTGATCACAACCAAATCCAAGTTAAACAAGTATCTGTTTAAAAGGCTTTACCTCTATTTCCCCATTGAGCCCCAGCCTTCTGGACCCTTTGTGGTCAGTCACCATTTATGCAAAATATGTTTCCTTCCCCCCCCCCCCCCAAGGATGTTTTTGATCAATTTTGGTTAAAATAAATGCAGTATTTTATGACTTGCAGGAATTTAAAGGATTTTCCTCTATTTCGCCTACTGGGCCCCGCCCCTCTTCCCCTTGGGGGTCCAAGTAACTATTTAATGCAAAATTTGTTTGTTGTCCCTAAAGGATGTTTCTGACCAAATAGGGTTAATATAAATTCAGTACTTTCTGGCATGTAATTGAAATGATTGATTGGTAAAAGTTGTTTGTTTCATCATCATTCATCGCTAGCAATCAAAACTTGATTCATGTTTCATAATTAGAATCGCTGATATATCTTACCTGGTAGGCATTTCACTTGTTGTATTATTGTGTTTGTCTTTTCATTATCATGGTCAAGGTCAATTTTGTTGAGGGCTAAAATAGCAGGCTTCTCCAAAACTTCTCTGTTATACAACTCCAGCTCCTGTAACAGGAAGATAATAAGTGATGGCAACTACTTGGCTATATATAGCCTGAGTTTCCTTTGGCCCCGACACCATATCTGGTCTAGGGCCAGAGCACACTGCCACATGAAAACCTGGAATTGGACAAATATATGTATACTAAACGGTATCGAGGCGTGAATAATCGATAAAAAGACGTGCTGATCAGGAAATCTTTTGAACAAGAATATTTTCAGTCGGGATCAGTACGGTTTGCTGATTAGTCACCCCGTGGCTTACTTATGAAGTAAAAACATGGAGACCATTCAGGCGGAAAATTTCAATCCACTGAAAAAGCTGTTTAGTTATAACTAGAGTGGGTTTCGATCAATAAATAATCCATTTATCAATATATCATGTGAGGTATGTGTTGTGTTATAGACATCAATGTCAGTCACGAAATGGTGTCAGATAATTCCATTTTTTTCTATAGAGCAAAATCGAACAGAAAGAAACTATGACTAAAAAAAATTCAAAAAAGAACAAAATATTTGTTTTCAATGCTTTTATGGCTTTCTTTCTAGAAAAATTTTATCAAAACTTCAGTGTTTTCAAGGCATCATTAGAATTTGACAATGGTAACAGGATTTTTAACTATTATTAAATATTCCAGAAACCTTTATACAAATACCTTATTTAGCAAAAGAATGGTTTCAAATGCACTTCTGTAGTTGTGTCTATTGTGGAGTTGGAATCCATCTATGTCGACAATAAACAGTAGAAGTTTAGTCCTCTCGATGTGTTTAAGGAACTTGTGACCCATCCCCTGGTTAATGTGGGCTCCTTCAATGAGACCAGGAAGATCGGCCACCGTTATCTGTGGGAAAATGGTATCAGTTAGACACACAAGAATTACGGGTTATCATATGTCTCGCATTTTCGGGCTTTGAGAATTATAACTGTCACTAAGCTCACAAGACCTTTGTACAAGGTGAGCTTACAAAAAATGTAAGCTTCTGAATTAGTTTGGCTTGGCTTGGTTTATTTTATTTTAAGTCTTATTATTAGACAGGGTCATTGAAGGACGTGCCAGGTTTTGGAGGTGGAGGACAGCCGGTGTACACTGAGAAAAACCACCGACCTACGGTCAGTACCTGGCAACTGCCCAACGTGGGATTCGAACTCGCAACCCAGAGGTGGAGTTCTAAAGTACTACTAACGTAGAAGTTATTGTTTATTGATAGATTGTTGTCCTACCTGTCTCAAATCTGGAAATTCCATGGTTCCAATGTAGGGGCGTATTGTTGTAACTGAAATTGGATATAAACTCTGTTTATTTGACAGCACTTATGCAACAACTTACTTCAACAAATATATCCATCACTCCTGTTTCTTTGCTTACATTACTTAAGGCCCGGTCACAACCCACCGTGCGTGTTTTTTGTCCGTACGTTTTTTGGGGAGGCCACGGCCGCTATGTTTTTCTGAAAACGTGGGTAGGGAGTGGCAAGAGCAGGGAGAGAGTACGTCAACGCACGGTGGCGCAAGGTGTAAGTACGTGGCCCGCACGCCACGCCTGGCCGTGAGCGGTTGCGTGCATCGTACGTTGCACACATGGTAAGTGAGTTGTACGTGCTTACAACTTGCTTACAAAGTACGATCTCCGTGCGATTGCCACGTTATCGTACGGAGGCTGTACTTACACGTGCTGCTCACGTACTGTGTCCTTACTCACTCGCATGTTGTAAGTACGTGGAAGTGCGACGAACTTGAGTTTTTCCGCCCAATGTCTTGATACTCATGATTTATTTTATGAACTCTACAGACACTCATGATTTTAATGAACTCTGGGGTCATTTTATGAACTCATGATTTAATTTTATGGATTCATGTGTGAATAAACATGTAGAAATTTATTGTGTCAAACATATAATAAAATGGGGTTTTTTTTGTTCTTATTCAAAATCAACCTTAACTTTAATATTATATACCAGAATGGTTCCGGTCTCACTTCTTACTTTCAAAGCCCCTCCAAAAAAACCCGGTCTTTTTTAACAAATGGTTATAATAAATTTGCAAAAATTACGGATTTGTTTTTTGGGGCTGGTTGGGAGGTTTTTGTTACCATTTTGCATTGTAAGTGCGGAACACATGCTTACTTGGTACGGTCCACGTCAGTTCTGTGTGCACATTGGACAGTAGAACTGGGGAAGTGCCGGGTAAGCACAGGCCACGCACTTATCAAGTGCGCAGCACGCACGTGCTACGGAGTCAGTGCGTTGTGCGCTCATTGGTTGTAAAACTGTAAGTTATGTGTGCGACACGCGCGTCACCCGTACTTAGGTGAATCCCTAGCCCGACCGCATCCCACACGCAGCGAAAGTTCCTCATGCACTAAAAGTGCTACAGTGTGTCTGCGGACTCCCAAATCCGTACTGAGGCAGTACTCACCACGTACGGATCCCCAAATTTTGCCCACGTTTTTGCAAGTAGGCAGCACGCACTTGCAAGTACGGCGGGTTGGGACCACGGCTTTATGTACAGTTCTGCAGCTAAAGTTTCCAGATTTTGATAAGTAGTTGTTCATTGTCACTGATATACTTACAGGGATATGAAGCTATCGCTGGAGAAGTCCGAGATACAGCAGACAAGGTAGTAGATTTTCCTGCGTTTGGAAATCTGCAGATTTGTAAAAAGTAAGAAATATTTAATCATCTTTCAAAATACTTTATAACATAAAATACTTAACTATCATTAAAAACAACACACAGAAAGATTCACATGGAGACCCTTGTATAAGTACAAGATAATAAGACCAGGGCTCGTATTCATGAAACCGTACTCATGCTCAAGCATGGATTTTGTGCTCAAGCCTTATTTCTTGTTCTGGCTATAAAATATTCTAAAAATATAATTTTGTCAAAGATTTGGTATAAAGTTGAAGAGATATGAAGTCAAAAGCTGTTTTCACCATTTATAATGACTTTTTGACTCTTCAACATGATTCAGGTGAGTTTCTAGAAAGCTGACTTGAGCACAGAATCCATGCTTGAGCATGAGAACGGTTTCATGAATATGGGCCCAGGTGTTCCGGACGAGTAAGCTTTTTCTGCGTCATCGAGAACAATCGCCTTGTAAATCTATATAATGTACTTAAAGGGGATGATGATTAGGGTAATAAAACTAACATTACGATTACAAGAAACTTGTGTGCAAATTTAACCATAATGCTTCAGTATTATAGACTAATTACACTATTAACATTACAGTGTGGCTGGAGCTTTGAATATCAAATATTTTATCTGCTTCATGTTTCACTGGAGGTCCAATCATGTTCACCAGGAAAACATCTCTTCTTTACAGTGTAGGGACTTTTAATCATTGATCGTGACGTTTTAGGTATAAGGAGGTATATAGTTTAAATTCCTCCATCCTCGATATCCAGGGGTTACGCTCACCTACGCACTCTACACCTCTGGAATATGTCATAGTAAAACTGAAGGCACGCTCAGGTAGAAAAACCTGACCAATGGCTGCAACCAACTTCAAAGCTTGTCAATTTTTACCGTTATATGACTACAAGATTCTTTTGATGTTCATCAGAGGGTCAAATCCGTCTTCTTGCATCATCAACAAAGTGGCGCACACTGAGCCTTCAGTTTTGCAAAGACATATTCCAGGGGTGTAGAGAGTGTAGGTAAGTGTAACCCCTTGGTTATTGAGGATGCAATTCCTCCAGAATAAAGGACAGGGGCTTTTTAATTAATTAGAGCCAGTACAGTACTTTTACTGAGAAAGGGATCTTACCCCACCAGAGCAACATCTGCGATGAGTTTTAGGTCCAGAGTGATTGTACGTATCTCCCCTCTTTGTCCAAGGAAGCTGTTTTGTTCTGTCCCTCCCTTTCCACCTTCTGCTACAATCACTTCCTGGTCATGCTCGTCCAGGTCGGCTAGGAAAAAAGAAACAGAAAGACATATCTACTATTACATAATTTTGAATAGAATGCTTCCACTGGGAATCAAACCCCGAACCCAAAGGTCCTAGTCGGATGCTGTACCACATGAGCTATAGGGAAATTCCCCCTAGCTCGAAGCTAGAAGGCGACCTAAATCTTATATACAGCTCTGTACCTGGTACATTTAAAATCTGCCGCACTACTTGATACCCTTTTTAAATGTGTTCACTCATGAACATCACAATTAAACAAGGTTCTAACTCCACTGTCACCACAGGGAGAGCCACGGACATCATTTGTAACAGGAAAGAGAATAGTCTGCTTTCACCTGGGATTAAACCCTTGTTCTCCAGATTCCTAGTCAGACGCTCTACAAAAGGAAAATGTCCTCTAACTCGAAGCTAGAAGGCGACCTAAATCATCTTTACAATTTAAATCTGCCACAATTTTAATAAGTACCTATTTCTGTGCCATCGCTGTCTTTTACTGCCACTCCGAGAGGCACCTCTATACAAACGTCTCCACCGCGGTCACCCAGTATCCAGTGTTTCCTATACGTAGAAAACATAATAAATTTACACCAGAATTCATCACCTGTTTTACTGAAAATTCAAATAGAAACAATTTTGAATGTTATAGTTCACATAGTTTGTTAATCCACAATGTGGTTTATGTAAATGTGATAATTTTTTTCCATGAAAGTAAAATCTTTTCTTTGTATTTGGAGATGGTATTTTAAACCAGTCAACGAGCAAACTTGCAGCACAAGCTATGGTGTTATGAATGGGATCTTTAATATGGCATGCACCAGTTAAACATTGATAACACTAACAAAATACGTTTATACAAACCTGCTATCTTGTCCAACATCTGCAGCATATCGTTTCTTTGGGTTTTTATGTAAGACGGTAAGTAGATTATCAATGTTCTTGTTTGCTTTGACATAAACACATCCTCCATCTCCTCCGGACCCTCCAAACTTCTGGAAGCCCTGTCCCCCCGATCCTCCCCTCACGTGTACACGCAGAGAGTCTATAAACGTTGACTTTCTTGATTTCTACAAAGAAGATTTAATTTATTAATTGTACGCTGTAAATTTGTAAATATTGATTTAAAATCATGCAGGATCATTTTAATAAACAAGATATATTTTAGCTTCATACAGTTTGTACTCAGATTAGAAATGGAAAGATTTTCATTGCTGTGAAAAGATTTTCTCTTTCTGCAATTCAATTCATATTTTATAGTTGCATAATTTTCCTCTGGCACCAACAGCAAACTTAACTAAAACATGAATATATACAGTATACATGTCAACAGTCTAAGTCTGGTGTCACTGGTAGAGGAAACTTTAGCCTATTAAATTTTATACAAGAATTCCACAGCTTAGTGGATGTGTTGCCTGGGTGGTCAACAGTTGGAACATTATAATGAGACAGATGCTCTAATTAATCAATAAATAATTTCTATGTTAAAATTTCATAATATGTCCTCCACTGGAGTTAAGACAAGGCTTTCTTAAAATTTATCAAATACGTTTTATTTATTTTCAATTCTCAAAGTTGACAGAATGAGATCAGAACTCTGGAATAAAATAGGTGAATCTTCACAAATTAAATGTTAAGACACAAATAAGTGGATCAGGGAATACCATAAACTTATATATAATACGTATTAAACTTCACTTTTTCAATGTTTCTGTCCAAGTCACATTTATTTAGTCATGAAACAATATACCAATATAAAAATAATTTTATTTGCATGCAAGAAGTTAGCGAAATCAATTATAAAGCAGTACACTTTCGGTCTATGTGGCTTAATGTTACAATGGTTAGGATCGAGTTACTGCGGTGCCTGCAATTGCTAACATCAAGTTTCTAAAGCCCTTAATTTTCACACATTCACAGACGAAGCAAGATTAACATGGACCGTCAATCCTGGCAGTCTGTGACAATCTTTCATCACCATGTAAAGACCGTATATGCATCTGTGTACAATTTTGTTCTACAGAAGTATACAGATGTCTACGGAGTACACACTGATTTTTCTGGGAAGGCAAGCTACGCAGACTAAGTACTGTGTGAGTCATGGTGTGAACACAGAGAAGGTAATACATGGCAGACTGATGACACGGTCACCACTGATATCAACAAGGTGTGTTCCCGGCCAGAGCTGCGGGAATGACTACTGTTTCAAACTTTCAATATACATGTAGATGTACATGCATTTGCTATATACAATTATACCTCTGGTTACCCTCAGCAGGGGATGGCAGAACATTTCAAAAAGCAGTCATTTTGTCATCACCCTCGCTACACATACTGTAGGACAACCCGACCAAAATGCAACCTTGAATAAGAAACATCAAGAGGGGCAATCTGGCCACAACAATTCCAAACTCAACTTAATGTCAAATAGAAACGTCAGTTATCCAGATTCATATTTCTATTCATATTTCTATTTTGTTGAATACTTGAAAAATGAAATGAACTTGACACCGTATTGCCCTTTCATAATGACTGCATTTATTTGGTGAGGTACTGTGATAATCTATGGGTGTCTGTACATGTGTAAACACTGGGTATCTCCGTAAACCAACCATGTAAGGACTGGCATAAAACCTAATCTTTTGTACACTGCATGATAGTCCGTAAGGTTCTGACTCTCAGCCGACCCACTTAATATTTGGACGGCAGGCGGGTGCGAGAGTCAGAATCCCCCTCGTATAAAATATGTGAAAGATCTGAAGATCTCACGAGAGTTTCTTTTCTGAACTATCTATTTTGGATCATGTGAACTTGGACAGCAGCCATTTTTGAACACTCTAGATGTCTGGAATCTGGTTATTTTATGGAAATGGGCGATGACAGTTGTAGTCTACGACCTTCTGTGACTTGATTCAATGTGTAGGCTAGTAGAAAAATATCTGTACTTTCCATTAATTGATACAATGTACTTAATTTGCACAGCTAAAACAGCGACCTGTGTATGGATCGTTAAAATTTTACATATTTTATATGAGGGGAATTCTGACTCTCGCATCCCCCTGCAGTCCAAATATTTAGCGAGTCATAGAATCAAAACCCTTCGGACTAACTCTGTATAACTACGGCACTGTCCGATATGGGTTCTCGGAAATGTCCGGGTATACTGTACATGTACAATGTATGTAAGGTTTTTTTTAGGTACCGTGATTATCAAATTCAGTTTTTATCAAAATGTTTAATCTGTGTTGATCATCATCCGGCCTCTTATTCGTGAATATGTGAAAGGGGCTTAGTAGCCATGGATTCCATAAACATCTTTTAGCAATATTATTTATTTTGTCATTAGAAATAATAGTGCTAATTAGACGGAAAATTAAAAACAGATATGAGTTTAAAGTGATTTTGGCTATTTCTAATAAGAAATCAATATACCCAAATACTATTTAAGATAGGAGTATAATAGGCAAATTTGTGTATTTTACGCAATTTTGTGGTTTTACCCGACCTGCTTATTGTAAAAGGGCCCGTCCGGGATTGCATGGGAGACCGGTAAACTTTACCTGTGAATAAATCATGTCATGTTGCTACACCCTTGTTATTTGAACTTACAGTATTTTTGGGAGCAGCTTTTGTTGAATACATTCGTATTGCCAACGCGAATATGTTCTTTGTCGTTATCATGTTGATGTTATTATAACCCGTTCATCGTGTCACGATCGTTTCATGGGCGCAGACATATTGAATTGACTTTGTCGCCTTCAAAGTAGGAGATCCAATATCAAATCACGTGACAGTCCAGTCAAAATGGCGAGCGCATCGAACATGGACGAAGGTGTGAAAGTTGCTGGGGCGACAGTCCTGGCGAGGGCATTGAAAGCCCAAGTAAGTCTGTTAGCATTTTAAAACAGTGTGTCAGTTTTTATGCGATGTACTTATTTATGAAAATCAGATTGTCATTCCGTATTCATTAAACATGACGTCGACATGATCAGTAATTTCAGAAACGGTACAAGTTCAGTTTCAACTATACTACAATGTAGATCTATACAGCGAACACGGTATAGTAAAGTGTGAGGGTATGAATTATTAAAAAAAAATATAATTGAAAACCAACTTTAAATCAAATACCTATGGGCATATAGATCTATATTACTTCATAAAAAATATAAATGTGTCCCACTTTTTGACCCCTCTACAGATTGTATCTCCCATGCATATGCCTAGGCCTGCTATCAGACGTACTACTTTTTGACCCTTTCAGATATGTTTAATAGATATGAAAAAAAATATTTCTAACCTCAGTGAGCATCTAATTTACAATTATTTAAGTAATTAATTGTTACAAATAAGAACAGAAAACCACTGGAAATAACTTTTGTCATTTACCTAACTTTTATGACACGCACGATCAATATTTGTAAACACCCGTCCCTTTTGAACCGTCTTCTACCTTCGGCTTGTTG
Source organism: Mimachlamys varia (assembly GCA_947623455.1). NCBI lineage: Eukaryota > Metazoa > Mollusca > Bivalvia > Pectinida > Pectinidae > Mimachlamys > Mimachlamys varia. Next base: position 24,249,461 of record OX392538.1, read on the forward strand.
TTGAAGTGGGCCCTACCTGAATTATTTTTAATTCTTTGGATTTTTTTGTCAAGAGTTTATTGTTAGTTACCGCTCAGGTTTACTTCGTTTTATGCTTATTTTTGCACATGGTTATATCAACTAGATTTTTTTTATAATTTTTTAGAATCCCGAAAAATTTCCTGAAGTTATGTATATTGGGCCTTTAAATAAATTATAATATTTCAAATCTGCGATAGAATAAGCAATTATTAGAATTATGGCAGTTGGTAAATTACGCCAACAATTGTTTTCACATTTGATTTTGAATTCATTTTTACATTGTACCCTAATCATTTGAATCCATGACTTTGTATACTTACAATTATTGATGCATACAGAAAGTTTTTCGATCTTGTTACTTTGTTGGTCAAGTTTGGTAATTTTATTAATTTTTTGAGCCAATTATTGAATCGGATGATTAATCCCCAAAACTCATTTTTACTTCCTCGTTAATATAATGCATGCACGGTTACTTACAATTCTGTGTGACATTCTGGAAGCATAGAAATTCATGGATCATGCGCAGTTGCTTGAGTTTCTGTCAGTAAATAATTATATAGATTTATGTATGAAATGAGCCTCCCATTACAGTAATACTGTAATGGGCCGCGGCTCCATAAATATAAACATTTTTTATATACTGACAGAAACTCAAGCAACTGTGGATTATGATACACCTGGTCAAGCCTATATATTAAGCTCTATGTATATGTCATCGACAATTCATTTTCAGAGTGTGGAGTATTTGTTTGGTATAGTGGGTATTGTAATTCATTTGGCCCTAGTATCAGCCCTATAACAGGGGTGAAACTGCACCTTTCTATTGTTCTCCCCCAAAGTATGTTTGGCTGTGAGTTGCGGTACTCGCTCACAGACTCCGACTGGCGTTGTCTGGAATCAGTACATCACTTGTGTGTCAAACTTATTCAAAATTTTCCTCTGACGACCAGGTCTGACATCGCTTTAGGTATGCTTGGTTTATCGTCGCTTCGTTTATATGTAGATCAATGTAAACTGTGTTTCTTTGTGGCATTATGTAGAACCAAAACTAATTGTACATCTAAACAACTGCGTTTGTATCAAAAACGCCTTAATGTACATAAAGCTAAAAACGGTTTTATTGTTAATGCTATTGTATACCGTATAAGTACAATCTTCATGATTATCTGCTTGAACTCTTTAATACGGGTAATTTCCCTTCAAAATTGTGTTGGAAATTCCTAGTAAAAAATGTTCTTCTTTGTAAATTAAAAATATTAAGAATCAGATGACTGAAAAACTTGTTTATGTCTTTCGCCTTATTTTTCGAGGTTCATATATCTCAATCCTGAAATGAAACTTTCAGTTATCTGTTCTTTTCAAAGTGTCCTCCTTCTTTGATCGTAACATGTAAAATTGTTTCTAAAATGTGGATTACTCCACCTGATTGCGAACTATTATTTGCGCTAACTGCAAGGGTGTGTTTGAAGACGCAGTGGCCCATGGTTTGTTAGACTGTGGCGGATTAGAATTAGCAAATATGCGGGATAGCCTTACTACAAAATGTGTCCTTCGACCATTCAGAAACAGTAGCCCAGGTGGCAACTCTGTTTGGTATTCCAAGCGCTGCTATTTGCGATGCTTTTAATGACGATGTTATTTTGCTCACATCTTTTATCAAGGACTGTCTTATTTTTTCGAAAAGGGCATTTTATATGACCTTCCAATAAATATAGCTATTTGCATAGCAGTCACTATCCAAGTGTTAACATGGCCACCTTACACTGCCTCATTATCTGGTATTTAACTCTTCTATGAAGTTATCATTATGACAAAATATTAATATAAATTGTAAGTCAATTTTTGGATGTTTGCACCAATATGTTTTTTTCTCTCATGTCAGTTGCACATAGTTATGCTCATCTATATTGTACTCTTCATTGTTTTGAAGGAAATAACGATATGATAATGATGATGAAGATGATAATAGTTTATTAAAAAAATATTATTGAAATCAACTTTTAACCAAATACCTATGGGCATATTTATTACTTCAAAATATAAATGTGTCCTACTTTTTGACACCTCTTTATATATATCTCCCATATGCCTGCTATCAGACGTACTAGTTTTTGACCCTTTCAGAAATGTTTAATAGATATGAAAAAAAAAAATATTTTAAACCTCAGTAAGCATCTAATTTGCAATTATTTAAGTAATTAAGTGTACGGTTACAAATAAGAACAGAAAACCACTGGAAATAACTTTGTCATTTACATTGTACCTAACTTTTATGAGTTAGCTTCATGTACATGTAGTTGTATGTAATATAAAGACCATTTACATATAATGTACATGTATATATGCCTGCTATCAGAAGTACTAGTTTTTGACCCTTTCAGATATGTTTAATAGATATGAAAAAAAATATATTTCTAACCTCAGTAAGCATCTTATTTGCAATTATATAAGTAATAATGTACATGTGTTACAAAATTTTAATAAGAACAGAAAACCACTGGAAATAACTTTGTCATTTACCTAACTTTTATGAGTTAGCTACATATAGTTGTATGTAAAGTCCATTTACATATGTAGTATTGTATAGACTTGCAAACATGCAGGCTTGTCTTTATCAATTTTTAAAATTTAGGATTAAATGTTAAATAAATTATAATATTTTAAAACTGCGATAGAATTAGAAATTATTAGTAAATATGACAGTCTTTAAATTACGCCAACAATTGTTTGCACATTTGATTTTGAATTTACTTTTACATTGTACCCTGATCATTTGAATCCATGACTTTGTATACTTACAATTATTGATGTTCACAGAAAGTTATTCAATCTTGTTACTTTGGCGGACAAGTTTGGTAATTTTATTGAATTTTGGAGCCAATTATTGAATCGGATGAATCCCCAAAACTCTTTTTCACTTCCCCATTAATATAATGCATGCATGGTTACTTACATTTCTGTGTGACGTTCTGGAAGCATTAACATCCATGGATCATGATACACCTGGTCAAGCCTATATATATGTTAAGCTCTACATATACGTCATGGACAATTCATTTTCAGGGTGTGGAGTACATGTTTGGTATAGTGGGGATTCCTGTCATTGAAGTTGCCATGGCAGCACAAAAAGAAGGCATCAAATACATAGGGATGAGGAATGAACAAGCGGTAATATGTTTGTTTTTTTTTTTTTTGAAAAATAAATGTCCTGGATTCTAGAGAATGTTAGTGTACAGTATCTGCACAAATTATATAACTGCTGTGAATCATCAAGGTCAAAATTTTTCGGGCTGAAGTTTGTTCTTAGAAGAAGTAAAATCTCTGGTAATTAATTTTCAAGCAAGGATTGAGGAATGTTGAACAAATAAGAATTTTTGAAAATATAAACCAATGTATTCAATTATAAAACTAATAAAAAAAGAAAATGAATAAAAGGTAATTGGTTAAATAATTCAATTAAATGCCCCTTATTTTCATTCTGCTTTGTGGCATTCAAAAGAAAAGTCAATTAATTAACATAATTTTGGGTTTTGGTTGCAAAATTGTGACTCATTATAAATAACTTCTCAATTTTATTTGCTCACTTTAATATACATGTAGACAACAATACTATTGACTACAGTTTAAACAGTTCAATAGCAATGACATTATATATACTTAATTATTTATAAAGAAACGTAATTAGTTTTCCTTGCAAAGTTGAATATAAAAAAGAACAAAAAACAAAAAACAAAGACTTTGGCGCAAGGCCTTTCTGCTTTCTCAGGCTACTTCAAGAGTCCGCCTGAAGTAGGCTGAGAAAGCAGAAAGGCCTTGCGACAAAGTCCTTGTTTTTTTGTTCTTAATTATTTATATTTATATGCAATGTATTAATCTTACAGGCCTCCTATGGTGCCTCCATCATTGGCTATATGACAGGAAAGTAAGTTTACTATACAATTACTATCTTTTGGTGAGGGGAATGTGTAGTTCCATTAACCTGAAAAGGAGATATTGACTGTTAGAGATGAAATTAAAGTTTCATTTCAAATGTTATTTTTTTCTCATTTGGCAGAATTTACCAAACTTTAGTTTTCACTCATGCTTTGCACAGGCACTTGTGGCCAGGAGAATAACCATCTATATATATAATATATAGAATATAGCGAAATTTGAAAAAAATGAAATAAAATATATAAGCTAAAGTTTCATTTTATTTTTTCAAATTTCGCTATATTTTATATATTATATATATAGACGGTTATTCTCTTGGCCACAAGTGCCTGTGATGCTTTACACTGATGAAAACTATTGACACTTAATTGTTTGTTGTACTCATGCAACATATATTATCGTTTTTGATGAGACATTGTGAAATGTCCTTTGCATGTATGTGTATATCATTTTAAAAGTCCTTTACCTACATTGTACATGAAAAGTTTGGTCAATATAATGTACTTAAATTGATGGAGACAAAATCAAAATCACAAATTTTCAGGTAAAATATGTTTGTATTTTATATTACACATTTACTTTTGATATAATTCATATTTATACAATTTCCCACTATGATCATGTCAGAAAACAATATCGTCCATCACTGTGACATCGAAACATTCTTTTTTGGGGATGTCAAGTTGGCGCAGTGTTAGCAGCTGCAGGTACTTCTGGCTAGATAATTAATTTGGTGCTGGAGATCATGAGTTTGAGGCATGGACAGGGCCCAAATTAAAAATGGTCTTCCTTCATCTTTAGTGTTTCTTTGTTAGATTCTATATATTCTGTATATAACTTGGTCTTCCATTCATATTTTGCACCGCATGTATATAGCCTATTATAGTTAACTCTCTATACTTGTAGGCCTGCAGTGTGTCTGGTGGTGTCTGGGCCAGGATTGGTTCATGCTTTGGCTGGGCTGTCAAATGCTAAAGAAAACTGCTGGTTTGTATCAGACTAACTCTAAATCTGTAACAATATCATGGAGGTAAAGCTTATGTCAATTGTATTTCTAAGGCACTTGTTTTTGTTTTTTCAGTTTTCAGGTTTAGCATTTCATGAAGAAATTATCTAGTTCAAATGCTGCTTTGAAATTTAAGTGTGATAAGTATCATGTTCAAAATTGCTTGATTTGGAGTTTTTTCTTCGAATGAAAAGCATTTAACTAGTTTTCCTTGAAATCTCAATGAGAATAGCTTTTGACATGTTTATGGTCTGAGTCTATTATAATTACATGTCAATGAAAGTCAAGTGGTAAAATGGAGTGTAGTGAATATCTCACCAGATGTTAACCTGGTAACATATGCCCTATAAAGTAGGTTTGTCAGGGTATAGGGTGACAGCCATCTGTCCTACAAGGTGGGTTTCTCAGGGTATAGGGTGACAGTCACCTGTCCTACAAGGTGGGTTTCTCAGGGTATAGGGTGACAGTCACCTGTCCTACAAACTGGGTTTCTCAGGGTATAGGGTGACAGCTACCTGTCCTACAAAGTGGATTTCTCATGGTATAGGGTGACAGCCACCTGTCCTACAAAGTAGGTTTCTCAGGGTATAGGGTCACAGCCACCTGTCCTACAAAGTAGGTTTTCTCATGGTATAGGGTGACAGTCACCTGTCCTACAAACTGGGTTTCTCAGGGTATAGGGTGACAGCCACCTGTCCTACAAAGTAGGTTTCTCAGGGTATAGGGTCACAGCCACCTGTCCTACAAAGTAGGTTTTCTCATGGTATAGGGTGACAGTCACCTGTCCTACAAACTGGGTTTCTCAGGGTATAGGGTGACAGCTACCAGTCCTACAAAGTTGCATGATTGCTCTGGTTTTCTCCCAAATTTAGACACTCCATATGCGAACGTCCGAACAAACAAGAGTGAATACCAGGTACTACATGTATAAGGTTAAATAACTCATTTTATTATTTGTAAAATATTTTAAGTTTATACAAAGTCAAATAAACATTTTTATTTATATTAAAGGCCAGTAATTGTGATTGGTGGCTCCAGTGAAGAAAGCCAGGAAGCCATGGGGGCCTTCCAGGAGCTACCTCAGGTACAGAGACAAGCTACTCAAGGGAGATAATTTTATTGCTAACCAACTTCTAAAAACTCATGCAAAATCAAAATCTAGAATTAAGATATGATCCAGAGTTTACTTTTTCAATGTAAATTTAGAAGTTCTTTAGAATGTTATTATAGTTCTGTATCTACATGTGCATGTATCTATCTGAAAAATTCTTCTCAATAGTGCTTATACCACACCTGTACATTGCTGAACTGATAAACAGATTCCAGAACAGTATCATACCTCATCACTGGGGAAACTAGTTTGCTATTAAAGCAATAATTAATTTCCCTTTCATATAACTAAACTGCTAAATTATCTTCTCTCCCTTCCTAAACAGGATTTGAAAATTTTTGCAATCAAATTTTCAAATATACACAATGATTTGTGCAATTATTTGTTGAAAGCATCATTCTATAAATTTATGAAAGAATATGCTTGTGCTAAACAGTTGTATTATTGTTACTACTGTAACAGAAGTCATTAGTATGATTAAATGCCTCTGCTAGGGATCAAACCCAGGACGCCTGATAACTATATGTCTCACACTCAACCGATCAAGCTAATTCCCTTAGACGAGCGGTATATTGCAGCTAGTATTCTTCAGGGCTACACTATCTATGTTTTTAATATGGGATGATTTTATTACCATGTCAAAATTCCCATCCATTTCCTTCACATATACTACTAGCTGACATAAATTACTTTAAAGGTGTCTGTAATTACATATTTTTTTTTTAAATTGATAAATTTCAAGTAGTATTTTTGAAAGTTAAACCAATTGATACATGTATCAAATTGCCCAGTTTGTTGCTTATCAAATCAGTGACAGTATGTTCATTTACTCTACTATATATTTGGTATCAGTAAGTTGAGAATTCTCATTTTGATACTCCCGTAACAAAGTTACAGGGTGTGTATTGGAATCAGGTTGTCTGTTTGTCTGTAGATACATATTGTCCGCACAACTCCTCCTTTACTTGCGGACTGATTTTCATAAAACTTCCTGGCTGACTATAATACCCCCACATTGTGTCACTCTTGATAAGTGTTCACCCTCATCTACATGGTGTATATCTGTAATTTGTGATTGTTTTGATATGACAGGTAGAAGCAGCCAGACCATATTGCAAATTTTCAGCAAGGCCCAACAGCATAGAAAGGTTTCCGTTCTATGTGGAAAAGGTAAATATACGATCTTTACTTTAAAAAAGTCTCAAATCTAATACATAATGTACTTTCATTACTTTTGAGTGAGCCAAGCCTATAGCTAGTTTGTGAGTCACTAACTGTATTGTCCTAACTTTTTCTGCAGTAACAATAAAATTGCGAGCTTGAAGGACTTCAACAGTATCAAACTTGTAATTACTTTGTCGACCAATGAATTTAATTTGTGAATGAGTATCAACAAGGAAATCATCAAAGTTAAGACTTATATGAAAACTAGCGATTTTTCAGTGTACAGATGTAAAATTGTATTGAAGCTAACTTGATTTAATTCACTTTGAAATCTAAGAACACATGAAGTAGAGTTAAAAGTTTACAAAGTTAACTTCTGTTAATAAATCTTAGCAATAATTTAAAGCTTAAAACAGCTGAAACTTACAAACTGAAATTGAGTGTAAAATTCTTTAATGAACATAATTATGAGCCAAGGACTTAAAGGCCCAATATACATAACTTTCGGTAAAACTTGAAGCAAATCAGGCCTACCTGGGTAATAACTTTTTACATTTCAAGATTTAGTTAAGATTAACTGATTTCTGCAATACTCAAGATTAATTCTTACACTGTTACCTGTACAGCAGTAGTTGAAACTCGGTATTTGTAAACACGCATCCATTTTGAACTGTCTTCTAACTTCGGCTTGTTGTTGAAATGGGCCACACCTGAGTTATTTTCAATTCTTTGAATTTTTGTGTCAAGAGTTTCTTGTTAGGTACCGCTCATGTTTACTTCGTTTAAGGCTTATTTTTGCATGGTTATCAACTGGATTTTTTGTTTATAATTTTTCAGAATCACGAAAAATTTCCTGAAGTTACATATATTGGGCCTTTAAACAATAATTCTAATACGTACATATACCTCACTTGATAAACTTTATAAAAGTGACAAAAATATGCTGTTAAATTGAATTCCTTATGTTCCAGGCGTATCGTCAGAGTATCTATGGACGACCAGGAGCATGTTACCTTGACATTGCTGCCAACATGGTGAATGCTACTGTAAATGAAAAAGACGTGTGGTTCGTATTAAACTGGTAGATCAGAACTCTACAAGTCGAAATTGGTATTCTTGTGGTGATATTTAATTCATGCCTATAGTTTATACAATAACTAAAGCATGAAATACACCCCAAGCTACATGCATATTCACTGTACACTGACAATCTAATATTTAATGTATTTGTTATATACATAATATTATGTAGATTCTATGATTCTTTTGGAGGAAGACTGTTATATGCAAACTTGTTTCCCCAATTCTTTGTTTAGCAGGACACATTTTTTTATATAAAGTAGAATTGCAAATTGAACTGTCACCTCTCAGCACACTTAGTAAAGTTAGAAAGAGGGTGGACATTTCCAAGACTGTTACCCAGAAGTGGTTAATTGTGGTGTACAGAATATTGCTATAATATTGTACAATACTGTATATTTCATGTATACATGACCAAACCAAAGGTAAGACAAGTCTTTGACTAATTTGTTATCTAGTATTATCATTATCATCTAACATGACTGTTATACAATGTATATGCATGTTTGCCTCAGGTCCTCTATTGTGTGTCCTCCACCTCCTAAGAGTTTTGCTGACCCAGAAAGTGTCAAGGCAGCTGCAGATCTACTGTACTACGCTGAAAAACCTTTAGTGGTAGTAGGCAAAGGTTGGTATTTAAGACTCTATCTAATTAATTAATGACTTTGAAAGTTAAATTACCTGTGATGACGTTTTCAAGATAGAGAATGACTTTGGTGACCTCTCAAGATAGAAAATGACCTTTATTGACCTTTCATGACATAATATGATCTTTGTTGACCTTTTAACTCAGCATATAACCTTTTTTTCCCTTTCCCCATCTCTGATGATCTTTGTTGACATCTCAGGATAGCTATTAACTTTATTTGTGGATCGGTCACAACATCTCAATGGCATGTTATTGCATAAGATTTGCATCATGATAACATATAGCACAGGGGATGTCTGAATACAAACTTGGCTTAGTCAAATGACATTTGATGAAAGTATTCTTTATGCTCTCAAAATCCTGAGATTGCAATTCCTGATGTTTTTCTTGGCAACCTCTGATGTTTATCTGGTGACCATTACTGACCTAGAATTATCATTACTGACCTATATATGGTGACCTTTACTATCCTTATTGGAGACTCACAATGACCTTCTCTCAGCATACTGACCTCTGGTGACCTAAACTGACCTCGGATGACCTATACTGACCTCTGGTGACCTACACTGACATTGGGTGACCTATACTAGCCTCTGGTGACCAATACTGACCTCTGGTAACCCATACTGACCTCTAGTGACCTGAATACTGATATCTGGTGATCCATACTGAACTCTGGTGACCATACCGACCTCTAGTGACCTATACTGACCTATAGTGACCTGTATTCTGACCTCTGGTGACCCATTCTGAACTCTAGTGACCAATACTGAACTCTGTTGACTTAAACTGACCTCTGGTGACCAATACTGACCTATCCTGACCACTGGTGACCTGTTTACCGACCTCTGTTGACCATTACTGACCACTAATTTACATTTTATAGGTGCAGCCTATGCACAAGCGGAGGCAGCTGTACAGGAGCTAGTGATAGGAGCACAACTCCCGTTCCTACCAACTCCCATGGGAAAAGGGGTCATACCAGATGACCATGAACTCTGTGTAGCTCCTGCAAGGTCAAAGTTAGTATGAGGACAATCTGATTAAAATACAGATCCTTACCTTATTCTCACTCAGTTTTACAAGGATCTGACAACATCCCATAAGAGGTCACGTTCAGATGACTTTTTTTCGCCTCTTTACTTACCACTAAAATAATTTTCCAATGACCTGTCATCTTACAGCGAGCCATTTTGTCACATTATTCCATGTGATCTTTTTGGTGACGAAATGACTAAACGGACAAATGCGATTATGCAAGCTTTGTTGTCTCAAATATCATCGGGACATGACCGCCTATGGGGTTTTTCTCAGATCTTAACGCAGCAGAGGGAAGTTTACGGAACGGCGCGGAGATCAAGATATTATTTTAATCAGATTGGTATGAGGAATTCTGCAGCTCCTCAATGGTGAGGGTCATTGAGAGAATATATTAGTTGTGTTTCTTTCCATGAAACAAAATCAGCAATCATAATCACAGTGTTAAAATAGAGTCGGGCAGAATTATTGACGTAATAATTAAAAACATTGTAAAATAAGTGAACAGATACCATAGAGATTTTCTGTTTTTTTTTAAAGTAAGTCTCAACCATTCAAATATTTATATCAGCAGTCAGTGTGACAGGGCTAGTATATTTAGCCAAAAATCTGTCACAGAATTGTACTGAGTATCATCTCTCCTAAAAACAAATGTCTAATTGTCATGAAGCTATATTTTCTAATGTTACAGTTTTTTTTGCTTTATTCATGGTATGAACACATGTAGTCTTTCAATTCTGAATGTAAATTTCATACACACCAAGAACAATTTTAATAAAAGTTGGGTCAGCATATATACATGAACTAGATAAAGAAATACATTAAATTAAAAATATGATGATATTAAAAACGTAGAAATATGATAAAAGTAGTGACATAAAACAGTATGTACAGTAGCATACATATAGTGCACTCTGATGTCATCAATGGTTTTTATTTTGATGAAGTGTTATATGTATGGTTGAAATGTAGAACTTTTAAACTCCAGTACTGTGAAGGTCGTACGTTGTTGTGTAGAGATGTTTATAGTATTGCAAAAGAACCAGTATTTATAGTAAGACCTTGTAGAATAGTTTCAACAGATCGGAATACTGTTATCTAGACTTTTACAGGTATAAAACTGACAGATAAGATTGGACACGCTTACAACTAATTCACGGTTATAATGTTGTGTTTTTCATTCCCTGTCAAGCTTACTATCTTTTGTATAATTATTATATACATAAAACAAACTACTGGTATGCTTATTATCCCAGGGAAGTTGTCGGGGGGATGTACAATTGAGTTCTGTTCGTCCAGAACTTGCTTTCCGCACAATATCTTTTGAAGGAATGATAAGATTTTGATGAAACTTGCTTGGTAGACTAACAAGGTTGTCTACATATTATCTAATGATCAAATACAGATTCTTTTGTCTGAATGTATGTATTTTTATTCTAGTTGAATTAATAAAACGTTGGTTGACGTAATTGCCCGTTTAATGTCATATATTTTACGTAATTATTTGCATTTGGCGGGGAACTTGACGACAATGTCCTTGTAATAAATTAATTTCCTTGAGGCCCTAAAGATTCGTTATAAGTGTGCATTACTGTATTATGCATCATCAGCACGACATATTATCTTCAGGTGTACACGACTAGTAGCAGGCCATATCTGAGTTCTAACAATACGAACATAATACATGAGACTCTAGTTGTTGAGAAATATTCGAAATTACATAAAAAAACATGCAATGGTTCATTGAGTATAGATGTACTAGCTTATAAACTTGATACAACTGTGTTGATAGAGTAGATAACCAAGCAATATATTGTATTTCCATTCATAATCTATATAAATAGTTCATTTTATCTATTTTATAATGGTAATGATTATTAATTGTGTATAGTGTCTCGTAAGTCTGTTTAGACTGGACATTTTAATGTATCTTAATGATGTATTGTATATGTTTAAAATGTGTGACACTCTAATAAATAAATAAATATATAAATATTAAACAAGAAATGTACTTTAAATTTCCTTACATTTCCAGAGCTCTACAAGAAGCTGATGTCATCCTTTTACTTGGGGCTCGCCTCAACTGGATGCTACATTTCGGGATGCCTCCAAGATTTAATCCTAAAGTAAAGATAATCCAGGTGGACATCTGTCACGAGGAAATGAACAACAACATCAGAGCCGCAGCCATGTTAGTGGGCAGTCTAGACACTGTACTCAACCAGGTACAGTGGACTCCACTTAATATCACTCCTGTTAATATCACATTCCTCTTTATATCATGTTTTTGCCAAGCACCATTTTTCTCTCTATATAATCTATGTAATTTTCTTTGGTTAATATCATGTATTTTGAGGTGAATTCCTCTTAATATAATGTTATTTAAACCAATCACATAAAATATCCAGAAAATGATGTCATTTCCATTGATTTCAGATACATCTTGTACAAAATGTTGCATAGAAAATAAAAATAACCCCCAAAATGATTTTTAATTGAAGTAATGTTATCTGTATATTGAAACATCTTCATAATGTACATTGAATAGTTTACTTTTAGTTATGGAGATTGGAAATGCACTAGATTTAGTGGAAAAACATTTTTCTTTTAATGTCACATTCCTGTTAATATCATGTTTTTGTCTGACAAATGCAACATGATATAAAGAGGAATGACTGTATTCACTTTTGTTCTTTTCTATCTGTGAAGTCAAAGTTAGTGGTCTTTGTACTAAGTCTTGTTCAAGTTTATAATATACCTGGTAGTTTCAAAATGTTCAGGATCCCTGTCTGAATTTGCTTTCATTTCCATAGTAAAAGGTATGATTTAAATGAATGTTTTATCACTGATAACTAAATACCCTGAACAAAGTTAGGGGGGTATATTGGAAACACCCTGGCCTGTCTGACCATCTGTCTGTCCGACTGTCCTTCTGTCCGGAATATCTTGTCAAGTAGATCTAAAAATGTACTGAAGCAATATTTCTCAAACTTGGCCTACTACATTCTTATGATATAAAGTCGGGTCCAGTCACTTTTCATAAAATTTAGATGATATTTGGAAAAGCTATGTCTCTTTAGTAGATATTCTGTATGGAAAGGTGTGTCAAGTGTATATATCATAAAGTACTGAAGCAATAGTTTGAAGACTTGGCATGCTACATCCCTATGAAATATAGTTGTGTTCTTTCACTTTTCATTCAATTTTAACAACATTTTGTTAGCGTAATGCCCCATATTGAATAAATCATGTTTATATAAACAACCTGCATCTGTGGGGGGTATCACTGTTATAGTTATCCTACGAATGACAATTCTTGTTAAACTTACATTTAACAAAATTTATCTTCATTTTGTACATTTAACAAAATTCAACTTTATTTTGCCTACTTCTACACACAGTTGAATGAGGAGATCAACAGACGGCCGGGTAAATTTGCCTTCAGCAAAGCTGCCCCCTGGTGGAAAACTTTAGAAGGAAAAATGAAACAGAATCAACAGAGTGTTCAGGTAAAAGGAGACAAATTTCATCTTGACAAACATTTAAAACAAAAAATTCTAGTTACCAGATGTATATACCAATAGTTTATTACACAGTTGCATGTAGAAGTTTAGTGTAATGATTTTTTTTTCCAAATGTTGTTTTCACAGTAATTGTAGTACATTATAAAGTAGTGTTTTTCGCAAAATATATATACTTTCATAAAAGTGACCTGACAGGGAGCATGTAGGAATGTATATGTTCATGTGCTAAATTTTTAAAACTTAATCGTGAATCTTGTGGTAAGTAATACATCTTGTATATTAATTGTTAGCTTTTCTTTTATAGAAAATGATGTCCGACAAATCAGTCCCGCTTAGTTTCTACTCTGCTTATGAGGATGTAAGTATCAAAACAACACAAATTATATATACAAAATTTGCAAAAGTAAATAGCTCGCAAAAGAAACTTGGTTAAGAGTGTATTTTAAATTTTCCTTTATACACTTGTAATCACTTTCACAACCATTTTAAGTTTGACTAGTTCCTTCAAGAACATATTTCTTTCTAATAATCTTCCTAGATCCAGAAACTGCTACCAAAGGACTGTATCATTGTCAGTGAGGGTTCCTCCACCATGGACATTAGTAGGACCATGATTCCAAACAGTCTACCCCGACACAGGTAAATCCCACGACACAGGTAAATCCCTCAACACAGGTAAATCGTGCAACAAAGGTAAATCCTGCGACACAGGTAAATCCCACGACACAGGTAAATCCCACGACACAGGTAAATCCCTCAACACAAGTAAATCGTGCAACAAAGGTAAATCCCGCAACACAGGTATATCCAGTGACACAGGTAAATAAGAAAACTGAGAGGTCTTTAACATCTTTATTCCACAAATTAAGGCTGTGATCCCTGCCTATCCGTTTTTAGTTTTGTGTTTTGATCGATTGTGTTATCCTACAGCTCTTTGTTTTATGACAAGTATGATAAAAATGGTTCATTACTGTATATTTATTCAATTTCAATTACTGAATATTCTATGTTGTGTAAAAATATTAAGTCTCATAAAAAATGTTTTCTTTGTGGAGTACGAATATCAAATTCCTGCACTCACCTTAACAAGAATTCCACTGTATACAGGTTTGATCACAAAAAAACATACCATATCAGTGATAAATCTACGTGCATTGAATTTCCGAAAATTTAACATTGTGGGACCCATTGTTTAGGCAATACAAATGAAAAGAACCCATGAAAAATAATTGTAGATTGATCACTGCCATATAACAGAACTGACAAGAAACCTTTTGATATGTAGGCTGGATGCGGGGACCTACGGCACTATGGGAGTAGGCCTGGGCTTTGCTGTGGCAGCAGCTGTGTGGTGCCGAGACCACGCTCCGGAAAAACGGGTCGTCTGTATCCAAGGTGACAGTGCTTTCGGATTCTCAGGAATGGAAATTGAAACACTCAGTCGGTAAGTATTTCTGATGTAACCTTCAAATACTGATTAATTATTTGGTATTATTCTATTATTTCCTGTCAATTTAAAGGGAAAATTGAAAAAAAAAATATCTGAGTAGGAATGCTTTGTCAGGGCTACTGAATTAAGATATTGTTGACCATAGAACTCCAAGTCTTTGCCTATTACTTTTAAATACTTCCCTTAAAAAAGTGCGCATATTACACAAGTTTTTACGGTAGACCATTAACCAAGCTCTCCGGAGACGCATCCAGTAGGGATTAGGTAAGGCTGTGAGACCAGTATCCCATACTCGTAATTACCCTTCCTCATAAGAAGGGAGACTACTTCGTTTTTCAAAAGTTCATGAATCTCCCTCGAAATCTACCTCATTTAAGTCCAAATTAACAATAACTTAAAATTTACACCTGTTGTCCAATATGATATCCTAGTTA
Organism: Mimachlamys varia; assembly: GCA_947623455.1. Lineage (NCBI taxonomy): Eukaryota > Metazoa > Mollusca > Bivalvia > Pectinida > Pectinidae > Mimachlamys > Mimachlamys varia. The sequence continues at coordinate 24,264,871 of OX392538.1, forward strand.
CTGCAGGGTGTCATACTGTGTAATGACCATAACAGGTGTGTCTGGATCAAATGAATACTATGTGAAGTTATCTTGATAAATAAAAAGGGAAAGACAAATTGAGCAATTTCATGCAAATTCTACTTTATTGGAAATATGGAATGAGGGAGATCTCCCTGATAGGAGGTTTCAGAGGTTAACACCAGTCCTATGATATCTGTGTGTTGTATTTACAGCTACAGATTACCGGTGATTATCATCATCATGAACAACAATGGTATTGGTTTTGGTATGGATGACGACACATGGCAGTCTCTGTCCGAGTCTACAGACCTCACTCTCACGTAAGTAATATAGATCTTTGGCTGCAGGTAATAGAGCCAACACCGTGCGTTTAGTTGGATGGATAGTGGGTCCTCCACTTCCTGATGAATCCGAAATGAGGCGAACCGGTCGACAAAGTAATAAAAGTTTGAAAAATTGCCACTTCGACTGCTGTTGTGATCGATACACGTATCTTAATATAGATCATATCATATACAACTTTATCACAAATTTGTCTGTCCGTTTGTAATTCTGTCCATGTTAGTTATAGACCATGTACGTATACTTCAGCAAGGTAATGCAACTTCACAAATTTAATTATGCATCCTTACAAGTAGAATATGTTGATCATTATTGTGATCTTGACCCTTGACCTTGACCTTCACAGTTTTGATGTACATTTCTTATTATAATTGTATATAAGTGTGGGTGGGGCATTCTTGTCTTGCTGACACATACCTAATTTCATTCTAATAACTGCAGGTATAGCCTGTAATAAAGATAGAGCTGTATGCTAAGATTTTTTTTGTGTGTGGGGGGGGGGGGAGAGAAAGGGAGGGGAGGGGTTGCTTGTTATAGTGTGGGAAACAAGTTGCTTGTGACCAAAATTATGCATGACTGATATTAATGGATTTTTAAAGACAGCTAGGTGCCAGTAAATTCTGACTTAACTATTCTGATGCAATTATTTGACAAAGTTGGTTGTCTTTCTTGCTTGTAGCTCCCCGCCCACATCACTCTCAGCAACAGCCCATTATGAGAGGATGACAGCAGCCTTTGGAGGCAATGGCTACTTTGCTCGTACCCCAGAGGAGATCACCAAATGTGTCAGTGCTGCCATGAGTAAACAGCAAGTGTCCATTGTCAATGTGATGATCAACCCCATGTCTATGAAGAAGCCACAGGTAAGGGACTTCAGTTTGGAGCAAACATAACCTTGTATCTTTGTAGTGAACTAGAAAGTGCACTAGGCAAAAAATTAAAGTGCACTCCAGTTAACTTCAGTGTTAGCTCCAGTGCACTTCAGTGTTAGCTCCAGTGCACTTCAGTGTTAGCTCCAGTGCACTTCAGTGTTAGCTCCAGTGCACTTCAGTGTTAGCTCTAGTTCACTTCAGTGTTAGCTCCAGTGCACTTCAGTGCTAGCTCTAGTTCACTTCAGTGTTAGCTCTAGTTCACTTCAGTGTTAGCTCCAGTTCACTTCAGTGTTAGCTCAAGTTCACTTCAGTGTTAGCTCCATAACACTTCAGTGTTAGCTCAAGTTCACTTCAGTGTTAGCTCCAGTTCACTTCAGTGTTAGCTCCATAACACTTCAGTGTTAGCTCAAGTTCACTTCAGTGTTAGCTCCAGTTCAATTCAGTGCTAGCTCCAGTGCACTTCAGTGCTAGCTCCAGTTCACTTCAGTGTTAGCTCTAGTGCACTTCAGTGTTAGCTCCAGTGCTTAATGGTGACAATGTGAACTCTTTAAGTTTATTCAACTTCATGGGGTTAGTACATTTTATATAAGTTTTGCTTTGATTTGATACTTTTTAATGAAATGTTTTTGATAACAAGACATCAAAAGACTCATTAGCTTATTTAGCTTTATTAGTTTAATTATGCCCCTGCCATGAAATTGGGGTGGGGGGGGGGGCATATAGTGTTACATACATTTATGTCTGTCACGTCCCATTCCATGGTAATGTAACAAGCTTATTTCAATAACTACTGATCCGATTGTCATCAAACTTTGCATATGTTATAAGCATGGAGAACTTATGTCATAGGGGGAGGGGGGGGGGGGCGCATTTAAGATGCTTTTTATTGAGAGAGAAAGACAAAATTTAGGGAGGGGGCTTATTTACAGGCACCCATCCTGTTCCATTTTATACAAACCAGTAAAGAAGAAATTGTTTAAAAATCATTTTATTCAGCAAGAAAAGCACGAGAGAAAAAATGGTAATGTTGTGCTACATGTGCCTGAGATACAAATGTACTGAAGTTAGTATCAGTGTCAATAAATACCAATGTTTTGACATCAATAAAGTTGCAATTAATTATCCACTATAACCATATATTGAAGTTTTTGTTGATAACCAGTACAGTGCACTCCTCTTTATATCATGTTACATTTGTAAGACAAAAATATTATATTAACAGGAATGTGACATTAAGAGAAACATGTTCTTTCCACTAAATCTAGTGCATTTTCAATCTCTATAACTAAAAGTAAGCTATTTAATGTACATAAATGAAGATGTTTCAATATATAGATAACATCCTTTCAACTCAAAATCCTTTTTGGGGATAATTGTTATTTTCTATGCAACACTTTGTACAAGTTCTATCTGAAATCAATGGTAATTACATCATTTTCTGGATATTTTATGTAATTGGTTAAGAAAAACCTGATATTAAGAGGAATTCACCTCAAAATACATGATATTAACCAAATAAAATTACATAGATTATATAGAGAGAAAAATGGTGCTTGGAACAAACATGATATTAAAAGGAATGTGATATTAACAGGAGTGATATTAAGTGGAGTCCACTGTATTGATATTGTGTTTTTCGGGAGACAATTTTAGTTGTAAGATTATCCAAGTGTTATGTACATCATTAAATTGTTGAAAATCTATGAATTCTTTTATAAAACATCTGGATTTTTAATTTTTTGTTTATTTGAATATCTAATAATTATGTCTCCCATTCGTATAAATCACCCATAGATGATGTGCAGTACACTGTCAATAGGACTGTGTGACCTTCACCGAAAGGTTAGAGATAAAAAATGTATGACTTTTTCAAACATTCAAAGGTGTACACCAAGGTGATGCAATCTTACCCTCACTGTCTAATTATATACATGTAACAATAATTGACCAAACCTCAAGGTAATTAGGACCCATTTCAGTGCGGCTGCCCTATAGTAATTAGCTAATGTCTGTCCGTTTGTCTGTCCTTCTGTTCGTCCGTCTGTCCATTTTTTACTGATTGATATTTTGTTATGACACTATGAAGTAAAGTTGTTCAGAATTAAAAAAAAGATGTCACTGACCAAACTGCAAGGTTACAGGTTCAAAGGTCAATGTCATAGGTTAAGATAAATATTACATTTATTAAGTGCTTAACATTTTGTAAAAAGATTATAAGGGGAGACATGTTTTTGTTCACAAAAACAAGTCTTTAGTTATATTTAAGAACTACAGCTAGTATTCCCGATGATTACATATTACCCTCCAGGAAAGAACTGTATGTACTTCAATTTTCTTGGGGTTTAAGCTTATGTGGCATGGCTTAGTATATCCTCCCTGTGTCCCTATGTGGATGGCATTGTAACAGAGGTCAATATTTTTTACTCTCCCAGGAGACGTAATGGGGACCTCTGGCTTCCTAGCTAAAAAAGGTTGAAAGCTCAACCGATCGAGGTAAAGAGTAACATATTGCGGCTAGTATTTACCAGGGTTACATTGATATCATTTTGATTATATCATTCGAGGTTGAACTGGTTGAACTAAGATTATTATTTTTGTTACAGGATTTCTTCTGGCTGACACAATCCAAGATATAAAGAGATGTGCTAAGACAATCAAAGGACTCCATTGAACTGTTCCAGTATCATGTGTGTATTTGTCACACATATACAACTGTGCTACACAACCTGTGATATATATCAAGATTTTTAAAGAAGACTGAATTTTAAAATACTTTCATATGAAGTAATAACAGCAATTAATTTACATGTATCACTATATCCACACAGACTCATGTTTGTAGAATATGAATTCCTCAAAATTTGAAGATGGGAAATAAGGAAGCAATTTCATGTATCCATGTATAGAATACATCGTTTCTGAGATTCCCTTTTCTTTTCAGATTCGACCAGGTTTTAGATATGCCTATCACGTGTTAGGGGTCGTGTGTACTTCTGGTAACTGCACACAGCACATGAATAGCACAAAACAATATACAACCAAGTGTTGCGAGTTTCCAGATGTCATGTCTTTCTAAAAATGTACATGGTACTGGTCAACAGAAGAAAGGTAAATTTTGGCCATTTTTGTTCAGATTTACTGGCAATTTTATCTGAAAAAAGTTGGTCAAACTACTGATTTACCATTACACCAGAGGTATACATGCCCCCCCCCCCCCCACTAATTGTACCACATGACTGCCAAATTTTGTTTCAGAAAGATGTATCTCAGAAACAACGTACAATATAAGGTTGTTAAATCCACTACTTAATAAAGACACAAAAAACACAAAACTAACATTTCATGAAAACAACGTGGAAATATCATTGGAATAAAATATGGCGCGAATTTGTTTTAATAACACTTCCCAGTGTAGCTATGATATGCCCAACAAGGGAGATAACAACAGTTTTGAGATAGGCCTATAAGATATACACGCACATAACAACACAAGAGAAAAGACCTTATTTGGGGTCATTAAGCTAATGTATGTTTGACAGTGTAACCAGAGAGTATTTGTTAAAAGATTGAGAACATGATATTTTGAGCGAAAGAAAACAACTCTGCGAGATATTGAGACCTAATCTGTGATTGTGAGAGATGCAGAATATGTAGTGTGATTTGAAATTATCTGAATTCTCAATAAAAAAAAATTTAAATGAGTTAATTTTTCATCTGTATTTTTTGTGGACTATGTGTATTTTTTGTGGACTATGTTTTCATTTGACGTTTTATTGTTTTTCTATGATTTTTGAAAATTTGACCTCAAAAACAGAATGAATGTTGATTTTGACAAGTCTTGCTTGTAAAATAGTATGGATTGAATGAAAGAATGAAAGTTTGATTAAATGTGACTGTGATATACATATTAAGAAAAAATATACATTGTATCTATTGATCAAATGAAATTGCCATAATTAAACAATCTTTTCTATACATATTTTGTATTAGATAATTGTTGATTGTTGAATAAAACAGAACTAATTAAAATCTTCATGCTTTGTTTTAACCGACATATATACTAACTTGCTATGTTTGAGAATGATGACTAGGTTCTCACTTTGATGACTTGATGTTTACTTGAATGTGAACAAGATTTACATGACAGGTGTCATTGATGAATGCAGGAGAAGACGCTTACTCTTCTGGAAGTCCTGGTCGTATTCTCTTGTACTTTTACAAGGGTCTCCATGAGGATATTTTCTTTGTTCATGTTTTGTCACTAGTTAAATCGATTTAGAGTTTGAATTATGGTCTTGTTGACGCTTCAGTATTCTTGATTTTTTATATGGTATATCGTATAACAAACATGAAAGAAAATGAAAAAAAAACTGATTTGTTGGACTTAATTGGTATCCTCAAAATAGCTTTGACAATACAAATAAACTTGTATTACAAAGACTATATTGTTACAGAAACCGGTAATTGAAGACCAAGACGACAAATTGTGTTCACCACTAACATGCAATGACTAGGTCCTATATATCATATTATATTGATGATTATACGCTTGTCTGTCAATATACATTGAACTATAATTAGTATTTGAAAAAAATGTGTCTATAACATAATTTATTCAAACAATTTCTCTTATATATATCACTTGTTAAACGTTTAGGACTTTACAATGACGTCATATAAATATAATATAAAATATACTAAATGAAATCATAGATATATTTTAAACATCTTCCTAGTTTAAGAAAGATGTCTTCTTACATGTTTATTCTAAACTAATGAAGAAGAAGGGTCAGGTGCGTAAAAAGTGTAACTCATTTGAACAAATTTGGCAGCTCTTTTTTTTGGTATGCTCCTGGTCAAATATTCCGAAGAATTCGTTTTCAGGTTTCAAACAAATGACACAAATGTACAGAAGTCGTTTAAGCGTTTTAGGACTCATGTGACCTTTAAAGTAAGGTTGATTGTCCATTTCCCCAGCATGATACATGTCTAACATAAGTACCAAGGGAAGTTTGGGTATGTAAACAGACGTGAAGACATTTGAGCTACATGTATGTAAACTTAAAACTGTATAGTTTGAAAAAGAACTTGGTTGCCTTTCATCCCAGCATGTTACTGACACTGATTGTCGCCTGTCATCCATATTAGATTTCGGACCAGTCCGAAAAATGGTTAATGTACAGCTAGGGGTCAACGGCAAGTTTTACATTAATTTGTATACTTTTCCAGCAGAACTTTTGATAAAAAATACCGACAGCAAAATATAATTTAAGGTCTGATAAAATGGACCACGGACAAGGGGCGTTGTGAAAAGCCCAACATCTGAAGATGGCGGTTGAAAGATACGGTACGTTTCTTTACTTTTTTAACTGTTAACGAGTTCTGTGCCAAAAGTCAATTTCCTGACTATTATTATTTTCACTTCTAGGAATGAAATTGGTGCGAAACTTCAACCGAAATAGTTGATATCTGCGTACAATGTCATCAGTCTTTACGACATTGTAACAGATTACTGCAAACAAATCGGGATAATTGAACACTGTGCAAATCGTGGTTCATAAGGAATGCATATAAAGAATATGTTTTTTTTCGTTGTTGTTGGATTGTACTGTTGAATACAAACAAGTTAGTGTCGTTTGATAAAGTTAGACATTTGGAACTAAGTAAAATATAATACATCTTGTATACACAAGTCTTGAATATATCAATGAGCCATTGCACATATTAAACATACAATTTAAGATTTTAAAATACCTGTGTTTACGGTTATGTTGCCACTGTCCTCAAAGACTATATACACTTGGACCAATAACTTTAATATCATTGAGAAATATTCTGTATCTTTGTGTGATATGAAGATGGACGTTATTGAGTTTGCTTGTTAGTATGTTTACTTGTTGTGATGACAATGATGACTCGGTTCTCATTTTGAGGATTGATGCTTACTTGGATGTGACCAAGATCTACATGGCGGGTGTCGTCGATGAAGCAGAAGACGCTTACTCTTCCGGAACACCTGGTCTTATTCTCTTGTGCTTTTACGAGAATCTCCAGGTAAGTCTTTCCTTTGTTTCTATTTTGCACCTAGTTTAATCGATTTTGAGTTCGGATTATGGTTTTGTAGACGCTTTGGTATTCTCTGATATTTTTTTTTACTGATATCCATGAAATAGCTTGTGCGGTGTAAAGACAAATAATTCTTACTAGTTTTCGACTGTTTACTAGTTCAAACTCTGCAGTTTATGTAAATGTTAGTTGAAATTGCCGATCGAATTGGCTGTGTGTCGGGTTCCTATTTAAAAGACATAATACACGTGCAACTTTTGGGTTGTTTGCAAGTATGCAGGTGGTTCGTGTTTGAACCACTTAAGAACTGATGGCTTCTTTTCGCAACTCTTATCCGTATGCGTTTACGCTTATATGACTTTTAAATGATGATAATATGCATATAATAGACTTAAACAGTCTAACCCACACCTGTCTGATTACGGTACTGTAATCATTATTTGTTGTGAATACATCATAATGTTACATATTTATGTGCATAATCATTACTATATGTTCTAACTTGGAATACATCTTTATATGATGTACTACTTAACTCCGTTTCCTGGTAAATTAAGTATGAAGTACCATATCGCTAGTCAGGTAATAACTAGGATTTTGTAGAGTTTGGGAATACTGTTTGGCTTTACTGAGATTCAGTTATTACTTCTCAAAAAGAAATATACGACAGTCGAGAAGTGAGGTAAGTTTTTTTTGTGAATTTTGTAGATTTTTTATGGTTTTATCCTAAATATTCTTTATTTTATCCACTGTCAGGGTATACAGATTCCCTGCTTAAATAAGAGGTTTAATATTTGATTATCCATATAGACTCGATTTTCTTCATTTTTTAAGCACACTTTCAACAAAATTTCCATCATGCCGCGGTGTGACTTTTTGGGTTAAGTTTTTATTTTCAGGTAACTCTAGGTACCTAAAAGGCCTTAATGCCGGACAATATATAAGCTTATGATAGTTGGACAGTTACAGGCTGGGTTGAAAGCCAACCAAACATTGTTTAAGTGAAAATCCTTCACCCATTTTGTTCTTTCGGGTGCAACCAAATTTGTGAAAAGTAAAACAAATGTAACTGAATATTTTTGTAATTGTAATAACAACTAATAAGTGAGAATGACCCAGATTAGAATCATATACTAACACATAGGTCCGTTAGTGTTTATTACATTTGTTCATGGTTTCACATTGGGTTGATAGATACGACGTATCCTTGCGGGTGATTGCAACACAATATTAGTAAGTTAAATTATTTTATTTCTTTTTGATAACTGCATAATGCAATTAGTTTTGACTATCCATATACTAGTTACATTGATATAGGAGCAAAGACATAACGAATTTAAAATATTGGGTTGTTTTCATTGATTGGCTGTTAGGGTGTTGTAGCTAGTTACATGTAATCAAATAGGGAGTGGCAGACTCTGCTGGCGGATTGTTTAGTCCCGAGGTTTGTTGAAGCCTCCAAGCAATAGCTCTCACTTGAGTAGTGGCACAGTACATAATATTCACATTTTCGTAGTAACGATTTGACATTATACAGAACTAGTTTAATTTTACTTCTAAATTCATTACGCACCTGATCCTTCTGCTTCTACATTAGTTTAGATATTTTGGATTCCCACCTTTTGGCCCCTAGCATCACTGACGAGTCCTATCAGGACGAACCAGCTGTATGATGCAGTTTAATTCATTTTTTTCGGTATGCCGTATCTATAACTAAATTAAAAAGGTGTAGCATGTGAACGTGTTACGTCATCTTTAATTGGTTGATGCTTGCTCCTCAAATTGGTTAATTGGAATGCCTCGAAATATTACGAATTACATCGTCAACATTCGGATGTCATTGCTATTCCTCCTGTACTTTTACATGGCTACCGACCCAGCCACATTCCTTGCACGCTCCACATTGTTTAACTAATTAACAATTTCTGGGGCTTGCATATAAGGCAGCATTGCCCCCGCATATCCATTAGTTCTCTCAAAGTCGAAAAAGAAATGGAAATACATCTGAATAGTATATTAATATGGTGAGATTGAAATATTGAATAAAACAAAAAAGTCCATCGCAGTTGGATTCTCGTTTTCATTTACGAGTTCCTACATTTTTTACGGTCATCTACTTTAATGGTAAATTATTAAAATGAACGTTTTTCCTGAAACTCGGGGTTGATACAAATGCAAGAAATAGCAATGTTGTATGGAATCGATGTATTTTATTAATAACTGACCGGTTCAGTCATGTCATACGGACATGTCACGAGTAATAACACTATTGTGACGTCATAAACAAATGAGGTTTTTGTGACGTTATATGACTGTCTGGGTAATGAAAATCGTACCGTGAAAAAAAATCACAGAATACCAAAGCGTCAATTCATTAAGTAGAATACTATAGATTCTAATAATAGGATGTAAAGGGTTTACTGCCCGTGCTCATCTGAACCACTGGAATCCCAGCGACTTCCTTTTGACACATACACTTTTTATTCGTGCTATTGTTTATATGAGGTATTTAACATTTCTATGGAGACATATTTCAAAGGAAAAACAACAAGACAATTTTAAAAGTTTTTAGTATGTATTTTATAAAAACGAAAAGATTTCGATAGTATACAACAAAGACAGTATGCATTATGATCCAGCTTTCCAACGTTCTATATAATAGAAACAAAATCTTTAAATATTTGATTTCGTTAGAAATATTCAAAATAGAAATTCAGAAGAAAAATTCTTTTAACCCGAGCAAAGCATTTCTTAATTCATGTAATTAATCTCAAAACTAGGATGAAACACTCCAAACAATTACGAAACTTTTATTTGACAAGGTTATTTTTTAAGAAATACTATAGGCAAACTTTGTGAATAATATCAATAATAATAATTCGATTTTCTTATAAACCGCTTTATCACAACCTTAAAGGTCGTCTCAAAGTGGTTCACAAAATGAAGACATAATGGACACATTATCAAGAAATATTAACTAAAGTTGTTGTTCTGGATACACAATGTCCAATACTTCATTACGACCGACTTAATGAATTTTGACTGATCAGAGTATTTTGTAATAACATAGCATATACAATATCGACTTCAGTTGTTCTCAAAGTGGCGTTGGTGTTGATGAAATCGGTCACAGTGTCTCGTCAAAAATGTTAATTTTTCGAATTGACCTTTCTAAGTATTACATCATTATTGTAAAATTGCTGTTACCGAATTTAAATACTACTCCTACAATTTATATATATATACACAGATCTTGTGTTTACATGTAACCTGATTCTCTGTATGTAGTATATAGGACAAAAAAATAAAGCATTATATTCGTCCTGTTTCATTTTTTCTTCATTTTGTCGCACACATTCATACACTGCTATCGCCAAACCCGTGTTTGATTATTGTGGTCAAACAAAAATGGTTTATATTTAACAAAAACAAATATAAGAAACAAAACAAAAACATAAAAATAAATGTTCCTAATGATCCCAGGTTAACAAAGCTTTTTTTACATTAATACAAATTAGTTTATTGCTTGCGAGCAAAAGCCTGCCTTTTTACTCTTATAAAAATCAGCAGCTTGTGTATAAGTACATAAAAAGATTTAATAGTAAATCCATGAACTACTTAAAGAAACATAGCAGACATTTAGGTAAAATGGTGGTTAAGAAACTTTGTTGTATTCACATAATTTTACAAAGAAAACATGATACTTTCTGAAATGTGAATAAAACAAAAATTGCTTTGTTTGCCAAAGTGTTTGATATTTCTTCTACAAACACGTTGTTTGTGACGTCATTATCACATACATCATTCCACGTGTCATATCAAAGTACAAATTAGTCATCCTTACTTTATATACGACAAAGAATTTTCATTTTCGTAAAAGAAGACCAATCTTCGTAGTTTTCTTGCTTTAATATATGTAAACATTTCATAATAATTGTGACGTCACGCTATGGGTGTGTTATTTCCCGATACTACACCTAATGTAATAGGTAAACTGGGTCATTGGGGAAGGAAAATATAAAGTAGTATATCACGCGTGGCAGTCACGCGATCAAAACGAAATATAAATTATAAAAATATTACAGATAAATTCAAATGAATAAAAAAATCGTAATATCATTTAAATTACTGAATACATTATAAAATCATGTATCCGAAGGCAGCTATATGTGATGCGATTACAGAGAAATGATTATAAAAAAAAAATATTTGTTTGATGACCTAATTATATACGATATTGATGATAAAAAGTCAGCTATGGACTTATACTCTTCAATTTCTTAAATTTCAGTATTTTTTAAAAAAATATTCGCTTACAAAAATGAAAAGGTAAAACAGAAACTCACAAACCATTTTCACTCCATTATACCTCAATTCCATATTATCGTCTTTACCAACCATTTTGTATTGCTAATGAACTTGCGTTGGCTTTTCGACATACTATGCCCTCTCTCAAATGCATATGCATTGAAAGGGCAAGTGTGCGAACACTACTTTATTTTTGGGAAAAGAATATTGCAATTTCGAAATTATGTTCTCATGCTTTGAAAATAAATGCTGAATGAGTTTCTTTGGTTTTAGAATCTGCATAATTATACACATGCCAGAACGCAGCGGGTCGGGCGTTATATTTTAACTTTCGTTTAGAACATGATGCCAATTCCAAATTATAAAATCAATTAGTAAGCTCTTCGTTGCTGAAAACAAAGTTAAAGTAATTGCATTCAAGTAACAAATATCACAATAAAACCTTGCCTGAACCAAGTCATACTTTCAATTAGTTGAGCGTTAGTCTATTATAAAAATACTACAAAGCATACACTTCTCACTGGAAACAGTAAAACGCTTCTTGCATGATATTTCAAAACATCCCTTATACAATATTTGACTATATAAAGCATACAACCAGATATAATTCATCAAATATATGACATGTTTAAATATCTTCATATAAAACCATCACTTTGATCCTCGCCATGATGACCAAGACTTTCTTCTAGTTTCCCAGTTGAAAGCCACTGAAACAAAATCAAGAAATAGAGAAAACAAACTAATTTATAATCAAATGAAAAACAATTAACATCATTCTTTCTCATCCACGTTCAATATGTCTGTGGATTTGTAATGAATTGTTTGAAAAGAAAAATGCACAAGATATGGTGCGGAACGTATGTTTAAGTTTTCGACCATAACTACACTCAAATTTAAATAGCAAAATGACCACGGTTTTTCAATTGTATGCAACTACAGAAATCTAATGTGTCCAAACGGGAATGGACCATGTTTCCAGTTACCTTCCTACAGCCTTTTGTAAAACAAAAAGATCAGAGAATACAAAAGCGTCAACAAAACCATTATCCGAGCTCAAAATCGATTAAACTAGAGGCAAAATATAATAATAATAAAAATTTACATGGAGACCCTCGTAAAGGAACAAGAACACAAGGCAAATTGTTCAGGAAGAGTAAGCGTCTTCTGCTTCGATCGCTTATGTTTACACTTACGTGATATCGAGTTGTTGTTCTGACTGAGCAAGAAGAGCAAATTTGGTTTCGTCACTGGGGGAGTTGAGATGAAGGAGTAGGACATAGGTCCCGGGGTCAAGTATGTAGTCGGCCTTCACACTGGGACCTGCTACGAACTTTCCGTCGTCGTTGTCCGTCATTAGCATAATGGTTCCGTCAGCCCGGTAGTTCATGTTGATCCAGCGGTAAGTCAAGGGAACGTCAACGCTACCGTCATCCTTAAGAAGAAAGAGTGCAATGAATATGGAGTGTGTTTGAACGACAACACTACCGTCATCCTTAAGAAGAAAGAGTGCAATGAATATGGAGTGTGTTTGAACGACAACACTACCGTCATCCTTAAGAAGAAAGAGTGCAATGAATATGGAGTGTGTTTGAACGACAACACTACCGTCATCCTTAAGAAGAAAGAGTGCAATGAATATGGAGTGTGTTTGAACGACAACACTACCGTCATCCTTAAGAAGAAAGAGTGCAATGAATATGGAGTGTGTTTGAACGACAACACTACCGTCATCCTTAAGAAGAAAGAGTGCAAAGAATATGGAGTGTGCTTGAACTACAACGCTACCTTTATCCTAAAGACAGAGGTCACTACATATTGAGTGTGCTTTAGCGACAACGCTACCGTTACCCTAAAAAAGAAAGAGTGCAATAAATATGGAGTGTGCTTGAACTACAACGCTACCGTTATCCTAAAGACAGAGGTCACTAAATATTGAGTGTGCTTTAGCGACAACGCTACCGTTATCCTAAAGAAGAAAGAGTGCAATAATATGGAGTCTGCTTGAACGTCAATGCTACCGTCATCCTAAAGAAGAAAGAGTGCAATAAATATGGAGTGTGTTTGAACGTCAACGCAACCGTCATCCTTAAGAAGAAAGAGTGCAATAATATGGAGTGTGTTTGAACGTCAACGCAACCGTCATCCTTAAGAAGATAGAGTGCAATAATATGGAGTGTGTTTGAACGTCAACGCAACCGTCATCCTTAAGAAGAAAGAGTGCAATAATATGGAGTGTGTTTGAACGTCAACGCAACCGTCATCCTTAAGAAGAAAGAGTGCAATAATATGGAGTGTGTTTGAACGTCAACGCAACCGTCATCCTTAAGAAGAAAGAGTGCAATAATATGGAGTGTGTTTGAACGTCAACGCAACCGTCATCCTTAAGAAGAAAGAGTGCAATAATATGGAGTGTGTTTGAACGTCAACGCAACCGTCATCCTTAAGAAGAAAGAGTGCAATAAATATGGAGTGTGTTTGAACGTCAACGCAACCGTCATCCTTAAGAAGAAAGAGTGCAATAATATGGAGTGTGTTTGAACGTCAACGCAACCGTCATCCTTAAGAAGAAAGAGTGCAATAATATGGAGTGTGTTTGAACGTCAACTCTACCGTCATCCTTAAGAAGAAAGAGTGCAATAATATGGACTGTGCTTGTACGATAACGCTACCGTCATCCTAACGACAGAGGTCACTAAATATGGAGTGTCCTTGAACGACAACACTACCGTCATCCTAAAGAAGAAAGAGTGCAATCAATATTGTCTGTGCATTTTTAACATTACTGTTCGTTATATAAAAAGTTCTACCAAATTCAGAGATAAGTTATACATCGACAGAGGAAAATGTTATAAAACAAAATAAAGAAGATCCAACCGAAGACGCGTTTTGGGAAGACGGATCTTGAATAACTCCTGACATCAGTAAATTGTACAATACTTACTCTCCACATCCGAATACCGAGGGGAACCATTTCCGGTTTGTTATCTTGTATAAATTGGAACTGGACAAAACCTACAACGAAACGGATCCATGGTAAATATCTTAAAAGACAAACAGACACACACACAAAGACTGACATCACAGAACAAACACAGACAAATAGTTTGTTACATATTCATCTAAAACCACAATAAAACCCGCTATTGTGCATTGTGTTTGAATGAACTCAATAAAAAATAGATTATCGTTTTAAATTGTTCAGGTTTTCAATACTATGGAACGATTTCCTCTATATCTATCCAAAGCATGCATGCATGGTTGTGAATAGCTTGCGTTGTTTTAAGTAACGATATACATGTTATCCCGACCATTTTAGCCGTTTATATCTACCTGTCTGGTTGACTGTGATCCGGAACTGGGGGTTGATTTCCACCGTCTCATAAGAGACCTGCCCGCCTGCGTTGACACCCTCTCTGATCTGTCCAGTCAGAACCTGGCTGTGTACTGAATAAAATATATCCACAAATCGTAATACATTGTAATACAATTTAAACACCGTGTGTAATTACAGCTAACGGGAATCAAAAAGAGATACGAAGATGACATCTACTGAGGCAAATCTGTTTGCTGCAAATGTATACACTTGTGTTTGTCTTTGGTAATATTTAATTTATAAATATGGCGAGGAATCTGTTTCTCTCTTATCTCAGCAGATTGGATATAGTTGCCCATTGAAGTATAGTATATCACGCAACTTGACGTCACAATGTCTCAACAATGACGTGACGTCACGAAATCTGTTGCCAAAAAGAGAAAAAAGACGACTTGATGAAAATAGAACCTCAGAAAGCCGAGATTACTTTTCTGTGCAAACTTTGTTTGCAAAAAAGGGGTATACTTAATGTCCCTGTCTGTTTCGTTTTCGTCAAAAAAGCTCAGCGAAACTTGAGATTTTTTTTTAAAATAGTGGCCAGTCAAAACTTATTTTCATTGTTTAGAGCTTATTCAGGTAGTTGATATGAGAGAAAAATACTCTTTCATGACCAAAGATGCAAGATAGGCAAAGCCTTGGGTTTTACCACATTTGAGGTAAACCCAAGGGGGGAAATTACCTATCTTATATCCCTGGTCATGGAAGAGTCTTCTGGTCTTCTGTTTCAAATATTAAAAAAAAAAATAGAAGCCGTACCAATAAAAGCCTTTGCTATATCACAAGGTTTCCCTTTTGTTTATAAATACATTTTTAAGGTAAATCATAAATGTGATAGCAAAATGAATCTAATACACACATAGAAGTGCTGCAATTTTTAAATTTAGTAATACATTTGTATATACAGTATGCCGAAAAAATATGAATTTCACTGCATCATACAGCTGTTTCGTTACATGTATAACTAGGAGACGTGTATGAGCTTAAATGTACTAACAAAGCCGTATTATTTACATATAATAATAACATTTACCATACCTTATAATTTCTTCAAACAGGTGATAATTATTTCTAAACATGCCAGATATAACGTTATGTATTAGTAAATAAGACTAAATGTTAGACGTTACTTCTTGTCTAACCTTATTTTCATTTTGTCTTTAAAATAACTACATTGATATTCCATTTATTGATTTTATCAACAACCTCCCTTTGTTTAGCAATTCATACATATTTCATTAAATCATATCTTAATATTTGTATGTGGCCATATACAGGAGAAACTAACATGTACGGCTATACTTACATCTCTTTATGTTTACTGAATCCGGTATGGCGTCCATATCACACTGCATGTATTGCGCTGCGTTGTCAGTTGTGAGATTTCTGTGGGATATCATTTCAAAATTTAAATATTACTAGCCAGTATTATTGTCATTTCAAAATTCCAATATTCCTAGCCAGTATAATTGTCATTTCAAAATTTTAAATATTACTAGCCGGTATAATTTAGCCTTAACTAGTATCTAAAACAAACGATCATTTTGATCCAAGGTACTTCCAGGATACATGTAACTCCAATATACAACTCTTGATTAAATAACATGAATATCAGTGTACAAGATATTTCTTTTACAAAACGTTACAGATGTTATGGAAACAGCTCAAAAGTAAACTATGAACTCTTTAACAACCTTAACTCGGCTTACTTGAATTCATTTAACTTCCCGGATGTGAAGACCCGTATGAGGAATTCCTTCTCATCTCCTTCATTTGCGGCGGACGGTAGGATGATATACTTCCCAGGTTGCACTAGATACCGGAAGGACCGTTGCGGAGAGTTTTTGTACGAGTTCGTTTTCTTTCCAAGTTCATCTATTATGTACATATTGTCATCGGAACCAAAAACCTGTCGACATCGTAAAAGATGAGACAACTGAACATCTGTTTATTGCTCATGACAAGTATAACTAGATGATATTTTTCTTATTTACTTATAACAATAATTTCTTACCTTTATGTAATAATGTTTTTTTTCTAATACAATTCTAATGATCAGGCATAAACGAACTTTATATTGTTGAATGTATATGCAACTGAAACAAACTTATTCTACATCTGTCTGAGATTTATCCGATTCATATTTTGCTAAATAAGCAGTGCATTCTTATATATGTATTACATCGCTAGTCTGCCCTTCACGTGTGTAGTAAGAATAGTACCTACTGTCCCTATTGCATGATCGTAATTGGGATTTTATCTTTTCCATTTTTCTACACATTTTCCTTCCTAATAGTGTCTTCAAAACTACCTTTGTTCGATGTTTTATTCACTTGCAATAGACTTGATCTATTCCAACATATTCCGGGTTAATAAAATGACTATTCCTAAGCACCTGAATGTTGGTAAAAATCGTGGACATATTGTACCTTGTACATGTCACAGCGGATCTGCATCATGTCTGTCCGTCTGTGTTCTGTCCGCTGTATAATTTGTACAACTATGGGCACATCGCCGTTTTCATCCGCAGCTACAATACAAACATACTTTGTACAATCATATCATTAGCCATTAACATGCTTTCGATATGTCTATATTCAGCTTGATTTAGCTCTATTTTGTTCTACGACCTAACAGCTAAGGTAATTTTCGGACGGTCTGTGTTCGGTTAAATTCGTGCCCGAGTTATTGGCAGGTATAGGTAAACAGTAACTAAGTATTAGGAACTGCAACTACTAGACTTCCTTAAGCAAATGTAATCACAGATATGTTAAAGAATTTTACACAATTTTACCACAATCAACTTAATGATTTAAACTTACTTTTACCCTTACCTTGGCGATTTCGGTTGCGAATCTGTTTGCCTTAGATATCTGACAATATGACAACGTTATTTTGGTGCACCTATCCTAAACCTTCCGACTACATTTGTCATAATCTGTAACTGGATAAGATGCAAGCCTATGCCCGCCATAGACCTCATCAGTAGCTATCTTAGGGACAAGCAGTAGTAGATCAGACTGGGGCCTCTTTAACTTTTATTGGAGTTTTCGGTTTGACATTTTTGTAACCTGCCAAACAGGAGAAAGATGGAGAAGATCCAGGAGGGCTCTCGATATTTTATTGACAATATCTACCTTGACAATTTCAGAGTTTTGAAAAGGAACAAGATTGATTGTGAACAATATGTTGTGCAGTTAAAACGTATGACCATAGTTTTTTCAAAATTCGAAATGGCACTTTTCAACAACAATTATTATGTTTGTAATATGCAACGGTGTTGAATATTCTACAGACTGGCTAGGTTTACATATAGGGGACTGAGAACTTATTAAATCTAGTTTGGAACATTATCTGTTGTTTTTTTTAAAGTAATTTCACACTTTTGGGGGCTTTTGATCTAACCTCAGTTCAGGTGAAACTACCTTTAACAAATATTCATGTTCCTAGTGGTTGGCACCCACATTTTACACAATCTGATTCAAATGCAGAGCCTTAATTTCACTCCGTTACAACATCCCATTTGAGTTCATGTTCTTGTGACCTTTTGCATTCGCCAATCTACTTACCAGAATCTTGAACGTGAATGTTTGTTGGCGAAAAAGCTTGCATCATTTCATCACAACAAGTTAATTTGCACCTTGTAACGAAATGGCCGCGTCAACTGTCGTCAGCTAGACATATGGAGTGTAAAGAGGCTACAAAGGTCACCAAAACATGGCTTCTAATGGGCACAGGGATGTTGTCAAGTCTTGACGTAACATAGTGAAAATAAGGATTGGAATTTCAATCAGGTTGTGCTTTACATTACGTAATAGGAAACATACACGTATTAGTGACTTCTATGAGATACTTGGGATTCTGTAATTTGTTCCTGAAACCAGCAGCGTTATCGTCCCGCCAATCACCATACAAGCACGTGACGTATTCTGAAACATGACGTCATATAAACAAGTTATTTCTTTAAGTTAAAAGAACAGATCATAACGTACCGAGTACACCTTAAAACTACTAAATAAAATTGGTGCTTTGACATTTCAAATTCAAATCTCAATGCTCTTAAGGAGTATCTATCAATACTTATTTAGTAATGCAATTATGATTTCTTATTTAAAACGTATCGAACAGATTTACGAAGTTTCTGAAGCAATTACACGTGTCTTTAAGAAATTGTTAATTTAAATTACTGAAAGAGTGATCTCCCTTACTGAGCGTGTCTTCACTTCCGTCCCTGTCGAAGTCGGGGGTTATACTACAGATGGTCACCTGGTTGAAATACTTCATAAAATCATCTAAGGATATGTAGAACTCGCCGTCGTCCTTGTCGGCACGTGGTACTGAGCCTTCCGAGACTAATGACCATTCGGAACTCCTTTTGTACAAAAGAAACAATGGCGTCAGCAAAAACTCCCACAAGATTTACAGGACTACGGTAATAATTGGACAAATATCCAAATGTGTTAATACTTACTCATCACTCCAAGCCCCTGTCCACTCCTTGTCCCCTCCCCACGGGTTCCGTACCCGGATCAAGTGATAACCATTAGCCTGAAGCAAGTAAAACACTAAATCAAACAGTGTCTGGTGCTTTACTCAACATTTCATTTGATGAAACAGAAGTAATATTGATAGAGCATTATTACAGAACAGGTCCACTAGGTCTGTTTTTGTTTAGCTTTTGAGAAAAAATGTCTAGTGTATGTTTCACTGTACAAGATGACGTAACACACACATATGCTGCACCTCTTAAATTTAGTAATACATACAGTATGCCGAAAATTGAATTAAACTGCATCGTCCTCCTAGTACTACTCTTCAGTGATGCTAGGGGCCAAAAGGTAGGAATCCAAAATTTCTTAACTAATGTAGAAGCAGAAGGGTCAGGTGGGTAAAACCCCTTTAATTTATGAATTTAGAAGAAATATTAAACTAGTTCTGTATAATTTCAAATCGTGTACTACGAAAATGTGTATATTACGTACCGTGCCACTACTCAAATGAGATTAACTGTGGCTATAGAGGCTCCAGCAAACCTCGGGGACTAAAAAATCCACCAGCAGAGTCTGCCACCCCTTTTCATAAAGACGGCCAGGTAAACATCTTTCATTTTGATTTTGTGTATTATAATATGTAATCAGAAGATGATAGATACCTGACCCAGTCTTTCTAAACGTTAATGTGTTAATAGTACTCCGGCAACTGCTATTCGGTAGAAAATGGTATAAAAAAGTATTCTATAAACATTTTGATGATAATATAATAATCGAACTGAATTGAAAACTTTACAAGCTATACTGTATTATAGAAATCATCATTACGAGATCAAACAGAAATGTTTTCAGTCCTCTAAAAATCAATGTTAAAACAGGTATCCATTGAGGGAAAAGTTGACAAAAGATGACAAATATAAATGAGAATTTTTTCTGCAAAAGTTTGTTGAGTTACATGATTGTAGAAGATTGACATCAATAGAACTTACCACAGCTGTTCCCGTCAGTGTGTACTCATGGTTTCCTATCAGCCCCTGGTGGCCACTGTATCGGCCCTGTCATTGAAAAGCAAACAGCTGTAACAATTATCCAACATATTGTTCATTGTTAGGAGTTATCACATTAATACTTTCTACAGAACCGATTCACACCAAGAAACATACATATATGACTGCATAGAAGCGAGTTCTGTAATTTGAATATAATCAATATACAAACTTGTTCTTTTGTATCAAGCGGGTATTCCATAATACATAGGAGGACGTTAGGACTAGTTTCCTATAATATTTATAAACACGCGAGTCTACTCGGTCAACGAAAAGTACATTACTTATATTAATAAGCCGATATAACTTTTGTTCAAAGGGTTCCCTGCGGGAGCCATCTGAACTTTGTTCTACCGAGAGTGATTTCAATTACACTACCAGAGGGTAAGAATTTCAACTTGAATGAAAATAAACCAGGCAAAAGTGAGGTTACAGTACTAGTAACGACAACTTCTCCTCGAGCTCAAACTTTAGACTAGATGGAGCTATGTTTTATATGATTTCGTAATAAAGACTTACGACATCAGAGAAATGTACTTATATATATATACCCGATAACAATTTTTATAAGGACAAACACTTTGCGAATAATTCAGCCGCTACTCGTCATGTTGTTCTCTCGGCAGCTACATGTCAAGTAACAGTTATAATAAATGATACTCATAACATTATGTTATGCATTCTCCTTTAAAGGCCCAATATACCTAACTTTCGGAAAAACGTGAAGCGAAAATCAAGCCTCTTAACTTTTTTATTTTTATAGATTTAGTTAAGATTAACTGAAATCTGCAATATTTAAGATGAATTCTTACGCGTTTATCGGTACAGCAGCAGTTGAAACTCGGTATTTGTAAACACGCGTCCATTTTGAACTGTCTTCTATTTTTCTGTTAAGAGTTTCTTGTTAGTTACTGCTTAGGTTCACTTCGTTTTAGGCTTATTTTTACATGGTTATCAACTGGAATTTTTTTCCAGAGTTTTTCATAATCACGAAAAATTTCCTTAAGTTACGTATATTGGGCCTTTAACGTTATTGGAATTAGGTGATACAAAATGTAGCTTCGTTGTACATATGGCACAATCGACAGTTTCGCGTTTTCAATGTTTTTCATGTAATGAATTACGCTAATGAAGTGTCCTTTTTCGCAAATTGGGTTGAATAAATGAAAGTAGCGTCATGTAACTTACTGGAACTCCGCATGCCACCATAGCTCCAGAACGATTAGCGTTCGTCATACGAGCAAACAATTCATTTGCAGTTACTTCCCCTGATTCTAGATCAACTTCTTCCGGAACACCAGACGTAAGGGCCAAGAACGAGGCTGCACTTTGACCGCCGGTAACAGCTTCGTAGCTCCCATACGACCTAAATAAAGAAAAAAACAATATTCATGAAATGCATTTTCAAAACAAAATAACAGTGACTTTTGCGATAAAACAACACATTTGTCCCCTTTCAACCATTTAAAGCAGAACAACGTTGCTGATTGATCCACCACACTCCTCCTCGTACACTGTATGACAATACAAAAAAACTGAGGAGAGAGCTGATATAGGCTACGCCTGTTGATCAATCCAATTGTTAATTCAATAAAATATATCTGAAACTGAAAACAAACTGATGCATTCGGTTGTACGGAATACTTGCCGTTAATTCTGTTAGTGCCAAACAAATGGACTCTGTACCGATCATCTGAAAAAAGGACTTATTTACACGGAGACACTTGAAAAAGAACAACAAAATAAGACCAGGTCTTGTATTCTAGGTCTTATTCTTCAAATCGAGATTGACTTGAAAGATGTCGGCTGCTGACGAACAACCTTTCGGCACAGGGATTCTAGAATCGCAGGTTGATGAATATTACATGTATGAGCAAATTGTATGGTTGCCTCTTGGTCTCTTTGGAATATGTTATGTATGCTAGTATGGTATGAATATGTAAGTTTTTAATATGCTTACCGATATACCGACGTGTTGTGTGTGAGATTGATCACTCGGTTCCAACTCTAAAGACGTTATATTTACTTAGAGGTGACCTACTTATTTACAAAACGTGTGTCGTCGTTGAATCGAAAGACGCTTTCACTTCCAAAATACCTTGAGAATATGATTGTCTAACGAATAAATATCGTATAATGGCGTATTTGTAGCGTATAGAGAATAGGTACTGTAGGTAAAATCAGGTTTAAGCGAGGAACCCGTCAGTACTCATGAAGAAGAATCCTGATGTCCATATCATCTCTGAGATGAAGGATTCGGCAAGACTGGCGAGAATACCCACTAGTTGCCTTCCAATACCAGTACTTATCAATTTGCATTGTACCAGTTGCGCGTCAATATAGTTAGGAGAGGAAATGAAAGGAGAAGAACTTGGTGAACGATTGATCGGGAGGCGACGTCAGTTTGGCATGTATGGCCCCATCATCTTTAACCAACTTCCTGCGTATGTCCTCAGCGATATTCGTGGAGCTGCTAGTCAGAGTAGAGCCAATGATAACCAAACAATACCCATTCTATAGCAATCTTCTTGAGCCTGGGGTGAAACTGGCTCTGGCATTGTGTAACCTTGCCACTGAAAAAAAATATGCTTCCATGAAGTTCAGATGGAGGGTCCCTCAACACAATCAGTGCGTAGTTGCATAGAGCATTGTCAAGCCATCATTGACGAATGCGTGGATGAGTTGCTGATGTGCCCCTTCACTCCTGATGGTTGCCATGCCAAGGTTGACAAATTCTTTCAAAGATGGAACTTCCCAAATACATGTCAGGTACTTGATGGGAAGCACGCAGCCTACCGCTGTCCTCCAAACAGTGGGTCTCAGTACTTCAACTACAAAGGATTCTACACTATTTTTCTAATGTCGCTTTCAAAGATGCAACATACATTGTACTTCAATTGGGCAGATTTCGGTAGTATTATATCAGCATCAGACGTGCATATGTAAATTAATGTGTGATGAAATAAAGCACTGTAAACGGAATCTAAGGTTTACGTGACCCCGCTGATCTTTTGTATTTTCTCAATCAGAGGATTAGCGTTGGTATGTCGGTCATGGTGAATCAAGATTGTCATTTTGTCTTTTATCACGTCCACGCCCACAGCCAGCAGATTTATTTGAGGACAGGATGATACGTTGTATTAACAATTTACTGGCAAATAACGCCTAAAGTAAAGCGCACAGCTTATACTGACAATTCGTTCGGCAGAACGTGTGGTACTTACCTTGCGAATGCCTTCTCAAACAGGGCTACCCACATCTCGTTTTCGTCAGTGTCAGAGTGAGCACCGTACACAGTGTTTCCGTACACGACTGGTAAATAGTCGTCAATGTAGACATCCTCCCAAACACCGTATCTCCAGAACCGGCAGTGAAAGACCCCGTCATAGGACGGACTCCCAACAGGGTAGGCGTCCGATGGAATAACCTGACCAGGAAAAAGCACGTTAACAATTTGTGTCGAATGCGGTTTTTCATTTCATACATGTATGTATTGAACTATAATATGACACGCTTTGCCTTGAAAAGAACTGGAACTTAGTTTACAATAAATTAAAACTTAAATAAAATACAATTAGACAAGTATTTTGCTCGTGGCTCAGGGATTAGCAATCCGAGCAATTTAGGTCAAAAATGACGAGCCACCTGAACGCAATTTAGCATAATATTGATTATGATACTAAAATACTGGTTTAAACATGTATCTTCGACAAATATATACTGTTATATATATTCCCAGGTGAATTCGTCCATTACACAGAATGTCGTTACAATTTATCTCGAAAAGACAAACAAAATGAACAGAAAGCATCATAAATACGAAATTATCTGTAGAATATAGAAAACCATCTTGTATAAATAAGTTGCATGTAAGACAAGTTCAATTCGAGCTTTTCGTAGGAAAAGTAATTTAATCAAGAAAACTAATCTCATTTCGTTGAAAATCTCTATAGGGATTGAACGGCGTTTTTTAATTTTCATGCCGGTATGAATGCAAAGCGGTTACATCCATATTGCATGAAGCCCGCTAGGGCTTCATGGTCAATATGGATGTAACCGATTTGCATTCATACCGGCATGAAAATTAAAACAACGCCGTTCAATTCATATATTTACATTTTTACTACTGAACAATTGTCTAATTTATTTTCTTATTTATTGAACAACTGGTTAATCAACTGCGTTTGTTATTGCGCCGTCCTTTAAACGCAAAAGGCGAAACAGCCACAATTTGCGAAAAATTGGCGCCAATAATCTACCGTAGTCATTTGAACGTTTGATGCGGGGGCGTTCTCCATGTTATCCGAAGCGGAGCCGTAAGACTCCCATTGAACAAGACTAATATATTACGTCATAAGTAATTCACGTGAATAGATGTATTCATACTGTATTCATGATGTATTCATAGTCTAGTGTTTGTTGTTTTCAGTTGGTATGTTCATATAGAGAAGAAACAATCAGAATGTAAATATATAATAATGAACTCGAGCTGAGCAATAAATGTACCACGTGTGAGTTTGTAACCACTCAAATTAACCATATGTGTTTTGTGTCATTGACATGAGGTGGGACTTACACCTGTAAGCGGTGACGTTTACCTGTCTAAGGAGATTGGGCTTGTCTGCTATGTTGGTCACCATAGCTAGGAACCAGCAGGTACCTATTGACCTCTGACCTACGTCGTACTTTGAAGTACCGTCCGAGAACAGCACCGGATTGTCGCGGATCTCCTGTAATAAAAAAAACCAGAAAGGTTAAACAGCATGTACAATTGTGCATGTACCAATGGCTTATACCAATCTCTGTTAAACATTTGAGGAGTCTGTGAAAGACGGCCATGTACGTTTATGTTGGGCCTGAGTAAGAATTGTACTCTAACCCGCTGCCCCCATTGCATGATCCAAGAGGCGACTACATTATTGATCTTCTCTTTTCTTTCTAAACATCTTTATTCTTTAATACGTCACTTTTGGACTTTATTTGAGCGTTCGCCCTTTTGATGAAGGCTTTGGCTTCTGTCCCCAGACGAGACATACCCGAGTCGCAAAAAATGGCAGTAGCTGTTCCCTGTTTGACGCTCAGCGTTATGGTTGGTTGGTGGGGTGATTGTTTTACGTCCTATTAACAGCCAGGGTCATTTAAGGACGGCCTCCCGGTGTATGTGATGTGGGTGTGTGTGTAGAGAGAGTTTGTATTTGGGAGGCTGCAGTATGTTCGTGTTTGACTTCTTGCGATAGTCCGGATAGTTTGCCGATTTGAAGTGCTACCGTACTGAAGTGTACTGCCAAAAACCCCAAGCAAAACACCCCATCCAGTCATATAGTTTACTGATAACGGACGAACCAGTCGTTCCATTCCCATAATGCTGAGCGTTAAGCAGGGAGTAGTAACTACCATTGTTGGAACGACTGGTTCACCTGTTGTTAATATAAAGTGACGGGTGGGTGGAATGTTTAGGGGCCTTCGGTAGTATACTTCAATCTGGTTGCTTTTTAAATCGGCGAAAGATCCAGACTTTTGCAAGAAGCTTACACAAACATGCCGCAACTTCTGAAATCGCACGCACTCAACACACGTATCCACATCGCGTTAACTGGGAGACCGGCCTTGAATGACCTTGTCAGTTAAAATGACGTCAAAACAATCACACCAAACCAAATCAAGTGATCAACAAGTATGTCTTAGTTATGCTGCAAGTTAAAACATTCTGGGTAGGTACATTGTACTCATTTCTATTCATATAGTAGTAGGTAAGTGGCAACTTGTACCTTCCAAGTCTGCTAATATTGATCTAATAATCGAGAGTTCTTTTGATGGATATCAGTTCCAGAGGGACATTGGATCTTTCATTCCTTAATTTCCAAAATTCATCTGAATTCAGAATTCTCTTGATTCAATGTACAGCTGTATGCAGGGTAAGTTTATATCCCACTTTAGGCAGCCCCTTCCATTTGTACACTAACTTTGAAGCCAAGACCCACTTTTATACAAAAGGGAAGCCCTCATCCTTGTGGATGTTTCCGATGATCAAATAATTTGGACAATATCATGTCGCCCTTACAGAATGAGGGATATGGAAGAAATCGTTATTGGTTTTCATCTTGGGTCTCGCGTAATCATCCCATGGCGTAACGACCCATCGTTGATATAAAATGGGGTCCCCTTACAATGTAATGAAAGGGATTGTACAAATTTTACGGCAGTATATTTCCACTATTGGGTCTCGTCGCTATCGCCAAATGAGTGTTAGACTTGTCTTTATACAAAATGGATTCCCGTTCACCCAAGGATGCTTTAGGTCAAAATGAGAAAACCCCTGCAGCTGTCATTCCTTCAGAAGAAGAGAGGTTTGAAGAAAAAACAGATTTCCCTTATTGGGTTCCGCCCCTCTGGCTCAGGAACGGAGGCTTAGAGATCAGACCCGCAATCTATACAAAACTCATTCCTCTTCACCCATTGATGCTTCTCACGTACCAAATGGACAATACAATGTCATTCATACAGAAGAAGAGAGATATTAAATGATTCACTTATTTTATCCTATTGGGCCCCGCCCTTTTAGTCCTAAAGGTATCCTAAAAATGATTTCCATTCGCTCTAGAGTGTTTCAGCCCAGTAAAGAAGAAATTATAATAACACGATACGTGAAAAACACAAAGGGAATTAACTCTTTAAAGAAAAAAATATATTTAATCAAACTGTCATTAAAGAAAATCATGTCATAAGTTAATGCCAAACAAGTTTAAAATGAGATCGGTGGAAAGTAGGGAGATATCTTGACAAGATTATGATTATAAAACATATTAGGAGATGTAACTTTTCCAATAGTGGTTTTAAAATATATCGGTAAAAGTTCCCGTTTCGGGGCCCCACCCTTTGTCCTGTGGCGTGGGACCAGCTTCATTGATATTGATTATGATTGTATTCCACGAATGCTGTTTCACACAATGGTTATACTCCACTCATGGATTTAGAAGGAGTAGCGTTTCAAAGCAAAATTTCATCAAAGTTCCCATTTCGGTACCCTGTCCCTCTATCACCTGAGGTTAGACCAGGCTCATTTGCGTCAATTATGCTTGCCCTTCCCCTGTGATGTTTCAAGCAAAGCTCAGTAGAAATCTACTGTGGCGTTAAGGAGGAGTAGAGTTTTGAAAGCAAATGTTTACGCATGGCGACAGATGAAGCACGATGGCTACATACATTTGTTTTGTATTAGGATATGTCATTCTGGGTCAGATGTCTTAAAAATACGAATTCTTGGTGGATTGGTGGATGCAATAATGAAATGACAGCAATTTGATTGGTCACTTATCATCGAATTAAGACCAATAAAAACAATATAACATTATGTTATTACGATCATCTGTAACACACCATATCATAACAGAAAATTATAAATTTCTTTTAATGTGGCATATTCAACACAAAGTAAATACCTGTTAATATAACATATAACCTGATATAAAGTCATTGGCAGAAACTGTTTACCGCATGCCAGAAAACAATACTTACTGTTGGGCGCTTCCATTCCAGATTTCTGCCGTTCGGGTCACCTTTCGGAAGTGCTACGTGCAGTGGAAATTCTTCATCAATGTATAAACCAGAAGTGACGATAGGGCGGCGCTCTATGTCAAACTCCGTAGGTTTAGACCGGAAGTCGACATGAACTTCGTATGTATCCAAATGTGTCTGCTTGTAGACCTTTCCGAAGTGAAGTCCAGGAATCACGGTGGTATCTGTGGGCGTTGGTGAGGGGTCGCGGGGAGGGAATACTGTAGGGGGTGGAGTAGGATCACGTGAAGGTGGCAAATCTGTGGGCAGGGGAGGAGTCGGGACACGTGGTGGTGGGGTGGGCTCTCGGGGCGGTGGAGTCGGGTCACGTGGGGGTGGGGTGGGGTCTCGAGGCGGTGGAGTCGGGTCCCGTGGGGGTGGGGTCGGGTCTCGAGGGGGAGGTGTTGGATCACGTGGGGGAGGTGTTGGATCTCGTGGAGCAGGGGCTGGATCAGGTATTGGTGTAGGGTCTGGTGCCGGTATCGGAGCTGGGCTAGTAGGTACGGGGTCTGCAGGTTTCGGCTCGTTCAAGTTATCAAAATCGTCACTTTCGCCACTTGTACATTTGGAAAATAAACTTCCCATGGTTGTTCGTCAGAAGCTGGTTTACTGCAATAGAATGAGATTTAATTTGTAAAATATGTAATGTAACAGTGCTGCAGAACATCATTATATAATGTATAAAGATTAAACAGGTGTTATGGCGCTTACAGCAAACAGCAGCACAGTCGACTCAGTCTCCTTGAAGACGATATATAATGTTAACATATACCCTCCACATCCTTTTTATACACAACATACATGTATAAACGAATAATGAATACATACACGGGCGGTAACATATACATGTAAACAAATGTTCCTGGTGTCTTGTCCAGACAACACATCGACAGAAAATCACAGGGACCTGATCATAATATTATATTATATACACAGATGGTAACATATACAATTAATATACAAATGTACCTGATGTCTTTCCAGACAACACACTTACAAAAAAGCACAGGGACCTGATCATGTATACACGGACGGTAACATATACATGTATACCCGATGTCTGGTCAGACAACAAACTAACAGAAAATCACAGGGACCTGATAATACATACACAGACGGTAACAGGTAAATGTATACCCGATGTCTGGTCAGACAACTAACTAACAGTAAATCACAGGGACCTGATAATACATACACAGACGGTAACAGATAAATGTATACCCGATGTCTGGTCAGACAACACTATAACAGTAAATCACAGGGACCTGATAATACATACACAGACGGTAACAGATACACGTATACCCGATGTCTGGTCAGACAACACTAACAGTAAATCACAGGGACCTGATAATACATACACAGACGGTAACAGATACATACCCGATGTCTGGTCAGACAACACACTAACAGTAAATCACAGGGACCTGATAATACATACACAGACGGTAACAGGTACATGTATACCCGATGTCTGGTCAGACAACACACTAACAGTAAATCACAGGGACCTGATAATACATACACAGACGGTAACATATACATGTATACCCGATGTCTGGTCAGACAACACACTAACAGCAAATCACAGGGACCTGATAATACATACACAGACGTTAACAGATACATGTATACCCGATGTCTGGTCAGACAACACACTAACAGTAAATCACAGGGACCTGATCATGATAATACATACACAGACGGTAACAGATACATGTATACCCGATGTCTGGTCAGACAACACACTAACAGTAAATCACAGGGACCTGATCATGATAATACATACACAGACGGTAACAGATACATGTATACCCGATGTCTGGTCAGACAACACTAACAGTAAATCACAGGGACCTGATAATACATACACAGACGGTAACAGATACATACCCGATGTCTGGTCAGACAACACTAACAGTAAATCACAGGGACCTGATAATACATACACAGACGGTAACAGATACATGTATACCCGATGTTTGGTCAGACAACAAACTAACAGAAAATCACAGGGACCTGAAAAAAAGATGCAGCTTTAAATTCCATAACCATTTCAACGATTGTTTAGGCTTGAAATGAGAAGTGCAGTTTTGAGCTTGGGACTTTTACTTCATAAAAATACTGCTACAAGGCAAAAGTCATGTATACATACCATATAAATGATATTTCTATCCTGAACGTGCTAACCAACGCCGAAATTGTATATCCTTTTCGATCTATGTATATATCATCTCATCTAAACCAGTAACGACATGGACTTCAATCAATTTCGGGGAAAATGAAAAGTCTACTGATTTTTTCAAACACATGAGATGTGTCCAACGTTAAGTTTAGCCGTCCAAGAAAATATTCAATGGAGTTTTCCAATCAAACTCAGACTTTCTGCTAATTTGGAGTCAAACTATGTATGTGTCCGTTAGATAAAGCTGTATTCCTACTTGCCGCTCCATCCTTGGTTTTCTTTGGGCACTAAAACTGTTTCTGAGAAAGGGAGATCGTTTCAAAATTCACGTATGTTTTCAAATCTTAAATTTATATTCGGCTCTTGACAACAACTACGGTACTCATCGTTTTCCCTGTGTCCGGAAATAACCGCTAAACAGACAATCGTGATCACTTCTGACCCCAAGGTTGTAATAGTATCTATAGACACTCAACTCTGACCCTAAGGTTGCGGATGCTGTCTGTTGAGGGCGTTGTTTAAGATGATGTTAACGAAAACGTAGGGCCACTTGAACTAACTTTGTGGTAACATTGATTGTGTACACGTGCTGCACTTGATGTAGAGTCTTTATTCACAACATAGACTCGACGAGAAAGTATATACTATAGTATCACATTCTCTGAACCATCCTCGCACAAATTACACATTACATGGCGGTATTCAGGAACCACGAATTCCTGGTAAAGTGTGCTTAATGTGACAAAGTGTACTCTTCTAAGAATAAATGGATATTGCATTGAATACACCTTCACTTACGAGTAGGGGTTGGGGGTGGGGGTGGGGTATTAGCACCTGTGCTGTAATGACGAAGGAGTTCGGCAATTAGGGACTGGTTATATATTAACTATGTAATTAATCGACCCCCACCCAATGCAGATATCGGGGTAATGGGTCCTAGACCTAAGAAAAAAGAAATATTCACCTCTAAGCTATCAACTGAGAAATGATTAATTACATTAGGAAAACATAAAAGTCCATACACAAATTGGTAATTAGACAGTAACAGTACTGGACAGTCATAGAGCTCCACAATCTGATTAAAATCGTATTTTGATATCCGCGCCGTTCCGTAATCTTCTCTCTGCTGCGTTAAGATCTGAAAAAATCCCATAGGGGGTCATGTCCCGATGACCTTTTGCATTAGCCAATCAAATTACTACTGTCAGAATAATGGCAGTGAAATTTTGATGTGACAAAGCTTGCATAATCGCATTTGTTCGTTAAGTCATTTTGTCACCAAAAAGTTCATGTGGAATAATGTGACGAAATGGCTTGCTGCAAGACGACAGGTCATCGGAAAATTATTTTAGTGTTAAGTTAAGAGGCGACAAAGTTCATCTGAACGTGACCTCTTATGGGATGTTGTCAGATCCTTGTAAAACGGAGTGAGAACAAGGATCTGTTTTTTAATCAGATTGTAGAGCTCCAGGTCGTATTGTTTTATCTTCGGAGAGTGTCTGTGTCTTGTTAGAAGCTATTGACATATAGTTGTTTCTGAACTGGAAGTTTTGAAATATTGACAAAAAGATAAATGACACATAACGCAATTAATTATATTGTACTAAAAAATCAGAGAATACCAAAGCGTCAAAAAAACCATAATCCGAACTCAAAATCGATTAAACTAGGGGCAAAATAGGACTCTCGTAAAAGCACAAGAGAATAAGACCAGGTGTTCCGGAAAAGTAAGCGTCTTCTGCTTCGTACTATGTTCGTGACGATATGTTAGACTGACTGTGTTATGATAACATACACCATTGAGTTTGTTAACGGTTACTGTACTTTGTCGCACTAAAACATTGATGATGAGACGCCAAGATATACAAGTACATAACGTATATATGTATAAGACATCAACATTTCTGAACAGTATTTACTCCATTCTTTTCCACATACATTTACCCTACTCTCATTTATTCTCTCCGAAACTATGACAATGATATACAGTACAGGCTGCATAGTCTAGTGCATTATGTGTAGCACCTGGGCAATACTTCAGTTCTCGTTCAATCTTCAACGCTTGAATTTGAAATATTGTTACAACTTATATTATGTATCATAATTGTACATGTTATATAATTATATATTTACACCTTTCCCTTCTTGTGCTTAGTAAACTCTGACTGCGAGTATATTACCGTATACGCAGTGAAAAAAGGCTCGGCGGATTGATATAAATTCTGTTCAAATATGGCGTCGTTAACGCTTCAGAAAAATAAGTATTTGCTGTCGGCCATTGTTTGGTTCCTTCAATATTGTGAAACATGGAACATATATGGAATCAATTCCTTTGATTAAACAATAAATAGTTTCTAGCAAACTTTTGATTCAAATGATGCGCATTCGAAATTATTTGACGGTAACGCAAACATGGCGGCGCCCTGCAGTTGTGACGTCTGACGTCGGACCGCGTCACAACCAGATCACTGTGTCAATGCGTGTACATAACGACCGTTATAAATAAAGAAATAAATTCGACTTGCTAGAAATATTATTCTGTCAAAACTGCTCTTGCAGAGTAACATTTGATCAATTACCATGCTGTTGTTGAGCTTTCCGAAGTTGCCATTCCTTGGTAAGAACATTTCATTAAATATTCAGTCTTCTGGTTTACCACGTTTGAATTACGGTCCAATGTCGACTAGTAGGTTCATTTCTCATGCAATCGAAGAAAGATAATTGTGTGGAAAATTCGAAGAATGTTACAAGGACCATAGGCAACTGATTAAAATCACCAAAAGCCTAATTGCCAGATTTGGAAATCGTAGTGAGAATAATTTTTGCTTCGAATGCGACAATTATGTTGACTGTAAATAATCTTATTTGATCAGATATGAAACTTAAATATTGATATTGATTTTAAAAGTTTTACGACATGGTAATGAATTGTACATGGATGTATTTAATATAAATTTCAGTATTTAGACACGTGCCTCATAACATCAGATCATGGAAAAGATTTTGGATTTAAAACATATATCAATAATTGATACTGTCTAGGTTTAAACATTTAGTAATATTGTAAATATATGGATTAATTTTATTTAACTTTGAAAGTTTTAAAAACATCACGTTCGATCTTTATGTATATCAGGAGAGGGATTTTCATTATTTGAAATAAGTTTTGTGCCTTGCCGTTTTATTGACTATGAGATATGCTTAAAGTAAACCTAAATGGTCAAAGCTGTACTTTAGAAGTAAGCTTGTCGCACAGGTCCAACGATTACTTTCTGATTAAAACCAGCACAGGATCTGGACGAATTTAACTTAACTGAGGACAATGCTATCTCTGTCAGAACTGTTGTCGTCCACTTTGATGGGAAACCATTGTCGAATTTCTCACAAACACTGACCGAACTAATTTAGCAATAATATAAATATGACCTCCCAATCGTATAGACCTTTGGGTGTCTAGTTGTTTTTTTTATAGAAACTATAATTAAACATGTTAGATCACTTTTTGACTTTTACAGTTATTGAGTCAATTAAATTATTAATCACACATGTGCATACACCAGTGATCAATCTACGTGCGAGTCCCGAGTCCTATACTCATAAATTTGTGATAGGACTCGTAGAAATTCTTGAAATACTCTAATTTAAAATTGTGGGATCCATTGTTTTTAGAAATATGTACTAAAAGGACCTATGAAAACAATTTGTAAATTGATCACTGATACACACACAGACATGTAGACACTTTGACTTTTTCCTCAAACACATGTGCTAAATACCCACAGATCCATTATTTCACACCCTCACGCATCATACCGCATGCTGTAGAATAAATTCATCTCGAGACATTTTTTCTTAAATATATGGACGGTTTTGAAACAGTTGTGTTGATGTAACTTGATTTACACGTAGACGTCTCGTGAGTAGAATTCATATAAACCGATTTTTCAGTGTTACTATTACATGGTCTCTGATGTGTAAACTTTTTATCATAATGACCCATGGCTGAGTGAGTTTTACAGCCACTACAAAAGGCTATATATAATTGTATACATCGCTTTCCTCATATAATTTATGTGAAATGTTTTTGTATATATGATCTGTGTCAGCAGCATTTTCCAGGGGTCAGTGTAATGTACGTATAATATGCCCCGAGGGGTACCGGAGCGTTTTTACCACAGGAATGCGAGATGTTCGGATTAAACCCACCTACACACCAAACATAGTGTATCATCAGTTATATGTGTATTGGATGAACAAATTGTTGAAAATGTTGTCTCTTAAAAATTCCTTATTTACAATCAGTGAAATGTTTGCATTTTTTTTATCAATTCATGATATAGATATAGTATGAAATAATCATGTCTTATAAATATACATGTTCAAAAATATCACACACCGAAGAAAAAACGAAGCACAGGCTGTTCAATACTTATATCATTAGATTTAAAAATCAGTAATATTTTTCCCCAACTATTGTGGACACTGAAGAACATGAACAGTATCGTTTTACCAAATGCTGTCAAAACGATGTCTTTCTCTGAGGGCTTGATAAATAGACTCGGAACAACTAAACTAACCACAATTATAACCACTAAACTGACACGATCCCCCATAAGTTGGGAAATAAGAGTTTTAGTGCTACAGTTATTTCAGTATTTTGATTTTAAATAGTCCAAACATTGGACAACGAATGCACGTAAATAAAGACCGATTGAAACCTGCATATGAAAATTTAGAATAACCAAATTTGGTCACAATTCGTTCAGTCGTTCGTGACTATGAGCGATTGAAAGAAAAAAATACGGACGAACGACAGATGGACGCCCATTTTGCCTTTTGAGCAAGTGAGCTAACATGTCTTGTTTGAGCACGGATGGACGACGGATTATGGGCGAAGGGCAATTTGAAACCAAGAAAAAAGGGGAGAACTCAATCTTTTATGGATTTGAAAAAAACTGCCAAATTCTAACTATGATTTAAAGTCCCAGCGTAAATGTAATTTATTCATCAAAAGTGTTACGTGAGATCGAGTTCCTTATTTAGCGAGCTACCCAGCCTTTAAACAAGGTATGTATGGTTGTCATCTGATATAAATTGCCTTACGTCACTGAATCCAATGTGTCATATTATAACAGAAAAAAAAATCTTAGTCCCTAAAACGTTTAGATAGAAACAGAGATTGGCCAGACTCGTGACAAAGAGAGTTTGTGATTAAACAGGGACTTTATATTTATCCTCTACGTGTTACAGACACGTACAAACGACACTACAGTATACTACTGCATATGTCTGTGCATATGTAAGAAAGAAACCAAGAGAACAATAAACACAAACATCCTGTCCGAAGAAAATCAAAAATAAGTTAAGCCTTCAACTACCGGAATACCGATCTCTATGTTATAAATACGGACATTGTAAGAGGGAGCGATATCATCTTGATCAAATTTGCTTACACCTGTATATCGATTCAAGACTGTGTGTCAAGTTAGTCTTGTGAACGATTGCCGATGCAATCGAGATAATTTCGGTCTGGATGCCCGATGAGCCATACAAATCGGGATTATCTAGGTCTTCCGTGTTGGTCATCAAATCGGGATTATCTAGGTCTTCCGTGTTGGTCATCAAATCGGGATTATCTAGGTCTTCCGTGTTGGTCATCAAATCGGGATTATCTAGGTCTTCCGTGTTGGTCATCAAATCCGCATTATCTAGGTCTTCCGTGGGGGTCATCAAATCCGCATTATCTAGGTCTTCCGTGGGGGTCATCAAATCCGGATTATCAAATATGATGGGATCGAGTGTCTGGGTTTGTTAAGCCGGAGTTAACTAGTCTAGAGTGTTTAGTCGTGGTAATTGAAGTTAAAATTGTCTGGGTCGTCTAATTTAAATGGTGATCTATGATGTTTTTTTTCTTTTGATAGACTCTGGAATGTCTTAATCAATGGTAATAGGGCTATCAGTCGGGTAGATTTAGGTCGACAGTCAGGATAATTAGGTCGGGATTATTAAGGTTGACTGTCTGGATAATTTGGTCGAAATCATTTAGGTCGACTGTCTGGATAATTAGATCGAGTTTATTTAGGTCGACTGTCGAGATAATTAGATCGAGATCATTTAGGTCGACTGTCTGAGTAATTAGAACGAGTTTATTTAGGTCGACAGTCTGGATAATTAGATCGAGTTTAATTAGGTCGACTCTCTGGATAATTAGGTCGACTCTCTGGATAATTAGGTCGAGTTTAATTAGGTCGACTGTCTGGATAATTAGTTCGAGATCATTTAGGTCGACTGTCTGAGTAATTAGAACGAGTTTAATTAGGTCGACAGTCAGGATAATTAGATCGAGTTTAATTAGGTCGACTGTCTGGATAATTAGGTCGAGTTTAATTAGGTCGACTGTCTGGATAATTAGGTCGAGATCATTTAGGTCGACTGTCTCGATAATTAGATCGAGATCATTTAGGTCGAATGTCTGAATAATTAGATCAATATCTATTAAAGTCGGCAGTCTGGATAATTAAGTCGGGAAGATTAGTTTTGTCGGTTCTACAAGGGGTATCTTGGAGTGGCTGGGTCAAAATCTTAGAGTTGATCTCCAAGATGGAACTGCTGGGACCCAGACTAGATAAACTTGTAGTCTGGCCCTAGTACAGCAATGACAGTGTTGTACACGTGTACCAACAGTACACATCTACATGTATGTACGCCATGTTAGAGATGTCACTCGTACGTTAGTCGGACACCACGATCAATGTTCGACATGTATACATGTATAAATAGCAATTTCTCTCATTGGTCCGCATTTCATAAACTTCACAGACGAAAACTACAGCATGGTCTAATCATGCGTGCGTACATATTATTCTTTGATAACGATCGAGAGAAAATGATAA
Organism: Mimachlamys varia; assembly: GCA_947623455.1. Lineage (NCBI taxonomy): Eukaryota > Metazoa > Mollusca > Bivalvia > Pectinida > Pectinidae > Mimachlamys > Mimachlamys varia. Next base: position 24,302,000 of record OX392538.1, read on the forward strand.
AACAATATTTTATGAAAAGCGAGCGCGGAGTGAAACACTTAAGCAATTTTCAATAAATGTTTTTAGCATGTTTAGCTTGTACTTTGTAATATCGTGGGAGTATCCATTGTACATCTGCTGCATACTGACACCCGGGTGTCTCGGGTGACGACATATATACGACATGTATTTCACATTCTGAAGGTTTTATCTGTGGAAGTTTGGCCAGCTTACATCAAGTCTGCACCAGTTTTACGTGAGCTCTCACGCGAATTAGTCAATGGTGGTGTGTAGGTTTTAATCACGCCCGGCTATATAGAAATATAGAGTGATTATGGGTGTTTATTTCCCATGTCTGTTGTATAGAAGCAGCTATACAAAATAGTTTTTTTTAACAAGTGTAAGAAAGCAATTATCAACGCGTGATTTGACGCGTTGAATAGAACTGTTCGCCGACGATCTGATAAAACCGATTGCTTAAATAATTTAATGTTTCATCTTTAAATAGATCGTTGGGTGTACGCTTTCACTTTTTTTGGTGTGAAATATACTGCTGAACAGCCTATACTTGTTGCAACACTTTAAATTTTAGACTCTAACGTACCAAGTTTTATGTTTTGATATATGCTTAGTACCAATGGGGCATGGACGCACTGGGTAAGGGTTGGGGTAGGGTGCCCCGGGTGGTGCTAGACCGGTGAAAGGTGGTTTACTCAACAACAAACAACAACATCAACAGCCGACATCTTGTTCTAGTAGATAACTTATGTACGATTTTTAGAAGGTACACCATCTCTAACATCGGTTGCACTTTTTAGGGACAGGCACGCGCACACCTACTAAGACACATCATCACACCTACGTATATCTGACAAGGGTGCTTATAAAACACATACCTGTTATTCCACAGAGCTGTGTGGATGTGTGTATGTGTGTAGACCGTCTGGTAGACTCACAGCGGCCCGTGTGGTTCCGTATTTACCGTCTGAGGGGCGAGCACCCGCATACGCACGTGTATCCGTGTGGACGACAGGCAGTGCACCGCTGTGTGCTCGTGTGTTGCCGTGTGGGTACCCTGTTCCCGTGTGTGTGTGCCGACACAGAATACAGGTGTGCCGGTGTGTATAGACCGACAGTATATATACACGTACATACCACCAAACCACTCAAGTGTAACTACAATATTGCTGTATCGACAACAACAATACACTAACTTTTCTCGGGTCTGATGGCGATCGCTATATAGATCAGTCAGCTTTTTTCCTCATGTCAGTTGGCCTGTACATGTACGCCTGTCTATCATAACCATGGAGCTCTAATGAAACGATTCTGGGACAGTGTATATGTACGGTTGTTTACCGCAGGGTTACAATTAATTACTGACTTACATATGATTAATGCAATGATGATTTGGCAAGTGCCATAGGCTATCATTATAGGAATAGTCATTGGAAACAAACATTTTCTTTCTATAAATTGGATATATATATGCCATTGATGCTATTTCTACACCAAGTTTATGTACATGTATGTAAACTATAGGAATATAACATGAACATGAATAAATCAGAAACGTAGTCGTCACGTACGCATTATAAGATAAAATGATTATAAAATATATCAAACTACCCTATGATGGATGAGTTATCTCCCTTCTCTAAAATTCCAGAATCCGTACGTGGATTGCTTCATACAGTTAATACTTTTCCCTTCACATATACGTATATTCTTTGAAAATATCATTGTGGATGGAAACTTTTTAGAAAGAAAAGAAGGAAAGGATATCAATATAATTTATTTTAATATATTTAGAAATAGACTGGATAAATTCTGGAGTAATCAGGATATTGTATATATAACAATAGGGCAAATATTTAATGATATTTAATGATAACTTTCTGGTACAGGATTCAGTATCCTCTACAGTAGACTCCGTACATGATAATTGTTATAATAACAGTTTTGAATCTAACGACACTATATGCATTTATACATTTCACAAACTAGCCTTGAAATTGTAAAATAAATCAACATTTTCCCAGTGACTATCCATTTCGTTTTTGAAACAATTTAAACTTTTAGCACACACTACATTTTCTGGTAAATTTTTCCACACAGTTATAGTTCGTAGTAAAAATATCTTTTCCTCTTAATAAGTGAACACTGTTGGAAAGGTGTTTTATTTCGGCGACAAGTCTTGTTGCCCCTCTCTGAACTCCTTCGATTTTTGCAATGTACATTGTTCTATATGGAAACCTAAAAGCGTTTGCGAAGTCAAGATTAGTTCTTACTTATGATTTGTACAACAAAAGAAATGTTTTCTTATCCAAATTTATAAATGCTCTCCTTATAATCGCCATCATCATATTTGATTTTTTGATTTTTTCAAATAATATGGTTTTTAAGTTCTAGATTGCTATCAATTACTACTCCTAAATCTTTTTCCGCTTCCGATTTCTTTAGAGTTTATGTAACATAAAAATGTAACATAATCGGAAAATGAACTATAAATTTAATATATAGCTGCAAAAATAACTGAGACCGTTGAAAAGAAACATACTGTATTCATATACTGGCAACCTAATATAGTATACTACAACATGTATGTCAAAATTTAATGAGAAGTTAAAAAGGCCCAATATACGTAACTTTCGGCAAAACTTGAAGCGAAAATCAAGTTTAATAACTTTTTTTTATATTTATAAATATAGTTATTACTCGAAAAATTACATAAGTTTTACATAACTTTCCAGCACAGAATTTTACGAGGAGATCGCCGTGTTCAAGGATCACTTAAGTTTGCACATATGAAAATTATCAATAGTAGTCTACCACATTTGCTTCTGGTTAAGATGTTTTTATGTTGATTTTGGATTGTTTTGTATTTTTCATAAAAAGATAGTTTTGATATTTTTAAAACATTTATTTATTTCAACAAAGGACTTTTTTTTTTCGTTTTCTAAAGAATAGCCCAGATTAAATTTATACAACAATTTTTCACTGTTCTCGCGGTCAACTCATGCCGTCAAGATGACGGGAACAATCCTGTCGTCAAAAAGACGAATACAACTCCTCGGCGTCAAGGTATCGGGTATAACCCATGCCGCCAAGACGACGGGAATAACCCTCGATGTCAAGAAGACGGGCACAACCCATGCCGCCAAGACGACGGGAACAACCCTCGACGTCAAGACGACGGGTACAACCCATGCCGCCAAGACGACGGGAACAACCCTCGACGTCAAGACGACGGGTACAACCAATGCCGCCAAGACGACGGGAACAACCCTCGACGTCAAGACGACGGGTACAACCAATGCCGTCAAAACGACGTGAAAAACCCCTATCGTCAAGACGACGCGAACACATAATGCCGTAAAGACGACGGGTACAATCAACGGCGTCAACTCGACGGGAACAACTCACGACGTGAAGATGACGGTAAAACCTCTTGCCGTCAAGATGATAGGTACAATCCACGACGCCAAGACGGTGAAAACAACCCACAACGTCACAATTACAAAACCTACAACGGGAACGACCAATGGCGTCAAGACGATGGATACAACCCACGAGGGGAACAACTACCGGCGTCAGGGACAACGGAAACAACCCGTGACTTCAAGATGACGGAAACAACCAATATCGTCAAGATGACGGATACAACCCGAGACGGGAATAACTCATGACGTCAAAACGACGGGTTAAACTCACCCGTTAAGATGACTGGAACAACATATGCCGTCAAGATTACAGGTTCAATCGACGACATGAAGATGATAGGAACTAAGACGTGAAGACGGCATGAACAACTCAAGACGTCTATACGACAGAAACAATCAAAGACGTCTAGGCGACGGGAACAATCAAAGACGTCTAGGCGACGGAACAATCAAAGACGTCTAGGCGACGGGAACAACTCATGATAAAAATACGACGGGAACAACCCACAACTTCTAGACAACGGGAACAACCCACGACGTCTTGACAACGGGAACAACTCACGACACTAATACGACGGGAACAACTCACGACGTCTAGACAACGGGAACAACCCACGACGTCTTGACAACGGGAACAACTCACGACACTAATACGACGGGAACAACCCACAACGTCTAGACAACGGGAACAACCCACGACGTCTTGACAACGGGAACAACTCATGACATCAATACGACGGGAACAACTCACGACATCAATATGAAGGGAACAACCCACGACATCAATACGACGGGAACAACCCACGACATCAATACGACGGGAACAACCCACGACATCAGTACGACGGGAACAACCCACGACATCAATACGACGGGAACAACTCACGCCATCAATACGACGGGAACAACCCACGACATCAATACGACGGGAACAACCCACGACATCAATATGACGGGAACAACCCACGACATCAATACGACGGGAACAACTCACGACATCAATATGAAGGGAACAACTCACGACGTCTAGACAACGGGAACAACTCACGACATCAATACGACGGGAACAACTCACGACAGATATCAATATGACAGGAACAACCCACGACGTCTAGACAACGGGAACAACCAATGCCGCCAAGACGACGGGAACAACCCTCGACGTCAAGACGACGGGTACAACCAATGCCGTCAAAACGACGTGAAAAACCCCTATCGTCAAGACGACGCGAACACATAATGCCGTAAAGACGACGGGTACAATCAACGGCGTCAACTCGACGGGAACAACTCACGACGTGAAGATGACGGTAAAACCTCTTGCCGTCAAGATGATAGGTACAATCCACGACGCCAAGACGGTGAAAACAACCCACAACGTCACAATTACAAAACCTACAACGGGAACGACCAATGGCGTCAAGACGATGGATACAACCCACGAGGGGAACAACTACCGGCGTCAGGGACAACGGAAACAACCCGTGACTTCAAGATGACGGAAACAACCAATATCGTCAAGATGACGGATACAACCCGAGACGGGAATAACTCATGACGTCAAAACGACGGGTTAAACTCACCCGTTAAGATGACTGGAACAACATATGCCGTCAAGATTACAGGTTCAATCGACGACATGAAGATGATAGGAACTAAGACGTGAAGACGGCATGAACAACTCAAGACGTCTATACGACAGAAACAATCAAAGACGTCTAGGCGACGGGAACAATCAAAGACGTCTAGGCGACGGAACAATCAAAGACGTCTAGGCGACGGGAACAACTCATGATAAAAATACGACGGGAACAACCCACAACTTCTAGACAACGGGAACAACCCACGACGTCTTGACAACGGGAACAACTCACGACACTAATACGACGGGAACAACTCACGACGTCCAGACAACGGAAACAACCCACGACGTCTTGACAACGGGAACAACTCACGACACTAATACGACGGGAACAACCCACAGCGTCTAGACAACGGGAACAACCCACGACGTCTTGACAACGGGAACAACCCACGACATCAATACGACGGGAACAACTCACGACATCAATATGAAGGGAACAACTCACGACGTCTAGACAACGGGAACAACTCACGACATCAATACGACGGGAACAACTCACGACAGACATCAATATGAAGGGAACAACTCACGACGTCTAGACAACGGGAACAACTCACGACATCAATACGACGGGAACAACTCACGACAGACATCAATATGACAGGAACAACCCACGACGTCTAGACAACGGGAACAACTCACGATATGAATACGACGGGAACAAGTCACGACATCAATACGACGGAAACAACTCACGACATCAATATGAAGGGAACAACTCACGACGTCTAGACAATGGGAACAACTCACGACATCAATACGACGGGAACAACTCACGACAGACATCAATATGACGGGAACAACCCACGACATCAATACGACAGGAACAACCCAAGATATCAATACGACGGGAACAACCCACGACGTCTAGACGACGGGAACAACCCACGACGTCTAGACAACGGGAACAACTCACGACACTAATACGACGGGAACAACTCACGACGTCTAGACGACGGAAACAACCCACGACGTCTAGACGACGGGAACAACCCACGACGTCTTGACAACGGGAACAACCCACGACATCAATACGACGGGAACAACCTACGACGTCAATTCGACGGGAACAACTCACGACATCAATACGACGGGAACAACTCACGACATCAATATGACGGGAACAACTCACGACATCAATATGACGGGAACAACCCAGGACATCAATACGACAGGAACAACCCACGACATCAATATGACGGGAACAACCCACGACGTCTAGACGACGGGAACAACCCAAGACGTCTTGACAACGGGAACAACCCACGACATCAATACGACGGGAACAACCCACGACGTCAATTCGACGGGAACAACTCACGACATCAATACGACGGGAACAACTCACGACATCAATATGACGGGAACAACTCACGACATCAATATGACGGGAACAACCCACGACATCAATACGACAGGAACAACCCACGACATCAATATGACGGGAACAACCTACGACGTCTTGACAACGGGAACAACCCACGACATCAATACGACAGGAACAACACACATCAATACGACGGGTACAACCCACGACGTTAATACGACGGGAACAACCCACGACGTTAATACGACGGGAACAACCCACGACGTTAATACGACGGGAACAACCCACGACGTTAATACGACGGGAACAACCTACAACAAGACGACGGGAACAACCCACGACATCAATACGACGGGAACAACCCACGACGTCAATACGACGGGAACAACCCACGACATCAATACGACGGGAACAACTAACGACGTCAATACGACGGGAACAATCAAAGACGTCTAGGCGACGGGTACAAGCCACAACAAGACGACGAGAACAACCCACGACATCAGTCCGACGGGAACAACCCACGACGTCAATACGACGGGAACAACTCACGACGTCAAAACAACGGGAACAACCCCCGACGTCTATACGACGGGAACAACCCCCGACGTCAATACGACGGGAACAACTCACAACAAGACGACTGGAACAGCCCACGACGTCAATACGACGGGAACAACCCACGACATAAACACGACGAGAACAACCCACGACATCAGTCCGACGGGAACAACCCACGACGTCAATACGACTGGAACAACCCACGACATCAATACGACGGGAACAACTAACGACGTCAATACGACGGGAACAATCAAAGACGTCTAGGCGACGGGTACAACCCACGACACTAATACGACGGGAACAACCCACGACGTCAATACGACGGGAACAACTCACGACAATACGACGGGAAAAACCCACGACGTCAATACGACGGGAACAACCCACGACGTCAATACGACGGGAACAACCCACGACGTCAATACGACGTGAACAACTCACGACAATACGACAGGAACAACCCACGACGTCAATACGACGGGAACAACCCACGACGTCAATACGACGGGAACAACTCACGACGTCTATACGACGTGAACAACTCACGACAATACGACAGGAACAACCCACGACATCAATTCGACGGGAACAACCCATGACGTCAATACGACGGGAACAACCAACGACGTCAATACGACGGGAACAACTCTCGACGTCAATACGACGGGAACAACCCACGACATCAATACGACGGGAACAACTCACGAACATCAATACGACGGGAACAACCCACAACAATACGACAGAAACAACCCACGACGTCAATACGACGGGAACAACTAACGACGTCAATACGACGGGAACAACCCACGACATCCATACGACGGGAACAACCCACGACGTCAATACGACGGGAACAACCAACGACGTCAATACGACGGGAACAACCCACGACGTCAATTCGACGGGAACAACTCACGACATCAATACGACGGGAACAACTCACGACATCAATATGACGGGAACAACTCACGACATCAATATGACGGGAACAACCCACGACATCAATACGACGGGAACAACCCACGACATCAGTACGACGGGAACAACCCACGACGTCTTGACAACGGGAACAACCCACGACATCAATACGACGGGAACAACTCACGACATCAATATGAAGGGAACAACTAACGACGTCTAGACAACGGGAACAACTCACGACATCAATACGACGGGAACAACTCACGACAGACATCAATATGACAGGAACAACCCACGACGTCTAGACAACGGGAACAACTCACGATATCAATACGACGGGAACAAGTCACGACATCAATACGACGGGAACAACTCACGACATCAATATGAAGGGAACAACTCACGACGTCTAGACAATGGGAACAACCCACGACATCAATACGACGGGAACAACTCAAGACAGACGTCAATATGACGGGAACAACCCACGACATCAATACGACAGGAACAACCCAAGATATCAATACGACGGGAACAACCCACGACGTCTAGACGACGGGAACAACCCACGACGTCTAGACAACGGGAACAACTCACGACACTAATACGACGGGAACAACTCACGACGTCTAGACGACGGGAACAACCCACGACGTCTAGACGACGGGAACAACCCACGACGTCTTGACAACGGGAACAACCCACGACATCAATACGACGGGAACAACCCACGACGTCAATTCGACGGGAACAACTCACGATATCAATACGACGGGAACAAGTCACGACATCAATATGACGGGAACAACTCACGACATCAATATGACGGGAACAACCCACGACATCAATACGACAGGAACAACCCACGACATCAATATGACGGGAACAACCTACGACGTCTTGACAACGGGAACAACCCACGACATCAATACGACAGGAACAACACACATCAATACGACAGGAACAACCCAAGATATCAATACGACGGGAACAACCCACGACGTCTAGACGACGGGAACAACCCACGACGTCTAGACAACGGGAACAACTCACGACACTAATACGACGGGAACAACTCACGACGTCTAGACGACGGGAACAACCCACGACGTCTAGACGACGGGAACAACCCACGACGTCTTGACAACGGGAACAACCCACGACATCAATACGACGGGAACAACCCACGACGTCAATTCGACGGGAACAACTCACGATATCAATACGACGGGAACAAGTCACGACATCAATATGACGGGAACAACTCACGACATCAATATGACGGGAACAACCCACGACATCAATACGACAGGAACAACCCACGACATCAATATGACGGGAACAACCTACGACGTCTTGACAACAGGAACAACCCACGACATCAATACGACAGGAACAACACACATCAATACGACGGGTACAACCCACGACGTTAATACGACGGGAACAACCCACGACGTTAATACGACGGGAACAACCCACGACGTTAATACGACGGGAACAACCCACGACGTTAATACGACGGGAACAACCTACAACAAGACGACGGGAAAAACCTACGACATCAGTACGACGGGAACAATCCACGACATCAATACAACGGGAACAACCCACGACGTCAAGATGACGGGAACAACCCACGACATCAATACGACGGGAACAACCAACGACGTCAATACGACGGGAACAATCAAAGACGTCTAGGCAACGAGTACAAGCCACAACAAGACGACGAGAACAACCCACGACATCAGTCCGACGGGAACAACCCACGACGTCAATACGACGGGAACAACCCACGACATAAACACGACGAGAACAACCCACGACATCAGTCCGACGGGAACAACCCACGACGTCAATACGACTGGAACAACCCACGACGTCAATACGACGGGAACAACCCACGACATCAATACGACGGGAACAACCCACGACATCAATACGACGGGAACAACTAACGACGTCAATACGACGGGAACAATCAAAGACGTCTAGGCGACGGGTACAACCCACGACACTAATACGACGGGAACAACCCACGACGTCAATACGACGGGAACAACTCACGACAATACGACGGGAAAAACCCACGACGTCAATACGACGGGAACAACCCACGACGTCAATACGACGGGAACAACCCACGACGTCAATACGACGTGAACAACTCACGACAATACGACAGGAACAACCCACGACGTCAATACGACGGGAACAACCCACGACGTCAATACGACGGGAACAACTCACGACGTCTATACGACGTGAACAACTCACGACAATACGACAGGAACAACCCACGACATCAATTCGACGGGAACAACCCATGACGTCAATACGACGGGAACAACCAACGACGTCAATACGACGGGAACAACTCTCGACGTCAATACGACGGGAACAACCCACGACATCAATACGACGGGAACAACTCACGAACATCAATACGACGGGAACAACCCACAACAATACGACAGAAACAACCCACGACGTCAATACGACGGGAACAACTAACGACGTCAATACGACGGGAACAACCCACGACATCCATACGACGGGAACAACCCACGACGTCAATACGACGGGAACAACCAACGACGTCAATACGACGGGAACAACCCACGACGTCAATTCGACGGGAACAACTCACGACATCAATACGACGGGAACAACTCACGACATCAATATGACGGGAACAACTCACGACATCAATATGACGGGAACAACCCACGACATCAATACGACGGGAACAACCCACGACATCAGTACGACGGGAACAACCCACGACGTCTTGACAACGGGAACAACCCACGACATCAATACGACGGGAACAACTCACGACATCAATATGAAGGGAACAACTAACGACGTCTAGACAACGGGAACAACTCACGACATCAATACGACGGGAACAACTCACGACAGACATCAATATGACAGGAACAACCCACGACGTCTAGACAACGGGAACAACTCACGATATCAATACGACGGGAACAAGTCACGACATCAATACGACGGGAACAACTCACGACATCAATATGAAGGGAACAACTCACGACGTCTAGACAATGGGAACAACCCACGACATCAATACGACGGGAACAACTCAAGACAGACGTCAATATGACGGGAACAACCCACGACATCAATACGACAGGAACAACCCAAGATATCAATACGACGGGAACAACCCACGACGTCTAGACGACGGGAACAACCCACGACGTCTAGACAACGGGAACAACTCACGACACTAATACGACGGGAACAACTCACGACGTCTAGACGACGGGAACAACCCACGACGTCTAGACGACGGGAACAACCCACGACGTCTTGACAACGGGAACAACCCACGACATCAATACGACGGGAACAACCCACGACGTCAATTCGACGGGAACAACTCACGATATCAATACGACGGGAACAAGTCACGACATCAATATGACGGGAACAACTCACGACATCAATATGACGGGAACAACCCACGACATCAATACGACAGGAACAACCCACGACATCAATATGACGGGAACAACCTACGACGTCTTGACAACGGGAACAACCCACGACATCAATACGACAGGAACAACACACATCAATACGACAGGAACAACCCAAGATATCAATACGACGGGAACAACCCACGACGTCTAGACGACGGGAACAACCCACGACGTCTAGACAACGGGAACAACTCACGACACTAATACGACGGGAACAACTCACGACGTCTAGACGACGGGAACAACCCACGACGTCTAGACGACGGGAACAACCCACGACGTCTTGACAACGGGAACAACCCACGACATCAATACGACGGGAACAACCCACGACGTCAATTCGACGGGAACAACTCACGATATCAATACGACGGGAACAAGTCACGACATCAATATGACGGGAACAACTCACGACATCAATATGACGGGAACAACCCACGACATCAATACGACAGGAACAACCCACGACATCAATATGACGGGAACAACCTACGACGTCTTGACAACGGGAACAACCCACGACATCAATACGACAGGAACAACACACATCAATACGACGGGTACAACCCACGACGTTAATACGACGGGAACAACCCACGACGTTAATACGACGGGAACAACCCACGACGTTAATACGACGGGAACAACCCACGACGTTAATACGACGGGAACAACCTACAACAAGACGACGGGAAAAACCTACGACATCAGTACGACGGGAACAATCCACGACATCAATACAACGGGAACAACCCACGACGTCAAGATGACGGGAACAACCCACGACATCAATACGACGGGAACAACCAACGACGTCAATACGACGGGAACAATCAAAGACGTCTAGGCAACGAGTACAAGCCACAACAAGACGACGAGAACAACCCACGACATCAGTCCGACGGGAACAACCCACGACGTCAATACGACGGGAACAACCCACGACATAAACACGACGAGAACAACCCACGACATCAGTCCGACGGGAACAACCCACGACGTCAATACGACTGGAACAACCCACGACGTCAATACGACGGGAACAACCCACGACATCAATACGACGGGAACAACCCACGACATCAATACGACGGGAACAACTAACGACGTCAATACGACGGGAACAATCAAAGACGTCTAGGCGACGGGTACAACCCACGACACTAATACGACGGGAACAACCCACGACGTCAATACGACGGGAACAACTCACGACAATACGACGGGAAAAACCCACGACGTCAATACGACGGGAACAACCCACGACGTCAATACGACGGGAACAACCCACGACGTCAATACGACGTGAACAACTCACGACAATACGACAGGAACAACCCACGACGTCAATACGACGGGAACAACCCACGACGTCAATTCGACGGGAACAACCCATGACGTCAATACGACGGGAACAACCAACGACGTCAATACGACGGGAACAACTCACGACGTCTATACGACGTGAACAACTCACGACAATACGACAGGAACAACCCACGACATCAATTCGACGGGAACAACCCATGACGTCAATACGACGGGAACAACCAACGACGTCAATACGACGGGAACAACTCTCGACGTCAATACGACGGGAACAACCCACGACATCAATACGACGGGAACAACTCACGAACATCAATACGACGGGAACAACCCACAACAATACGACAGAAACAACCCACGACGTCAATACGACGGGAACAACTAACGACGTCAATACGACGGGAACAACCCACGACATCCATACGACGGGAACAACCCACGACGTCAATACGACGGGAACAACCAACGACGTCAATACGACGGGAACAACCCACGACGTCAATTCGACGGGAACAACTCACGACATCAATACGACGGGAACAACTCACGACATCAATATGACGGGAACAACTCACGACATCAATATGACGGGAACAACCCACGACATCAATACGACGGGAACAACCCACGACATCAGTACGACGGGAACAACCCACGACGTCTTGACAACGGGAACAACCCACGACATCAATACGACGGGAACAACTCACGACATCAATATGAAGGGAACAACTAACGACGTCTAGACAACGGGAACAACTCACGACATCAATACGACGGGAACAACTCACGACAGACATCAATATGACAGGAACAACCCACGACGTCTAGACAACGGGAACAACTCACGATATCAATACGACGGGAACAAGTCACGACATCAATACGACGGGAACAACTCACGACATCAATATGAAGGGAACAACTCACGACGTCTAGACAATGGGAACAACCCACGACATCAATACGACGGGAACAACTCAAGACAGACATCAATATGACGGGAACAACCCACGACATCAATACGACAGGAACAACCCAAGATATCAATACGACGGGAACAACCCACGACGTCTAGACGACGGGAACAACCAACGACGTCTAGACAACGGGAACAACTCACGACACTAATACGACGGGAACAACTCACGACGTCTAGACGACGGGAACAACCCACGACGTCTAGACGACGGGAACAACCCACGACGTCTTGACAACGGGAACAACCCACGACATCAATACGACGGGAACAACCCACGACGTCAATTCGACGGGAACAACTCACGATATCAATACGACGGGAACAAGTCACGACATCAATATGACGGGAACAACTCACGACATCAATATGACGGGAACAACCCACGACATCAATACGACAGGAACAACCCACGACATCAATATGACGGGAACAACCTACGACGTCTTGACAACGGGAACAACCCACGACATCAATACGACAGGAACAACACACATCAATACGACGGGTACAACCCACGACGTTAATACGACGGGAACAACCCACGACGTTAATACGACGGGAACAACCCACGACGTTAATACGACGGGAACAACCCACGACGTTAATACGACGGGAACAACCCACGACGTTAATACGACGGGAACAACCTACAACAAGACGACGGGAAAAACCCACGACATCAGTACGACGGGAACAATCCACGAAATCAATACAACGGGAACAACCCACGACGTCAAGATGACGGGAACAACCCACGACATCAATACGACGGGAACAACCAACGACGTCAATACGACGGAAACAACCCACGACATCAATACGAAGGGAACAACTAACGACGTCAATACGACGGGAACAATCAAAGACGTCTAGGCGACGAGTACAAGCCACAACAAGACGACGAGAACAACCCACGACATCAGTCCGACGGGAACAACCCACGACGTCAATACGACGGGAACAACTCACGACGTCAAAACGACGGGAACAACCCCCGACGTCTATACGACGGGAACAACCCCCGACGTCCATACGACGGGAACAAACCACAACAAGACGACTGGAACAGCACACGACGTCAATACGACGGGAACAACCCACGACATAAACACGACGAGAACAACCCACGACATCAGTCCGACGGGAACAACCCACGACGTCAATACGACTGGAACAACCCACGACGTCAATACGACGGGAACAACCCACGACATCAATACGACGGGAACAACTAACGACGTCAATACGACGGGAACAATCAAAGACGTCTAGGCGACGGGTACAACCCACAACAAGACGACGGGACCAACCCACGACGTCAATACGACGGGAACAACTCACGACAATACGACGGGAAAAACCCACGACGTCAATACGACGGGAACAACCCACGACGTCAATACGACGGTAACAACTCACGACAATACGACGGGAACAACCCACGACGTCAATACGACGGGAACAACCCACGACGTCAATACGACGTGAACAACTCACGACAATACGACAGGAACAACCCACGACATCAATACGACGGGAACAACCCACGACGTCAATTCGACGGGAACAACCCATGACGTCAATACGACGGGAACAACCAACGACGTCAATACGACGGGAACAACCCACGACGTCAATACGACGTGAACAACTCACGACAATACGACAGGAACAACCCACGACATCAATTCGACGGGAACAACCCATGACGTCAATACGACGGGAACAACCAACGACGTCAATACGACGGGAACAACTCACGACGTCAATACGACGGGAACAACCCACGACATCAATACGACGGGAACAACTCACGAACATCAATACGACGGGAACAACCCACAACAATACGACAGGAACAACCCACGACGTCAATACGACGGGAACAACTAACGACGTCAATACGACGGGAACAACCCACGACATCCATACGACGGGAACAACCCACGACATCAATACGACGGGAACAACCAACGACGTCAATACGACGGGAACAACCCACGACATCAATACGACGGGAACAACTCACGAACATCAATACGACGGGAACAACCCACAACAATACGACAGGAACAACCCATGACGTCAATACGACGGGAACAACTAACGACGTCAATACGACGGGAACAACCCACGACATCAATACGACGGGAACAACCCACGACGTCAATACGACGGGAACAACCAACGACGTCAATACGACGGGAACAACCCGCGACATCAATACGACGGGAACAACCCACGACATCAATACGACGGGAACAACCCACGACATCAGTACGACGGGAACAACCCACGACGTCAATACGACGGGAACAACCCACGACGTCAATACGACGGGAACAACTAACGACGTCAATAGGACGGGAACAACCCACGACATCAATACGACGGGAACAACCCACGACATCAATACGACGGGAACAACTCACAACATCAATACGACGGGAACAACCCACGACATCAATACGACGGGAACAACCCACGACGTCAATACGACGGGAACAGCCTACGACATCAGTACGACGGGAACAACAGCTAAATGCATAAACTAAACTTTCCTGACGTAACACGTTGTTTACTTATGACATCAAAGGTAAATCTTATCCAATGAAAGTCTTCGATTAACATGGAGAGCGCCCTTGTGTCGTAAGCACAAAAAACTCCGTTTGATTATTATTTGCGCCAATCTAATACAAATTAGGGCCGTTCTGCCAATGCTCCCATCTGTTCTGCGAAAATGTTTTGTCCGAAATGTACTACAGTTACATGTATATTCAAATTAAATGAACGGGAAATTTACATACATGTGTGTAAGGAAACCCAGTGTTGCACCAGCCATTTTTTTGATATTGCTGTTTTCGTCTGTAGTGGAACAGGGATATCAGTACTGAACAATTCTTCGTCTATGAAAAAAGTAGTAAAATAATTTGTGAGATAATTCTCACGAAATAAAGAATGGCGAAGATTTGTCCACTTTAATGAAATTTCACAGCTGAATCACCGATGTACATTTTGTATTCGATCATGTACGAGTTGCTTCCCTTTGCCTCTGTCCCGCGATGACCATTTTGTACAGGTAAATTGTGTCGTCGTTATACACTGTTGATATTGATTAAAAATTCACACAATCACAAAACAAATATCATGTACATGTCCAGTTTGTAACTAATTTCACAGCCCCAAGGCGAGAACATTTGATACGATGTCGAGATAAATTAATATCGATCGCGCCTGTAACTAAACCAAGCTAACAAATCCGTGACTCTTAGCACAGCTGAGCTTCTAATTATCACGTCACGGTCTGACTGGCAACGTAAGCTAGCTCTAATCCATAAAAACATGGCCGACCTCGTTTTGTTGTAGTGTTGCCATGACGTATATAAACAAGCGGAGCAGGAGAAATTCATACATAAAGTGAATGCGTAGTACACATACACGATTCCCAATACATGAAAAATGTCATACAATAAAAGTGAGGGGTTTGGTGACCACTGATCCAAGAGATTTAAGATTCCAGAGGCAGGCGGTACAGAGAAGTACCCAAGGGCCCGTTATACTGTGTGTATCACCTTACAAGGGGATATCCGAACGTTCAACTGATCGGCGTACAATCAATTTAAAGGTAAACAATGAACTAGTCATTATAAGTGCACCTGTCGGTCACCGTGTGGAACCACTTACCTGGTTACCTAGCTGTTACAATAGACGTTAACAAGGTGTTTACGTGATATCGTTATGTTTTTGGATTATTTGACTTTATTTTGACAGCTCAGGTAAGTGAGTTTGAGTATTTTTACATACAGAGTCTGAGGTACCTGGAATTGCTATAGATGTCGTGTGTATACATATTAATAATCAGAATCTACATCTACGCGTGTATACATATATATACACCGGTTATAAATTTTAAACAGCTACTTATTTTAATGCGATCGCAATGATATGTGCTTGCATACCTGCATACTTTTAAATAATATACACTCCCGTTATAGAGATCGATAATAACGCCGTCACGATGTTTAGTATATAAGTACATCTAACGTTACTTATGATGTGAAATGAAACGTATAACTGTACCTAGCATTCAAACATAGATACCAAACAAAAATACACCGGCTTGTACAGGCGTACTAGTACATGTACTAGCTGTAATTATTAAATCATTATTATATAGATTTGTTTCCCCATTTATACATGGACAGGAAAAGGGAGTCGACGGGGCGAGGATTAATGGACCAACATCACAGATACATAATTTAAAGTCAGTGACATGGAAAGATCCTATAATAAGTTGGGATATTAAAGAGCTGTTACGACATGGTTTGATTGATATCTCCCGTGTGTGAGAAATTGAATTAACAATTAAGCGTTCTCATCAAGATCTCTCACACCTGTACGATTCCTAATCGTCTTCTCCGGGTTTCGACTCTGTTTGAGAATCCATTTACGATGAGATTTCAGTGTTTGCAGTAAAGCATATGCTATCGTCTAAGGCTTTAGACGAATCAAATTCTTCTTTTTTTAAGGTTTTTCTTTCTCATTCTTTTTTCCTTCTGCTTCAGAATCTTAACCCTCCAATAATCTGCATAATAGCACATATTCAAAATTATATGTATCTTGTAACACAGGGACCTGAGAATTTGTTACAGCTAGTTTTGGACCTAAAATAGGATGTTTAGAGTAATTTTACACATTTGGGGGGTTAAGATCAATTTTCGATAAAAATGCCCCCTCAATGGTCATATAGCTTTTATGACCATTGAGGGGGCATTTTTATCGAAAATTGATCTTAACCCCCCAAATGTGTAAAATTACTCTAAACACCCTATTTTAGGTTCAAAACTAACTGTAACAAATTCTCAGGTCCCTTTTGTCTTGTAAGACTAACATCACTTGAGCCTGGTTATCTTATTGCAAGAGCTCCACTTTTTTCGTGATGTGAAATGTTCTTTCATTAGAGAAAATCAATTAAACAATTAAGAGGATGTTTTCGTTTGAATTAGGTACATGCGTTTATATATCTTCAATAGTCTATGTCCATTTGTTTCCAGACACTGTTACTAAATTCTATGCCCTTATGTAGAAAAGATATCACGAACATATAATTTAAAGTGGTGAAATTATAATATGATGTATGGTTATTTTACTTCAGATCTTAATTTATAATTTGTTTAAACTTCGGGTATCGGGTACATACTATAACGACATTGACAGGTCACACTTCAGTCCGAAGGGTTCTGACTCCATGATCCGCTGAAATATTGGGACGACTAGCGGATCTACTCGGACTTATCACTCTTGTGAGACGTATCTTTCCGTTAATGAATGATAACGGAAGCTTCAAAGTGACGATACTGAGTGGGTTTGGGCACAGGGACTTGAGACTTTTGTTCATGCTAGTTTTGTACCTAAATATTTAGGTTTTTAGAATAATTTTGACATCCCCATCCAGTGTAGAATTACTCTAAACACATTAGTTTAGGTTGAAACTTGCTGTAACAAATAATCAGGTCCCTGTAAATTTGGTTTCTTTTGTTAGTTTTGCAACCTCGCAACATCGAAATATATATAAAGAATATCGAAGCGTTAACAAAATCATAATTCGAACTCAAAATCGATTAAAGGTAACTTCAGGAAAATTTTCGTGATTCTGAAAAGTTCTGAAAAAAAATCTAGTTGATAACTATGTAAAAATAAGCCTAAAACGAAGTAAACCTGAGCGGTAACTAACAAGAAACTCTTGACAAAAAAATCCAAAGAATTGAAAATAATTCAGGTGGGTCCCACTTCAACAGCAAACCGAAGGTAGAAGACGGTTCGAAATGGACTCGTGTTTACAAATAGCGTGTTTCAACTGCCGCTGTACCGGTAACCGCGTTAGAATTCATCTTGAATATTGCTGATATCAGTTATTCTTAACTAAATCTATAAATATATTAAGTTATTAGACTTGATTTTCGCTTCAAGTTTTGCCAAAAGTTAAGTATTTTGGGCCTTTAAACTAGGGGCAAAATACGAAAAAAGGAAATATTTCCACGGAGACCCTTATAAAAGTACAAGAGAAAAAGACCAGGTGTTCCGGAAGAGTAAGCGTCTTTTCGCTTCATCGACGACACCCGCCATGTAAATCTTTGTCACATCCAAATAAACATCAAGTTCTAAGAGAGTAAACAGCGAACCGTATTAACTCAGTTTTCTTTTCCACTTAACATTGTCCTTTGTACGTATCAGGTATTATGTATGACCAATGAAGGCCAAGTTATATGCCCTCGTACGCTTCTATCACCGTAAATGTAATAACATGAAAGGTATTATGGGATATTGTTGTTGGACATACAATGACCAGGTAATTCATACCAGTAGCTGTTGTTAGTCCTGCCCATTTTATTCATAGATAATCTTTTCCCGCTATTGAGTTCATCAAAGTCATAACATTCCGAAAACATATTCCGCGTGGCCCGTTGTGGAGGTAAACAAGTTTTCGAATGGATTCAGAACGGTTTTAAAACATTTGATGTTTATTTATTTCTATCTCTAATCCTAAAATAACAGGGTGAACGCGCGTTTTATTGTCATGTCCAAATCACAAACATATTGTCAAGTAATACAGTAACTACATTGTGTGCGTATGTATATAAAACTGCGTATTTAAAAAGAGAAAATGCGTTTTTTGTGCACACATTTACCAAACACCTTGAGCATTTTGCAAGACAGTGATCAAGTGTTTGAAAAAAATGTAATATCTAGGTACAAAACAACTATTGATATTAAAAGTGACTTGCTGCAGTCCTGCACAAGGCGCATGTTTTAAAACCCTTCTGAATCCATTCGAAACATACATTTTCACCTCCATAACCGGTAATTTTACTATGTAAATTGCCCCCACCCATCCCCGTATGTCAACATTCTTGGCCCCCCCCCCCCATCTAGGAAATTCCTTAACTTAAAAATCTCCATAGGAAAGCATTACAGAATTTAAGGAAAGTTCCTTTACTTAGAATTTTCTCCTTAACTGTAATGCTTTCCTACGGAGATTTTTAAGTTAAGGAATTTCCTTAAGTTAAGGAACATTGATGAAACCAGGGCCTGTAATATTGTGGCTATGGGTCAAAGAAGTAATATCAACGATAGTTTTCCAAATAACACTGGATCCTGACAAATGGATATGTATAGGATACGAATTACTTAAGATTTTATAGAGGGCTAAGAAGTAATTCCAACAGTGTAGACAAACTGTAATATTGCTATGTGGCACGATAATGGAATATATTGTATTCTTTTAAAAACATCGAAAGTAAAGACTTAATTTTAAACATTTTGTATTGTCAATGAAATTGAATTAGGGATTATACTTAACATTGATTATTACAGTAAGGAATGTGTGGGGTCTTTTATGATGAACAGTTCAGACATTTAACAGTCATTATTGTAGGCACAGGCACGTGTGGCCTGGAGGATAACAATCTTAGGCATCTATATATAGAAAATATAGCGAAATATGAATTATTAAAAAAAAAATAATAAAAACTAAATTTTCCATTTTTCTTTTTTCTTTTTATGTTATTAATCGTCTAAAACCATGATGAAAGTAACTGCCAAATTTCAGCTTGATACGTCAAGCGGTTAAATTTGATTAAAAATCGACTATCAGACACCGAAAATTTCTAAACTAATGTAGAAGCAGAAGGTTCAGGTGCGTAAGATCTGATGTCCATTTCTATGTCGACAATTGGAATATCTAACAATTCTCAAGCTTAAAATTAGATTCTCTATTTAAGCCCTTTTAGCTGTTCTGGGTAATCTGTTTCAGTGTCTGATAGTCGATTTTTCGTGAAAGTTAACCGCTTGACGTATCAAAGCTGAAATTTGGCTATTTTTTTTATTATGGTTTTAGATGATTAATAGCATAAATAGACAATTGGAAAATTTTATTTTTAAATATTTTTTTTAATTATTCATATTTCGCTATATTATCTATACATAGATGCCTTAGATGGTTATCCTCCTGGCCACAAGTGCCTGTGACTGTAGGTAGTCAGACATATTTGCTGCCACAAAAAAAATGATAAAAATGCCCCAGCTTTTATGAGCATTGAGGGGGCATTTTTATCGAAAATTGATCTTAACCCCCAAAATGTGTAAAATTACTCTAAACACTCTATTTTAGGTCCAAAACTAGCTGTAACAAATTCTCAGGTCCCTGTGTTTGCTGCAACATCAATGCTACAGAAACACAGGAGTCTGTTTCAAGGTTATCTCTGAGATTCAAAACCGGTCAATACTTGTTATCGTAGGAACGTCAAACGTAGCCGTATCACGTCATCGATTATCTAATATCACCGATAACAGTCCTGGCTGTATCAGTTAGAAAAAATGAAGAAATTGATTGGAGATATTACATGTAGAAGTAGGCGTTTTTGTTTGGTATTCGTGCACGTACGCGGTTCGGTGTTGGACGCTGCCTTTTTATATTTATATGTCGAGTATGATTCTGCATTGCCATCACTTACCCCCCTCACCCCCCACCCCCTCCCCCACCTACACATTTCACATTCCCTTAGTTCCTTAGCACTGTGGGTGGTCGCACAATTAAGGATTAACCTTTTATTTTGTTTAGTTTATGAGATCATAAATCCAATAGAGCTCGAGGTAAAATTGCGTAAATGCTTCCTTAAATGTACCGCCTGCTCCATTTGATTTATGATCCAGGAAATTAAACAAATTTAAAACTTCATTCTTATATTTACAATATTTTTCTGCGAAGGAATCATATAACTATCAATAGTGTCCATTCTAGTCCATTCTGTGGACATAGATTTCATTTCAAACCTTGCACGTGCTCAAGTATAGTTATTGGATGATAACTTCAGTTTGAGGAGCAATTGTTGTCGGGTGAATGCCAGTGTAAATTGTAAATATTTATAAGGATTTACCTTTTTATTTTGTTTAGTTTATGAGATTATAAATCCTAGGGGGCAAGAGGTAAATTACGTAAAGGTAAATGTGATTTTCTACAAGGACAGTTTTGATTTTGAATGTAGCATATATCAAACAAAATGGACAACGATGTGGATCCATGATACGTGTACTATTGTACAAGACATTAATACATGGCGGCCAAAACAGATTTGCAAACAAAGGTGTATGCTTCAAATTTCATGCTATTCAAGATTGGGTTGGCTATATTTTACTTTGAATATTACGTGGAATTATTCTGAAGCACGCCAAGTTCGAATTGTGGTACACAAGCTGAAACAATAGCGTATTTGCTATTTCAAGCTAAAGTTTATCGCACTTTTGCTTTCGAATCGCATATGTATAATCTTCGTGTTGTTTCCTAACCATATCGAGCTTAATTGTTACAAATTACATCACACACATTTGCTACGATAACGATTTATCTCCACTCTCAACCGAGTTGGTTCAGCTATTCATTTAAGGATTGCAATTGGTTGTCATATTTTTGTACATTTATTGGTGTATAACTTTTATTTGCGTTCCTAAATTTATTGAATGGTAGCTAATCACGTTGAATATGTAGGTAGGCCAATGTATGTTACACATCAATGAATATCAAAAATATGACAACCAATACTTATATCTACATTTTTTTGTTATCAACATACAGTTGATGCAGACATATAAATTATACATAAGGATTGAGAGTCATTTTTTAACTTTCATAGTGCTATGAAAGGTCAGCCGTTACATCCATATTGAATGAAGCCCGCTAGGTAGGCATTCATAGCACTATGGAAGTTAAAAAAAAAAGACTTTCAATCCATATATTTACATTTTTACTATAGAACAGTTGCTTAACTTCATTAATAGTTTTTCCAATTAATAGTTTATTACCTGCGTTGATATATGTGGCGGAACAGTCCAGCTTGAAAAAAATTGGCGCCAATGATATTAATTAGTCATTTGAGCATTTGACGCAGGGGCATTCTCCATGTTATTCGAAGCGGCGTGGCAAGACTCTCATTGAACAAGCTTGATCTATGACGTCATAATTAAACCACGTGCTACGTCTCGAGAATCATTGCTTTCATACTTTTATGAAAGGCAATTTTGCTGGTAATGTTCATATAGTGGGTTGCAGCGCAAATGTAAATATACGTACTTGTACTTGTAGTATTACACAAATCATGTTGAGAGCGAATCAGTGCAGCCTCCAACGCTACAACGATGACTTCATGAGCACGATGACGTCACAGTGTCCCAGTGTAATATGGGCCTACATTAATATCGCACACAAAAGCTTCATCTAGCTAGTGTTCAACGGATGGAACTTGTATATTTTTTTTGTTGAGGGGGGGGGGGGCGAGTTAATTGACGGAGGAACCCAAAAATAATGACAAGAGGAAGTTCATTGTGTACATGTACAATGTATTTGAATATATATAACGTTTGCGCTTTAACTCGCTTTATGAACATTACCAGTAAAACTATGAAAGCAGTTCACTTACAATATCCGAGTATATACATTGAATGTTATTTTTAAATACTTGTAATAGCGCTATGCAAGTCAATTGGCTACATTCATATTTTACACAAATAGTCCGGGTGAAGCCGTTGAACTTTAAGATCAATATATATATACCGGTATGAAAGTTTAAAAAGAAGCCTTTCAATGCATATATACGGGTATGTTATACTAGCTTTATAATGGTATTCGTTTACAAATTGCCCTTACCCATCAATGCTATCTACCTACCCCAAACTTTTAGTCGGTCGTACATGATATTTCATTTTTTTTCAGTGACATATTTAGAAATTCAGGTCCATGTACTGTCATTGTTTGTCAGTGACTAACATATACACATAGAGACGGTCGCTATACGTCGTTTTTCACCATGATTAGAATACACATAAGTACCGCATATTGAATATGTAATCTGTAAAAGTCGATAGGTCTACAGGTGCTATACACTTTGACAAAGGTTTAACAAAGGTGAAAAGAACATCTAGGGTAGGGTTTTGTAATATACTTCCGATAGAGGAATATTTGGTTAGTTAATGGAGTATTAAGGCGTTTTATTAATTTTTCTTCAGCATCACACACAATAGCAAGGTTGGATTTATAACAGTAATTAACCGTACAATATTCATACAATTTATCAACAATTGACAGCCAGGTATACATTTTACAACAAGATGGTAGTTTCCCAGTGCGGCTCATTTACTTAGTATGTACGTATGTCTTAAACATTATCATCATAATAAACTATTACTCGTCCTATAATATATGCCTTCGAATGTTCCTATGCTTCAGTTCCATGTTTGTTATCGTAAGGTTGACATTTTCTGTTATTGTGAAACCTCGATATTATTTAAGGATTAACCTTTGATTTTGTTTGGTTTATGAGATCAAACGTTAATTCTTATATTTACTGTATTTGTTCTGTAAATGGTTCATAAGTTTGCTGTACAATATAGCCCCATCTGCGGACATATATTTCATTTCAAAACTTGCAAACCTTAAGACGGTTCAATGAATGTAACAGCATGAAGTTTGCATAAGCCGTGGTTAACTCTGACCATGTCCATTGTTGATGACGTCATACAATGGTGACTCGAACTTGATGCTTTGCATAGCTCTGCCCACATATATTGCTGTCGACGTCATAGAAATGGTACGCTCTCATGTATAGTTATCGGAAAATATTTACCAATGCATGGCATTGCCAATATTTGACCCTAGCAAATTAGTTGGTATTCATAAGGCCGTGAATGCCATTCACCGATTGTTGACGTCATAATTATTATGACGTCATAATTGTTTGGCTGTAGATCGTTTACCGTCCCCAGGCGGTGGCTGTTCATTTCATTAAACAAGCATAGATACATTATTTGATCTTAATGCTTAGAAATGTTAAGAGGAATTTATTTTGTAGGATGTGAACCAATTCTAAAAATGGTTAATATATGTATTGAACTGCTTTTGGTAGGCAACCATAGGCAAAATGAATTGGACAATGGCAAATCCAAAATGAAGCGTTAGCGCGCGTCATTGAATTTGCCTTTGTCCATTTGGCATTTATGTGGCCTATGAACGCCAACTGAAAGCAGTTCAATGCTTAAATAACTCTAGTTTACAAGAAAATGGTTATGAGTGAATGTCAGTTTAGACTTTTAATGCTATTTATAGTGCTTTGAAACAGAAGCACGGGAACAGTCTAAGCCTATACATGTATTATGGGTCTAACAATATTTCATACTCCATTATGTATTTGTTGATTACAGTGCTTACCCTTCCTGACCTCGCCTGACCCCGTCTGAAACCAGTGGTAAATATGGGATGTGCTGCCTCCACCGACACCAACCACCAGTACAACAACCTGGGACACGGTCAGGGTAACCATGGCGACAACACAATACACCACAACAACGTACAACCAACACCTGTCCGAGACCCCACCCCTCCGCCAAAAGATCCCACCCCTCCTCCGCGGGACCCGACACCTCCTCCTCCGCGGGACCCGACACCCCCTCCCCCACGAGATCCAACTCCTCCCCCACCAAGAGACCCGACACCCCCTCCCCCACGAGATCCAACTCCTCCCCCACCAAGAGACCCGACACCTCCTCCTCCACGAGACCCGACACCCCCTCCCCCACGAGATCCAACTCCTCCCCCACCAAGAGACCCGACACCTCCTCCTCCACGAGACCCGACACCCCCTCCCCCTCGAGACCCAACTCCTCCTCCACCAAAAGTCACGACCCCACATCCACCGGATGATAAACTTTATCATGAAGAGGAGTTTGTCCCGGCTCCGTATCCAATTCACCTCGATGGTATGGATTCACCAGTTCCTCCTTCCTTCGGGAGCGATTATGTTAAAACAGACATGGGTACGTTCGAGGTCCACGCCGACTTCCGACAGAGCCCCCAAGACTATGACTATGAACAAGCTCCAGTCACATCCGGGGGATGTCTTTATGAAGACAGGGATTTCCCGCTAGATGTCGCTCTGCCAAATCGTCCTCAAGGCATTGAATGGAAACGGCCTACGGTACGTGGGCGAAGTGAGGGTTATACGTTTGAATACATGTATGTGTTCGAATAAGATCACAAATGTTTAATGATAAAGCAAATCATATGCAATGGTTATGTTTGAAGGGTTTAAAATTTACATGCACGATGGAAATGCATGTATTTGAAAATTGATGCAAATAATGAAGCATTTCATTGGTCACAACAGGACAAAAATATATTAATGCGAAACGATACAACAACTCATAACCTAATATTAGCAGTAACGTTGTCACGAATTTACAATTTCTTTTCAGGAAATTCGATCTCGTCCAGTGCTCTTCTCCGACGGAACAACGCGGTACGATATAGGTCAGGGGTCAATAGGGACCTGCTGGTTCCTGTCTATGGTTTCTGTTATAGCAGACAGGCCCAAACTCATCAGACAGGTGTGTATGCTGACGTCACCACAAATTACCTGAAATTGACTTATCTAAGGCGACGTGTTTTACTGTTAATCAGTTAAACCATAGCACGGAGTTTGGCTGTTAAGACTTCTAGTAAATAGGACTTGGTATGAGAAAGGCCCCTCAATACATCTTCCTTCTCTAATTTCTAGGTTTGTAATACTAGCCTGTCTAGGGCAATATACCCATGATCGCTGTGGTAGTATTACATATCTACCATGCAATACAGCCACGGCGTGACGTCACAATGGCACAACAATTAAGTGACGTCACGAGTTCGGTAAAATCTGATGCCGAAAAGCGAAAAACTGGCGACGTAATGAAATTAAAGTCTTTTAAAGATATTTTAACCGTGTACATAAGAGAGCTGAGATTATTTTTCTGTGCAAACTATGTTTGCAAATAAGGGGTATGCTGAATTTCACTGTATCATTTGTTTTCGTCAAAAAAGCTGAGGGGAAAAGTTGATATTTTCTCAATGGTGGCCAATCAAAAGTATTTTCATAGTATTTAAGCTTATTCAGGTAGTTGAAATGAGAGAAAAATATTCTTTAATGGCCAAAGATGTAAACAAAGCCTCAGGTTTTACCAAATTTGAAAACCCCTCGGGTGGAATTTTCCTATCTTACAACCCTGATCATGAAAGAGTCTTATAATATTCTAACCCGCTGCTACATTGTACATATTTTATCCGATCTCAAAATATTTTCCTGCAGTTCGGTTCTGAACGATTTGATTTTTACAATACCACAGCCATATACGAACTGTTGTTCTCTTTCCGACAGGTTATTCCACGGAACGCATATAAAGTTGGCACTGCCGACTATAAAGGCATCTTCCACTGTCGGTTCTGGAGGTATGGGATCTGGGATGACGTATACATCGATGACTTTTTACCCATCGTGTACGGCGACCGAGTGTACAGTGCTCACTCCGCCACAGACGAAAACGAGATGTGGGTCGCTCTACTGGAGAAAGCTTTCGCTCGGTAAGCTAGGTTCTACTTAGTTTAATGCTCTCAAAGCGTCAAAGGTCGTATGGTTGACTAGCCGAGCATCTTGATATCTGGGAATTACTCTCAGCTATGATCTCCCCAACCCTCAGATATGTCATAGCGAACCTGAAGGCACGAAGAAAGCAGTTTGATTGGTACATGTATCTTGTTAATATATATTTACCAATCGCTAGGCTGATGCCTGTCTTTGCTTGGTAGCTCTGAATGATCGATAGACCTTAATTTAAACATTTTTAGACATGTGCATTATTTCCTCATTACCAGCAAGAGATTTTGTCAGTACTTTCTATTTTGTAAACTTTCTACCTGTGTAAATGTTAATGTCATATAACATACCATTTTTGTATTATGTTTATGCCTATCATCATTATTTGTCATGTAATTATAAATGTGTGATGGGAGAAGGCTGTGATAAGTTGATATAATTTGTGCCTAATCCCTTGTTCAATGTTTATTGGCAATGGATATGTTTAAAGTAAAAAAAGCCTGTCTTTGAAGATTACGAAAGGGCGGCAGCATACTTCAAAGCCTGTCACTTTTAACCGTTATGTGACCGCGATATTATTTAATGTACATACAGAGATGACTAGCTGTATAGTCTTCTTGCCTCATCAACAAAGAGATCTAGAGCCTTCAGTGCATACTAGAGCCTTCAGTTTCGTAATGTCATATTGCAGGAATTTAGAGAGCGTAATTGAGCGTATATGTAACCCCTGGATATTGAAGATGCATCATCACAGAATGGCCAAAAAAGGGGCGAACACCCCAATCTTGTCTTCTCTTTTAGCTAGATACAACTGGTCTATGTTTTTCTCCAAACTCACAATGTGTGCGTTCGTTACGCACAAGGTTACTCTAAGACAAACAATCTTACCTAAAGATAATTAGGTCTATGAAAAGTTTCTGTTAGAGGAAACATTGTAAAGTGTTTCATTCGGTTAATACCGTTATTAGAATGTACGTGGACATAACATGCAGGTGAAATGTAAAGATGTTGGGATCTTGAATGAAAGTAAATATGTAAGATGAGTGTTCACTTGGGGTCCTTTCTGCGTAAATATTGAATTTGCTTGTGTCAAAAACATCTACGCCAGGTGGACTTTGGTCGATTGATAAAGCAGTGGGTAACATGTATGCAGCGTGTACAAACTTTTGTTTTGTCTGCTTGCTAGTTTTCTAAGCGATTTAACAGCAATAAATTGAATCGGAATTAATGCCAGGGCCTAGTAAATTGTGAGAACTTGTGCCTCATCCCTTTGATTGTCATGATCAATAAAATATGTCTATTTGTCATAATTAAATTTTCAGGTCCTACGGGAGTTACGAGGCTGTCACTGGGGGACTAACGGCTGACTCCTTTATCGCCCTGACTGCTGGTGTACCGGAAATGATAGACATAGCTAAAGGAAATACTTCCGGTGATGTTCTGTTTAACAGAATCGCAAATGCTTTACGATCGGGAGCTATGGTGGCGTGTACAGTTCCGGTGAGTTGTTTGGGGGATACTGTGCCGTGTGTCTTTACTATGGTGTATCAGTGAGTCTGCTCTATCGCAAGGAGGCACGTTCACCAACATACCAGGTATAACGCATGCACACACGCGTGTAAACCGCCCACATGCAAACATATACACCTACCAACACCTCGTATACACCTCGTATACAGTACACACACTGAGGCACGTCCGTAAATGACTGTAGGTGTTAGTGGGACGTTTAACAAAATGAAATGAAACAAACCACTCCATAAATATCATTTTACCATAAGATTTATTGAAATTAAATGCACAATCAAAACTTTTCTCTAAACAATAGCCTCTTAATATATCGCTTTCTCTTCCCTTTATTTCACTCTAATCGATTTTATCTTTCTATTTCAGGAGAAATTTGATGACCATAAAGGTCTTGTTGGTGGACATGCGTACTCTCTTACCGGAACTGGAGTGGTGAGTAGGACATTTCATAATAATTACGTTTGTTGTATCTGAAATATGGCAAAATCTGAAAACACATGTGTCAAACCATTATAATGTTGTCATTAGTGAATTAAACTGAATATAATTCAAATATAGTTCGAGTTGAAACTAATATTGATGGAAATGTTGAAAATACACAAACTGATTCTGTTTTTTTATTTTAGGGGAACGATACAAGGCTGATCCGAGTCCGTAACCCATGGGGGAAGCACGAGTGGACGGGACCCTGGAGTGATGGGTGGGAATGCATTTGTTTACGAGGCAGAACACACACATCATTATTTACGAAAACCACCTTTATGAATGAACCATTTCCTCATTTCTTGGAAACAATTAAGCAACAATGTAAAATTATACATAAATATGTCGTACAAGTAACTAGGCATATGCGTCAGATTCAAAGTACATAAGCGCCATATTCTAAAATAGAGAGGATATTTGAAAAACCGTGTACCTTAGCGAAAAACCTGTGATATGAGTTGACGTTAAACACACATATGCTGCACCTTTTAAATTTAGTAATAAATACAGTATGTCGAAAACATAAATTAAACTGCACCATAACTGTGGCTATGGAGGCTCCAGCAAGTGATTATATTTTTCAAAGCAAATAGTAATTTTAATTAATACAAACTATGTTTAACCAATTATCAGCAAATAAAAGATATCAGAGCATTTCAGAGAACACAAATAGCAGATGT
This sequence comes from Mimachlamys varia, assembly GCA_947623455.1. Taxonomy (NCBI): domain Eukaryota; kingdom Metazoa; phylum Mollusca; class Bivalvia; order Pectinida; family Pectinidae; genus Mimachlamys; species Mimachlamys varia. The sequence goes on from OX392538.1 coordinate 24,332,848, forward strand.
CTTAGAATTACACATTTCTAGATCAATAAGTGAGTTTATGTAGATGACTTTAATTATAACAGACGTTCTTGTTCCGTAATAACCGTCTGCGAGCCAATCCCTGTTAATCGCCTTACTACATACTTAACATTTGACATACATCCATTTCTTATCGTCCTTTTGTAACACAGGACCTTTTATTACGCTCGTTATAAACACAAATGATTCTGACAGTAACCAAACTAAAACTGCTACGATGTTTCAGTTACATTATGAGAAAGACGGAAATACATGAATTTCTGCTACAGATAAAAACACATAATTGTAAGATCGCAAAAGTATATTTTAACACAAAACACAACACCATGTCAGCCTGGTTGTTCCGTGTGTAATATGTCCACTTTTAGGCTGCATTCTGAAGTGTGGTCGCGTCCTGTTTACACCTCAAAAGTTAAATACAAAGGGATTAAACCTGAAAAAGCACCTTGTGTCTGGTCGTATCCCAAGATGGTTTGTGTAACAGGGCTCTGATTGGTCGTCCATTTTCTTAAGGCAGCTTTACAAGCCAAGTGGCATGTTGCTTTTGAATTGCTTATATATCCAAACACAGAGTGACACTGTCTGTTACATGAGTTCTGATTGGTCGTCCTTTTTTAACACCGCGTAACAAGCTAAGCGATATTTTGTTTTTGAATTACTCATGTATTCAAACACAGAGTGACACTGTCTGTTACAGGAGTTCTGATTGGTCGTCCTTGTTTATAAACACCGCGTAATAAGCCGGGTAGCATTTTGTTTTTAGATTGCTCATACAATTGTAAATACGTACATTATATCTTAACACATGATCACACTGTCTGTTACAGGAGTTCTGAGTGGTCATCTGTACCGGAAGGCGCAGTTCAGAGGGCAAACGTAGACGATGGAGAGTTCTACATGTCACTTGAAGATTTCATGAAGTATTTCTCTGACGTCACAATATGCTGTCTGACGCCGGATTTCGACAGAGACGGATGTAGTGATACTTTGAGTAAGTCGTCACTTCCGTTAACAAGATAACCGGGACCGAGAACAAAATAAAATAAAAAACAACAAACAAATGAACGAAAAATACATTTTTCTACGATAAATGTCCTTGTTTATCAACTTTCATATATACCTTCCATTGAATGGCAGATATACTTGGCTTAAGCTAGGTGTTTTTAATGGTTTTATTAACATTGCTTCATATATTTCACCATTTTGATAGTTTAGAAGTACCGCAGTATATTTGGTCTCTAGGTCTGTAATCCCCATCCCGTACATCGATCCACAATGTGCTCGAACAGTGTAGCAATAAAAACGATAAAAGAAATGCTTACTTTTGGTATTACATGTATGAGCACACAGAAAAGATTAACATATTTAATCTCATTTGAGAAGTGGCACGGTACTTAACATACACATTTTCGTAGTACATGATTTGAAATTATACAGAACTAGTTTAATTTAACTTCTAAATTAATAAATAAAAGGGGTTTTACGCATCTGACCTTTCTGTTTCTACATTAGTTTAGAAATTTTGGATTCCTACCTTTTGGTCCCTAACATCACTGAAGAGTCCTAGGAGGACGAAACAGCTGTATGATGCAGTTTAATTCATGTTTTCGGCATACTGTATCTATTACTAAATTTAAGATGAGCAGCATATGTGTGTGTTTCGTCATCTATGAAAAACATGTAATACAGCCTAGTTTTACAGGAGGAGCACAGCATCCTCACTCTTAAGTAACTGTTAATTTTTTCTATCCTTTGTCATCATTTTATGTGTACTCGCAATTACTTATTACTTTATGTGTGTCCAGACTATATCACGTGTCTGTACGGTGACTGGCGGGGAAGTAATGCTGCAGGTTTTCAGAAGAAACTGGAGAACCCCAAATACCTTATAGAAGTGACAGACAATTGTAAGTATGTTTTATCTTAAAGCAATATGTTTAAAACCTCTAATGTAGAACATAACCGTGGTGTGATTATTTTGCATGTGACACATACTTACTCCGTGGACTGTCAGGTGTCAAAGTAAATTAGAGAATACCGAAGCATCAACAAAATCATAACTGAACTCAAAATCGATTGAACCAGGGGGAAAATATAAAAAAAAGAAACAAATTAAATGGAGACCCTTGTAAAAGTATAAGAGATTGAAACCAGGTGTTTCGGAAGAGTAAGCGTCTTCTGTCACATCCATGTAAACATCAAGTTCTCAAAATAAGAGCCGAGTATCATTGTCAATCACAACAAGTAAACACACCAATGAGCATGCTCAAAAATGCCCATCTTCATATCGCACAAAGATACAGAATGATTTTGCAATGAGACAAAGATGGCGACCATAAAACTTGTCAATAGTACAAGTCCTTTAGGTTAGGGTTTATAAGTCGTTTTCTGGATGTTAAAACACATTACATAGGAGTGTACCTAAATAACCAACCACAGCATCTGTCAACTCTCCTTTTCACCCGCCTTTTCAAATACATTTTGGTTTCATCAAGAGTCCTCTATAGATTTAATGCACTATGTGCAAATGTCATTTTTATGTAACTCTATACGTCAATAACATGCAGTCAGATCTTTTCTAACATGTGACGTCGCCGAATATGGTCTTTATGGTCGCCATCTTTTCTAACATGTGACGTCGCCGAATATGGTCTTTATGGTCGCCATCTTTTCTAACATGTGACGTCGCCGAATATGGTCTTTATGGTCGCCATCTTTGTCTCATTGAGAAATATGATCACTTAAAGATGTCTCCACCCGATCACTGATCATTGTTACATACTAGAGGCATCAGAAGAATATCCAATGTAGATATTGTATACAGGATGTCATAATAAATATTTACTTTTACCACAGAAGAATGAACAATAATCATCCAATTGTTTATTACTAAGTTACAATAAACCTTTTTTTATTTTGTTGTAAGCCATTATTCCCTTTAGATTGTTTAGCAACGATTCATATTTTAATTAGTATAGAATTTGTATGACATATTGATAAAAACATTAATGTCGGAAGTCAGAATGATTCATCTGTTAGGCAAAAACGAACAGTTTACCAACCATCAGTACCAAGTAAATAATGACAATATCAATCACATCAGATAATAACGCCCATATGTTTGTCACCGTGCGACCTTTGGCCATACATTACATCTTTGAAAAGAAAGTCATCTTTTAACATTTCAAAATGAAGTCCAGACTTCGTTGCTTTCAACATTGGTAGCTGTGTTAGCGCTTCAAATGTTTATGTAGATTTGCTTACAGACAGACAATCTAATAACGTTGATGAGAACGGACATTGGTCAAAGGTCTGTGATGACCAATGGTTGTTTGTGTTACAGCTTGTGACGAGCGTGGCAACGTTCCTCTGGTCGTGCAGATTATACAGAGAACCCACCAGAGGAAGAGGGACAAGATATCTATTCGATGTGATCTCTACAAGGTAAAATCTATACAAGATATCTGCTCGTCTATCGAACTCTTAATGTAAATGTCTACCCCCTTTTAGCTCTACAAGTTCAATTATCGTCCAAATGCATCGTTCCGTCACAAGACCAAACCAAATGTGTTATATATTCATTAGTATATGAAATACATATATTTTTGTACGTACAGATTGAAGCAATAAAATAAGTCTAAACTGGAAAAACCTAACCTGTATGGTGAATCCTATATTCATTCTTAAATTGGAACAAAAAACGAATATATTCGTAAGTAACTAAGTATACAACTTCGCAAGCTAATGGTGTACAGTACGCTACTCTCCTTCAGAGAATACCAAAGCGTCACCAAAACCATAATCCGAACTCAAAATCGATTAAACAAGGGGCAAAATAGGAACAAAGGAAATATTTACATAGAGACTCTCGTAAAAACACAAGAGAATAAGACCATGTGTTCCGGAAGAGTAAGCGTCCTCTGCTTCATCGCAGGCTATCACAATTAATGAGTTAGAAATGTTTGGAAACAAGATTATCGATACAATAGTTATAAAGATTCAGCAAAGTGATCAGAAAAACAGTTTGAGGTACAGAAAATAAACCACCAACCACTTTTACTCGGATTAACGGATCATGTGACCATGTTGCCAGGTGATGTCAAGCGAGGGAGGTATCTATGTAGTAGATGAACTCGGTTCCAACACCAACTCGTACAAACAGGACCAGCAGGCGTCCTTCCGATACCTCGTCACTCCCGGCAAGTACATCGTCGTTCCCTCCGCCATCGAGGGGGGTCTGGAAAAGGAGTTCATGGTCAGGGTATTCTCATCGGCACCTCTTCACACTTTCGAGTGAGTATTTCTTTGATTTCAGTTTATTCAAAATAAATATGAGAAGGTTTGCTTTATGTGTATCGTGCAATCACAATAGGCAAACTCCTTCCACTTTTAAAAAAATATATATATACTTAGATATCGTAAATAACGACCATCCAGGGCCCATCTGTTCAAAGGATGATAAGCTTAATCACTATTTAACGACAATTTTCAAACTTTAATTATTATGTTACTATTCAAGGTAAAATCTGACAATTTTGCATTTATATTGACACTATTATGTATTTGTAACTAAATCTATGGTTTAATTTGATAGAAACGGGATAATTTAAATTAGCGCTTATCACTAATTATCTTTTGAACAACTGGGCCCTGAAAATAAAATAATGTCTTTTATAATTTATTTAAATAATATAGCATTGATACTGACGTATGAACCGACATTTGTAAAGGTAAACTAGCGTGTATGGTATACATGCACTGATAATTGGATAGACCTTCACCGTTTCCAGCTCTATTGTAATCACCAGCTGAAGTTGTTGTTCTTGACAGTCGCGTACTTTTAGAGATTGGTTCCGAGCTTGACAACAAAATTTAAAGCCATGCATGTATTAGACCCCGACCACGTTATGATTTTTTGACTGAATGTTCAGCTTACTTGCATCACAATAGTAACAACAACAATAAATTTTGGGAGATGCTTACCACCAAAAGTGTGAGAAAAGCATGGCATGCACTTCATAGCGATTTACATGTTAATTTGATAAATAGGAGATTCTTTTATATTTACCATTACATGGCATTGTCACTATATGACCCTTACAAATTCAGTTGGCAATCATCAGGGCATTAATGCCATCGACCGATTGTTGACGTCATCATTATCATGACGCCATAATTGTTACATTAGATACCATTGATCGTTCCCTGGAGATGGCTGTTCCTTTTATTGAACAAGCTTACACAATAAAAATATTTTTTGAGCTAAATGCTGAGAAATAAAATGTGTTATTCTTTTAAGAGATGAACAGATTCCAACTGGACGAAGGCAAATCCAACATTAAAGGCCCAATATACGTAACTTCAGGACATTTTTCGGGATTCTAAAAAATTATGAAAAAAAAACCCAGTTGATAACCATGCAAAAATAAGCCTAAAACGAAGTAAACCTGAGCGGTAACTAACAAGAAACTCTTGACAGAAAAATCCAAAGAATTGAAAATAATTCAGGTGTGGCCCACTTAAACAACAAACCGCATGTAGAAGGCAGTTCAAAATGGACGCGTGTTTACAAATACCGAGTTTCAACTGCTGCTGTACCGGTAACCGCGAAAGAATTCTTCTTGAATATTGCTGATATCAGTTGATCGTAACTAAATCTATAAATATAGTAAATTATTAGACTTATTACGTATATTGGGCCTTTAAGCGCTAGCGCGCTTCATTAAATTTGCCTTTGACCAGGTGGCATTCATGTAGCTTAAGAGTGAGTGAAAGCAGTTCAATGCATAAATAATACTGTTTAGTTTATAAAGGTATTTAATAGTATCATGGAACGTTTTAAATATTTTGGAATGCCATACTGACATTACATCTTAACGTTTAAACCTATTATTTGTATGTTTCGTCGTCACTTGTGTTTCAGAGATGGCCGAGTAGCAAGGTACAATGCAATGTAACTCAACGAGTAATGTTTAATGTAGCTTTTGACTAATATATCATCCATATGATATCGTAGTCGACTTTTCGTACAAACAAAGGGTAGAAGTATGCATTACAGCAGTGCATGTTACGGTCTGATGTAAAGACTTTTTAGTATAAAATTCCAATATCAATTTAATGTAATTTTCGATGAGGAAAAGGAGAAGGGTTCAATATTGCTAGCAATGAAAATATGAAGTGACCTCTGTGTAATACAAACTTAATAGTTAGATAAATAAAAGTTTAAGGTGACATACTACTGAAAGTTAAGTATATTGGAAATCACAAAAGAGGAAGTAAACTTTGAGAGAACATATAATTGTTTATATACAGAAAGCAATGAACTTTTTTGAATTGATTGTAGTCCATTAGGTAAAACCCTCTTTGTCAAAATCATGAAGTTGAATGTAAATTTTATCTTCACTCAGAAAACCAATACTATGGATGTCCTTTGACGTATGAAAAGTCGAGTACGATAGTTTACGGTATCATTGTCAAACTATATAACTGGCAATGTTCTGTGGAATTCTGTTTTACTTACAAATAATCTTACCTGGTTTTTCTGTGCTAGTGGAATGAGATGAATATATAGGTATTCGTCAATTATACCTAACGGATCAATTTTCCTTGCTTCTTTTGAATAAAACTTCTCTTTTACATTACTTTATCATAATGATAATGCCGATTGATTACATCTTTTACATAACTTTATCCTAATGATAATGCCGATTGATTATATCTTTTACATAACTTTATCTTAATGATAATGCCGATTGATTATATCTTTTACATAACTTTATCTTAATGATAATACCGATTGATTACATCATTTACATAACTTTATCATAATGATAATGCCGATTGATTACATCATTTACATTACTTTATCATAATGATAATGCCGATTGATTACATCATTTACATTACTTTATCCTAAAGATAATGTCGATTGATTACATCTTTTACATAACTTTATCATAATGATAATGCCGATTGATTACATCTTTTACATAACTTTATCATAATGATAATGCCGATTGATTACATCTTTTACATTACTTTATCATAATGATAATGCCGATTGATTACATCTTTTACATTACTTTATCCTAAAGATAATGTCGATTGATTACATCTTTTTCATAACTTTATCCTAAAGATAATGTCGATTGATTACATCATTTACATTACTTTATCCTAAAGATAATGCCGATTGATTACATCTTTTACATTACTTTATCATAATGATAATGCCGATTGATTACATCTTTTTCATAACTTTATCCTAAAGATAATGCCGATTGATTACATCTTTTACATAACTTTATCCTAATGATAATGCCGATTGATTACATCTTTTTCATAACTTTATCCTAAAGATAATGTCGATTGATTACATCATTTACATTACTTTATCCTAAAGATAATGTCGATTGATTACATCATTTACATTACTTTATCCTAAAGATAATGTCGATTGATTACATCTTTTTCATAACTTTATCCTAAAGATAATGTCGATTGATTACATCATTTACATTACTTTATCCTAAAGATAATGCCGATTGATTACATCTTTTACATTACTTTATCATAATGATAATGCCGATTGATTACATCTTTTTCATAACTTTATCCTAAAGATAATGCCGATTGATTACATCTTTTACATAACTTTATCATAATGATAATGCCGATTGATTACATCTTTTTCATAACTTTATCCTAAAGATAATGTCGATTGATTACATCATTTACATTACTTTATCCTAAAGATAATGTCGATTGATTACATCTTTTTCATAACTTTATCCTAACGATAATGCCGATTGATTACATCTTTTTCATAACTTTATCCTTATGATAATGCCGATTGATTACATCTTTTACATAACTTTATTCTAATGATAATGCCGCTTGATTACATCTTTTACATTACTTTATCCTAAAGATAATGTCGATTGATTACATCATTTACATGACTTTATTCTAAAGATAATGCCGATTGATTACATCTTTTACATTACTTTATCCTAAAGATAATGTCGATTGATTACATCTTTTACATAACTTTATCCTAACGATAATGCCGATTGATTACATCTTTTTCATAACTTTATCCTTATGATAATGCCGATTGATTACATCTTTTACATAACTTTATTCTAATGATAATGCCGCTTGATTACATCTTTTACATAACTTTATCCTAAAGATAATGTCGATTGATTACATCATTTACATAACTTTATCCTAAAGATAATGCCGATTGATTACATCTTTTACATAACTTTATCCTAAAGATAATGTCGATTGATTACAACTTTTACATAACTTTATCCTAAAGATAATGTCGATTGATTACAACTTTTACATAACTTTATCCTAACGATAATGCCGATTGATTACATCTTTTTCATGACTTGATTCTAAAGATAATACCGATTGATTACATCTTTTACATAACTTTATCCTAACGATAATGCCGATTGATTACATCTTTTTCATGACTTTATTCTAAAGATAATACCGATTGATTACATCTTTTACATAACTTTATCCTAACGATAATGCCGATTGATTACATCTTTTTCATAACTTTACCCTTATGATAATGACGATTTGTTTTCATTGTGTGAGACAGCGCCATTGGAATATAACCTCTTTCTTTGTCTAACTTTATTAAACATCTGTCTTGCATGGAAACCTCTGAAAAAAGTAAAGTTTTCAGTTTTCTGCATCTAACAGAACTCATATCTATTAATACCGTATCGTCAGCGTCATGATTGTGTGCCTTTTTGGCTCATCTGGTTTGATATACAAGTTGAGCTTACGGCATGCTGTATTATCCGTCGTCCGGCGGCTTTTTCTTTGACCAACGCCTTAAGAACTCGATATTCAAGGGACATGGAAGTAGATAATTAGATATCTGGGCCAGGGTGCATTAAAATGGCATCAAATAAATGACCTTGACCTAATTCCAAGCGTACAAGTTTGTTAATTGTCAAATAACCTTTTCTAGATTTGGCCAGTAGGTACATGTATCTGGCATATAATGATTCCCAAAATAAACTACATTTGATAATCTTTTAAGGACACAAGGGTAAACTATACCCAGAAATCCTAGAATATCTTTTGAAGAATATGAGGCAGAGAGAAATGATTCTTGACCAGTGGGTACCCGGGGCAGATGGCTACTGAAAATCAACGTATTTTCGCGGCGACTTAAATTCGTGTTTACATATGAAACGACTATTTCGCGGGGATTTAATTTCGCGATAAATACTGCCATCAATCCTATGAACACTAAAGTACACTACTTTTGGAGTTGGTATTTCTCTAATTGAAACTATTACTCGGCGATTAATTTTCGCGAATTTTAATCAACTGCGAAACACACGAAAATTAATCACACGCGAAAATAAGTTGGTTTACAGTATCATATTTATCCAAATAAATACCTTTTTTGTATTTTCACGGTGACAGGGGTGACCTTCGATACATCTGCCCCACTACCAGGAGTCCTTGAATGATAATCTGTACATTACAAACATCCTGTTATAGATTAATAAACAGTTTTATTCTGTCTGGAACATTCCGAGGATTTGTGAAAGTACTTCTATAATAAAAATCCTACCCTTTGAACATCTTTGTCAACAGGTAGAGCTAGTTCTTTGTGATTAAGATTTCTTTAGATACTGTGTAATTTTCAAAAATGCAATTTGGAACAAGTTCTCGATTGATAGACTTGGGGACATTGTATGTGCATTGGTTAACCCTTCGAAATAAGTATTGTTCTTTTATCAGGAATATTCGTGCGCCAAATTGTGTTTATTACATGTTTAACTATCTATGTAAGATATACTTATTATTTAGATCGGGTATAATAAAGTTAGGATAATGACACACGATCCAGTATTGCATTATATATAAATATAGTAGAGTAGAACATTTCTTACAACATTCTTTGCATGCTTTACTTAATTTGCTTGATTAGAAATAGTTCTAAGTACATATACATCTTTCAACATGTTGCCTTGTACATTACACTATTACTGCATACACTTTTAACTATTCAGATTACAAATGGAGTTTGTTGGAATGGCATTGATGAAAGCTTATTCATACATATTGTTAATAATTTATACAATGTTTGCATTCATTAAATGTGTTGACAAATATTTAGGCATTCAACTTGCATCATTTAATAATGTTTACGTTATTAAACATTATCACTGTTGACTATAGCCATATCTCAAAAGTTTTGTTATCTCCCTTGTTTGCAATATCATGGGTACATTTGGAAGTATTTTTGAAACGAATTTGTGCCATGTAAGTAATCATAACGTCATAATCGGAATGACGTCATCCAATTGTCACTTGGTGCCAAATCATCACTAAAACACTTCCCGATAGTCAATCTTAGTCAATCTATCAAGGGAATAGCAGCAGTTTTGGGAAAGGCCTATTCATTGGTAAAATATCATCTCAACCATGGTATTTTATAACTTGCTTTTTATATTAAGTTTTATACGCATCGCATCTTATATGCGAGTATACAAAGATATGTAGAAAATATTTTAATTACAAAATCCACCACAGAGGACAATAATATCATAAATTAAGAATATGAAAATGACTATGTATCAACGTCGGATTTTGTTTTATATTTCGGTATGAAGAAATGCGTGTTAATCGTTATTAACGAAATACTAGACAAGTAATAAAAAACATAAGGCTTTTGACAAGTTGTTAATGTTAAAATGAGAATATTCCATACATATTATATATTCGATATTCCTTTCCTTCATTTATGCATAAACTGTTTCTTTACAACTGTTTATACAGCAGTATAATATTTCAAGAAAAGCCGTCTGACATGTTGCATAACCATGAGAATAAATTTTATGTATTTCGTCTGCAAACTGAAAATATGTCCTCAATGAAGCAGAGAAAACTCCAAAAAACAAATACAACGACGGTGAAGCCGACGTCGCTTCAAAACTATATATGAGACCATGTCACCTGCCAACGTTTAGAGAGAGAAATATGTGGAGATTTGTCACATGAGTTACCTTTTGTCTTATCGTAGGACACGCCCATTTTGTTGCACCGTTATAACATAGTAATCGTTACAGCATGCCAAACACGATAGTGATACATATTTTGATTTTGTAGGAATCTAACAGAAGACAGTAGTTTAAAGTACATGGTGTGTGACCGCCAAGATCTTCCACAACTTGATGTACCGACGGATACCCGTAAGAGCTTAACAATTGCTTTCAAATTAAGTACAATTGATCGCCCAGGGCTGATCTAGGGAAAGTGATTATATCATCTTTTTGTAACAAAAGAACAGTGTAAAACAATACAAAAAGACATGTCTTGCATAGGCTGATTCGTGTTTCATCACTTGTGTCTATGAATATGTTATTCAACAGTTGTAATGATTATTTGATACACTTGAAAAACACCCTCTTATTGTAGTAGAAAAACGATTATATGACACAACATTTGAATATGTCAACATAGACACGCTCCCAATCGAACTTTTCTCATTTGATTCTTCTCGGTCCACGTTTGTCAGTTATAGTTATAATGTTTCACTATTTATCGCAGTCAATGAATTTAAACTGTCTTTATTTGAGGTTTAACTTGTTCCCTTACAGATATCTGTCAGTGTTTGGTAGGCGAATTTTTACAAGGTTCCAACGCCGGGGGTCAGGTCTCGAATAACACAGTTGGAGACAATCCCCAGTTCCGTTTTACCGTCAACGAGAGGGGTAAGTTTTGCATGTACATGGGTACCAATGAGATAAATTTTGCATGTACATATGAACCAGTGGGATAGGTTTTATGTTATGCATGTATATCAGCCAGGCAGCATAGATCGGTGTTCGTCAACTCAGTAGGTTACAGGTTAGTTTGCTGGAGCCTCCATATCCACAGTTAATATCATTTGAGTAGTGGTATGGTACAAAATATACACATTTTCGTAGTACACGATTTCAAATTAATTATACTGAACAATTTTAATTTTACTTATAAATTCATAAATTAAAATTTTGGATTCCCACCTTTTGGCCCCTAGCATCACTGAAGAGTCCTAGGAGGACAAAACAGCTGTATTTATTATAATCTATTACTAAATTTAAAAGGTGCAGAATACGTGTGTGTTACGTCATCTTACACATCCGTTCGTCAGCTAAATTAATGCTAATTACGTGCATGCTAACCAGATGACTAAATTTTATCTGTATGACAACCCCTTTGTTAGATATAGAGGGGAGTGGTTGTTCGATAAGGTATTTATTTCACTCGAGTTAGCCAATTTTCAAAAGTTACAAAAGCCAGGAGTTTTATCGCTAATAACTTTTGAAAATTAACTAACGAGAGAGAATTAAATATTATATCCTACAAACAAGAGTCGTATTACCTGTTTCTACCAAAATTCCCTTGAAAACAGAAATGAACAACGGACAATATCGGCATAAACAGATCGGATTATATTTTCCCGCCAAATTATGACATCGTCAACGATAAGGAAGTGACGTTGTTTGGGCCAAAATTCATGTCAGCCAATCAAAATGCGTTTATAGTTTATTCCACATGTGGTATAGTCCAAATGTTATTCAACATATTTGCTACCTCCGAAATCGCCATACGCATGGGTCATCAGAGACAGTGTTTTCCTCCTACCCACACAACTCCAACAACCCAGGTGGAGTATAAAATGGTCTGGGGTGGGTGTTGCAGTATACGTGCTGTAGCATTCAAGTGAGGTGGCACTACAAAAGAGGCCGTTGGAAACACGGTCCCACTACAATCAGAACACAATTCATCTCCAGCACACAAGTATATCTGTACTGTAAAGCGCTTTAAAGTGGCATGTAATAGCTAGATAGAGCGCTATATGAAATGTCGTTAATTATTAATATTATAATTAGTTGAATAACACCCACTTACTGTGATAGAAACATGTTTATTCCTGAAAACCTAGCTATGTCGTTATCATAATTGTAATCATTGCAAATTGAGATACTTGTTGCCCGCTCTTCACACTTTCATGAATGCAGTTATCATTATTCATGTCAGTCTTGCTATAGCGAGTCGTGATACGTGTTTTCATCCATCGTTCAATGCGTGGGTTTCCATTTTTCAGATATAAATATCATGTTTCTTTGACAGGTATTGTACGGTTCCAGTTGATGCAGGAAGTGAAGGAGGAGCTTATGCCATTAGGTTTCCGTATGTGGAAGGTAAGGTTTCATCAAAATAATATCATCCATTAAAATAAATTACATATATATACAGTTTTTAATGTTTATGACGATATCCTGAAATGTGCTAACTTTTGTTTCGGAATGGTCATGAGAAAGTATTTTTGTATACTGTTATAGTGTAAATAGTGAGAAGTAAGTTAATGGTTTTTGGTATGCTGCTATAATGTAAATAGTGAGAAGTAAGTTAATGGTTTTTGGTATACTGTTATAGTGTAAATAGTGAGAATTTCAACGTTTATAGTTTTTGGTATACTGTTAACGTGTAAATAGTGAGAAATAAGTTAACGGTTTTTGGTATAATGTTAACGTGTAAATAGTGAGCAGTAAGTTAATGGTTTTTGGTAAGCTGTTTAATGTAAATAGTGAGACATAAGTTAACGGTTTTTGGTATAATGTTTACGTGGATATAGTGAGAAGTAAGTTAATGGTTTTTTGTATGTTGTTTAATGTAAATAGTGAGAAATAAGTTAACGAATTTTGGTAATATGTTATAGTGCAAATAGTGAAAAGTACAACGTAAATGTTTTTTTGTATGCTATTACAGTGTAAATAGTGAGAAGTAAGTTAATGGTTTTTAGTATACTGTTATAGTGCAAATAGTGAGAAGTAAGTTAATGGTTTTTGGTATGCTGTTATAGTGTAAAAATTGGGAAGTAAATTAATGGTTTTTGGTATGCTGTTATAGTGTGAATGGCTAAGAGTAATTTGCGGTCTTGTTATGCTGTTATGACGGAAATGGTCATGATTAAGTATTTGTTTTCCTTGTAGGTCGACGAGGATGTATTCCCGCTGACAACAAACTGGATATGGGACAACTACAGTGATGACAACAAGCTAGCGCGCATGACCGACAATGACGATGGGAAATTTGTAGTGGCAAAGAATGTGTCGGCCGATTATGTCTTAGACCCTGGCCAATATGTCGCCCTCATTCACCTTGACGGTCAGGGACAGGAAACAAAGTTTGTTCTGATGCTTGAGTCACACAATTACGTCGTAGTTGAGTAAGTAAACGTTATAATTCAATTGTGTCAGTATTTCTATTAGATCATTCCATTGATGACCCATCTTTTTCATATAATATGTATTATCAGTTTTAAAATGAGATTTCACATGAAAAATTCACATAATACTTAATATACGTTGTATTAGTATACATATACGTTTAACACTGGGCACACATAACACATCATCATCATCATCATCATCATCATCATCACAATGGAAAGATGCGAATTAAGTCAGGAAAATGAAGTATGGGTATTTTCTCTGATAAATGTAACCTGGCAAAGATAATGAAGGAAAGACATACCTTATGTGTATATGTTATCAGTTATCGCACTCGTTGTTAGTGGAGATAATAATTTAGGCAGTAGATTCACCATTTTAATTTCTGTGTTTCTTTTATTTTGCAGGGGGAGCCATTTGCATTAGACAAGGAGAAAAGAATAGACTTCACACTTATGTTAGTATCCACCACCAGTATAGGAATAAACGTATAACCACAGTGATATCATAGCATCACATGCTACAGATATCATAGTATTGGCTACCCAATACATATCAACAGATTGGTTACCATGGACACAATGAACAGCCGATCTACTGTCGTGATTTCGTTGCAAAAGCCAAAATACCAAAATTTTAAAATTCATTTACATCCTTTCTATAACCAGGCTGAATCATCATCAAAGTTTCTGTCACAAGACCGTTTCCTCTCTGTGTGTAGAACAAAGCTGTTTTTATTCCACGGATGGATGTGTATACATACCGCCAATGCCTACGTGAACATGTGGTGGTCTGTTCGTGTACACTATTAAATAGAATAGTTCGTGGGGATATCGTAACTATATAACGTGTATACCATTTTTATATAGGGAGGTTTATGTACATTGAAGATGTATAACATCTATACTATTTATATATAGGGAAGTATTTTAGACATTGATGATGATGGTAATGACTTTGAATGACTTTAATAATTAGGATTTGTTTTATTTATTGTTGAGTGACTAGTATGTAAAAGTGCTGTATTGATCACGTGACTTTTCTGACACCATTGTATGTGCAATGATTAGTATAACGGGTATATCAGTATATGTACTCTGAGCATGCTGAAACAGTTCAGTCCATTTGGACAATTCCAAGCATCGACAAAAAAAGTTTTAGTGATACCACTTGTTTTCAAATATCAGTTAAAACGTTTTCCTCATATTGTAAAGCAAAATATGAGACGAAATCTTACAAAATTGATGAAATTCAAAAAGGTTATTTTGGGGCTGACCAATTCCTCGACTCATACGCGATCATCATTAAGGTGGTGGGAGAATAAAATTAAAAAAGAATATCACAGATTAATTTATGATATTATTTTGTCAGTCATCTAATGAATCATCATAATATTGAATACAGTGTCGCCAGTGTGATAAAGAAGAATATTCATAACTACAATTGTACCATTCCTACAGAATATGTTGTAGCATATGAACACATGACCTTATCTTCAATATATTATTGAAAGACGAACTCCGCGAATGCGAAGTGTACTATATTTTTAGTTGTGTAATTGTATTTATTTAATGTTGCTTAAGTTGTTGGGGTATTTATTTTATAAGCGGGAGCTGTGATAACAAACTGTATGAGATTCAGCATTCTGTGGTGCAAATTGCCACACTCATCCGTCCGACATATATTTTGCGTTGAACTTTGTAAATAAACGTTTCTGCATGATTTTTTAAGTAGTTTCTTGTTGTTCTTTGTGATCGATTCCCACTCAGTTTTAGCATTTCAAAAATATACTCTTTCTTTCTGTATGCGTTAAATATAAATCGATGACTATTATTGTCTTTAAATGCTATCAACTGTTTCTGGAGGTTTCGTTGTGTTGATAATGTCATTTCTGCTTCAATACAAGTCTATGGGCATTCACCTGCTCAACTTTTTAATGGATACCCATGCGAAGCTTACCAATCGAACTATGCTGTAAATAGGACGTTAAACCAAATAATCACATCGAATTCGACTTTTGTTGGAACCGATTTTATGTGATGCCGACATTTCATGAACACAAACAGAACAATTTATTTCCAAATTGGTATGGATGAAGCCCAGAACTTCACAGGATATGTGCCGGACAAGCCTGGCAGTAACATGAATTACTGTCTAGTAAACTATTATGGCTGGCAATGACGTATATAGTGTATGTTTACCTCGTCGTGTTAGCAAATGAAAAAAGCAATGTAGAGAGAGAAAAAATTAGAGAGCAAAACCATAATCCGAACTCAAAATCCATTAAACCAGGGACAAAATACAAAAAAAAAAGATCCACATTGAGACCAGGTGTTCCGGAAGTGTAAGCGTCCTCTGCGTCATCGACGACACCAGCCAAATAAATCTAGGTCATATCCAAGTAAATAACTCCTCGAAATGAGAACGTAGTCATCATTGTCGATCACAATAAGTAAGCATACTAATGAGCTTACTCAAAAACGTACATCTTAATATCACACAAAGATACAAATTAATTTTCAATGAGACAAAAATGGCGACAATAAAGACCATATTCGGCGACGTCACATGTTTAAAAAGATCTGCCTACATGTTATTGACGTGTAGAGTTCCATAAAAATGACATTTGCACATAGTGCATTAAATCTATAGAGAACTCATGATGAAACCAAAACGTATTTGAAAAGTCGGTTAGAGAGAGTTGATAGATGCTGTGGTTGGTTATTTAGGTACCCCACTGTTTAATGTGTTTTACATCCAGTAAAGGACGTATAAACCATAACTCAAAGGACTTATACTATTGGCCAGTATTATGGTCGCCATCTTTGTCTCATTGAAAAAAATATTCTGTATCTTTGTGCGATATGAAGATAGACATTTTTGAGTATGTTCATTAGTGTGCTTACTTGTTGTGATTGACAATGATACTCGGTTCTCATTTTGAGAACTTGATGTTGTGGATGTGACATAGATTTACATGGCGGGTGTCATCGATGAAGCAGAAGACGCTAACTATTCCGGAACACCTGGTCTTAATCTCTTGTACTTTTACAAGGGTCTCGATGTTAATCTTTCCTTTGTTCATATTTTGCCCCTGGTTTAATCGATTTTGAGTTTGGATTATGATTTTGTTAACGCTTCGGTATTCTCTAATTAATTTTCAGTCGTGCTTGTTGCCTTCACATATAAGTATAATGATAGCACAGTCAAGCCTGTATTAAACAGATCACTTTCAGGTAGAAGTCTAAACAGCTAGGTGGTTAAGGTTAGGTTCATTTGTCTTTGGTTAACTGTTAGAAGTGTTCATTTGCTACCACACATGTCACAGACAAAAAAGTCTCTCTTATTTTTGTAGTAACATTTGAGTACATCACAATTTAAGGATGATTTTCGAGAATAGAGAGATGTCAGAAAAATAACATGGCGCAAGCAACATAGACTTACATTAAGTGCAGAGTAGATAACAGGGAACGGCTACTGCATATGTTTACCCAAAACAAATTGGAGAAAAAAACCTAATGAACGAGGTCAGTTTGAACTTATCCTTCCGTTCATTCCTGTACTGTTTAATACATATACGTATATAACGAAATGGCATCGACAAATCATTTGCACAATGTGTAAAGTTCTAGAACACTAAGAAACGCCATCTGTGAAAACATAGATATTCTACTTATCTCCACAGAAATTTTCAAATGACATTACATCGCTGATATAATATGTACAGTGTCATTTTATGATCATGCTATGAATGTAAAGGAAGAATGGTTACCTATAATGAATGTATGGAAAAAGGAAAAGGGATGTAGTCACTTTCCGCCTATACCAACCTTTGTTACGCGCTCGCTTGCCCGAGCTAAAAATACAGGTAAAATAGCACGTGACCTTTTGTAAATCTTCCACTACTCAAATAGATTTCCGTGGATCATTGGTTCGAAGTTGTGTGAAAGGCCAACACAGACACATTCTATATTTTCTATGACAGAACCATAGTTTATATTGGAAAAACCCCGTTTCGTTCTCGTTCATTTAATGTTTCACTGACAGAAAAGATGAATACAAAAATGTCACAATGTAGGGGAGTTTTTACCTGTATATACTCACGTGTGTAAGTTGTCGACGTGGCTATTTTTTTTACATTTTACACGGAATGGATATAGAGTATCTTAACGTTTTGTCTCATACTTAAAATAAATATTCTTGAAAATTTAAAAATATTTTCAAAAAATGATAATAGAAAAATGTTTTAGATGTCGTAAAACAACAAGATATTAAAAAATGACACTTTCTGAATCGGAACTCTGAGCCCAGTAGACTTACAGATAAGGACTCTTGTTTTTTAATTTTTAGTCAGTCGAATTGATATCGGAATTAAAATATTTCATCAAAAACGTTTATTTTTTCATTTTCTGATACCAGCGCATCAGAGGACCACTTTTTAAGAATAAGACTTAAGTAGTCTTCTGGTACATAAACAAAATAAGACTTTATAAAAATTGGTCTTCGGATGCGCTCATTGTCAAAAACGGATTTTAATTTGGGAAAACCCCCTCGAAAGTTGGAAACAGCACGATAATTCAACTTTATGGTAATTTTAATGAAATAAGCATTGATATGAACGAACTAATTTTTCGCAAATAAGAACATATAAATGTTATATTTTTTTTAACATTCGTATTCCAAAACCTCACATTTTGATGTGTATTTTTTTTTATTTTGAAAACGTTCACCTTTAGGTCGAAACGGGCCTATATGCACCTTACTCCTTCCCCAGTGATTTTGCAAGTAATGCAATTAGAGAACATTGATGAAAATTAAATACTTTCTGTATTGCATTTGTCTACATTAACATTAGTAAATCAAAATGTATTCATAAACTGTATACTAGTACTACAATTTACAGTAATCAGGTAGGTGCATAAATACGGGAGTCACGTCACGCTAAGCAAATTAATATGAATTTGCGATATAATCATTTTCATATGAATACAGTTATGACAAATTAACATTGATTGTGACTAAAGTGATTTGGGGGCAAAATATGAACAAATGAAAGATTCACATGAAGACCCTTGCAAACGTACAAGAGAACAAGACCAGGTGTTCTGAAAGAATAAGCGTCTTCTGCTTTATCGACGATACCAGCCATGTAAATCTAAGTCAGATCCAGGTAAATATCATGGTCTCAAAGTGGGAACTGAAGCATAATTCTCAATCACAACAACAAGAAATACTAATGAGCATACGTAAAAATGTTCATCTTCAAATTATTACAAGGAGGTAGAATATTTCTCGATGAGATCAAGATGGCGAACATAAAACTCATAGACGTCATCAACCTGTATCTCTTGAATACCTGTGCCGTAAGTCAACAATAATCTGAAACGACAGCAACAGCAAATGCACCATAAACTTACGCTTGTATATCTAGGTTCTGCTTGTGATATACAACTCTATATGATACCTGAACTTGTAGGTGGTTACACGTCATGATTCTCATCCAAGCATGATTTCCCACCTGGCTAAAACTCATGCAGAGCATTGTCAATTGTAACGTAACAGATACAGAGCAACCCCGATTTCCAAGATGGCTGTCATCACATGGGACAATCATTAAGCCTAGACGCTACTGTCGTAACAACTGTACAACGAACTTTAATCAAACCAGTAATATGCATTTTGTGTGGTGAAAGTACAACAGAACACTTCATTATAAGAAGACCGACTTTCAAACAGAGTAAAACGTAAAGATGTGTTTTCTTATCTTAGAGTTTCTAATTACAATATTTATTGTCTCCAGGATACGCACTTCACTCTAGATAATGAAGAACTCATAACAAATGAATGGGGATACAAGAGTTATTTCGCATCATATTCAGGAAACTCTCGTGGTGTAGCCATTTTAATAAATAATAACTTTGAATGTAAAATACATAAAGAAAAGAAAGATTCTACAGGAAACTTTTTAGCGTTAGATATAGAAATTGAAGGTAAACATATAACACTTATTAACATCTATGGTCCCAACAAAGATAGTCCTGACTTTTATACTAAAATTTCTGACACAATAGATGAGTTTGATTATGCCCATGTTATTATATGTGGTGATTTTAACCTTGTTTTAAAACCAGAAGTTGACTATGATAACACATACAAAAAGGTAAATAACCCAAAAGCTAGAGACAAGTTATTAGATGTTATTGGTGATTATGGTCTAGTTGATATTTTTAGAGAACAACATGAAAATGTCAGAAGATATACATGGAGGAGAAAAAACCCAGTTAAACAGGCACGCTTGGATTATTTTCTTGTCTCTGAAAGTCTGTTGTCTAGTGTCAATCATTCTTACATAGATTCTGGTTATAGAACAGACCATTCATTTCCCAGAATATCCATTACACTAAATGAGTTTAAACGAGGGAAAGGGACATGGAAACTAAATAATTCACTTTTATATGATTTAGAATACATTGATATAGTCAACACATGCATTAATAATATTAAAAAACAATATTGTGTACCAGTTTATAATTTAAATAATATTGAAGATATTTCTAATTCTGAGCTACAGTTTACTATCAATGCTCATTTATTTTTAGAAACCTTACTCATGGAAATTCGAGGAAAAACAATATGGTATGCATCCTATAAAAAGAAACAGCAAAATGCCCAGGAAGTTGATCTTAGAAAAAATATACAAGAGCTTGAAGCATTAGAAAATGTTAACATAGATGAACTAAACACAAAAAAGAATGAATTAGAAAAGATAAGATTACATAAGATCAAAGGAAGCATTATAAGATCTCGGGTTAAATGGGCAGAAGAGGGGGAAAAACCTACCAACTATTTTTTCAGTTTAGAAAATCGAAACTACACTTCAAAAATAATACCAAAATTACAAACAGACAATAATGAAATAATAACCAAACAGGAAGTAATATTGGAAGAAGTGTGCACATTTTACAAAGGTCTTTATGGTGCTTGTAACAATACTGATGAAATGCAAAATGTAAACCTAACCGAGTATCTTAATAATAATGAAATTTCAAAACTTTCTTGTTTTGAGTCGGATAACCTGGAAGGGGAAATAACTTATAAAGAGGCAGGAAACACTTTAAGATTAATGAAAAATAATAAAAGTCCAGGGTCTGACGGATTCACTACTGAATTTTTTAAATGCTTTTGGGGTAAATTAGGGGAATTTGTTGTTAGATCCATTAATTTTGGTTACCATACAGGTCAGCTTTCTATAACACAAAGACAAGGCATAATTACTTGTATACCAAAGGCTGATAAACCTAGGCACTTTATTAAAAATTGGAGACCTATTTCACTGTTGAATGTTGTGTACAAAATTGCATCTGGTTCCATAGCTAATAGGATAAAAACTGTTCTTGATAAATTAATTAATGATGATCAAACTGGCTTTCTTTCTGGTCGCTATATTGGGGTAAATACGAGGTTGATTTACGATATTATGCAGTATACAGAGGAGAATGATATACCTGGCATGTTGCTTATGATTGATTTTGAGAAAGCGTTCGACTCAGTATCTTGGCTATTTATTGAAAAAGTCCTAATTCTCTTTGGTTTTGGTAATAGTATCATTAATTGGTTCAAAACTTTGCACAATAATGTTCATTCAGCAGTAAATCAGGGGGGAAACTTATCTTCATTTTTCAATATTAAGAGAGGCTGCAGACAGGGAGATCCGATCGCACCATATTTATTTATTATCTGTGCAGAAGTGTTAGCTACTAAATTAAGAAACAATAGAAATATAAAAGGTATTGAAATTGAAAACTGTCCTATTCTATTATCACAATATGCGGATGATACTTCACTAATACTTGATGGATCAGAAAAATCATTAACAGCAGCAATAAAGGATCTAGATGAATTTGCAAAAAAATCAGGGCTAAAGATGAATGTTGATAAGACTCAGGTAATATGGATTGGTAGTAAAAAGTATAGTGGGGATTCTTTTCTACCAGAGCTTAATCTACAGTGGGGCAAAGAAAGATTCACATTATTAGGAATAGAGTTCAGTGTGAACCTGCATGAAATACCCAAGTTAAACTTTGACAAAAAATTAATCAAACTTAAGTCATTAGTAAAAGTATGGAATAGACGGTCATTAACTCCTATTGGAAAAATAAACATTATTAAGTCATTATTAATATCTCAATTTAATCACCTATTTATTTCACTACCCAATCCAGACAATGCATTTCTCAAGAAACTCAATTCAATACTGTTTGATTACTTGTGGAATGGAAGGCCAGATAAAATTAAAAGGGAGATAATTATTCAGAATTATGCCAAAGGGGGCTTGAAAATGGTTAATTTAACAGCATTTATAAGTTCTTTAAAACTTACTTGGATTCGAAGACTTTTTAATAGTACAGAAAAATGGCAGTATATACTGAAAACTTATATTGACACAGATCTTATTGCAAACTGTGGAAGTGAATATATAACTTCATGTTTAAATAAATGTAAAAATGAATTTTGGAAGGATGTATTCAAATTATGGTATGTGTTAAACACTAAATATGAGGTTAACATTTCTCATGAGCAGATATTGAAAGTACCAATCTGGTACAGTCAAGGTATAAAGAAAGGAGGAAGAGCTGTATTTTATAAAGATTATTATGAAAATAATATTTTTGTAATAAATGACTTAATTAAAGACACCAACACTGTTATGTTTTACACATTAGTAGAATTTATTGAAAAATATCATGTTCATACAAATTTTTTACAATATCATGGCCTCATTTCTTCGGTGAAGGATTTCATATCGTCTCATGATATAGATATACGTAGACATAGTTTAAACTATCCTTACATACCAATCAACTTGGAGCTTTTTCTTAGAGACAAAAAAGGTTCAAAAATGTTTTATGATATTTTAATTAAATCTGACATGATCTCCTCAGGGACCAAAAAGTGGAACACTATATTTGATGACATAGACAAATCAATGTGGGAGAAATATTATAGAATTCCATTCCTTGTAACTAATAATACAACATTTCAGTGGTTCCAGTACAGAGTTGTCCATCATATACTGGCAACTAACTCATTTTTGTTTAAAATTAGAATAGTTATCTCCCCTTTATGTGTATTGTGCAACTCTGAAGTTGAAACAATAACGCATATATTATGGGAATGCCCAGAAGTGCAAAATTTACTACAAAGTTTTGAAATACTACTAGACGCTCTATTGATCCCATTTGCAGTGAATAAAAAATCTTTCATCTTTGGGCTTATTTTTAAGAACTACCTGCCTAGTAAAAGAGTAGACAATGAAATTATCATAATTATTAAGCAGTATATTTACAAAATGAGATGCCTGCATAGCTCCTTAAATATAAATGCCTTAGTTAACATAATTAAAGACAATTATACGGTTCAAAAATACATTGCGTATGGTAAGGATGAGAAAGCTCAGTCTAAATTTGAAATAGAATGGAAAAAATGGGACAAGCTAATTAAGTTGTAATTTTTCAATCATCAATTGCTACTCATTTAATTATATACCGTACCCTTAATTTTGAAGGGAAACATTGTTATGACGTCTGTCCTTCTCAAACTTGTATTTGTCCAGAGATATCCTGTCACTTGATATATTTACTCACCATGACATGAAATTGTGCTTTCTGTAACATCGGTTTGAACACTTTATCTAGAGGAGTTACTGCCCCTTTCATATTTCACTATCTAGCTTGTCTGCCCTTTTGGAAGAGTAACTGCTTTTTTCTTTTTTTTTTTTTTTTAATTATATATACATATAAGTTGGGTTTTTTTTTGTATACATATAAATATAATTAGGCAAGTCCCTCACATAGCCAAAATCATATAATATAATCTGACAATTTGAACTTAGCTATTTTAAATAGAATAATATACACCACAATTTTACCATCTCTCCAAACCAACTTTACCGTTTTCTTCTTATGTTTTCTTTGTTTCAATAATCTCTCTCCTCTTTTTCTTGTCCTATTTCTCTTACCTTTTTTCTTCTTTTCTTAAATCTTCCTCCCCCCCCCCCCCCCATCTTTACTTTCTTTTCTCTATCTTATGAGTAAAACCAACACAATGTGCACTAACTAACACCTCCTTGCTCAACAATTACAATTCTTTCAAGTGAATAAAATAAATAAAACTAACTTAAAAGGAATTAATTTGTGGTATTTTACCATTGTGCATTGTACCATAAAATGTATACATATTTTCATGACCATAATATCTATATTACATCATAGGCACTATGTGAGAAAAAATGAGGTGTGTGTGTGTGCGTGGGCGGGTGTGTGTGTGGGTGTGTGGGTGTGTGGGTGTGTGTGTGTGTTTGCGATGGTGTCTGGGTGTGCATGTTTGTGTGTGATATTATAAGTATGTATGTGTTTATCTGGATGAATGTGAGTGTGTGGGTACATTGTGTATGTGTGAATATATTTAAAGATGACTATTTATTAAAACATGTAGAGCATGCATTGATAGAGTTTGAGCATGAATTATGGATTAAATCAGAAGATATAGTAGGTTGTTTGTGGGTACCCAGGAAGTGTATGTATCTGTGTGGAGGTGTGTGTCATTCATACTGTATGTATTTACTGTTGTTGTATCATGTGCATTGTCTTGAATAAAAACACAAGTTAAAAAAAAAAAAAAAGAAGAAGACCGAGTTGCATAGCTTCTTACTTTCTGTTTACGATACTTCACCTTCACTACAGAGCATTATTTTATTGTGACGTACCAGATACAGAGCATGCGTGCGCTCAGGTACATCGGAAATTGCCACACCGGAAAAAAAAAAAACAATAAGCCGCCCAACTCTGCCGAGAGCGGTTTAAAAAGTAAACCTTCAACATATTGTGCAATTTAGAAAAGTTAAAACGGAACTTTTGAGTAAAGCAGAAATGATAACAAATAACGAAGTAAATGACGTCGTCGATATAGAAACACGAATCACAGAGATAGTAACGCAGCTCAACAAACGCTACCACGCAAAACATTGAAGCACTAGCTAAAGCCATATTTTTATCATGATAGATGACCTGGCAAAACAATGGATTCAATGAAGAATGGATCAACGATTAAAACAATACATGTGCCGTGTGTACTTTTGGCTGACGACTCTTTACTACTGTCTAGCTGCTTCGTCAAGGTTGTTGCAATGTCAGCTTGATAAAGTATACAACTACTCTGTGTTATGGCGATTAAATTATAATTCGGCTAAGAGTTCATTAATAAAGATCACAAAATGTTATATTTTGGTACAATTAAACCATAAAAATAAAATAAATAAATAAATAAATAAATAAAGATCACTTCACATCGCGACAAGATGCACGTATATTCCATACGTACCCTTGGCGATGTACCGATATCGAGGACATCCAATAAAACATACGCTGGAATATCCGTCACCAAAGATCTGAAATCGAATAACAATATCAAAGAAAAGGGTAAAAAAGTGCTGAACTCCCTTATAGGTGTAGGAATTCATCCCTGTTTATTGTAAAAAGTGTTGTTATACCCTGTATATTGTACGGTTGTGAACTTTGGAACAGGTATAGCAAGGTATCAGTAGATCAAAATCGACGGTCACAAAGATATGCCAGTAGGCAGTGTTTGGGATTGCCAAAAACATCATCATCCGCTATAATAACTCAGTCCCTAGGGTTTCCGAACATTTGGAGTGAGGTCGAAAGTCGGAAATTGACCTTCTAGAAAAAACTTTGTCGTGGAAACATGAAGTTTATAGGGAAAATGTTTTTTATAACCAGACTTGGTGGTTCCATACAGTGTATATGGTTCGAAAACAAATAAGACGTATGGCTTCATACCAGATATCTTTGAGGTGATGTGTAAGCTTAAAATATCGTCGTTCTTTTTTGAATATGTCTTAGATGCATCTTCGGTAACGATAACTAGTTGGTCTAATTATATAACAGTTGTTGAATCAGAATGGTATCATGTGAAATGGAGAAATGCTTTATGTATTAAACCAGAACTTCACAGGTATAGAAATGTTCACACAAGGAGAGGCCCAAATCCACTCTTAACACTGAGCTTAACAAATGCGAAATTTACTTGATAATTAGTTAATTTAATGAAATTGTCATGTACATGGGAACTACAAAATGTTGTCTGCAAATTATGCAATTAATGTACACATGATATAGTATTGCACTTCCTTATATTTACATTTGCTCTGCATTGCCACTACATATCACTACCAATGCCAGTTCCGTGTGATGAGACCATAACACTGGATTGGTTATTTTGACGTCATTACGATTGTGACGTCATAATCATGACGTTGGAAATAGCTGGCCGATACTGGCTGTTGGCTGTTCCATTTATTAGAAATCTACCTCAAATAAGAACAAATGTACAATATGAACATAAATTTATTATCAAAACCAACGGAAAAATGTAAATATAAGCATTAAACATCATTCTGTTCCGTGTTAGTCCTATAACACGGAACAGGATTGCAGACAAATAATCATAACGCGCTTTAAATAATCACATGTATGTATGGCATATGATGAATTTCGGTAAAGAGGAAATAAAGTATATATGTCTGTCTGTCGGTCGGTCCGTCTGTATGTCGTCTGTCTGTCGGTCGTACGTCTGTCTGTCTGATAGCGTTACTTCCCTGTTACACCTAGGGATTTTTTTTGTTTCTTTAATGATCTTATTTCTATACATTGCATTGACTGTTTTGTTGAATGAATACATTCGACAGTCCCGCCAGTTAACACTGAGAAGTACAGCTTCCCTTAGACAAGTATTTCATCCTTACCATTTGAACTGTTTTGAAATTGGGGGTGTGATAACACAGCGCGTCAATACGATTTCTTGAATATCTTGACTCATAGAATTTTGAATTAGCTCAAGTAAACCCTATCTCTGTATGGGGAAAATAAAGATGATGCTGATGATGATGATGCTTTTCCTGTACCAACTATTAACATCACCATGTATGGAACAGGTTTTCACATTTAAGATGTTTGGCAAACGAATTCAATTTTTACCGTATACAAGAGAAATGCGAAAACAACTAAAACAATAAACCATTAACTTGTGTTAACAGAAAAAGAAACGCTGGATTAAAAGTATTTACAAAATATCTGATGTTCCAGGAAAAATATCCAATGGACCGAGAAAAATATCCGTTTTTCCAGGAAAAATATCCGATGTTCCACGAAAAACATCCGATGTTCCAGGTAATTATCCGGTAATCCGGGGAAAATATCCAATATTCCAGAAAAAATATTCGATGAACCGGGAAAACATTCCGATGATCCGGGAAAAAAATATCTGATATCCGGGTAAAAACTCAAAAGGGGCCCCTACATCAACAAAGGACAAAAGTAATGTAATATGCGATAACTTTTGTTAATATTTTTAATTTTTAATTCAAATCATAAATTATTCTTTGAAAAAATTCAATTTCAAAACAATGAAACGTACATTGTATGCTGGGAAATGACACCTTTACAAATTGAAACTAATCATCTTAACGTATGCATTATATACTTAACTTCGATAGAATGAATAACGTTTATTCTGAGTTATTTGTGTCCTCGCCTGATTGATTTTCGGCAGAAGAACTCTCGGAAGCAAGGTTATTTTCAGAAAGTAAATTACTAAGTGCTGTTTTCACCCAGGAGATTACAGCTGGAAGTTTAACTGGGTCCGGATTCTTTGGGTAGGCGGTTTCTAAATTTGAAACGTCATTATGCGACATTGCCACGTTTTCGCAGAAAGATTTTGCCATATTTTCATTAGTATTTCTCTCTGTATGAATTTTTGGGAGTTTTTTGTCCATTTTATCGAGATAGGATGTGACACGGCTATCCATTCTATCCATCTTCTTTAACAATACGGTTTCATTACGTTTTGCCATGAGTTCCGCTTTCTTCGACAAATTTGACATGTTCTTTCTTTGACGACAGGAAGCTTCTAGTTGTTCCTTATCGAACTGGCTATACACCTGCTGTTGTTTCATTTGCTTGGGCTCCCATAGTGGTTTCGTGCGTTGTCGTCCACCTCTATAATAAAAGTATTTTTCGGCCTGGGGCCCATGTGCTTTTAGTGTATTCCCCGCTCGGCTAAATTTGCTCATATATGCTTGTAAAACTTCCGGCGGAAGTTGGCCCGTTACCAGAAGGTGTAACCAATCATTTCCGCCGTACGCAAAATGTTTATATTTAACCGGTTGTTCGAATTTACCGCCAAGAAGCTCGGTTGCTGACACTTTTCCTACCGCTCCGATAGGGTCTGGTGGAGCTGCATTTAGGGGATCGGGATTCGATGTCTTCTCACAGACACACTGTGAATAATACGCTCCATACAGACCGGGGATCTTTGAATCTGTTGGTTCTTTGTGTATTGGCGGTAAATGCCACTCTTGCTGGTGAATAAATTGATCGACTGTTACGTTTTCTTCCGGTACCACTTGCGGTTCCGCCTGTGAGTCCGGTTCAACAATTTTGTCACAGCTCGTCCGAGAAGGAGGTGGTCCTTTATTGCCTATAGGCTTGGTATTAACCTTTCGCTTCCGAAACTTGAATTTTGGAGGTTCAGACGGGATTCTTAAAGCAGGGAGTTTTACATGCCGACCGCTCGACATCTTCTTGTCATGACTACATGTCCAATTTCCGGTTCTAATTGTGGCGTCATAATAACATGCAGTTCATTATGACGTCATAAAATACCTAAAGACAGATTGTTTCTCGCCACTCAATGTCATGGCTGTAGTCCAGAGCACAGGGACCTGAGAATTTGTAATAGCTAGTTTTGGACCTGAAATAGGATGTTACATGTTTGGGGGGTTAAGATCAATTTTCGAAACAAATGCCCCTCAATGGTCTCGAAAATTGATCTTAACCCCCCAAATGTGTTAAATTACTCTAAACACCCTATTTTAAGTCCAAAACTAGCGGTAACAAATTCTCAGATCCCTGTGGTCCGGAGTACAAAAGTCAACTGGAGAGAGTTTCTTCAGATACCAATTCTAGTCTAGTTCACTATACAGGATTTAAAAAAGTAATTGTTAATTAAATTACATCTCAATTACCCTTTACGGTTAAAGGCCCAATATACGTAACTTTCGGCAAAACTTGAAGCGAAAATCAAGCCTAATAACTTATTATATTTAAAGATTACGTTAAGATTAAATGATATGAGCAATATTCGAGATGAATTCTTACGCGGTTTCCGGTACAGAAGCAGTTGAAACTCGGTATTTGTAAACACGCGTCCATTTTGAACCGTCTTCTAACCTCGGTTTGTTGTTGAAGTGGGCCCCACCTGAATTATTTTGAATTCTTTGGATTTTACTTTCAAGAATTTCTTGCTAGCTACCGCCCATATTTACTTCGTTTTAGGCTTATTATTGTATGGTTATCAACTGGATATTTTTTCAGAATTTTCAAGAATCACGAAAAATTTCCTGAAGTTACGTATATTGGACCTTTAAATACATCCTCGATATACGGAGATTATGCTCACCTCGCTCTCTTCACCCCCGGAAGTTACAGTTGTGTGATAAAGTATTCGAACACACGATATTATGCATTTCATGCATTTTGGAAAATATTAAAGGTCCAATATACGTAACTTCAGGAAATTTTTCGTGATTCATGAAAATTCTGAAAAAATATCCAGTTGATAACCATACAATAATAAGCCTAAAACGAAGTAAATATGAGCGGTAGCTAGCAAGAAATTCTTGAAAGTAAAATCCAAAGAATTCAAAATAATTCAGGTGGGGCCCACTTCAACAACAAACCGAGGTTAGAAGACGGTTCAAAATGGACGCGTGTTTACAAATACCGAGTTTCAACTGCGTCTGTACCGGAAACCGCGTAAGAATTCATCTCGAATATTGCTCATATCATTTAATCTTAACGTAATCTTTAAATATAATAAGTTTTTAGGCTTGATTTTCGCTTCAAGTTTTGCCGAAAGTTACGTATATTGGGCCTTTAATTGAACTTTTATGATTCTGATTATGATATCGTTTATTTGATGAATTTTCTTAAAATTCCATGTATTAATAAAAAAATCTTTAGCTCTTTTAACTGATATTTTTGAAAGACTTTTCCAGTGATAAAATATTTTAAAATAGACGAGTATATGTGCAATATAAACAAATTGTGACGTCGTTTTGTTCTTTATACCATTGCTTAAATGTTTAAAGCTGTATTGTGTAGTATTTCTTGAAATCGGCTACGGTAAAAAATAAACAAATATGTTGTTAGGAATGAACAAATAATTCTCAAGATGGGAAATTTCAATAAATTCCATCGAGAAAAATATTGTCAAAATGCAGGAAATATATAATACATGTAAATATACATGTGTCCGAATAAGTATTGCACATCACTTTATGTTATAGCAGCATGGAAGGGACGTTGCTAGGTTTTTGTTTGTTCCGAGCGGACCGGGGGTAAACAAATCCTGACCAATCCCCAGGCTGGTACAAGAGTTTGTCCTTTAAAGATAACAGAGAAGTAACGCCCGCTTCGAAGCCAATACATTTTACTTTTACGTGACCGCGAATGTGTATTTATTTCGTTATTGAAATGTATTTCGGTGTAGATCACGTGTTTGTATAGGTCACGTGTGCCATGTTCCATTCAGGAATATCAGAAAGTGTCTCCACTTATTACATATCAAACCTGTATCAGTGTTATGACACATCTGCAATTCTAGGCGTTGTCTGCAATTGAACCTCAGGAATCACAGTTTATTTAGCTTTGGCGGGTTTTCGACTTTTCGTTTTTTCGCGGTCGCCAAAAAGAAATGACGAAATGTCATATATAAGACACCATTATATAGAAGGAATCTATAATGAAGAAAAAACAGGAAGAATGCCAAATTAACATATATTTAACTAATTTCACATATCTTTAGATAATTGAATACAAGTTTTCTCTGGTCCTGACACCGGCCAGATTTTTGACAGATATTGTTAGATGTCAGTTTTACGGGATAAAGGAGGTAGATGCAAGTTATTTTTTTATTCTTGCTATATAGGTGAGTGTGGACATATCAAAATTTTAGGTAACAGACGAATACAATATTTCCATCGTCGGAAACCAACGATATACTTCTCTGACGCTTGCATACCGTGGGCTAGAATAGATGTAAATCCTCGTTTCCCCAAATAGAAGTTTATTCGGAGATTTCGACCAATCAGAACGGTCGTTTCTCGTGACACTCTGTTAGATCATTTTACCTTGACCACGACTAATATATTTCTGTAGGCATGACGCCGATGCCAATCGCCGTAAAGTAGGACCTTATATTCTAATAAAATCGACACAATTATAACACAATGGACAGGTTTTGTTGACAGGCGGCGCTACAAATTAAACGGGATACTCCGACTGAATGTCCCAACTGTTTGTAGTCGTGGATGAAAGTATCGATATGATTGGCTTCTATTTTAGCCCACGGTATGCAAGCGTCAGAGAAGTGTACCGTGGGTTTCCGACGATGAGTATTTTATAACCATAGTATTTCAGAAGAGCATAATAGCATGTAGAGAAGCTTTATTTGTTTATAAGTCTATACTCTACATGGGTTGTTTTTATATACTTTTAAAATTAAGCATTCTGTTGTTGTGACAGTTTAAACTAATTTTCTGAATTTCACCTGATTCCCTCCCCCTACAACCTCACACGGAGAGGAAGTGGATTGTCATACCCATCATTTAAAGAAAATTGAATTCCCTTCACCCAAGGATACGGACGGATGACAGACAACAACGGACACTGCGCCATGGATGGCATAAGAAGGGAGTCTCTTTAAGTGTTAGCTGCTCCTCGGTATTGTTTGAAACAGAATTTATGTTTTGTTTGTGACTGTTATTATTATTTTTTTTTTGTAAACGAAGTTTAATTTGACGTCGGAACACCGAACATTGCATTAGTATTGTCAATGTTCTCAGCTTTATAATTATACAATAATACAGGTAAAATGCAAAGAAAGCTATGTGCCGTTCACGAAATTTCAACAAAAGGCAATAGCTTTGGAAATAAGGTTTTGTGGGACTTGAATTAAGTACACGTTACATCGTCTTCTGTAACTAGAACGCTGATATATCAAGAAGGGACCCGCTATGTGTACTACCCTGAAAGTTAAGTTTGGTTTGATTGTTTTTACGTCCTTTTTAACAGCCAGGATCATTCAAGGACGGCCTCTCGGTGTATGCGATGAGGATAAGTGTATGTGTATTTTGGAGGCTGCGGTAAATTCTTGCGCTAGTCCGGATCTGTTGTCGATTTAAAGTGCTACCACAATGAGGCATACCTTCAAAGGTCCCCAACAGAACACCTCAAATTCTATTTATAGTAACGATGTCCTAGTTTTTGACCGCAGTTGGTTGAAACGCTAATTCATACAAGGGATAATGTTTGTGAACACTTTGACCTTAATGTTTGGTCAGTTGAAAAACTTTGATTATTACCAGCTATGCTTCATGTCATAAGAAAATGTTCTGCAGACAAGAAATGTAAACTTTCACCTTAACTTTTGACCCAGTTATCTTGAGATTACGTGTTTGATTCTGACCAACCAAAGTTGCTTCATGATGTCATAATTTTATCTTATACAGATAATGAAGGTAACAATTGTGACTTGACCTCTGACCTAGATATTTGACCTTGAGACTTCGTAAATCAAATCCTTATTTCTGACCAACTTTGCTTCATTATGCCATAACAAAATATCAAGCAATCCATATAAATGCTCAATTTGACCTTGACTTTTGAAATGGTGACCTTTGGCCTTATGGCCTTAAGGTTTGGTCAGTCGACACCTTTTGTAATTCTGACTATTACTTCGTCAAGATGTCATGACAAAATATTTCAGAAAAAAAAATGATACAATTTTTAACAAAGGGAAATTACTCTGTAAAAGAGATGTTTTGGGTCTTGAATTTAGTACACTGCACACGTGCACATCGCCTTTGCGTAACTGATGTACACACACAATATTTCCTATATGTGCATTAAAATGATAATAATAGATGAATGAATCATAGTGCATTTAAACAAGAGGCCCAATGGGCCTGCATCGCTCACCTGGTATCAATCTCTGACTTATATTATAGTGTAACCCTTAAGTCCCTTAAAATCTTTTAATGTAAGACATTTAGAAGAACATCTAAGATTTAAACATATTTTACCTCTGTGACCTTAAAAGACAACATCATTTTCATTTTCAAATTTTGTTTGGCTTCATCCCAGGAAGCTACCAGCCAAATAACATGTCTCTACGCAAATACAGATCAAGGTCATTTCTTTTCGCAAACTTTGTCAGGCTTCATCCAAGAAACCTTTCAGCCAAATGTCACGCTTCTATGTCTTTTGGTACTTCAGAAGAAGTCTTTTGAATGTTTTAAGAGATTTGACCCCTGTGACCTTGAATATAGGTCAAGGTCATTTATTTTCACATACTTTGTCGGGCTTCATCCAAGTAACCTTTCACCTACATATCATGCTTCTAGGACTTTTGGTATTTCAGGAGAAGTCGTTTATAGGTTTTAACAGATTTGACCCCTGTGACCTTGAATATAGGTCATGGTCAATTCTTTTCGCAAACTTTGTCGGGCTTCATCCAAGGAACCTTTCAGCCAAATATCATGCTTCCAGGGATTTTGGTAAATAAGCAGAAGTCGTTTGAAGGTTTCAACAGATTTGACTCCTGTGACCTTGAATATAGGTCGAGGTCATTTCTTTTCGCAAACTTTGTCGGGCTTCATCCAAGAAACATTTCAGCCAAATGTCATGCTTCTAGGGCTTTTGGTATTTCAGAAGAAGTCGTTTGAAGGTTTCAACAGATTTGACTCCTGTGACCTTGAATATAAGTCAAGGTCATTTCTTTTCGCAAACTTTGCCGGGCTTCATCCAAGGAACCTTTCAGCCAAATATCATGCTTCCAGGGCTTTTGGTATTTCAGAACAAGTCGTTTGAAGGTTTTAACAGATTTGACTCCTGTGACCTTGAATATAAGTCAAGGTCATTTCTTTTCGCAAACTTTGTCGGGCTTCATCCAAGAAACCTTTCAGCCAAATGTCATGCTTCTAGGGTTTTTGGTATTTCAGAAGAAGTCGTTTAAAGGTTTTAACAGATTTGACCCCTGTGACCTTGAATAAAGGTCAAGGTCATTTCTTTTTGCAAACTTTGTCGGGCTTCATCCAAGTAACCTTTCACCCAAATATCATGCTTCTAGGGCTTTTGGTATTTCAGAAGAAGTCTTTTGAATGTTTTAACAGATTTGACCCCTGTGACCTTGAATATAGGTCGAGGTCATTTATTTTCACATACTTTGTCGGGCTTCATCCAAGGAACCTTTCAGCCAAATATCATGCTTCTAGGGCTTTTGGTATTTCAGAAGAAGTCGTTTAAAGGTTTTAACAGATTTGACCCCTGTGACCTTGAATACAGGTTGAGGTCATTTTTTTTTGCAAACTTTGTCGGGCTTCATCCAAGGAACCTTTCAGCCAAATATCATGCTTCCAGGGATTTTGGTATTTCAGAAGAAGTCGTTTGAAGGTTTTAACAGATTTGACCCCTGTGACCTTGAATATAAGTCAAGGTCATTTCTTTTCGCAAACTTTGTCGGGCTTCATCCAAGGAACCTTTCAGCCAAATATCATGCTTCTAGGGCTTTTGGATTTTCAGAAGAAGTCGTTTAAAGGTTTCAACAGATTTGACCCCTGTGACCTTGAATATAGGTCAAGGTCAATTCTTTTCGCAAACTTTGTCGGGCTTCATCCAAGGAACCTTTCAGCCAAATATCATGCTTCCAGGGATTTTGGATTTTCAGCAGAAGTCGTTTAAAGGTTTCAACAGATTTGACCCCTGTGACCTTGAATATAGGTCGAGGTCATTTCTTTTCGCAGACTTTGTCGGGCTTTATCCAAGAAACCTTTCAGCCAAATGTCATGCTTCTAGGGCTTTTGGTATTTCAGAAGAAGTCGTTTATAGGTTTTAACAGATTTGACCCCTGTGACCTTGAATATAGGTCATGGTCAATTCTTTTCGCAAACTTTGTCGGGCTTCATCCAAGGAACCTTTCAGCCAAATATCATGCTTCCAGGGCTTTTCGTAAATCAGCAGAAGTCGTTTGAAGGTTTCAACAGATTTGACTCCTGTGACCTTGAATATAGGTCGAGGTCATTTCTTTTTGCAAACTTTGTCGGGCTTCATCCAAGTAACCCTTCACCCAAATATCATGCTTCTAGGGCTTTTGGTACTTCAGAAGAAGTCTTTTGAATGTTTCAACAGATTTGAC
The DNA here is from genome assembly GCA_947623455.1 of Mimachlamys varia. Classification (NCBI taxonomy): domain Eukaryota; kingdom Metazoa; phylum Mollusca; class Bivalvia; order Pectinida; family Pectinidae; genus Mimachlamys; species Mimachlamys varia. The sequence continues at coordinate 24,368,469 of OX392538.1, forward strand.
CCCTGTGACCTTGAATATAGGTCAAGGTCATTTATTTTCACATACTTTGTCGGGCTTCATCCAAGAAACCTTTCAGCCAAATATCATGCTTCTAGGGCTTTTGGTATTTCAGAAGAAGTCGTTTAAAGGTTTTAACAGATTTGACCCCTGTGACCTTGAATATAAGTCAAGGTCATTTCTTTTCGCAAACTTTGTCGGGCTTCATCCAAGAAACCTTTCAGCCAAATGTCATGCTTCTAGGGTTTTTGGTATTTCAGAAGAAGTTGTTTAAAGGTTTTAACAGATTTGACCCCTGTGACCTTGAATATAGGTCAAGGTCATTTCTTTTTGCAAACTTTGTCGGGCTTCATCCAAGTAACCTTTCACCCAAATATCATGCTTCTAGGGCTTTTGGTACTTCAAAAGAAGTCTTTTGAATGTTTTAACAGATTTGACCCCTGTGACCTTGAATATAGGTCAAGGTCATTTATTTTCATAAACTTTGTCGGGCTTCATCCAAGGAACCTTTCAGCCAAATATCATGCTTTTAGGGCTTTTGGTATTTCAAAAGAAGTCGTTTAAAGGTTTTAACAGATTTGACCCCTGTGACCTTGAATACAGGTTGAGGTCATTTTTTTTTGCAAACTTTGTCGGGCTTCATCCAAGGAACCTTTCAGCCAAATATCATGCTTCCAGGGATTTTGGTATTTCAGAAGAAGTCGTTTGAAGGTTTTAACAGATTTGACCCCTGTGACCTTGAATATAAGTCAAGGTCATTTCTTTTCGCAAACTTTGTCGGGCTTCATCCAAGAAACCTTTCAGCCAAATGTCATTCTTCTAGGGTTTTTGGTATTTCAGAAGAAGTCGTTTAAAGGTTTTAACAGATTTGACCCCTGTGACCTTGAATATAGGTCAAGGTCATTTCTTTTCGCAAACTTTGTCCGGCTTCATCCAAGGAACCTTTCAGCCAAATATCATGCTTCCAGGGCTTTTGGATTTTCAGAAGAAGTCGTTTAAAGGTTTCAACAGATTTGACCCCTGTGACCTTGAATATAGGTCAAGGTCAATTCTTTTCGCAAACTTTGTCGGGCTTCATCCAAGGAACCTTTCAGCCAAATATCATGCTTCCAGGGATTTTGGATTTTCAGAAGAAGTCGTTTAAAGGTTTCAACAGATTTGACCCCTGTGACCTTGAATATAGGTCGAGGTCATTTCTTTTCGCAAACTTTGTCGGGCTTCATCCAAGAAACCTTTCAGCCAAATGTCATGCTTCTAGGGCTTTTGGTATTTCAGAAGAAGTCGTTTATAGGTTTTAACAGATTTGACCCCTGTGACCTTGAATATAGGTCATGGTCAATTCTTTTCGCAAACTTTGTCGGGCTTCATCCAAGGAACCTTTCAGCCAAATATCATGCTTCCAGGGCTTTTCGTAAATCAGCAGAAGTCGTTTGAAGGTTTCAACAGATTTGACCCCTGTGACCTTGAATATAGGTCGAGGTCATTTCTTTTCGCAAACTTTGTCGGGCTTCATCCAAGGAACCTTTCAGCCAAATATCATGCTTCCATGGATTTTGGTATTTCAGAGAAGTCGTTTGAAGGTTTTAACAGATTTGACCCCTGTGACCTTGAATATAAGTCAAGGTCATTTCTTTTCGCAAACTTTGTCGGGCTTCATCCAAGAAACCTTTCAGCCAAATGTCATGCTTCTAGGGTTTTTGGTATTTCAGAAGAAGTCGTTTAAAGGTTTTAACAGATTTGACCCCTGTGACCTTGAATAAAGGTCAAGGTCATTTCTTTTTGCAAACTTTGTCGGGCTTCATCCAAGTAACCTTTCACCCAAATATCATGCTTCTAGGGCTTTTGGTACTTCAGAAGAAGTCTTTTGAATGTTTTAACAGATTTGACCCCTGTGACCTTGAATATAGGTCAAGGTCATTTATTTTCACAAACTTTGTCGGGCTTCATCCTAGGAACCTTTCAGCCAAATATCATGCTTCTAGGGCTTTTGGTATTTCAAAAGAAGTCGTTTAAAGGTTTTAACAGATTTGACCCCTGTGACCTTGAATACAGGTTGAGGTCATTTTTTTTTTGCAAACTTTGTCGGGCTTCATCCAAGGAACCTTTCAGCCAAATATCATGCTTCCAGGGATTTTGGTATTTCAGAACAAGTCGTTTGAAGGTTTTAACAGATTTGACCCCTGTGACCTTGAATATAAGTCAAGGTCATTTCTTTTCGCAAACTTTGTCGGGCTTCATCCAAGAAACATTTCAGCCAAATGTCATTCTTCTACGGTTTTTGGTATTTCAGAAGAAGTCGTTTAAAGGTTTTAACAGATTTGACCCCTGTCACCTTGAATATAGGTCAAGGTCATTTCTTTTCGCAAACTTTGTCCGGCTTCATCCAAGGAACCTTTCAGCCAAATATCATGCTTCCAGGGCTTTTGGATTTTCAGAAGAAGTCGTTTAAAGGTTTCAACAGATTTGACCCCTGTGACCTTGAATATAGGTCAAGGTCAATTCTTTTCGCAAACTTTGTCGGGCTTCATCCAAGGAACCTTTCAGCCAAATATCATGCTTCCAGGGCTTTTGGATTTTCAGAAAAAGTCGTTTAAAGGTTTCAACAGATTTGACCTCTGTGACCTTGAATATAGGTCGAGGTCATTTCTTTTCGCAAACTTTGTCGGGCTTCATCCAAGGAACCTTTCAGCCAAATGTCATGCTTCTAGGGCTTTTGGTATTTCAGAAGAAGTCGTTTGAAGGTTTCAACAGATTTGACTCCTGTGACCTTGAATATAAGTCAAGGTCATTTCTTTTCGCAAACTTTGTCGGGCTTCATCCAAGTAACCTTTCACCCACATATCATGCTTCTAGGACTTTTGGTATTTCAGAAGAAGTCGTTTATAGGTTTTAACAGATTTGACCCCTGTGACCTTGAATATAGGTCATGGTCAATTCTTTTCGCAAACTTTGTCGGGCTTCATCCAAGGAACCTTTCAGCCAAATATCATGCTTCCAGGGCTTTTCGTAAATCAGCAGAAGTCGTTTGAAGGTTTCAACAGATTTGACCCCTGTGACCTTGAATATAGGTCGAGGTCATTTCTTTTCGCAAACTTTGTCGGGCTTCATTCAAGGAACCTTTCAGCCAAATATCATGCTTCTAGGGCTTTTGGTACTTCAGAAGAAGTCTTTTGAATGTTTTAACAGATTTGACCCCTGTGACCTTGAATATAGGTCAAGGTCATTTATTTTCACAAACTTTGTCGGGCTTCATCCTAGGAACCTTTCAGCCAAATATCATGCTTCTAGGGCTTTTGGTATTTCAAAAGAAGTCGTTTAAAGGTTTTAACAGATTTGACCCCTGTGACCTTGAATACAGGTTGAGGTCATTTTTTTTTTGCAAACTTTGTCGGGCTTCATCCAAGGAACCTTTCAGCCAAATATCATACTTCCAGGGATTTTGGTATTTCAGAACAAGTCGTTTGAAGGTTTTAACAGATTTGACCCCTGTGACCTTGAATATAAGTCAAGGTCATTTCTTTTCGCAAACTTTGTCGGGCTTCATCCAAGAAACATTTCAGCCAAATGTCATTCTTCTACGGTTTTTGGTATTTCAGAAGAAGTCGTTTAAAGGTTTTAACAGATTTGACCCCTGTCACCTTGAATATAGGTCAAGGTCATTTCTTTTCGCAAACTTTGTCCGGCTTCATCCAAGGAACCTTTCAGCCAAATATCATGCTTCCAGGGCTTTTGGATTTTCAGAAGAAGTCGTTTAAAGGTTTCAACAGATTTGACCCCTGTGACCTTGAATATAGGTCAAGGTCAATTCTTTTCGCAAACTTTGTCGGGCTTCATCCAAGGAACCTTTCAGCCAAATATCATGCTTCCAGGGCTTTTGGATTTTCAGAAAAAGTCGTTTAAAGGTTTCAACAGATTTGACCCCTGTGACCTTGAATATAGGTCGAGGTCATTTCTTTTCGCAAACTTTGTCGGGCTTCATCCAAGAAACCTTTCAGCCAAATGTCATGCTTCTAGGGCTTTTGGTATTTCAGAAGAAGTCGTTTATAGGTTTTAACAGATTTGACCCCTGTGACCTTGAATATAGGTCATGGTCAATTCTTTTCGCAAACTTTGTCGGGCTTCATCCAAGGAACCTTTCAGCCAAATATCATGCTTCCAGGGCTTTTCGTAAATCAGCAGAAGTCGTTTGAAGGTTTCAACAGATTTGACCCCTGTGACCTTGAATATAGGTCGAGGTCATTTCTTTTCGCAAACTTTGTCGGGCTTCATCCAAGGAACCTTTCAGCCAAATATCATGCTTCCAGGGATTTTGGTATTTCAGAGAAGTCGTTTGAAGGTTTTAACAGATTTGACCCCTGTGACCTTGAATATAAGTCAAGGTCATTTCTTTTCGCAAACTTTGTCGGGCTTCATCCAAGAAACCTTTCAGCCAAATGTCATGCTTCTAGGGTTTTTGGTATTTCAGAAGAAGTCGTTTAAAGGTTTTAACAGATTTGACCCCTGTGACCTTGAATAAAGGTCAAGGTCATTTCTTTTTGCAAACTTTGTCGGGCTTCATCCAAGTAACCTTTCACCCAAATATCATGCTTCTAGGGCTTTTGGTACTTCAGAAGAAGTCTTTTGAATGTTTTAACAGATTTGACCCCTGTGACCTTGAATATAGGTCAAGGTCATTTATTTTCACAAACTTTGTCGGGCTTCATCCTAGGAACCTTTCAGCCAAATATCATGCTTCTAGGGCTTTTGGTATTTCAAAAGAAGTCGTTTAAAGGTTTTAACAGATTTGACCCCTGTGACCTTGAATACAGGTTGAGGTCATTTTTTTTTTGCAAACTTTGTCGGGCTTCATCCAAGGAACCTTTCAGCCAAATATCATGCTTCCAGGGATTTTGGTATTTCAGAACAAGTCGTTTGAAGGTTTTAACAGATTTGACCCCTGTGACCTTGAATATAAGTCAAGGTCATTTCTTTTCGCAAACTTTGTCGGGCTTCATCCAAGAAACATTTCAGCCAAATGTCATTCTTCTACGGTTTTTGGTATTTCAGAAGAAGTCGTTTAAAGGTTTTAACAGATTTGACCCCTGTCACCTTGAATATAGGTCAAGGTCATTTCTTTTCGCAAACTTTGTCCGGCTTCATCCAAGGAACCTTTCAGCCAAATATCATGCTTCCAGGGCTTTTGGATTTTCAGAAGAAGTCGTTTAAAGGTTTCAACAGATTTGACCCCTGTGACCTTGAATATAGGTCAAGGTCAATTCTTTTCGCAAACTTTGTCGGGCTTCATCCAAGGAACCTTTCAGCCAAATATCATACTTCCAGGGCTTTTGGATTTTCAGAAAATGTCGTTTAAAGGTTTCAACAGATTTGACCCCTGTGACCTTGAATATAGGTCGAGGTCATTTCTTTTCGCAAACTTTGTCGGGCTTCATCCAAGGAACCTTTCAGCCAAATGTCATGCTTCTAGGGCTTTTGGTATTTCAGAAGAAGTCGTTTGAAGGTTTCAACAGATTTGACTCCTGTGACCTTGAATATAAGTCAAGGTCATTTCTTTTCGCAAACTTTGTCGGGCTTCATCCAAGTAACCTTTCACCCACATATCATGCTTCTAGGACTTTTGGTATTTCAGAAGAAGTCGTTTATAGGTTTTAACAGATTTGACCCCTGTGACCTTGAATATAGGTCAAGGTCAATTCTTTTCGCAAACTTTGTCGGGCTTCATCCAAGGAACCTTTCAGCCAAATATCATGCTTCCAGGGCTTTTCGTAAATCAGCAGAAGTCGTTTGAAGGTTTCAACAGATTTGACCCCTGTGACCTTGAATATAGGTCGAGGTCATTTCTTTTCGCAAACTTTGTCGGGCTTCATTCAAGGAACCTTTCAGCCAAATATCATGCTTCTAGGGCTTTTGGTACTTCAGAAGAAGTCTTTTGAATGTTTTAACAGATTTGACCCCTGTGACCTTGAATATAGGCCAAGGTCATTTATTTTCACAAACTTTGTCGGGCTTCATCCTAGGAACCTTTCAGCCAAATATCATGCTTCTAGGGCTTTTGGTATTTCAAAAGAAGTCGTTTAAAGGTTTTAACAGATTTGACCCCTGTGACCTTGAATACAGGTTGAGGTCATTTTTTTTTGCAAACTTTGTCGGGCTTCATCCAAGGAACCTTTCAGCCAAATATCATACTTCCAGGGATTTTGGTATTTCAGAACAAGTCGTTTGAAGGTTTTAACAGATTTGACCCCTGTGACCTTGAATATAAGTCAAGGTCATTTCTTTTCGCAAACTTTGTCGGGCTTCATCCAAGAAACATTTCAGCCAAATGTCATTCTTCTACGGTTTTTGGTATTTCAGAAGAAGTCGTTTAAAGGTTTTAACAGATTTGACCCCTGTCACCTTGAATATAGGTCAAGGTCATTTCTTTTCGCAAACTTTGTCCGGCTTCATCCAAGGAACCTTTCAGCCAAATATCATGCTTCCAGGGCTTTTGGATTTTCAGAAGAAGTCGTTTAAAGGTTTCAACAGATTTGACCCCTGTGACCTTGAATATAGGTCAAGGTCAATTCTTTTCGCAAACTTTGTCGGGCTTCATCCAAGGAACCTTTCAGCCAAATATCATGCTTCCAGGGCTTTTGGATTTTCAGAAAAAGTCGTTTAAAGGTTTCAACAGATTTGACCCCTGTGACCTTGAATATAGGTCGAGGTCATTTCTTTTCGCAAACTGTGTCGGGCTTCATCCAAGGAACCTTTCAGCCAAATGTCATGCTTCTAGGGCTTTTGGTATTTCAGAAGAAGTCGTTTGAAGGTTTCAACAGATTTGACTCCTGTGACCTTGAATAAAGGTCAAGGTCATTTCTTTTCGCAAACTTTGTCGGGCTTCATCCAAGTAACCTTTCACCCACATATCATGCTTCTAGGACTTTTGGTATTTCAGAAGAAGTCGTTTATAGGTTTTAACAGATTTGACCCCTGTGACCTTGAATATAGGTCATGGTCAATTCTTTTCGCAAACTTTGTCGGGCTTCATCCAAGGAACCTTTCAGCCAAATATCATGCTTCCAGGGCTTTTCGTAAATCAGCAGAAGTCGTTTGAAGGTTTCAACAGATTTGACCCCTGTGACCTTGAATATAGGTCGAGGTCATTTCTTTTCGCAAACTTTGTCGGGCTTCATTCAAGGAACCTTTCAGCCAAATATCATGCTTCCAGGGATTTTGGTATTTCAGAAGAAGTCGTTTGAAGGCAACAGATTTGACCCCTGTGACCTTGAATATAGGTCGAGGTCATTTCTTTTCGCAAACTTTGTCGGGCTTCATCCAAGGAACCTTTCAGCCAAATGTCATGCTTCTAGGGCTTTTGGTATTTCAGAAGAAGTCGTTTGAAGGTTTCAACAGATTTGACTCCTGTGACCTTGAATATAGGTCAAGGTCATTTCTTTTCGCAAACTTTGTCGGGCTTCATCCAAGTAACCTTTCACCCACATATCATGCTTCTAGGACTTTTGGTATTTCAGAAGAAGTCGTTTATAGGTTTTAACAGATTTGACCCCTGTGACCTTGAATATAGGTCATGGTCAATTCTTTTCGCAAACTTTGTCGGGCTTCATCCAAGGAACCTTTCAGCCAAATATCATGCTTCCAGGGCTTTTCGTAAATCAGCAGAAGTCGTTTGAAGGTTTCAACAGATTTGACCCCTGTGACCTTGAATATAGGTCGAGGTCATTTCTTTTCGCAAACGTTGTCGGGCTTCATTCAAGGAACCTTTCAGCCAAATATCATGCTTCCAGGGATTTTGGTATTTCAGAAGAAGTCGTTTGAAGGTTTTAACAGATTTGACCCCTGTGACCTTGAATATAAGTCAAGGTCATTTCTTTTCGCAAACTTTGTAGGGCTTCATCCAAGAAACCTTTCAGCCAAATGTCATGCTTCTAGGGTTTTTGGTATTTCAGAAGAAGTTGTTTAAAGGTTTTAACAGATTTGACCCCTGTGACCTTGAATAAAGGTCAAGGTCATTTCTTTTTGCAAACTTTGTCGGGCTTCATCCAAGTAACCTTTCACCCAAATATCATGCTTCTAGGGCTTTTGGTACTTCAGAAGAAGTCTTTTGAATGTTTTAACAGATTTGACCCCTGTGACCTTGAATATAGGTCAAGGTCATTTATTTTCATAAACTTTGTCGGGCTTCATCCAAGGAACCTTTCAGCCAAATATCATGCTTTTAGGGCTTTTGGTATTTCAAAAGAAGTCGTTTAAAGGTTTTAACAGATTTGACCCCTGTGACCTTGAATACAGGTTGAGGTCATTTTTTTTTGCAAACTTTGTCGGGCTTCATCCAAGGAACCTTTCAGCCAAATATCATGCTTCCAGGGATTTTGGTATTTCAGAACAAGTCGTTTGAAGGTTTTAACAGATTTGACCCCTGTGACCTTGAATATAAGTCAAGGTCATTTCTTTTCGCAAACTTTGTCGGGCTTCATCCAAGAAACATTTCAGCCAAATGTCATTCTTCTACGGTTTTTGGTATTTCAGAAGAAGTCGTTTAAAGGTTTTAACAGATTTGACCCCTGTGACCTTGAATATAGGTCAAGGTCATTTCTTTTCGCAAACTTTGTCCAGCTTCATCCAAGGAACCTTTCAGCCAAATATCATGCTTCCAGGGCTTTTGGATTTTCAGAAGAAGTCGTTTAAAGGTTTCAACAGATTTGACCCCTGTGACCTTGAATATAGGTCAAGGTCAATTCTTTTCGCAAACTTTGTCGGGCTTCATCCAAGGAACCTTTCAGCCAAATATCATGCTTCCAGGGCTTTTGGATTTTCAGAAAAAGTCGTTTAAAGGTTTCAACAGATTTGACCCCTGTGACCTTGAATATGGGTCGAGGTCATTTCTTTTCGCAAACTTTGTCGGGCTTCATCCAAGAAACCTTTCAGCCAAATGTCATGCTTCTAGGGCTTTTGGTATTTCAGAAGAAGTCGTTTGAAGGTTTCAACAGATTTGACTCCTGTGACCTTGAATATAGGTCAAGGTCATTTCTTTTCGCAAACTTTGTCGGGCTTCATCCAAGTAACCTTTCACCCACATATCATGCTTCTAGGACTTTTGGTATTTCAGAAGAAGTCGTTTATAGGTTTTAACAGATTTGACCCCTGTGACCTTGAATATAGGTCATGGTCAATTCTTTTCGCAAACTTTGTTGGGCTTCATCCAAGGAACCTTTCAGCCAAATATCATGCTTCCAGGGCTTTTCGTAAATCAGCAGAAGTCGTTTGAAGGTTTAAACAGATTTGACCCCTGTGACCTTGAATATAGGTCGAGGTCATTTCTTTTCGCAAACTTTGTCGGGCTTCATCCAAGGAACCTTTCAGCCAAATATCATGCTTCCAGGGATTTTGGTATTTCAGAACAAGTCGTTTGAAGGTTTTAACAGATTTGACCCCTGTGACTTTGAATATAAGTCAAGGTCATTTCTTTTCGCAAACTTTGTCGGGCTTCATTCAAGAAACATTTCAGCCAAATGTCATTCTTCTAGGGTTTTTGGTATTTTAGAAGAAGTCGTTTAAAGGTTTTAACAGATTTGACCCCTGTCACCTTGAATATAGGTCAAGGTCATTTCTTTTCGCAAACTTTGTCCAGCTTCATCCAAGGAACCTTTCAGCCAAATATCATGCTTCCAGGGCTTTTGGATTTTCAGAAGAAGTCGTTTAAAGGTTTCAACAGATTTGACCCCTGTGACCTTGAATATAGGTCAAGGTCAATTCTTTTCGCAAACTTTGTCGGGCTTCATCCAAGGAACCTTTCAGCTAAATATCATGCTTCCAGGGCTTTTGGATTTTCAGAAGAAGTCGTTTAAAGGTTTCAACAGATTTGACCCCTGTGACCTTGAATATATATGTCGAGGTCATTTCTTTTCGCAAACTTTGTTGGGCTTCATCCAAGAAACCTTTCAGCCAAATGTCATGCTTCTAGGGCTTTTGGTATTTCAGAAGAAGTCGTTTGAAGGTTTCAACAGATTTGACTCCTGTGACCTTGAATATAGGTCAAGGTCATTTCTTTTCGCAAACTTTGTCCGGCTTCATCCAAGTAACTTTTCACCCACATATCATGCTTCTAGGGCTTTTGGTATTTCAGAAGAAGTCTTTTGAAGGTTTTAACAGATTTGACCCCTGTGACCTTGAATATAGGTCAAGGTCATTTTTTTTCGCAAACTTTGCTGGGCTTCATCCATGGAACCTTTCAGCCAAATGCCATGTTTCTAGGGCTTTATGTATTTCAGAAGAAGTCGTTTAAAGGTTAAAATAGATTTAACCTCACTGTGACCTTGAATATTGGTCAAGGTCATTTCTTTTCGCAAACTTTATTTGGCTTCATCCAAGGAAGCTACTGGTCAAATATGAAGTCTCTATGCCTGACGGTATTTTAGAAGAAGTTGTTTGAAGGTTTCGACATTTTTTACCCCTGTGACCTTGAAATTAGGTCAAAGTGATTTTTTTTCGCAAACTTTGTTCAGCTCCTTCCAAGAAATCTACCAGCCAAATTTCATGTCACTGGGCCTTTCAGTATTTTAGAAGAAGTCATTTAAAGGAAAAAGTTGACGGACGCAGGACGGACGGACGGACGGACGACGGACGCTGCACCATCACATAAGCTCACTTGGCCCTTCGGGCCAGGTGAGCTAAAAATCAAAACAAAATACATTAATTTTTCAAAGATTTTATTCTTAATTGGGAATCGTATATAATGTTCCACATATAACTAATTATAAGTAAAGTTGGACGGTGTAGATGCGACGTAAAATTTGTATACAGTATCGATCATGTACATATAAAGCAAGAACTGAACAAAATGGGTTGAACTAAAATATGCAAATTCAATGCAAGGCCGAGAACATGAGCATTGCACAAATAAAAAGGACAATACAGGTAAGGGAAACTAAACATCATGTTTACAAAGTAAGAAAAAAACAGTGTTTTGACTTCTATCTCATCCCCTTCACACCCAAATCTGAATATCTATATATAAGTTTCAACAAAACAACATAGAAAAGGCATTTCATGAAAAAAATTTCAAGCATTTATTAAGGGAATAATTATTATATTGAACTCCTTACTTTTCATAAAAGTTCCCAACATTCGAATAAAAGAATCTTTACATAAATCATACTCTCCATCCAGAAGATGATGTTTACATAATAATATAATAGACTTCTTGATTGTTTCATATATAATAAACCTCTTTATAATGCCAGCTAACTCATCATCCTTCGATTAGACTCTCGATCTGGCCCTGGTTTCATCAATGTTCCTTAACTTAAAGAAACTCCTTAACTTAAAAATCTCCATAGGAAAGCATTACAGAGTTTAAGGAAAGCTCCTTAACTTCAGATTTTCCCCTTAAATTCTGTAATGCTTTCCTATGGAGATTTTTAAGTTAAGGAACGTTGATGAAACTGAGGCCTGATCTCCTTGTTTCATTTTCAATCCCCTTACATTTAACTTTCTTTATTATTACCAACCTCTCCTATAAAACACAGTAAATATATATCTTTAGACAGACATAGAAAACATAGTGATTGAAATTAACTGGAAACAGTGCTAGCAGACATATCACAGCAATTAAAAGATATAAAATAATTCTGTAAAATAAAATACATGGGAATGTTTATATTATAAGTATATAAGAGAACCTAGAGTAAATGAATAATGGAAATAAAAATTTGTAAATAAAAAGTTGTTTACAAATGATCATACCAAGAATTGTGTAGTTATTAAATGTACATCGTCGGAAACCCACGGTACACTTCTCTGGCGTTTGTATCCCGTGGGCTAAAACAATCGAAATACCTCGTTTCCCCGAATAGACTTCTATTCGGAGATTTCGACCAATCAGAATGGTCGTTTTATAGAGGCACTTGGCTAGATCATTTTCCAATATGGCGTCTTCCAGTATAGAAGAGAGATATAGCATCATCAGCTTTAAAGAGTTCCCGAAAAAAGCCATAGACACGTTATTGAAGAATAAAGACTTGTATCTTTCTGTTTAGACGATATGACTTGTTGTCCCTTATTTTGTTTAAACACAACCCACAAGTTTTCTTGGCAGGCGATGCTGTCGCCATATTGGTTTGTTTTGCTACGTATGGGATATCCCGACCGGATGTTAGGCCACGGATGAAAGAAGCGATATGATTGGCTATTATTTTCAGTACGAAAACGAGAGTTTCTTTTCATTTAAGCCCACGGGATAAAAAACGCCAGAGAAGTGTACCGTGGGTTTCCGACGATGTTAAATGTGTAGAAAAGTAAAATTTTGTTATATTTTGTATAATTAAAATACTACAAAGACTAACAAAAAATATGTGGGCACATATGGATTTTATGACCGAAGATAATTGTTGAAAATTTTGTTAAATGTATAACAATACAAAGACTAACAAAACACATGTGGGCACATACCAATTTTAAGATATGAGGTTATTTTTGAAGTCAATGCAAGGTTTTATCAACCTGAGCAAAACAATATTGACTGGGTTTGATTACATGTGTATTAACCTATAGGAAATGCTACAACAGTTTCACATTTTCCATACTTTTCCAGACATGTATGGTTGACTCTTTACTAATTTCACATAACTGGAGAAATTATGAATATTGAACAAAAAAAATGAACAAAAAAAAACCAAAAAACGAGAGTGGCTTAAAAAAAGTTATGAAATCACTATCATTTGATTATCAATATTATAGAACCAATGCTCGGAATTCCATGGGCTCTCTCACTTGTGTTCCATACCCCTTTAGAATATCATGACAAAAGTAAAGGTACATGATTAATTATTCAATTGATGTCAGGTTTAACACGGATCAATTAAATAAATTCTCATTGCCATTATAACAAATAACAAGTCTGGCGGTAACCTTGGCAACAGCAGACAACAAAGCCAGTCGATTATGACATTTGCTTTACAATTACTGTGATGTACCTCAAATGTTTAAATATGTTTACCTTGACTACCATCAGAGTAAAGGTATTTATTATCTTGCTTTTGTTTTTATCATGACACCTTCTCTAGATACAGACAATGTTACTGAGGAGGTTCACTGATGTACAAAACTTTTCTAAATATCACATTTGATGATGTTATGATAAAACTGTGTTTCAGAAAAAAAAAAAAAAAAAAAATTTCCAGTAATATGTTGTTTTCTGTGTTTCATGTATGTCTCCTTTATTGGATCCAATGTTAATTCAAAATTACTTTTCTTAAATTTTGCTTGATATCCAGATTGGTGAATTTTAACATCCAGTAAAGGAATTGTACATTGTACCTGCTTGCAATATTCATATTGTCACCTGTGGCTTAGATATCAGATATCAAACTTTAAGCCATTGTTATTCAATTTATTAGGACATAATGTTCAATTTGCCCAAAAAAAATTGATAATCAAGGTGAAAAGATTTTGACATGTTTGTCAAGAAAAACCATAAAAAGTAAAATCCACATATAATTCAATGGGAAAATGAAATGCACACAATACAATCATGGCATATTTAACTGCATTCTTATGTTGAAATAGTCAATCATATATCAACAATAAATTCTGGCTCATACAAAAGTTATAAAAGTTTCTCTGGCAAGAAATTATCATATATGAACCGGTACAATGAAACTTTATAACAAAGATATATTTAACAAACTTTTTTCATTAACAAACATTTTTTTTAGTTTCAATGATTCCTATCAACATTTTAAAATCAATATAAATGTAAATCCAAGTTTTATCATAAAAACCAAGAATTATTAATTTGCATGTATGCGATTTATGCTATAAGTGCATTCATAGATTCATATTTTTTTCTTAAGATCATGAACTGACTTTTTAATGTGATGTCCTGATTTAAACAAAAATCCATTTATATTTAAATTACTTTGAAACATCACTTAAAATCAATCATTGATTTCATGATTTTGTGTTTTTCAACATTTGAATTCAAATGGTTGTATTCCTGAGGTATATATCCAGCACGGATATATTTTATAATAATTAAAAGATAGTTTTTAAGGAAAAAAGTTGTTGATTTTTATAACTAGTAGCACCTCTTCCTTACGGTTAAATATGTATGGCATCTCATGACGAGGTGTCCACTGTATGTGTTATTTGTGTCACATATTGTTTCACTTGTGATTTATAATAATAATTCGAGGTTTTCATATACCGCTTTATCTGGACCGTAAAAGCTGCTTCAAACCGGTTCATAAACTATATTATTATTCGTGGTTATAGGGCCTTAGCAACCAGCCAATATCGTTCTCAACTCCCTGGGGAAAACCGGTGCTGCCATTTTGGCGCTCACAGCTAGCATTCTACAATTTCTCGCTCTACCCAACTACTTGTTCATTTACAGCTGAGTAGACTGGAACAAGCAGAGTAAAGTATCTTGCTCAAGGATACAACACATGTGCCGTGAACGGGACTCGAACTCACAACCCTTCGATCACGAGCCCAGCGTCCTACCACTAGACCACCGTGCCTCATATTAGACATCAATAACATCAATAGCATATGGCTACAAACTCTGTGTTTACAAAATTATAAAGTTAATGTACCAATCCATAAAATTAATCAACATTATAAAATTTTTAACTAGCATTTCAGTATTTTTCAAATGCTGCAAAAAATAACTAACCATGACTGTGAATGAATGAATGATTTCATTATTTAAAAAAATATCAAATAGCCTCTCTATAGTCAAATGTTTTTGCAAATTCCATAAAATATCAATGACTAATAGACAGTTCCCAAAATATTTTTTATTAATTTTATATCAAAATGTGTAAAAATACACTGGGTCCACTTTTCTTTTTTGACCGACCATTAAGATGCACTGCTTTTTGTACCAACATGTATAAATAAATGTCTGTATACACACGGTATACTGTACAACTGTTTATTGTTGCAACTTCATTCTCGAGATTTTTGTAGGAAGGTGATCAGGTAATTATAATAAATTAGTTAAGACAATGTACAAAATTTAATCATGATAGTAACATGATCTCAACACTATGTATTGTCCTACACACAAATGTTATTATGAAATAACAATTCACAAAATTAGTGCTTTAAACAATACCAAAAATAATCATGATAAATAATATCTAAAAAAAAATTTGTATACATGTTTCCTAATGAATATTCTGTTGTCGAAATGAAAAATATCTAACTACAAAATATAAAGTTTGGTTACAATATACATATATCTGATTTTAAAAGGCACCAATAAAATCGCTAGATCACAGACTGCGGTAACTTATATTGCAGTTTGAAATTTCTATAAACACACTTGCGTCAGTAGTAGTGGTAACTATACCCTTCTACAGGTATATTGCATAATAATATTTCTCTCCTACCTTAGATTGCTTCAGAACATGATTAAAATAATATAACATAAAGTAACTTCACAATCTCATACTTAATAAATGTCTAGGAGAAAAAGTCTATGACGTATGTCATAAGTAATTTCTAGGGAAAAAGTCTATGTCATGTCTAGGAGAAAAAGTCTATGACATATGTCGTAAGTAATTTCTAGGAAAAAAGTCTATGTCATGTCTAGGAGAAAAAGTCTATAACGTATGTCATAAGTAATTTCTAGGGAAAAAGTCCATCTCATGTCTAGGAGAAAAAGTCTATAACGTATGTCATAAGTAATTTCTAGGGAAAAAGTCTTATGTCATGTCTAGGAGAAATAGTCTATGACGTAAAACATAAGTAATTTCTAGGTAAAAAGTCTATGTCATGTCTAGGAGAAATAGTCTATGACCTAAAACAAGTTATTTCTAGGAAAAAAGTCTATGTCCTATATGACGCCTATGTATTTGTTAAATACACTTGTTCAGGTCGTATAACATATCACTGTTTATTCATTCTGCATACAGTATCATGCTACATCTGATTTTATGAGTTCTCGTTACCTTATATTTTCTATAGTAAAGAACTACTGAAGTTAAACAGTCCACAAGCTTGTTTTCCTGACAAATATCTCCAGGAGTGCTTTTCTATACGAAAATTTAAGAAACTGATGGATAGTTTAAGGTGCCCAATATCCGTTACTTTCGGCAAAAATTTCAGTGAAAAATCATTTAGCTTAATAACTTATTGTTATTATCAATTTAGTTAGATTAAGTTATATCAGCCATATTCAAGACAAATTCTTACGTGAGTGTCGTTACAGTATTTGTAAACATGCATCCATTTCGAACTGTCGTATAGCTTTGACTTGTTGTTTTACTTTTAATGGCCCATACCTAAAGTATTTTGAATTTTTCAGAGTTTTCTGTCAAGAGCCTCCTGGTAGTTACCGCTCAGGTTTACTTCCTTTTAGCCTTATTTTTGCATTGTTATCAACTGGATTTGTTTTTCAGAATTTTCAGAATCACGAAAAAATCAACGAAGTAGCGTATGTTGGGCCTTTAAATAAATAGTGAAATGGTTACTGGTCCTTGTGCTTCAGTCAGAAGCTTGGTACATGAAGTTGTTCGGGGGCGGTTTAGTCGTTGAGGTGTTCACCACCTGTCGAGAATTTTTCCATGGTGATTTGTCTCCAGTAAGATAAGAGAAAAAGGTATCAATAAACTGCAAAATAAAATGAAAAAGGAAAATCAAGATCAGGCAGATAATTTCAAAACAAATTATTTGTTTTCATACACACTTTCATGTATTACAAAGTACTAGATAGTGGGTTAGCTATATAGAGCTGTGTATCGCTAGGGGGTTGGCGATACAAGGGTCATGATACAATTAATACTTAATTATCAAGATACATATCAATTATGGACCTTTGGTGAGGTGAATATGGTGTATATACAAACCTAGTAGAATCAATATTTTAGATTCTACCAGGTTGGTATAACACCATATTGACCGAATCAAAGGTCCTTAATTTTTATATTAGATATGAAACTATATTAATATATATTAGCAAAAATTATAACAACAAGGCTGACAACGACTGTAATAAATATGAAATATGTGGTGACTCTATACCTTTTGTTTAGGTAAGCAGTTTCCAAGGGACTCTAAAAGCAGGTATTCTTTTTTCACACTTGCTGCAAAGTCATCATATGACACCCTCTGGTCCTTGTCAAAATCCTGAAAAATAAAAGAAAGATATCATAAGTGCTACATTTTTTTATCTAGGTCAAATCATACGTCAGTATACTCAGGTTGTAAGGAAGAAAATGCCTGTACACATATTTCAAAACAAAACTCAACTTTTAAAGGCCCAATGTACCGTACGCATCTTCAGGGAATTTTTCGTGATTCTGTAAAATTCTTTAAAAAATCCAATCGATAATCATGCAAAAAAATTAAGTTAAAACAAAGTACATCTGAGTGGTAGCTACCAGTAAACTCCTGATAGAAAAATCAAAAGAATTCAAAATAATTTAGGTGTAGACCACTAAAACAACAAGCCGAAGTTAAGACGACAGTTCAAAATGGATGTGTACAAATACTGAGTTTCAAACTGTTGCTGTACTGATAGCCACGTAAGAATTCATCCTAAATTTGCTGAAAATTATGTTTATTGGGTCTTTAAAGGTAAAAAAAGTCATAGGTCACAATGACCAGATCATTTCACTCTGCACTATGCCATTCCTAAATAATCTTGTACTCTAAATTTGGCCTGGAGATCATGAAATAATCTTAGACTAAAGTTTGTGCTGAGCCAATCAGGTATGACATTACTTTTCGTAACTTTAATTGTGATTGGCTAAGTCAAATCTTAGAAAAAAATCAGATTTAAGATTGTGTCATGATCCTGGACCCTGGTAACTCTAGAGAAAGTAAAATAACACAGAAGATATACTCAGTCAAACTTTTCTCAAAAGTAAAGGTCAAAGTTATTCCAAGATGTCCTTGGATATCCACGATGCTGGTTACTACAAGTGAAAAGTCTCAGGCAAACTTCTAGGATGACAGATGACATGACAAAGTGCAAATTAACCTGACTAAGAACTAACAATATATCCTTTTTGCGAATGGTTGTTGAATTAACAAGCAGGGATTGGATGTAGTTGTTAGCTGGTTACTGTTTAACTACAGTTACCTCCCCCTGTACAGAATACTGATAACTAGCTATATATAGTACAGTGGACTCCACTTAATATCACTCATGTTAATATCACATTCCTCTTTATATCATGTTTTTCTCAAGCACCATTTTTCTCTATATGTAATCTATGTAATTTTATTCAGTTAATATCATGTATTTTGAGGTCAATTCCTCTTAATATCATGTTTTTTTAACCAGTCACACAAAATATCCAGAAAATGATGTCATTTCCATTGATTTCAGATACAACTTGTACAAAATGATGCATAGAAAATAAGAAATAACTCAAAAATGTTTTTTATTATCTATTTATACATATTTAAACATCTTCATATGTACATTGAATAGCTTACTTGTAGTTATTTAGATTGGAAATGCACTAGATTTATTGGAAAACATGTTTCTCTTAATGTCATATTCCTGTTAATATCATGTTTTTTTTTTGACAAATGCAACATGATATAAAGAGGAGTGCACTGTATATCTAGGAAACCTCAGATTAATTGACAAAAGGCAGACGGACAGGTGTCATGGCTACATACCAGTGTCTTTATCAGGAGTTCCACCAACTCTTTAGGACCTTCTTCTGGGTCCTCCTCCGCGGGGGTCTGCAACAGCAAACACAAACCAATAATGATTTCGTTGCGTGAACATATCAGTATTTTTTCACAATATTTGACGCCATTTTGACTCAATGCAAGGCTTAGATAGATTTATGTTCAGGCATATCCCCATACATGCACAAGATATATGTTACATGTATCTAAATACCTACAAACATAAGCAATGTAAATCTTCATTGGCCATATCACTATACTGTATATCTCTGAAAATAATTTAAGTCAAAGGGGAGGGGGCTTATTGCAGGATAGGATAGGATAGATATATAAGATGTATAATACATTTATGTCTTATTGTATAATACATTATGAGTTAGTTTTACCCGACACAAACCATGGTACAATACACATGTACATATGTACCAGTACATGAAAATGTCTTCACATCTCTATCAGATGTTCCCCTTGCATGTATATGTATACTGGTATGAGTTTGTCTGATGCCTCATTGCATTTACATGATAGATTATATACAGTTTATTATCATTATATCTGTACAAATGTATCATAGTTCATAATAATGAATAAACCTTTCGAAAGTCTACAAAACAATCACTTGGTTTTCTGTAACTAAACATTTGCATCAAAACTAAGTAACAACATCTTATAAAACTGAATGAACTGGTTCAGTGGTTGTTTAAATTCATCTCTCTATACCTAACTGGTTGCTTAAATTTCAATAAATTTATTCTTAAACAGACTGGAATGTAGGCAGTTAATGTAAGATTAAGATTTTTTCCTTCAGTAATGCAATTTCAGTAAAATCCCACTTATTCTTAACCCAGGGTACTCGAATACCTTAGATCATCTCATTCAACAAACAGTTTGTTTGGTCCTGACCAAGTTTGTACATATTCAACCAACCTTTGATTACCCAAATACCATGTTTTCCTCTAACTATTGTTCAGGTCCCTAGGAGTTTGGGTAAGTGGGGTTTTACTGTAAGTGCATTTTTCTTAAGGTCTTACCCTGACAAGACTGTTCTTCAAGAAATAAAACATGGCTTCCCTCGTAATGTATTGTTCGTCCCTTAAGTTATAGACACGGAACACAACTGTTGATGAAAAAACATGTATAAAGTACAATACATAAATAATCACCAATAATAGAAAACAATAGTATAGTGCGCAGGTACTTTTTGGAGTCCAAAAATAAGAAAAAAATATCTTGGGGAAAAAAAAAAAAAAAAAAATCTTTTTTTTGTGAAAAAAAACGTAAAGTCGGAATGATAGCACCAACCAGGTAAGTCGCCATTAAAGGGTATATAAACAAACACCTTTGAATAGGAAACTTTGAAAACATAACACAATGCCTCGTTAATTAGACTTGACATTGATTGACACCTCGCACGAGTTACGGTGAAGATCTGTTAACACCAGCGAAGGCACAGGCACAATACAGATAATTGAAATAAACCATGTTTTCACGGCAATATCATTCATAAATTATTCAATTAAATCTTACATAAGACTTAATTTTCTAGGTTTTCTATAAAATAAACAACTGTGGAGTCTGCGTCTAGACATCGATAGAGTCGGCAGTGTACTGGGTTGACGGGTTCACTCAATCAGGTCCGACGAGGACCACATACAGCCAAATTTGTTTGATATAAAAAACACAAACCCGTTGTGATTTCAGCATTTTTTCTTTGAAAAGAAAACATGGATATTTATTGGACTGTTTTGAGTCCCTAAATATTTATTTTCCAAACTCTGACTGTTATTGTTACCAGTTCAACTCGCTTGTTTGCGACTCTGTTTGTTACTGTCGGGTATTAATATTACGCGACCTTCACTCTTTGCAATACACAAACCGGCGAACTTCCAAGTCGTTCTTGACATATTTCTACCGTCAGGATTGAATTGTACAGTATGATTTTACACAAGAACAGCATTTTTAACATCAGAGTGCTAACAACGATCTAATTCTTCGGTATATTTCACTATATGCCTTGTGATAATGTAGCGGCGATCCAATCTCGACCTGAAAGTTCAGGCTACTTTCCTCAAGATTATTTATCAGATCCTATCGTATTTATGGCTTTTATAATTGCAACTTTTCGTGGTTGTAAAAAGATAATGCAAATCAGGAATTATTTAACAAAATATCAACTGTTAACTACCGCGAGGATATTTCAGGTTATTCTGAAAATCTCCGAAAAATTAACGATACATGATCGCGACCAAGTCAAGGTTTTTGCTTGTTCTTGCATATAGTGCGCACCCCCTTCTTGACACTTTTGATTTTCCCTAGAAAAGTGTGCACTATACGCGAGAAATTACGGTAATTCAGCTGTGTTGAGGCAACTGTTTAGATTAGGCTTGTATCATCATCATAGTAAAATTGTACTTAAATAAGATTAAAAACATCGCAAATCATTGTACAACCTTACAGCAAATTAAAATTCGCAATATTTCTATGCAGACAATTAAGAAAGCTATATAGAAATACAGGAAATCATATACTATATTAAATAGCAATAAGTTTTATCATTTATGTATATCAACACAAAGGTTTTACTCTATCTCCCTTCAAGGGAGGGAATTCCTTACATTTCATTTTCTTCTCATCCACATCTTTCGACAAGAAAACAGAAAATCCGACAACCCACTCCTCTTCACAAATGGTGCTGTCATTGTTTGTGTCAAAAGCTCTAAACACTGTAAAAAAACAAAATGAAAATTTGAAGAAAAAAACCCTTTTCAACAAGGGAAATTTTACACCATTTAATTACATGCATGTACAATTTCACATATTAGGAGTACTGATGATCTTGAGCAGAATTTGAAAATGGAGAATTTTGTTCATTTGTTTATGGTCAATGTTACGGCAACTAATTACTTTCATGTTTTCAAATGAAACAACTATTTCGTGGCAAGCTAATTTCTCTAGAAATATGGTATAAATCCCATACAGTACAGCATTCCTATAGTTCTACCTGTGATTTATACTATTTCGCTGCGATAATTTTTTGTGAATTTTAATCAACTGCGAAATAATTGCTAAAATTAATTGCATGCGGAAATAAGTTGGTTTACAGTTCATGCAGATAAGCCTTTTTCAGGTTGGCAATCAATTTGTAATTGGCATGAGGTAGATGATGAAGACAGAAAAAAGGCAATGCAGTAAATGACATATAGATGCATGTACTTGTACTTCCAGTAATGATTTCTTACCTCTATCCATCAAGAAGCTGTCTGTTAGACCGAACTCATTCTGCAGCATTTCTTTGAACGTGGATTTATCAACTCGAACCTTTTCAACATTCTTAACTTTTGTGGCATACTCCCTGAACAGCTTCAGCAAACACTCCACAGCATCCTTCTTAACTGAAACATAAAACATGACAAATGTATCGGGGCATCTGCCAATATTGTAGACATGCAATTATATTGATGCTTACTGTAATTATTTATTTGTTTGAGTGGTTGTAGGCCTTTCCCAAAAGTGTTGTTTTTCCCCTTGAAAGGCTACAATGGTGGATTCAAGATAGACTTATAACCGGAAGTGTTTTTGCTATGATTTGGCACCATATGACAATCGGATAATGTAATTCCCATTATGACGTCATAATTACATGTTGCAAAATTTAGTTTCAAAAACACTTCCCAGTGTTGCCATGATATGGCAAACAAGGGAGATAACAACACTTTTGAAATAGGCCTATAATTATTGTCCACTTTACTATCAAGTAGTTTGGTTATAACTTTATACCACGGATAAAAATGATGTGCACACTGCCTGACTGGGTACATGAATTCATATAATTCCTTGGGTGGTCATGCAGGCCTATAGTGGCACAGTGCATGGGTATATTAAGGCACTTACCGAGGTAGCAAATTTAAGGATTTAATTTTATTAATGGAAGTGAAAAAGCTAGTATAAAGAAGAAATCACGGGCCTGAAAACATGAGTTAATTTTCTTCTGGTACTCGAGCTGGTTTCACTGTACATTTATAAACCCCCTGCATGATAACATTTGGGCCATGACCTTCTTAAAAGAGTGATGGATATTGTTGAAAAGCAAGTGAAGTTTATATCATATAATCAATTCCATTTTATTTTATAGTGAACATGGTTTCATTGTGTTTTACATCATTTTCATAATGGTAATAGTTAGGGCATACATGTGTACTAGGATGAGGAGTCTTTGAGCTATACGAGTTCAAGATAATGAGGTTCAATCTACTGTGTAAATCATTTATCGCTAAATTTTAATGTATTCATTTCAACATTCTACCATCCAAGGTGTGTCTGTCCTCGATTACCGTGTGCAAACCTGTCAACCCTCCCTCATTTTGACCAAAATTTACCAGTCTCCATCGACATCTCCCTAATTTAATAATTAAGTCCAAACTCACACAAACTCAAAATCTATGTCATGTGGTCAAATGAGATCCTAATTACTGCAGGGTGTGTATAATGACCATAACAGGTGTGTCCGGATGAAATAATTACTTTGTGAAGTTATTTTGATACATAATAAGGGAAAGACAAATTGAGCAATGTAGTTTCAGTCACATTTCACGCACTTTCTCCCTCATTGGAAATATGGAAAGAGAGAGATCTCCCTCATTGGAGGTTTCAGAGGTTGACACCTGTATGTGTGCAGCCCTCATGAAGACAATTTTAACACTTCTGTAGCATTTTCACATAGATTTTTTCCTGCAACCATAGCAGCAAAGCTTTGCTTAATTGCCAAGTAAGAAGTCAGATCTCAATAACTGAAACACCACTGAATGTGTGCAAGGTGAAGCATTACACAGTCTTACTTAAGGAGACATCATCGCACCAACCATCTTGTTTGGGATTGGCCATTTTGACTCTTAGACTTATAAAACATATATATATATCCCCCTGTGCTCAGTGTACTCGATGCTTCTTCTTGAAACAATTCAGGAATGCCTTGTGTGCAAGTTTTGTTACAGGAGAAATTTGAATGAATGTAACGGCCAGACCGCAGTTAAAACCAAGGACACTCAGAAATCTAGTTAGTCTTGATCCACCTGATGCTCTTTCTATGTACATCAATACATTAATATGTTACTTTGCAACAATAGAAATTCATATTCACCATCAAATTGATCACCTCAGATAGCCGGCGATCAACCTTTATATACAATGTAGTCCATTGACCAGTTCTGCTGCACCAATATGAACATCACAGTATATATAACTACTCAAGAATTATATGTACATAATTACTTCATGCAGTGGCCTGCAACATCATCATTACACAGAGATGCATCTTATGCTAGAATTATAATTGTTACTATGTACACATGTCCCTGTGCTTTTTATTGAAGGATACCAACATCAATCTGTGATACTTAGCAAGAGGATACCCGAATCTGGGTTGTAAATCTTGATGTCTTTGGGGTCAAAGACTTATTTAAAGGAGGGAGATATGTAGCGAATCTAGACCAAGTCAATTGTCGGCAACAAGATAGCTCAATTGGTTGAGCGACCGTCTAGAGTTTGGGAGGTCCCGTGTTCGACCACGGTCTGGCCGTGCATTTTTCCTCTCCTGTTTCAGAAGCTTTACTGTCCAAAACAAACTTACTCTTTAACTGTACATTATGCAAGTAACTGACAAGAATTGTTCGTTGGTGATCACTGGAAATGGGCTGATGGAATGATGAGTGCACAGCTCTGACAACACTACTCCGAAGGGTTCTGACTCTCTGACCCGCTAAATATTTTGACGACAGGCGGGTGCGAGAGACAGAATTCCTCATTAGTTAAAAAGTGGAAATTTTACCGACCCGTGCACGGGTCACTGTTTAAGCTGTTTTTTATAATATGAAACATTTTCGATCACATGTAAAATAGGTAGCAATGGAAAGAACAGATATTTTTCTACTAACCTACACATTTAATAAAGTCACAGGAGGTCGTAAACTAACTGTCACCACCCATTTCTAAAAAATAACCAGTTTGCTCACATCTGCTTGAAAATGGCCGCGCGTCGTGAGATCCCGCTAGAATTAAGTTCTAATTACCTACTTATTTTGATCACGTGATGTTACTGCGGCGGCCATTTTCAAACAGATGTGAGGAAACTGGTTATTTTTTAGAAATGGGTGGCGACAGTTAGTTTATGACCTCCTAGGTGTGACTTGATTAAATGTGTATTTACAGGTTAGTAGAAAAATATCTATTCTTTCCATTGATATTTGATACTTAATTTACATGTGATCGAAAATGTTTCATGTTATAAAACAGTCAGCTTAAACGGGCGACCCGTGTACGGGTCGGTAAAATTTCCTCTTTTTACTAAGCAGGAATTCTGACCCTCGCACCCGCCTGCCGTCAAAATATTTAGCGGGTCAGAGAGTCAGAACCCTTCGGACTAAGACAACACTTGTCACCACTTCACACCAAGTCGACTAAGTAATTTGTATATATTCCGTACAATTAAGTCATTCCTGGGCAAAACCGAAGAGGGGTTAAGGATTGATTGAAACAAATTAATGCTAATATGTGCGTATTGTGCGATGTACGTGTGTGTGTGTGGGGTGGGGTGGGGGGGGGGGGGGGTGGTGGTGCCACACAGCGACATGTACATCGACATGTATATATAGACTTATATGATAAAACTACCGATAAACACACACATATATATATGTATTTATCAGTAACTTTATATTAAGTCTATACTACATGTCCCTGAGGAGGGGTGGTGGGGGGGGGGGGGCTAATGAGTCCAGCCTCCAGGGAGAGTGTCCAGAGAGTCGCATCTCATCTTCTCAAATTTGAACAAATATTTATCATATCACTGAACTAAACAATGAGGTGTTGTTCTAGAATAACTGGTTTAACAGGATGTATATAAGTAAACTTACATTTGGTTTTCCTCACCAATTCCTCAACAAATTGAGCCTTTGGTTTTGATCTCGACATCTTTGCTGCTGAAAAAATGAGCTTCCTCAACGACGGAATAACAGGTATGCTAAATATAGAATCGTTTAAAAAGCGAACCGCAAATATAAAAAAGAATGCTCGATTTGTTTATCGAAAATTAAGCAGCAACAACAAAGTAGATCTTCATTTTTTAAATATTATAATTGTAATTTGATATGAAAAGATGTTTCAAAGATATTCAAAATCGCTTCGTTTGTTGTATATTATAAAATCTGTAATATTCACAAATCGCCGGATTTCACGGTTTCTACGCGATTTGCGCATGCGCCATGACGACAGACAGGTCGTTTACGGAAAGTGCCGACGGTTCCCGATTGCGGACACGCCAGGAGTCGGCAAACCCAGGCGAAACATTTTTGGTTAGGTCATATCTCAAATACTAGTTCTATTTCACGGTCTGGTTTAATTTGTTAGCATGCATGTTATTGTCAGTAAAGACTTCAAAATGCGTCTATATATGGTGTTGATTCCTTCAATTTTTATTGCAATGAAAATACACGAACATGAAAAATGTGCATTGTAACACCGTAACAAAAGGGAGGCGTCTATTTTTGATAATGTTCAAAAATGAGTATAAGTTGTATTTCTTTCATTTTCACAATTAAATGGAATCAATGCAATGTTCCACTGTCAAAAATACAAGAAAGAAATATATTGTTGAATTGAATATATATATAAAAAACGTGAAATTGCAAAAATATTGCATTTTTAGGATTTTACAATTGAGTGTAGACTAAATGTTACACCTAAGTGCACTCCGAGTGCACTCCGTTTGGACTTGGAGTGCACTCCATTTGGACTCCAGGTAAACTTGGACAACAGCTAACACTGGCAGTTCTTAAAAAAAACAATCGTAATCAATTGATGTTTCATAAGTAAGTATATAAAATAAGCCCGGTCCCTGTGTCCCACACTGGAAATGTCAATCAATACGGGACATATCCAATCGTTGGAAATGTAAGCAAACTCATATATATAAATACATGTATATGATAACATCCACAAAGAAAAAAATCAGGTGAAAGATAAGGACTAAAAAAAGAAAGAGAAAAAAAACCGAAAAAATAAAAACCATAAAAAATCCAATATACACAAAAAGTGAATAGGAATACAAATTAAAAAAAATAAAGAACATTGAAAAAAAAAATGAGAATGTAGGAAAATTGAACCACACCGACATTCGAACTCTTTACTCCATCATCTAGAGGTCTGTAACCTACTCTATTTTTAAGAGAAAAAAAACTGGTAAGTAGTGAACTATTATATAAAGATACATGTTGGGACACATTAGCAGAACGTAGGGAAAAACATAAGATAATTAAGCTTCATAACATGGTTCATAATCACACTCCTCCTTCCCTTTCTAACTTACTTCCAAGAAGAAATTCTGAAATACATAGCCAAAGAACTAGACAATCAAACCAATTATCCATCATCAAAACTAATACCAGTTCCTACAAAAACTCATTCCTTCCAACCACTATTCATCTATGGAACAACTTACCCTCCACCATTAGAGAAAATGCATCCATGTCAGTCCTAAAAAAATATCTTGATAGAGACAGAAATAAATTGCCAAGTTATCTATCCTGTGGAAACCGTAAAGCCCAAATTTATCACACCAGACTCCGATTACAATGTAGTAGCTTAAAAGCACATCTTTTTGAAAAAAATCTTAATGATGATCCTTTTTGTTCATGTGGATACATCGAAGACAACTTCCATTTCTTATTTGCATGTGAAAAGTATACAGATATAAGAGAACAATATACATATACATAAAACTATGACTTAGATACGGCTTGTTTACTCTGGGGAAGTCCAGACCTTACAGCTCAAAACAACGAGGAAATTATATTGGCAGTACAAGAATTTATAATGAAGAGTGAGCGTTTTGTGTAATCAAGTCATATTGTATGTGTGTGTGTGTGTGTGTGTGTGTGTGCGTTTGTGTGTGCGTTTGTGTGTGTGTGTATGTATGTATGTATGTATGTATGTATATGTATGTATGTATGTATCGCATTTCTCGAACATGTGTATTGTTATGTCTTACAATATATATACTATGTATATATAATTATGCCAAGTCAAATCTTAAAAAGTACTTCCGTGATTACATAGTATCTACTCGGATCATAATGTATGTATGTACCTTTACGTCTCACAATATATATACATGTCCTTGTCGTTTTTTATTTTTACATATATCTATATAGATATGCTTAGTCAAAGCTTACAAAGTCCTTAAGTGATTACATAGTATTTACTTAGATCAGTCGTTTTCTCATATGTAAAATACATGGTACCTATAACGTAACTTTATTACATTAGTCTTTTATTGTGTGTTGTATATTTAATTATATGTAATTATGAAAACATGAACAGTACTCGGACGGTAACATTATTGTTTAACGTCAGCATTCCCATGTTCTCTCTACTTTATATCCATGTCTATCATTAATAAGGAGATGGTTTTACAAAAGCTCTAAGCTTGTTACCAAATCCTCTTGTATACTTTTGATTTATTGTACTGTATTACTTATTCTCAAATAAATATTGTTTAAACTAAGAAAAAAATAATTTTTAATATCCCATACAGGGCCTCAGGGGTTGGGGCCCCTGAAGTTCCGCACAATGCAACAATACATATCACAAGTATATCACAGATCAGTATATCAGTTTATCATTCTTGTCACAAAAGGTAAAAAATTATATTCATACATGTATTACTATATATCACAGATGAAGAATTACATTTTCACCAGCCTCATCTATCGAAATATATTGATTAGCAAAGTATTTCCAGAAAAGACCTACCCTATTAGTCCACACGACTTATCTGCAATGCCGACATATGTGTACATCATTTTGATAGTGTAACAAATATACACCTACAACGCACGTATTCCCCCTAAATGAATACAGACTCGACCGTTATGAATATGCTAAACAAAGTTCAACACGACAGGTCATTCTGGTCGGACTTTACTACCCAATATAAGTGTCAATTATCTGTAGTGGCCATGCATGGCTGACTCTGGTCTGTCACACTTGAGATTTGTTCCAGGCAGGTGACCTGATAGCCAAGTACTGATATAGCCACTGCATGTATACCGGGTTTGCAGTCCGTGTAACGATGAAAAATCTAAAGTATGATTTTGACGACCGAATTACACTGTATAGATCTCAAAGTTTTGTCGGTGCTTTGACATTGATGCATTCAGAATAAAATCAGCTTCACTTATATATATCACGGACTTAGATTCTAAGTCCGTGTATATATATATGAAATGTAACTTTAATTAATTATCTCCAAGTACCATCACAGAGCTCTAATCTAATTCCGTGGTACCATATAAATATGTACCTATAACTTTCTCATGATTTAGTAATTTTATGCTCCCGTGTTCCATCTTTCTGTCATAATTTCGTTTCTGCTAATTAATTCCTCCATTGATAGAGATATTAAACCATAACTTTGGTAATATATGTAGTTTTTATGAGGATATAAGACGCAAATCAGGTTCTGGTTATTAGCAGAGACGTATATACGACTCTGTTATTAGTAAACTTAAACTAAAATAACATGACTGACATTGGAGAGCCTTGTCTCAGACCAGTGTATTTTTTATTTGTTTGTATGGCATTTGAGCACCAACAGTTTTTTTATTGAAGATAGTGTCACACATTACATCACATGTTACAAATACAAGTATGAGTAAAAATTTACAATCATGTTATAAAGACCATAAAGTTATAGACTTTTAAATTGATGAAAAGCCTTGCCATATTGGGATGAAACTAATATGTGTTCCATATAAGTCAAATAGTACCTGATATTCCAGAGTATTGATATATTGCATAATGTAATGTATGTTGACCAGTTTTAGATCAAACAGAATTAAACCATGTACCGTTTGTGGTATATGTTAGAATATTACTTTTGTCTTGGCTATTATATTATCTATTATATGTATGTGTTTGTATTTAGGTTTCAAGTTCGTAGAAGATACAAGGTCTGGTGTCTTCCCATATTATATAATTTATTCCCTAAAGGGTTCTGAGTCTATAATAATCGGAGTTCCGCTTAATTATGATAAATTATGGGTTTGCTGATGGCTGCATTACTGCAGATACCAGCAACACCATAGTCAGAGGTTTTGGAAAACGTCCCACTCAGCCAATATATCCTTTTAGTAAATAGGGCAAGGTACAGGGTGAGAACAATGGGTACTAATTACAGATAAGGCTATAGTATAGCCTGTTTTTGAAAATTAACTTTAATTCTCAGGTAACAACTCACATGTGGAATGCTTCATCATATCACGGACTTAGATAATCTAAGTCCGTGATCATATTTAATTTATTCCCTTTACAATGTTTATTAAAACATTTTTCATTCTGTAAAGTAATCAAAGTACTGAAAGTACTGAAACGCTAAAACTTCAAACAATAGTTTGTATATTTCGACAGCTATTGAAGTGTTTTTGTTGTAGGGTTACTAAGTTTCGATAGCACAAAGTTTCAGAATAAGGATTAAGTAAGTATTTAGAGTAAACCCAATAACACACAAGTTGTTTAGATTGGCGAGTTGTATTTCAAGCTACATGTACAATTTAGTTTTACAAATGAAACCATTTACAGGGAAGCGAATGTGTTTATTTCAATATTTGCACTGAAACGGTATTAGTGTATTAGACACAAAATTAAAAAAAAAAAAGCAAAAAATCATACCCGAGATCCAGATGGAAATGCAAGATGAAGATTAATTACGGGAGCATTGGCAGAGACATGTACTAGTTTGTTTCAATAATAAAAAAAAGATGTTATTGTAAGGTAATAAAAGTTTGCATTATGACGTAGACATATCATAGCAACCTAAAGGTATGATTAATGTATGGCAGGTTTTAAGTGTACATAGGATTTAGGTCGTCTTCTAGCTTCGAGCTTGAGGAAATTTCCCTAAATTTCATTTACAAGATGTTACAAAATCAAAAGGATTGGACAACAGTCTTAAAGCCTATATTAGTCCTATTACGATATCTTTACCAAGCCGGAGAAAAATAATGGTATGCAAATATGTCATATTCACTTACATCTCTAGGCTTAATATTATCAATTATCAAGTTCATGTACAAAGCAGCGAAAATTACATGTATGTTGGCCGTGACCTATGTATATAGGGCCGCACAGAATTACGGGAATATACACGATAAAGGTTTTTGCATGCCAGAGTAATAATATAAGTGTTATTTCTACTAAATGTCAATTGCTATGTACACTATACAGGTTTTGATAAAGTTTCATAAAAACAAAAATGTGAACCTTCAGTGCATAGTGATATGTGAAGCACAGAGAACGTAATTATAAAACCACGAGCTTTTTGCTCGCCATAAAAAAGTATAAGTGTTATTTTCAATAAATCAAGTGTTTTGCCAATTCATAATTATGTACATTATGCAGGTTCTGATAATGTCTCATAAACAACTGTATACTCATTATAATATTAAGTAAGAAAATCGATCAAGTTTGTTCATTCAGTATATATACATTGCGTTAGTGACTATCAGGGGAAGTAACTCGTAAATAACAATATCTTATCCAGAGGGCGGATTTACACTGTAATTACGAACTAATATTTTCGACTGACAAATTGGTCAAGTATTTTGGTTTACGCACATGTACAAGGTAATATATCACTGGAATCCAAATCAGGGTCGTTGGCTATTGCGCGATTATATAATCAAAGTTTAACATAGCAAACTACACCATGCCAGTACATTCCACGGTCCGTATACGAGAGGTATAGGCCTTTAACACGAATGCATGTATACACGCGAGAGGTCAACCAGAGGCATAGACGTAATATTTAAATGAGCCATGGGAGTGAAAAATGGATTTCTTTGTTACAAATCGCATATAGATTATTGAAGTCATCATAATTATTAACAATACCATGGGAACATCATTTCCTGTTAGGTTTAGGCTTTCAAATAGTTCAGATATCATGCAATTGGTAGCAATTCAAGATTTTCCGGAGCGGGAGGGGAAAAAATGACATGGGTCAAAGGTCACAGAATAGTGGCAGCAATAGACGCAAAAACTACTCGTAGTTTTAGCGCTAAAAAGTATTTTCTATTGAAGGCTAAGTTTAACTTGAAATAAATGAACAGGTAATTATTAGACTTGTAAATATTGAAAGAGACTATACTCAATTTTGTCCAGGTAAAAATACAGGTAATATGAACCCTGGGTCGGTCTAGATTGTCAGCAGCATGTACCTGCAATTATAAATAAAGGTCAGACATGTAAAAGGTGTTATGACGGCTCATTCCCGAACACCAACTCTGGTAACTTGAAAGAAAGGTGTTTATATAGGAAATCCTTTGAAGTTTAAGTTATAGTCTGTTTCAACTAAGAATGTCAACTCATTTGATTTGTAGACCTGATACTAAACTCAGTAAAGAAATTAATTAAATATTTTCATATAAGTAATAGAAAATGATCATTAAATATTATTTTGTTAGGTGCAATAAATGAAAAAATAGTAATTGAAATACATTATTTGCAAAATAAATCTCCTTAATCGAATATTGATATATTGATAATAAAAAAAGTTTCTATTCATACATGTTAGAGTAATACATATTTAATACAGCACCGAAAGATAATTATTAGACATCAGTAATCCAGAGACGTATAAAGCTGGCTTTATACATCTCTGGGTATTCTTAATTGAAAAACATTAAATGAAGACAGATAACACTAAAGTGATGTCACACAAATTAAACCTGTACAAGTTAAACTACTATATTCTGTGATATAAATAAGGCATTTGACCGGGTTCGGCATGTAAGTATTTTGTGCAAATTTTACGTAAATGGTATAAAAAGAAAAACTATTTGGGTGGTTTAAAGCTTGATTATCTGATAGAAAACAAACGGGAAATAATTGATGGATACCAATCAAATACTTAATCTATATCTGCAGGAGTTCAAGGATACGTTCTTTGGCCCTTTTTATTTCTATCCTTTATTGATATATAACAGCTGATGTAACTTCTTATATGAACTTGTTTGCAGTTGATGCTTCTCTATATGTTATTGCAGATAGTGATGATGACCCTAATATACCTGTTTATATACTAAATGATGATCTTTTATCAATCCCTGCTAATCAATGAAATGGCAAATTATTTTAATTAAACTAAAGCAATAGCATTGACTTTTACTCTGAGCCTTCTAAGCCTCATCTCCACACTATAATGCAGCATGACTGCCACAAACATATTGTTTATATATATGATCTGTTAGGCTATGTTAATTTAGATGTTTTATGAATGGTGTAGTTGGTATGTAGATGAAATAAATTCAACTATACTTATTATACTAGCTCATACATATATATACATTTTACATAAAGCACTAACAGATTCTAGATGTATAAGTAATGCATTCATATTTTAAATAACTAATTTGAAAAGAAGTTCTCAAAACGTAATTTATATAAATCACAATAAAGGTATGAGATTGATTGAGAAAGGGATCTTTAATTGAAAAAAACATGATACTGCTAATTTCCTACTCCATCTACATCGAAATAAAATATTGAATTGTCAATGTATTTATATATAAAGGATATTGGTTATTTTTGTTGGAAAAGACTTAAATAGGCTCAGCCTTATATACATATCAATAAATATCAAAATTTAAACATATCTGAAATAAGGTGTAATATAGGATAATTTTCCTAAATCTGCAGCTGTTTTACACAGTACCTGTTCATAATTTATTTGCATATATCATTAGTTATTGAGTATCTGATTAGTTACCAGATGTTGATTTACCTGTGTAATTTACCTGTACAACATTTCTGCTAAACATGTTTTAATAAGCAGAGTTGGTGTTCGGGGAAGTCCCCGTTATGACCTGTTCCCAACTAACAATCAGGAGCCCCGGGGTTATTATCTCCAGATCTTCACACCTTGTATCAGACCTGATACAGGTAAATTTTGACCAGGAGGGGTTAAGGCCTGAGGGGGTCATTATTTAATTAGATGACCAAGTGTAAGTCTTCAAATTTGATCTAACCTGATACAGACAAAACATTGAATAGGAAGGGGACGGGCATCACCCAATTATCAAAAGCCATTCATTATTTATTGTGTCTTGAAGTTGTTGTTGTTGTTTGAAAACTTTCAAAAATATATAACTTTCTTATCACATTACATTTTATTAGGGCTTTTAACCATGTTGTGAAAAGACCTATTGTTTTTGTTATGTTTCTTATTATTATCACGGACTTAGATTAGATTGCTATCTAAGTCCGTGTTATTATTCTTCTTCTGCATTAAATTTTGTGACCGGAATTGCTCCAAAACGGTAAGAGGTATGCCAATGTACTTTTAGCATGTTATTTGGCATGAACTGAAGGGGTGACAGAAACTTTTTTAAGTAGGTTAAAAATCCAAAATGGCCGCCATGACGTCATACTTAAAAAGTTTAAAACGGCCATAACTCGAAAAGTATTCATTATACAGAAGACATGTGATTATATTAAATGTAGATCAGGTCTGGGGCTAACTTGTTTCCGTCACATGTTATAAGGTCAAATAAAAAAGCCCGCTGGTGGGTCAATGGTCACCAATTTTTTCAACTTTTTTTTTTTTAATATTTTTCAATAATTCTTTTTGTAGATGATAGGCAAAATTATGTTTTCACTTTTTCTGTAACACATGCGGTTTCCGTTGTACGCCATTTTGAATTTTCCCATTATTTTTGAAAACTGTTTCTTCAGATCAATAGAGTATATGTCATTACGATGGTATTGATACCTTCAGTGTCTTGATAGCACTTCCGGTAAAGGTATTACGCCATTTTGAACATTTCCCCTATATAATCTATATAAACAACGTTTCACATTTAAAACTTCTTCTCAAATTCCACCAATGGGATTCAGCTCAAACTTTTCTAAAATGATCGTCGGATAGTCCCGACTAAAGTTTGATATATTAAAGTTGATTCAAAATCCAAGATGGCCGCTATGACGTCATACTTTAAAATGTTAAAATGGCTATATCTCAATAACCGTTTAATGTCCAGATGTTTCAAAGGTATATTATTGTAGATTACACGTGGAGAAAAGTTTCTTCTCCAACAAGTTATACAAAATATGTCTCGTAAAAAAGCGCAGCAGAGGTCAAAGTTAATCTATTTTTAGATTTTTTTTTATTTTTCATTATTTTTGAAAACTGTTTCTACAGATGAATAGAATATGTCATTCCGATGATATTGATACCTTCGGTGTCTTGATAGCACATCCGGTTAAGGTATTACGCCATTTTTTAAAATTTCCTTATAAATTCTATATTAAAAACCGTTTTACATTTTAAACTTCGTCTCAAGTTCTATCAGTGAGATTCGGCACAAACTCTCATAAAATGACTATCGTATTGAGTTCGTACTGACCAAAAATTGTTATTTTCGGGTCGGTCGGAAATCCAATATGGCCGCCATGACGTCATACCATTTTAAACATGTCATCATGTAAATAAATTGTATGTATATTGCCAAATGTCATCTTGTAAATATATGTATATTGTTATTTTTTTGTTGGGAAAGGGCTTCATATAAATTTGTAAACTTGTGCCCAATCCCATTGTATATATTTTATACAAATAAAATGTGTTTAAATCAATGTGACAAAGGTAGGCTCGTTCATCGGTACCAAACAATAAATTTACCGATATTTCCAGTTCGATTCTCAGAAAGGAAATTTCTTAACATGTTTATCTGTGATGAAACATTAATCAAATCCTGACTCAGAATAAATTAATATGCCGAAATGTGTGGTAAGATGAATGAAAGACTGAAATATGAAATTTTTGAAAAAAATGGGGGGGGGGGGGGGGGGGGGCGTGTTTAGTACTAATATTAATACCCGGCCTCCCATGGCTATAATTATCTGACAATCATTTCATAGTGACAT
This sequence comes from Mimachlamys varia, assembly GCA_947623455.1. Taxonomy (NCBI): domain Eukaryota; kingdom Metazoa; phylum Mollusca; class Bivalvia; order Pectinida; family Pectinidae; genus Mimachlamys; species Mimachlamys varia. The sequence goes on from OX392538.1 coordinate 24,404,091, forward strand.
AGGTCTGTGACTAGTCCCTGTGTCACTACTAGTTTCTTTGATTAATAATCTGCTGACAATTTTCCAAAAACGTTTTGGGGATCAATTCGGAGCAGAGACGTATAAAGCCGTATATGGCTTTATATACGTCTCTGATCGGAGTTACTATCTAAAATGCGATTTATGTTCGCATAAAAATATTCTTTAATACGTTTTTGACACATCGACTGTGAGTTCGTTTATATTTTATGTCGAATTTGAATAGCAACATAAGTCGAGCTCGAGGTACGACTTTTGAAGTGAAGTAAAAAAAAAGTTCTCGTTTTTAGGTGACGAAGTATTTGTGGGCTGCTCTTTTTTAAAAGCCCTCCTTATTTACCCACTGTTCTGACTCTCTGATCCGCTAAATATTGGAACTGTCTGTTCTATAGTTACATCATATCTGTGTATTTATAACTTACACCATCTCTGTATATATATAACATACATCATATCTGTGTATTTATAACACACACCATCTCTGTGTATTTATAACTTACACCATCTCTGTGTATTCAAAACTTACACCATCTCTGTGTATTTAAAACTTAAACCATTTCTGTATTTATAACTTACGCCATCTCTGTGTATTCATAACTTACATCATATCTGTGTATTTATAACATACACCATCTCTGTGTATCAATAACTTACACCATCTCTGTGTATTTATAACTTACACCATCTGTGTATCAATAACTTACACCATCTCTGTGTATCAATAACTTACACCATCTCTGTGTATTCATAACTTACACCATCTCTGTGTATCAATAACTTACACCATCTCAGTGTATCAATAACTTACACCATCTCTGTGTATCAATAACTTACACCATCTCTGTGTATTTATAACATACACCATCTTTGTGTATCAATAACTTCCACCATCTCTGTGTATTTATAACTTACACCATCGCTGTGTATTTATAACTTACACCATCTCTGTGTATCAATAACTTACACCATCGCTGTGTATTTATAACTTACACCATCTCAGTGTCTTCGTAACTTACACCATCTCTGTGTATTTATAACTTACATTATCTCAGTGTATTAATAACTTACACCATCTCTGTGTATTGATAACTTAAACCATTTTTTGTATTTATAACTTACACCATCTCTTTGTATTAATAACTTACACCATCTCTGTGTATTTAAAACTAACACCATCTCTGTGTATTAGTAACTTACATCATCTCTGTGTATTTATAATTTACACTATTTCTGTGTATTAGTAACTTACATTATTTCCGTGTATTAATAACCTACACCATCTCTGTGCATTCATAACTTACATCATTTCTGTATTGATAACTAACACCATCTCTGTGTATTTATAACTTACACCATCTCTGTGTATTTATAACTTACATTATCTCTGTGTATCAATAACTTACACCATCTCTGTGTATTTATAACTTAAAACATTTTTTGTATTTATAACTTACACCATCTCTGTGTATCAGTAACTTACACCATCGCTGTGTATTGATAACTTAAACCATTTTTCTGTATTTATAACTTAACCATCTCTGTGTATTTATAACTTACATCATATCAGTGTATTGATAACTTACACCATCTCTGTGTATTTATAACTTACACCATCTCTGTGTATTTATAACTTACACCATCGCTGTGTATCTATAACTGACATCATATCTGTGTATTTATAACTTACACCATCTCTGTGTATTTATAACTTACACCATCGCTGTGTATTAATAACTTACACCATCACTGTGTATTTATAACTTACACCATCTCTGTATATTTATAACATACACCATCTCTGTGTATCAATAACTTACACCATCTCTGTGTATCAAAAACTTACACCATCTCTGTGTATCAATAACTTACACCATCTCTGTGTATTTATAACTTACACCATCTTTGTGTATTAATAACTTACACCATCTCTGTGTATTTATAACTTAAACCATCTCTGTATATTTATAACATACACCATCTCTGTGTATCAATAACTTACACCATCTCTGTGTATCAATAACTTACACCATCTCTGTGTATCAATAACTTACACCATCTCTGTGTATTTATAACTTACACCATCTCTGTGTATCAATAACGTACACCATCTCTGTGTATTTATAACATACACCACCTCTGTGTATTTATAACATACAACATCTTTGTGTATCAATAACTTACACCATCTCTGTGTATTTATAACATACAACATCTTTGTGTATCAATAACTTACACCATCTCTGTGTATTTATAACATACACCATCTTTGTGTATCAATAACTTACACCATCTCTGTGTATTTATAACATACAACATCTTTGTGTATCAATAACTTACACCATCTCTGTGTATTTATAACATACACCATCTTTGTGTATCAATAACTTACACCATCTCTGTGTATTTATAACTTACACCATCTCTGTGTATCAATAACTTACACCATCTCAGTGTATCAATAACTTACACCATCTTTGTGTATTTATAACTTACACCATCTCAGTGTATCAATAACTTACACCATCTCTGTGTATTTATAACATACACCATCTTTGTGTATCAATAACATACACCATCTTTGTGTATTTATAACTTAGACCATCGCTGTGTATTAATAACTTACACCATCTCAGTGTATTAATAACTTACACCACCTCTGTGTATTTATAACTTACACCATATCTGTGTATTAATAACTTACACCATCTCTGTGTATTAATAACTTACACCATCTCTGTGTATTTATAACCTACACCACCTCTGTGTATTTATAACTTGCACCACCTCTGTGTATTAATAACTAACACCACCTCTGTGTATTAATAACTTACACCATCTCTGTGTATTAATAACTTACACCATCTCTGTGTATTAATAACTTACACCATCTCTGTGTATTTATAACTTACACCATATCTGTATATTTATAACTTACGCCATCTCTGTATATTTATAACTTACACCATCTCTGTGTATTAATAACTTGCACCATCTCTGTGTATCAGTAACTTACACCATATCTGTGTATTCATAACTTACATCATCTCTGTGTATTCGTAACTTACGGCATCTCTGTGTATTGATAACTTAAACCATCTCAGTGTATTAATAACTAACACCATCTCTGTGTATTGATAACTTAAACCATCTCTGTGTATTAATAACTAACACCATCTCTGTGTATTAATAACTTACACCATTTTTTGTATTTATAACTTACACCATCTCTGTGTATTAATAACTTACACCGTTTCTGTGTTTTAATGATAGAATGTCCGTTTTGATAATAACTATCTTTTCGTTGTATATAACGGCGAACACCAATTTTATAACTTTTTTGCGGTATATAATGACTGACGCAGCTTTGTATGAAATAATCAATTTTCTGAGCCTAGCCTTTGAATATTGCAAAAGAACACCCGACTTAGTTTCCCGCCAATTCAACCGTTATGCGGTTGCGAAATTATTTGTATGTACATGATCTCCTCGCATCCACAAGGCCGCACACGGACCCTTACCCCTCAATTTTTACTTTGACCTTTTCTAAAAGCGAAGAGAGTGTGCGATAGTGTAGCCCCTGCATTACATCCTTTCTTCCCTGTCTACTTTTTTCTTTGCTTCACCTGTCAGCATATGACCATTACTGATGCGAGAAGATTGTAAACCAAAAAACCTTGCTTGCTTATGTCGAAATAGTCCATGATATAACATTTATTATTACTGATAATGACATTTGTTACCAAAGAATGTGTTTTAAGTTAAGTTTTGTACCAGTAAGAAACATCTAGATGGATTCACATTTTCTAGATATTTAATTTTTTGAAAAATCATGCATATTATACTGTTGCTGACATCCTGTGACATTGTCTAAATCAAGTCGGATGTGCTTTGTTAAAGGGACTAAAAGGTATTTATTGTTGATATTGTCTTTAATGTAATAAATGGAAAAGCAAGTCATAGCTTGCATGAAAACCAATATACATTCAAGTTGTACATATCCCGATACGCTATAAATGCAAAGTTTCATATTTTGTTTTAAATTACAAATTACATGAGCATTTCTCGTTCAAATCATCGTTATTTATGGTTAAATTGTTTCGAAAGTTCTTTGCCAATGCACATCTCGAGTTGTGAAACTGAATCCCCTTAACAACACATAAGACTGTCCAATTTTCTTTACACAGGACTGTTGAAGGGATAGTCATAAAGGGCTGCCATGCTGAAAGAAAAAAAGAACAAGGATTAATCAAATAATATGTTGTTGGCACATTATTTTAAAGTGTACTTTTTTGTTTTTGCATTAATGCATTTTACTAAAAGGTGATCGATTTCAGGTTAGAATAATCATTTTGATAATGTTTCAGAGTAATACTTTTTTGCACACATTGTAAAAATAGCATCATTCATGTGTATCGGCATTAGACCAAAGCTTGTTTGCGTTAAATCGGATAAACTTCAAAGTAATGTCGCTGTCGTTTACATATTTCCTTTGTTCATATTTTGCCCCTGGTTTAATCGATTTTGAGTTTGGATTATGATTTTGTTAACAATTCAGTATGCTCTTATTTATTTTTAAACACGAAACGCCAGGAAGTTTAAATAGGCTTACGCTTCAGCTTTGAACATTCTTTCTCCTTTGTCGATGCCTGCAATGGCGGCCATATCCTCTTTGGAAAGTTCAAAGTCGAATACCTGAAAGCATTGTAATATAACAGCTTTAACCTTTCACCCCAGTTTAACATAACCGCTATGGTTACGGATGGTAATTCACAGGTAGTCTTATTCTATTCAATATATATCAATTATGGACATTTGCTGAGGTCAATATGGCATAACACCATATTAACCAAATCAAAGGTCATTAGTTATTATATTAGATGTGAAACTTGTTTGCAAAAGACTTAATTGCATTATATCTGTCTTGATAAAAAATGAATTTACAGTTGCATGCATGAGTACTATAACGTCACAATGATTATGACGTCACAAATGCAATATTGACTCTGTGTTTCTAAAAATAGAAACATCAGGTCGATATCACAAAATATGGACCCCCATCGGAACATATTTTAGCCAATGAGAACTGAGGAAAATCAGACCACATCTAATATTTGTGAATATCGCATATTGTTAGTACATTGTACATTTGATGTTACATTGTCATTTATAATGTCAAAACTTGTTTCCAATGCTTAATGTTGATGAGTTATCAAGTTTTTATTTATTTTGAATAACTAAATTCGCTGATATCTATATCATGTTTTGTTTCAATAATACGGCTGAATTTTGATTGCTGATATATGTCGAAATCTCATCGTACGTTTCCATTTTGTTGAATTCTAGTTGGTGTCACACTCTTTGGAATGACAATGATATTCCTCTGAAGTAAGTTCCGTAAAAGTATCTAAAAAACAAAAACAACACAGCACAATACCATCTGCGGCCATATAGTTATAACATAACTAAAACACTAATAATGAGCAGGTTTTGCCAGATATTAGGAAAAAGTATGTTATTGACTTATATATATTAAAAATGTGATAGTATGTCAACTGCAACGTCCTGATAATCATAGCGATGCTTTTGGAATTGGTAATTATGCTTATCTCAAGATTGTCAATTCAACGATAAACAAAAGCCAGTAAACATTATATACAAGCGAACTGCTATAGAAGTACTATCACAAACAATCTGTATACATAAAAAAACGATTATTGGATTACAGGTGTTTGGCTGTTTTCCCCTAAGGTGTTCTGGTTCAGGCACCGCCCCGATTGGGTAAAGTGATATGGAATATTTTGCATTCAAAGTGAACTTGACTATGTAAGAATATATATGAGTCGGAAAAATATGAAATTACAATGTACATAACATATCTCCGGGTATATCTGTTTCCAGAAATATTCAGGAAGCAAAGCTTAAAATAAATTTACCTGAGCTGGGGTTTTACTGTATTTTGATGCCAGTTTCGCAATAACAGGATCGTTTAACAACACAGGGATGTCGGTAGTGTCTGTAGCACTGTTAAAACATTTACAATGTATCATCACAAAGTTAAGTTCATCTGGGCCCAGACGTTCATAAGGTGGTTAGATTAATCATTATTTAACGTCACTTTTCAGCTTTTAGTAATTCTATCAATACACAGGGTAAAATATCAAAACTTTGGATATCAATTGCCTATAATATATATTTGATACCTACAAAGTTGTAATTAAATTCATTTTTTTCATTCTAAAGTTACGGGATAATTAATATTTCTGCTAATCACTGATTAAGCTAATCACTCTTTGAACAACTAAGCCCAGACTGCTGATTTTTAATAGATTGAAATTAATCTTTATAATTTAATCTAAGCTACATAATTCCTATCTATTTGTGGGACTCTTTCCTCCAGAAATCATTACGCTGTTCTATAAACAAATCAAAAAGCGATATTAGAAATGGTGCCGCCACTACGTTATAAGATGATAGCACATTTTTAAGTCAATCAAAATGCCTCATACAAGCAAGATTAACTTATATCTCTATGAACTTGCATGTAGCTCGTGATATTCGACTTAGTTCGAAGTATCAGGTCTGGATATAAGTTGTGCATAAGGAACATATTTAATATACTGGGATACCTTGGAAAAAATGCGTTTTTTTCACCAAACTAATCTCAATAAAGTGAGAGAGATCTTAATTAGACATACAATACAACATTAAACCACAATAAATTTGATAGAATCAGCTTTAACCCTCAACCAAAGTTCAATACAAAGCAATGATGATGGAACTCACAATTGTGACGCCCTTCCAGGAGACCCAATAGGGCTATACGCCATTAAAGGCATGTTGTACTTTTTCATGTACTCCTCAAGTTTTGTCTGTGGGAAGTAGGCATGACATTCGACCTATGATGATACAGAAACAAACACTCATTTGTCAACGTTTGACAATCTCTTTGTAAGGGTCGCACAATATGTATTTGTTTCTTACTGAGTTGTTTTCTCTATAATTATCAGTCAAGAGCAGAAAGGTGCTGAAATAATCTTTAGGATTATTTTTCAATTTTTTTTAAAATCTTAAGCAACTCCATGATTAAAGTTGTCTCAAATTAGACACTTGAGAGTACAACTACATTACTGTTACTAGATGCATATATTGTGTAACTTAAATTATTCCATAATGCACTTGCAACAAGGTCACTTTATTCAAGAATGTATTATCATACGCAGCTTATTACTGAATATATCAAGAAAGTTCATGTTATAACAAACATATTAGTTGCTACCCCTATATCCTGTGTTATTCCACTCCCAGATCATTGTATAAACGTGTTGACTGTTGGATAAATTTATGTTCTATTTACATCCTGTGTTGGCTTCGTTTATATATCATTAGTAAACCAAATTGTAGTATATAACGCTGTTTACTACAGTTTGCAATGCCGCATTACATGACGTTATTCTGACGCTATGTTGGACTACATAATATCAAAGCTTTGCACTCCGCCTCAGGTAACATATGTAATAACTTTGAATTACTCGCTTAGATGACTCTGATTTTAATCAGGGTATTATGATGTAATTTCTGGCGCCATGTTGGACTACGTTACGTCAATGCTTTGCACAGTTTAATGCTTAAATATACCACTTGTGGAAAATGACTTTCCGGACTTTTGATTGGTTAAGAAGTTGAACTTTGGCCTGAAATCACGTGGTCCAATGCCACGTGCGGATTGTTCACGTCGTAATCGAATGTTGACGTCGTCACAACTTGGGAGGAATATATACGGAGATTACGTGTTTTTTCGCAAATAGTCTGCGGTTCACTACAGCAAACACTGCCACCTGAATATTATTGTTGTAGAAAAAGGTTACACGACACATGGAAATTGTATATGGAATTTATTTTACTCTTGTTAATCATTTTTAAAAGTTACAAAAGTCACTTGCTAAAGCTAGTGTCTTTTGTAACTTTAAAAAATAATTAACTCGAGTGAAATAAATTCCATATCCAACATCCACTCGTTGTGTAACTTCTATATATCACATGGCTTTTTATGTGCCATACTTTGCTGCCTTCTGTTTTTTTAAATTCAACATAATTTGCCTATTGAGATGACCCTTGAACTTTTAACACATTATGATTATGTTGCTACAAAACGCGATTCGTATAAAAAGTAGTTTTGCAAGTGCCTTGAGACGATTTTTAACAAACCATAAACATTGTATTGAACAGAGGGATACATGCACCACATCTTAAATATTTCTTCATCGTCATGTTTATCAGTCAGTCACCTTGCTACAACTGTGCATGAAGTTGATTGTCATATCAAGCGTCATATTAAGGCAACAACAATGCATCTTCTTAGGTAAAACTGTGATTGATGTTACAAAGTCAAACATACAAAAGTGGTATATTTACGTGAAGAAACATTTATTTGAGGATACCTGGTTTGTTACTGGCATTATGCGTGCTACTTTACGAATTCGCTCCAACTGTGCGGCGTTCAGGTTTGATATGCCAATGCTTTTGGCCTTTCCTTGATCGACGAGTTTTTCCATTTCCTTTAAAGAATTAAAGCACACTAAATTTGTAATTAGTAATTATGGTAGGGTGGATAGCAAGAATCATAGAACACGAACTAAACTTGTATAAAACTTTATAGATATAGAGAAATGCAATGATCCCACGAAAGGAAAATGAACAAAAAAGTAGGCAATATCTAATTTCACATACATCATGTATTTCGCTATCTTTCATTCATTCAACATGGTATTATGTTTAACGAAATTCATAATGAAATGGGCCTGTATTATGTTTTACTTTATAAGCTAATAATTTTGTCACATGGCAAATGACAAGAAACGGTGATCATCTGCGTACGATTAATAATGTGAGACTTGTGGTAAAAATACCTTCCAAACACCCTCAAAGTCCACCCTCTCTTCAGCGTCAAGTCGGCCATCTTTTATTGGAAACACATTGGTTGGATTCTCTGGTACCTGTTTTGACAAAAATGACAAAGCCAAATTAACATATTAGATGAAACATACTGCATGAACATAGACAAACGTAACTTAGCGGTATCACACGAATATTTAAAAAAAAATCTTTATACGTTTCATTTTATTTTTCAATCATAAACATGATTATTCGAAAGACAAATTATGTTTTACACTTTGTACAATTTTGATAAAATGCGAAAGCACAATTTACTTAGTCTTAACATCTTTTATGTACCGGGAAACTGCACAAACATCTGCTCTTAAACGATGACATTACTATAAAAGCTCTCCCAAAATGATATTGATATTTGTCGAATGCTTGGCACTAGGTTTTACTGTAAAGTTGATCTTTAAACATCTCAAATCAGGGGCAAGGTTACTATGTGGCAAAACAAACCGATAGACAGTGTCATATGCATATAAGGATTGTACCCCATTTTGACTGCGTATACGGTAGTATGCCCGCAGTTGGCAACGAACATATTCTATGGTGCCCGTTATTTTTTATTTTATTTTTCTGAAGGGTGAACGACGCCATATTTGAACAAATATCAATCCGCCGTGCCTTTTTTCACTGCGTATACGCTGATATATTCGCAGTCAAAGTTTACTAAGCACAAGAAGGGAGAGGTGTTAATATATCAGGATATACCGCAAACATTACTGGGGTTATTGGTGCATGGGGACCAAATGGTAAAATTATCAGAAATATGGTGGATATCTTCCTTTATCTGTATTATAGATCCCAGTTTGCTTAGCATGATGCGGCTTTGTACATACCCTGAATACCATAGGCCCATGTATCAAGAACAGATCAACATAAGACAGCTTGAGTTTTCTCAGACTCTCAGACATAGAATGTGCAACATCCGCAGGTCGGGTGTAGATATTGGCGAGCTTTGGAACAGGGTAGAAAAACAAAATTATGGTTATATGGTTTATGTATCAACAAAAATGGTATCAATGCAAAATTATAAACCAATTCGACAACAGCACTTCGCATATATTGGTTTTGAAGTCTTTATTTTTTGTATTGAGACCGAGTATTTCAAATTGTGCAACTATTTCAGATAAATTATTATATGTTAGATGTAGCCGTGCTTATGTATTTAATATCTACATATTATATTAGAAAAGAACAGCGGAATTATATTATTTCTTTAACTTCTTAAAAAGCTTTGAATGCTTCATGAAGGGAAACAATTATAGGGATGATATCATTTTATCAAATGAAATTCGAATTTTAAAATAATGAATTTTTTTTTGGAAAACCACAAAAGGAAGATGGTCAAAATAGAATTAATTTTACCTCAATCTCCAAAAGTATTGTTTAAATTTTGAATATCTTTACATTTTTTATCCAAGAATTTCGCATCATTGCCGGTCAATGAGATTTCAGCTCCAATTCATTGTTACCTTGGTACATATAAACAGATCCTCTCTCTTCAGTTTTCCAGCTTTGAATATCTCATCTAGGACCTCACCTATTGAGTCCTCGTTGAGGTAGTTATAGGCTGTATCAATGAGGCGATATCCCGAATCTACAGCTGTTCGTATGGCTGTCTTTACTTCTTCAGGCTTACTCTGAAGTATTGATATTTGTGCTTTGTTAACTGATATTCAACAAAGAAGGAGTGCCAATTAGGGACTTATGGTAGCTATCAACGATACGTTTTTCTTTTTTATATGAACACCTATGGGTTAGGAGGTCAGGACACGACTGATATTCAGTTCAGGTCGGAGAGCATAACGTGTCATGGGGAATCAAACTAGAGGTTCAAATTTTAAAAAAACATGTAGTTCCCTTTTCGATTAAAAAATACATCATATTTTTTGAATCGTTCTGCATAATTACGATGCATTTTTCAATTCTTAAAAACAGTAGAACCCCAAACTGATAATAAAAAGTGGTCATGGTTGTAAAATTGGTCACTATGACGATGTACTAAGTACGATGTTTTCGAAAGGCAGAATGAGTCTATGCCTTGTTTGAATGTTTGAAAGATGTTTTAATGAGTCGAAGTAGTTGAGATCACTGAACAAAAAACTCACGAATTTGTGTGCTATTACATGTAATATGCTAAAAAGAAAATACAATCTTTTAACTAATATTTCAAGAAGTTTAGTAGAAAACAATAGTCTAATGATTTGTAGAAATTGAAACCTCAGTTTCATTTTTACTAAATCATAGTGACGATATTTCATAGTTAACAAACGTGTCTTTGAGTATAGTAGGAAGTACTTTCATAAAGATTTAAAATGATGCCACAAACATCTTCATTTTGCAGTAGATAAATGCTACCCTATGAAACATTCGAAACAAAATAACGATTATTGTTATCAGCTGGAATCAACACGAAAAAAAACAACATGATTTTTACTAAATAGTACAGATTAATTATAACGTTGAATTGAAAAAGGGCAACAAACACCATTGGTTGGTTTATTTCTTATTCATATAAACAAACGTATTGTTATTAACATTCCATGCCCTTTAAATAATAGAATAAACATTTGAACTTTCATCTTATCTAGCATTACATTATTATGATGTAAGGATTTAATTAATCTAAAGATGACGTAACACACATATGTGCTGCACCTTTTAAATTTAGTAATATATACAGTATGCCCAAAAATGAATTAAACTGATCATACAACTGTTTCGTCCTCCAAGGACTCCTCAGTGATGCTAGGGGCCAAAAGGTGGGAATCCAAAATTTCTCAACTAATGTAGAAGCAGAAGGGTCAGGTGCGTAATATCCCTCTAATTGATGAATTTAGAATAAAAAAATATTGTTGTGAAATATTGCACCCGATCTTCAAGCAATGCCCCTTTTCACAACCTCTTTCGAGTACATTGTAAATACGTTTCTACTGTTCGTTGTTTCGCTAGTAACAAATATATTACTTCAATAAAATGATTTGGGAAATTGTATCAAACATTGAACATATTGTACTGAGTTATACAAACTTCTACATCTTTTGATCTTGAGGAAAATACGTGACTTTCCGTCGTCCATGTGTGAACTTAATTGACCGGCGTCAATAGCGTAGCCTATGTTTTCCGTGGCTGACAGTACTGGCCTCAAATAACCCTTAAATCAATAATATAAACACAGAGAGGGACATATTTGAGATGACTGGCAAACCCCACATCTATGGAATGTTGTGAGGTTCAACTATAAAGTAGGGTTATCCAACTTGGTCTATCTCAATGATATCGTGTCGCTAAGTCAAATATGAAAAGCATTATTGTGTAAATACGATTCTTTTTGTTTCGTGAACATTTATTTACACAGTAATGAACATTGTACTCGTTTAATCTGAGATGACGTAAAGCACACATATGCTAAGTAAAAGGACTATAGTAAAGGGACGTAGCACACACATATGCTGCACCTTTCAAATTTAGTTTTAGATACAGTATGCCGACAAATGAATTAAGCTGCATCATACAGCTGTGTCTTGCTCCTCTGGCTAGGGGCCAAAAGCTGGCAACCCAAAATACATACACAGACAAACAAAATAGTTGAACAGCATGCTTTATCTATATTTTCAGTCTCATTTCTTCAGTATAGAAATAAAAAAATATATATACTGTCAACGATATTTATGGTTTACTGTGGCTATTAGATTGTATTTATTAAATTGATCAATAACAATCATAGTAAACACAACAGGAAAAGCACCATTATGTTGCTGCTACTGATTATAAAGAAAGGCTTATTACCTGCCAAGTTCCAAGTCCAAATAATGGCATAGACCGCCCATTATTAAGAGTAACGCGTAGGGTGGATATCGACATCTTGCTCATGTGGTTATGTTTGAAGACATGAGCGGTTTTCAGTGACACGGTATTTATTGTAAGCTATGTGAACCCTGATTCTGTCACGGGAACAGGTCAGATATTAGACCGTGGCAAGATAACAGAATACCTGGAGTGAACCAAAGGATTGGACAAATCGGTTCGGGTCTAGGTTACGTTAAGGTTCAACAAGCCCCCTAAAACATGCAAAAGTCACCCTAAATTGGAATTCCATGGTTATATGATTAATTGTTTATTATACGCTATTTATAAAAGGTACATAACTAGGTTAACGTAGTCAATTATAAGGCATGAAGGCTGATGTCTACATTTGATTAGCCCAACGAATTAAAAACATGTCAGTCTCTTCCTTCACCGAACTAACTGAATGCTGCGAAATGACATATTATTTCAAGTTCATTTATATACCTAGGTCATACGAGTTCTCTTCACTTGAGCGTTTTACAATTATTTTTGTACATTCTCCTAACCATCTTCATTTACTTTTAAAGCCGGTTAGCCTTTCCACATCCACTTGCGGAGAAATCATACTCTGTATGACCTAGGAACATAAATGAACTTTAGATAATTTCACAGCATTCAGTTAGTTTGCTGAAGAGATTGACTTGTTATAAATTTAACGAAGACATCAGCCTTAATGCCTTATTATTGACTACAGTAACCGAGTTATGTACCTTTTAAATAGCATACATGCAATTCTAATATAATATATGGCACGTTTTGGTTCAAATGACTAAAACATGTCTAACGCTTTCATAACAACACATAATGTGAACAAATTGCATATTATATTGAGTTCATTTATCGAACAACGTTTAAGGCCCAATACACGTAACTTCAGAAAATTTTTCGTGATTCTGAAAAATTCTGAAAAAATCCAAATGATAACCATGCAAAAATAAGCCTGAAAACGAAGTAAAACTGAGCGGTAACTAACAAGAAATTCTTTACATAATTATCCAAAGTATTGAAAATAATTCAGGTGGGGCCCACTTCAACAACAAGTTATCAGACAGTTCAAAATAGACGCTTGTTTACAAATACCGAGTTTCAACTGCTGCCGTAACGGTACCGCGTAAGAGTTCATCTTGAATATTGCTGATATCAGTCAATCTTAACTTAATATTGATTTTCGCTTCAGGGGTTGCCGAAATTACATATATTGGGCCTTTAATTAGCCTTTGTTTCGTATTTACAGCCTGCTAGAAAATATACCCATTTGATTGCTATTATCATCATTTTAGCAGTTTCGAATGATCATATATATATATATTTATGTGAGGTCGACATCCCTATCTAAAACTATTAAAAACGAAATAAATCTCCACATGGCCTTGATATATATACATAAACTTTAAACTAGACGTCATTTCTCAACATTGAGAAGAAGCGTCAGTCACAAAAGAGATTTCCCTGTTATAAATTTGATTTTCTGAAAATGTTAGCCTTTATGCTCTATTTTAAAGAATCTTAATTGTTTTTTATAGCCAATGAACAAGTTCAATATATTCTAATTACATACATACATTAACTATATAGGTAAAGGTCTTTGCATAAGACTCTTTCCGGGTATAGTGAAATATACAGTGCCTATTGCATCATTTAGGAAGCTTGTTGAACTTAACATATGTGAATATGATACATATGTATACGTAGATACATTGAAAAAGTAAATAATGATTTCTAATACAACCATTGATATCGAGATAGATATGTGCATGTTTCAAGCACCAATACTGGTTTCTATAACGTCACTGTTTAAATTACACCGACAAATCTCCCATGAGCATAAATTTTGGTTATTTGTATCGTCAACCGTATGCATCGTCTGTGGTGTATCTCTTTTCAAATGATACACATATTTCGTCTTTCAATTCGTTTTTTTCAAATGGATAATTTTCAAGAGAAAACCAGTCATGCAAAATGTTAACGGTAAAAAGAATCACTATTGATGAAAAAAAAAAATGTAAATGAATTATTGACTTTAAACAAATCTGAATCATCTGTTCCTGATTATTTTACAGTACCTGTGTCTCTTCATGAATACAAGCAGTTTGAAGAAACTATTAAAAGTTTGTTTGGGGTTCATTTATTTAGCTCGTTAATCAAAACATTACGTTTTTTTCACGATTTGTAAATTGACTTGTAATCTACATTTAAATTTAAAATAAATAATTCGACTTAACTGAAAAACAAGAGTTTCAATATCGTCAAGGAAATATGCTAAGAATTTTTATACTATCAAACCCCTGATTTGGAAAATTAGTGATTATTTTCAAAAATCATAAAAGATGTAAAAACAAAAAAAAGAGAATACTAATGCGACGACAAAACCATAATCCAATCTCAAAATTGATTAAACTAGAGGCAATATAGGAACAAACTTAAGGAAAGATTTAATTGAGAGTAGTGCGTAGGGTGGATATCGACATCTTGCTCATGTGGTTATGTTTGAAGAAATGAGTTGTTTTCAGTGACACGCTATTTACTGTAAGCCACGTGACCCCTGATTCTGTCACGGGAACAGGTCAGATAATAGACCGTGGCAAGATAACAGAATACCTGGAGCGAACCAAAGGATTGGACAAATCTGTTCAGTTCTAGGTTAAAGTTCAATCAGGACCCCAAAACATGCAATAGTCACTCCCTGGTCATATTAGAATATATTATCTAGTATGTAATTCTAAATTCAATGAGGAAAATTATATACAAGTCAGCAGTACAGCTATGGGCACCAAGATGGCTCCATCATACGCTAATGTATTTATGGGACATCTTGAATCCCAGCTTTCAACATCTGTCCCTACTAAGCCATTCAGTTAGCCGAGATTAATAGATGACGTTGAAACCAAATGGACGTTGGACCGGTAATCACTCGACACATGTATCGAGTATGCAAACATGTTCCACCCAACCATCAAATTCACAACACAAATCTCCGAAAAGTCAAACATATTTTTAGACACAACTTCAACCTTAGTTGACGGAAAAATAAGCACGGACTTGAATTCCAAAGCAACGGACACACATCAGTATCTCCGCCCATCAAGCTGTCTTCCCTCACACACCACGAAGAGCATCCCTTATTCACAAGCCCTGCGAATACGACGGATTGTGTCCAACGATACCATCTTCGAACGCCGATGCTCAGATCTAAAATCGCATCTTCTCGCTAGTGGTTACAAATCTTCCTTGATAGATAAGGAAATAGACAAAGTAAGGGTACTGGACAGAGCAGGTCTACTCCAATATCAAGTTAGACCTCCGACACGAAGGGTACCCTGTGTGGTCACGTTCCACCCAAACATGCCACCACTCCAATCAATTTTGATAACACATTGGCGCATCATTGAATCATCAGCGAAACTCAAAAGGATATTCCCAGAGTACCCTCTACTGGCCTATCGTAGACCCAAAACGTCAGGGATCTAGTGGTAAGCAGCAAGCTACCTTCACCTGCCTCTGCTGCAGCAAAAGGCTATTTCCAAACATGCAGCAAAAAACTCTGCAAACTGTGTCCATACACACAGTCTACTGATACATTTAAATGTGAAATGGATGACAATATATATCACATCTTACAAACACTGACATGCACATCGGTCAATGTCATGATCAATTTTGAACACTCCCTCCTAAAAATGTTTTTTCGGTCAAAACATTTGATTTTTCCACCCTGTACACTACCATACCTCATACAAAATTGAAGGAACGTCTCCGATCTCTTATTATGAGAGCTTTCTTTTCAAAGAAAGGCGGACGACGATACAAATATATGGTAGTGAGCTATCTTGGAACACACTTTGTCAAAAACACGACGAAAGCTTAGAGGAAATATACTGAAGAAGATATAGTAAGGATGATTGAATTCCTGGTCGACAACATTTTTGCTGAGTTCGGAGGAAAGATTTTCCAGCAGACTGTTGGCATTCCCATCGGAACAAACTGTGCCCCACTTTCAGCTGACTTGTTTTTGTTTTCATACGAGGCTGAATTTGAGGAGGAGCTAATCAGGACAGGCAACAAAAACCTTGCCAAATGTTTTAATTTCACTTTCAGATATATCACTTTCAGATATATATTGTCTATAAACAACAAGAAGTTTGCTGACCACGTCGATCGTATATACCCTTCTGAACTTGAAATAAAAGACACAACAGACTCTTCTACATCAGCTGCTTACCTCGATCTCTACTTAAACTACGACCAACATGGACAGCTTACTACTAAGCTATACGATAAACGTAATGATTTGAATTTCCGATAGTTAACTTTCCATTTCTTGATAGTAACATCCCTGCTTCTCCAACCTATGGTGTTTACTTGTCGCAGTTGATTCGGTATTCCAGAGCTTGCTCTAATTATCGGGATTTTCGTGATCGATGTCGACTGCTGACAAACAAACTAACAACACAAGGATTCGAGAGATGCAGGTTGATCAGAACTATAGACAAATTTTATGGGCGGCATCTTTGTCTCATTGAGAAATATTCTGTATCTTTAAGTGATATGAAGATGGACGTTTTTGAGTGTGCTCATGTTGTGAATGACAATGATACTCGGTTCCCATTTTCAGAACTTGATGTTTACTTGGATGTGACAAAGATTTACAAGGCGGGTGTCGTCGATGAAGCAGAATACGCTTACTCTTCCGAAACACCTGGTCTTTTCTCTTGTACTTTTGCAAGGGTCTCCATGTGAATCTTTCCTTTGTTCATATTTTGCCCAGGTTTAATCGATTTTGAGTTTGGATTATGATTATGTTAACGCTTCGGTATTCTCTTATTTATTTTAACCTCATTTCCTGCAAAAAAATGCAAAATGCAGTATGTTGGCGAAACCAGCACAAAACTCAATATTAGAATCAACAACCACCGCTGCTCCATCAAACAGAACAAACCAGATTATCCCGTGGCCAGGCACTTTAACCTACCTAGTCATAGCTGGAAGGACATGCAGGTGGTTGCTATCGATCACTGCCCTACCTGGAATGAATCAAAGCGGCGCTCTAGGGAAAGGTATTGGATTATCAACCTCCAAACTCGCTACCCTCGAGGCATGAACGAACGCTAAGCATTGTGTTCCCCACTGTTTCTCTTCCTATTGGGTATTTGACAAGCTGATATTATCCTACTGCCTTACACGCTAAGTGCTACTTGCCAGGTTAAGAGTTTGACAGATGCTGTCAGATTAGGTTGTCGAAATGTCTCTATCATCAAGTGACATATTGAGTGTCGTTTCGTCAATCGAGTTTTGCGGTCTCGCTAAATTCCAGTTTTATATTTCCAACCAAAACCCAGGGTTTGTGTGCATTCCCGGGGGCTATTTCGTATTTTTTATAGACGAAAAGGTCTATATTTCGAAGTCATTTCGTCACTAATTGGAAAATATTTATCTCGCTACAACTTTAATATAATGAGATATTTTTTTAATTAAAACTAAATTTGACCATATATTTACTATTCTAACACATATTTCGGGACTAACCACGCTTCAACCCAACTATCATCTTGGGACGAATCGCCATGCTGTTATTTTTAGCTTCAGCATCAGTTTCCCCGGGGAATTTAATCTCTTTGTCGTTGTTCGCACACAGAGTGTACTCGATGGACGATGACACGGACATTCTCGATTCTGCCTTCGGCTAACACTAGCCGAGGGGCTTATTGATTTACAATTTTTTGTTAGACTTTCAATATTGTTTTTATGTATTGTAATTATTTTATGTTTCTTTAATTTGTGTCTTGACAAAGGATTGCTCCGAAAATTTGACAGCACCAGTTTGTCTACACTGTTTGAATTACTTCTTTGCCCTTTATGCAATTTTAAGTAATTCGCATCCTATACATATCCATTTGTAAGGATCCAATGTTATTTGGAAAACTACCGTTTATATTACTTCTTTGACCCATAGTATGTAATTGAGATATATTAGACTATATACAATATTTAAAAGGTACATCACTTGGTAACCTTGTCAGTAAAAAAACATTAAGGCTGAAGTCTTCATTAAATTAGCTCATCAAATGTATAACATGTCAATATTTTTTTCATTATATATTCAAATATATTTTATCGATCAAATTAATCATCAATGGGATTGAGCATCAGGTTTTACCTATATAAGCTCTCTCCCTTACCTCCGACATACTTTAAATAATACAATTTGAAAATATAGATATGTACATTACTTTTCAACTGATCTTTTGATTCTTCGTCTATTTTCAAGTACTTCACAGTAACTTTAGAAACAATTGATATACATACAATATTGTTATATTAGAGTAGGACTGAATAGATATTTCATGTAAATAATTTTAATACATAGATTATATGTTGATAAAATCTACATGAAATTTAAATCGTGATCTTATGATAATGTTTTTGGTGAATATCATAGTATTTGATAGTATCAGATATTATGGTTCTATAAAAATTGATATATACTGCTGTATATATTCTATATTTTTGATATATGGAATGTTTTGAAATGGGTTGAAAACAAAGAAAAAAAACCCAACATAATTTAAGAGAGAATAAAATCATTGAAGACAACAAAAGCAAATCACATTCGCTCTCACTCATACACCACAACATATATCTCTGGCAGGGATTTTTATAATTAAATTAATATATTAATCTATTTCATTGTATATGCATGTAACATGTGCTATTCGACATTATAATATATATATAGCGACAAGAAGATATGCTTGTTGATATTTGTTTTCGTATTTACAATCGGCTGAAATATATTACCATTTGATACTATCATTACTTTAGCAGTTTCGAATGATCATATATATATTTATATGAGGACAGCATCCCTATCAAAAGGATTAAAAAGAAAATAAATATCCGCATTGTCTGGATATATATACATAAACTTTAAATTAAACGTCATTTCTTAACACTCAGAGAAGTGTGAGTCACAAAAGAGATTTACCTGTTATAAATCTGACCTCATGAAGATGTCAGGCTTTATGCTTAATTTTAGAGAATCGTAATTGTTTTATAGCCAATGAACAAGTTCAATATATTCTAATTACATACATTCATTTCTCTTGTAATAAAGGTATTTGAATAAAACTCATTCCATGTAGTGGAATATACAGTGTGTATTGCATTATTTAAGGGACATGTTGAACTGAACATATGTGAATCTAACATACGTACACATGTATATATAAGTAAATATTGATTTTTGATACAGACAGTGATATCAAGATATGTATGTGCATGTTTCAAGCACCAATACTGGTTTCTAAAACGTCAATGTTTAAATTAAACCCATGAACAGGAGATTTGGTTATTTGTATCGTTAATCATATACATCGTCTGTGATGAATCTCTATTCAAATGATACACATATTTCATCTTTCCATCCAGTCCTGGAAAATATGAACGGTAAAAAGATTCACTGTTGATGAACACTTTTTCTTAAAAAAATGTAAATGAATGATTGACTTTTAAAAATCATCTTCTTCTGAATATTTAGCAGCACGTGCATCTCTTCATGAGTACACGCAGTTCAAACAAACTAGAAGATATTTGTTTTGGGTTCATTTATTTAGCTCGCTAATCAAAACATAACAGTTTTTCATGATTTGTAAAGTGGTTTGTAATATAAATATAACATAAATAAAACGAGTTTCAATCAACGGTTGCTTGGTACTGTTACACGCGCAAAATTGTGCGAAGACAGTTATGCCGTCCCGGGCCCCACTCAAGCGTCTTTTTGCTCCTGATAGTTGGTTGATGTCTGCTTTGACAGCTGTAGATTCTGGTGTGTCCGAAGAAGATCGCTTTGTATACAAATATTTGATCCGAGTTGATGTTAACAATCTATAAAACATACTGCGACCAGAACGACATCGATGTAGTAACTATTGAAGAAAACAATGAAACGAGTTTTTTTTTTAAATTCAACGTGTGTAAAGCAAGAACACTGACATTTATATTTTCCAAAAAACATTCAATTTATTTTTAATTTTTGTAATAAATGGAGAAACAAGTCATACAAATTACAAATACATAAACAACTTTCAATCAGATCAGTGTTATTTATGGTTAAATCATTTCGAAAGTTCTTTGTCAATCAACATCTTGAGTTGTGAAACTGAAACCCCTTTACATTAGACTGTCCAAGCCCAATTCTATTTACACAGGACTGTTGAAGGGATAGTCATAAAGGGCTGCCATGCTGAAAGAAAAAGAGAACAATTAGGATTAATCAAATGATATGTTGTTGGCACATGATTTTAAAGTGTACTTTTTTGTTGTATATATGCATTTTGCTAAAAGGTGATCGATTTCGGGTTAGAATATTTTTTTTTTTATCACGTTTAAGAGTTATTCTATATTGCACACATTGAAACATACACGTGTTTCGGCCTTGGGCCGAAGCTTGTTTACGTTATATGTGATCAACTACAGTATGTAGTTACTAGTGTGTTAAACACGAAACGCAAAGAGGATTAAATAGGCTTACGCTTCAGATTTGAACATTCTTTCTCCTTTGTCAATTCCTGCAATGGCGGCCATATCCTCTGGGGAAAGTTTAAAGTCAAATATCTGAAAACATTGCAATATTTTAGTTATACATTAATATTTACAGTCTACACTGACATTCACGAGATAACCATTTTGCCTCAGACTATCATTATCACCTCATAACTGTACTGAAACACGTGCCGAAATTATATGACCTGGAGAACAATACTCCAGTTTGAAACACAATTGTGTGACGTCACCAACAATGAAACAGGCCGGAGCTAACAACGATTTTTGGGAATTTTATGCTGTTATTTTTTTTTAAACCATTCTCACTAGTGTTAGTTTTGAAATGAAATCTGTGACCGAAGATGGGACTATAATGAAGAAAATAGTTACGAACATTTCATAGAGAGATACTTTAAATATAAGGATACACTTTCTATTTTGTTTAGGTTATCCGGTGATACCAACAATGGAAAACAGATGAACTATATACAGTATGACCGGTTCGCCGGTTACTAAATTTACCTGTTTTCCGTTGTATTTATCCCACGATAACCTAAGCAAGATGGAAAGTTTATCCTTAAATAAACTTTTGGATATATTCTCTTTCCACGCACAGATAAGATAGCAGTTTGCAGGGAGTCTTATTGTATTGAATAGTTGTGAATGTCGCATAGTGTACATGAATGCATATTTGATATGTTACAGTGCCATTTCTAATGTCAAAACTAGTTTTCCTTTGTTAAATGCAGATCAGTTATTTTGAATTACTGAATTCGCGGATTTTTTAATGATGTTTTTTTTTGTATACTACGACTAAATTTTGATCGCTGATATAATTATGTAGAAATTTCATCTTACGTTTCCATTTTGTTGAATTCTGCTTGGTGTCACACTCTTTGGAATGACGATGATATTCCTCTGAAGTAAGTTCCGTAAAAGTATCTAAAACACAAAAAACATCACAATGCCATCTTGGGTTTTATAACGTAACCAAAGCAATAATAACGAACGAGTTTTGCCAAAATGGGGGGAAGTATGTTATTGACTTATATTAATTGAGATGGCTATTTCATGTGCATCGAGCTGCGTCTCTCGATTTGTGTTCCTACTGGATTTCGATTGCCCGTGGATGCTTATTGCAATACAAAAATAAATTATTGATAACTGACGATCACATGGATATTGGTATGTTATTAATATACATTTTTTTATTGCATACCAGTCACTTGTACAATTATTCCATTCCTCCAGCTAGTGTTCAGTTGATGACGTATTATTGGTAGCAAATACCTAAGAGTGATTACACTTGTGTTTTTCATTGTAATGTCTATATTTTGAACGAAACAAAGTTTAAACCAAATGCAATAACCCCCGTCGGGACATGTTATCAGTTCCAAAACATGCTTTTCGCTAATACCTACTATCCGCATATAATTGCTTTTACAAGTTGATATTTTGGGTACGAAAAAAAACCCGAAATAATATTAGGGCTGCATTGGGCCTTGTGACGCCGTTACCGTACATTGGAACCAGAATGCTATGATTAGTTACATCCTGTATTTGGTAACTATTTCAGAGTCAACAAAAGTTCTGATTAAATCTCTTTTCCAAACCAGCATTGGTATGGGTAAAATATACTTTTGAAAATGGTATTCAATTATACTCGGTTTTTGGGCACATGTATAAGTAAAAAAACAACGTTTTGTTAATTATGCTTACACATGTGCCTTTTGATTGTCAATTCAAGTATAAACAACAACCAGAAAACATTATATACAGGCGAACTGCCATAGAAGTACTATAAAAAATATGTATTTATTACATTTCTGCCAGTGAAATATAGAACATTATCAAACTGATAAAACTTATATTTTCACTGTAGTGATGAGCAGTGACAATATAAGATTTTGCCGTGAAAATATAAGATTTTGTAGTGAAAATATAAGGCTTTTTTTTATTGTACAACAGTAGCAAACAAAATCTACCCGGGGTCATTATTCTACGTAGCAAAAGTTACCCAGGGTCGTTATTTCACAGTAGAAATTTTACACGGCCATCTGTAGAAAAATGACCCCACTCGATATTCCCACGTTACACTGGAACTTTTACGAGGGTATCCATGTAAATATTTCCTTTTCCTTCGGATTATGGTTTTGTTGACGCTTTGGTATTCTCTAATTTAATGTTTTATATATACAACTATGTTCTTCGGATTTTCTGTTTCCAGAATAATTCAGCTAGCAAAGCGTTAAATACGTTTACCTGAGCTGGGGATTTACTGTACTTTGATGCCAGTTTAGCAATAACAGGATCGTTTAACAGCACGGGGACGTCGGTCTTGTCTGAAACCCTGTTAAAACGTAAATAGTGTATCATTACAAGGTTAAGTTCATCTGACTGCTGATTGATAATTATAATTTAAACTTTTCTACATAATCCCTGCGAAAATCCACTTTCATTGTGGAACTTTTTCATCTCAGAAATCATTACGCTGCTATATCAGCAAATCAAAAGCGGCGTTACAAATGGTGACGCCATTACGTACCCAGATACCCAGAGGTAATACAAATTTCTAAGCCAATCGAAATGCTTCTTACAAACAAGATTAACTTATATCTCTATGAATTTGTATGCAGCTCGTGATATTCAACTTATTCAGATTTAAGTCAAAGTATCATAGTTGGATAGAAGTTGTGCATGAGGTACATAAGAAATACCGGTATATCATTGAAATGAAATACGTTTTTAAACTCTTGTTTCACCAAACTAATCTCAAAAAGGTGTGAGAAATATTGATTAGACAATTAAGACAACTTTTATCCACATATATAGATTCATGTTTAACCTTCAACCAATGTCCAATACAAAGACAGCAATGGTGATACAACTCACAATTGTGAAGACGCTCTTCCAGGAGATCCGATAGGGCTATACGCCATTAAAGGCATATTGTACTTTTTCATGTACTCCTCAAGTTTCGTCTGTTGAAAGTAGGCATGACACTCGACCTGTAACAAGATAGAAGAAACCACAGACATATAATTCAATGTTTGAGAATCTCTGTTGAAAGGTAAGTACTGTAAAAGGGACCTTCCATATACACCACATATAAACAAAGTCTTCATCGAAACGTTTATCCGCCAGTTACCTTGATACAAATGTACGTGACGTTGATAGTTATATCAAACGTCATATTAAAGACATTAATAATGCATCTTAGGTAAAACTGCGAGACTGATGTTACAGAGCCAAACATAAAGTTGATAGATATGTATTAAAGTGGAGAAACATTTATCTGAGGA
Source organism: Mimachlamys varia (assembly GCA_947623455.1). Taxonomy (NCBI): domain Eukaryota; kingdom Metazoa; phylum Mollusca; class Bivalvia; order Pectinida; family Pectinidae; genus Mimachlamys; species Mimachlamys varia. Next base: position 24,428,738 of record OX392538.1, read on the forward strand.
TACCTGGTTTGTTACTGGCATTATGCGGGCTACTTTACGAATTCTCTCCAACTGTGCGGCGTTCAGGTTTGATATGCCAATACTTTTTGCCTTTCCCTGGTCGACAAGTTTTTCCATTTCCTGTTAAGAATTAAAGCACAATACATGTTTTTGTATGAAGTAATTTTGATAGGTTTTTATGGCAAAAATAATGGAATACCTGGACAAAACCGGAATTGTATAGATATTGTTAAAAATCTACAAAAATAAATAGATCAAACGAAAGAAAAATGGAACCAATTGATTTCCTTTACAATTTCATATACATTATGTACTGGAAGTTATCAATATAACATGTTTACGTTATTTCGCATTCTTTTATTCATTCGAAATGCATTTTATTCAACATGGTATTATGTTTAATTTAATGTATATGATATTGGACCAGCATTATGTTTTACGTTGTTGTAACATAATACCTGGTCATGTGACAAATGACAAGGAACCGTGATCTTCTTTGTAACGTACCTTCCAAACACCCTCAAAGTCAACTCTGTCTTCAGCGTCAAGTCGGCCATCTTTTATGGGAAACACATTGTTTGGATTCTCTTGTACCTGTATTGACGAAAAAAGCATTCAGTTGGAAAACCTAAGTTAACTTATTAGATGGTGCATACTGCAAAAGCGATGGATAATGGCAATAATTATCGGTCACCTGTTGTGACATCACACACACAAATTAACAACATTGGAACATTATGACGTTTTATTATATTATTTAGTTTTAATCATGAAAACAATTATTCTAATACGAATTATATTTCAACTTTTGTTTTGTTATAAATTAGTACACATTACTTCATTTGAATATCTAATACATGTATGTATGCAACGTTTGCTCAAACATTCTCCTAAATAATGATATTGATATGAACGCTCTTCGCAGTTTAGACTAGCGACCTACTTTATAGTACACCCGCCACCTTTTATAACTGTAAAGTTGTAATTTCAAATCTGGAGGGCGAAAATATGCAGTGCTACCCTTTGGCAAAGTTCACATTGACAATGTCATATGGATATTGCATTATAACACAAGCATTACTGAATTTGTTGGGGGATGGGGACCAAATGATACAATTATCCGAATAGAAGATATCTTCCGTAATCTGTATTACAAATCCGAGCTTCTTTAGCCTTGTTCAGCGTTGTACTTACCCTTAATGCCATAGGCGCGTGTATTAAGTATAAATCAACATAGGACAGCTTGAGTTTTCTCAGACTCTCAGACATAGAATGTGCAACATCCGCAGGTCGGGTGTAGATATTGGCGAGCTTTGGAACAGGATAAAAGAGCAAAATAATGGTTATATTGTTTAGGTAAAAACAAAAATGGTATCAATGCAAAATTATGAATAGAACTAAACCAATTCGAAAACAGCGCTTCGAATATATTTTCTTACTTTGTATTGAGACAGTATTTCAAATTGAGCAACTATTTAAGATAAATCATATTTTTAGCTGTGAATGCGCTTATGAATTACATATATATACAAAAATGTACCTTTTATATGAGAGAAGAATAGCTGCATGCTATTATTTTTTTGACTTCATCAAAAACTTTGAATGCTTCATGAGGGGTCATAATTATCGAGATGATTTATTTCATCAAATGGAATTCGAATTCCAAAATAATGAGAATTTGTTTTTAAAAACCACGATGTCAAGAAGGTCAAAAGTATCTTCAAAAGTATTGTTTAAATTTTGAATATCTTAACATTTTTTTATCGAAGAATTTCGCATCATTACCGATCAATGAGATTTCAGCTCCAATTCATAGTTACCTTGGTACATATAAACAGATCCTCTCTCTTCAGTTTTCCTGCTTTGAATATCTCCTCTAGGACCTCACCTATTGAGTCCTCGTTGAGGTAGTTATAGGCTGTATCAATGAGGCGATATCCCGAATCTACAGCTGTTCGTATGGCTGTCTTTACTTCTTCAGGCTTACTCTGAAGTATTGATATTTGTGCTTTGTTAACTGATTTTCAACAAAGGAGGAGTGACAATTTGGGCGTTATGGTGGCTATTACCGATAGGTTTTATATTTTGTGTATGAACACCTATGGGTTAGGTGGTTTTGACATGACATGGAATTAATTTCAGGTCGAATAGCGTAAAGAGTTATTTAAAGAGTTATTGGAAGGATGGGGGTGGCAAAGTGGGTGTTCAAATACATAATAGGTACCATTGTGATAAAACTACAACGTGTTGTTAGAATCTTTCTTTTCGATGCTGATTATAAAAAAGCGGTCTTCGTGCCTAAATATGAACAAGACCAATCTTTAAGTACGACGTGTTTAAAAGCAAAATGAGTCTATGCCTTGTTTGAAAGAGGCGAAGTACATGCAGTTAAAACAATCAGAAAACAAATCTTCAATGTTGCTATTAAATGTACTCTGCTTTTACAAAAATACATTTATTTAACAAATAATTAAAGAAGTCCGGTAGAAAACAACAATTTGCAGAATTTAAACTCTAAATGTCATCTTTCCTAAACAATAGTTATGATATTACATAGTTAACAAAAGGATCTTTGAGTGTAGTTGAAAGTGCAGTCATTAAGATTTCAAGATTCTGCCACAAATCATCCACATTGTGCAGTAGGATAACTGTTACAATATTAACCATTCGAAACAAAATTACGATAATTGTAATCAGGTGGAATCAACACAGGAAAAAATACAACCAGAAGTTGCAATATGTTTTTTTTTTACTAAAATGTCTCAATAAATTACATCGTTGAATTGTAAAAGGGGCAACAAACACCATTGGTTGGATTATTTCTTTTTCATATCGACAAACCTATTGTAATCAACATTCTAAGCCCTTTGAATAAAATAATGAACATTTGAGCTGTCATCTTATCTAGCAATTTTTTTTACCTTATTACGATGTAATATTACAACCGATATTCAAGCAATTCCTTTTTCCACAACCTCTTTCGAGTACCAAATATGTTTATATTGTTTTGTGTTTCGCAAGTAAACAAATGTAGAACTTCAAACAAATAATTTGGTAAATGAAATTAAATTTTAAAAAATCAGATACGTATACATGTAGCTACCCTAGGTAAAATAGCAACAGTTACTTATAACGGGATTATTTTTCATTCAGTAGTTAAAGGCGACGAAGACTCGGTACTATAAAATTAAAGAATACTAGGAAGGGCAGAATGAGGTAAAAGAAAATATTAGAGAACTATGCGCTATTTATTTATTCTTTATATTGGCAAATACAAAAGTAAAACCCCCAGCAAAGTTGATATGAACTGTCAGTAGTTTATCCGTTTTTCGCGAAAAAATACCTTCTTATTCCCTTACATATTGTACTGAGTTATACAGTACTACATTTTTTTATCAGGAGGAGAATACTTGATTCCCCTTCGTATGTGTGTGAACTAAATTGACCCGCGTCAACAGCGTAGCCTACGTTTATCGTGCTTACAGTGCTGTCCTCAAATAATCCTTGGATCAATAATATAAACACAGAGAACATATTTGAGATGCCTGGCAAACCCCACATCTATGGAATGTTGTGAGTTTCAAATATAAAATAGGGTTATCCAAGTTGGTCTATCTCAATGATATCGTGTCGCTAAGTCAAATATGAAAAGCATTATTGTGTAAATACGATTATTGTTTTTGTGAACATTTATTTACACAGTAATGAACATTGTTTAATCTGAGATGACGTAAAACACACATATGCTAAGTAATAGGACTATAGGAAAGATGACGTAACACACACATATGCTGCACCTTTTAAATTTAGTTATAGATACAATATGCCGACAAATGAATTAAGCTGCATCATACTGCTGTTTCTTGCTCCTATGACACTTCAGTATTGCTAGGGGCCAAAAGCTGGGAATTCAAAAATACATACAATCATCTATATTTTCAGTCTCATTTCTTAAGTATAGAAAAACGGCATTACTATCAACGACATTTAAGTTTTACTATGGCTATTTAATTTTTGTTTATTAAATTGATGAATAACAACCATAGTAAACACAACAGGAAAAGCACGATTATGTTGCTGCTACTGAGTATAAAAAAGTCTTATTACCTGCCAAGTTCCAAGTCCAAATAATGGCATAGTCCGCCCATTATTAAGAGTAATGCGTAGGGTGGATATCGACATCTTGCTCATGTGGTTATGTTTGAAGACATGAGCTGTTTTCAGTGACACGCTATTTATTGTAAGCTATGTGACCCCTGATGATGTCACGGGGACAGGTCAGATATTAGACCGTGGCAAGATAACAGAATACCCGGAGTGAATCAAAGGATTGGACAAAACGGTTCGGTTCTAGGTTAAGGTTCAACAGGCCCCCTAAAACATGCAAAAGGCACCCTTAATTTGAATTCCATGCTTATATCAGAATATATCTATGTAATTTAGACATATTAGACTTGTATATAAGCTATTCAAAAGGTAAATAGCTAGGTTTACGTTGTCAATAAAAAGGCATGAAGGCTGATGTCTTCATTAAATTAGCTTTTTTATTTTTCAATGCATTGATCCATAGTTACAATACATTTAACATTAGGGGCCGAAGTTATAACATGTCAATCTCTTCAGCGAACTAACTGAATGCTGCGAAATGGCATACCATGTAACGTTCATTCATGTGCCTAGGTCATGCGGAGCATGGTTTCTCTTCAATGGCATGTGGAAAGGCAAACCGGCCTTAAGTGTAAATGAAGGTGGTTAGAACAAGTTACAAAAGTCATAGTAAAACGTCATAGAAACATATTTTAATGACTGATTATGTGCAAAATTATCGACTTAAAAATAAAACTGCACAGGCTTCATAAATGTATTTTTAAATCTTTCATGTTGTTATACATAAGCTAGCCATGATATCTTAGACATTATAGTACGTTTTGGTTTTAATGATAAAAACATGTCTAACGCTTTCATAATAGCACATAATAGGATCAAATTGCATATCATATTGAGTTCATTTATCGATCAAGGTAACTTAGCCTTTGTTTTCGTATTTCCAATCTGCTAAAATATATTACCATTTGATTTTATTACGACTTTAACAGTTTCGAATGGCCATATCTATGTGTATATAAGGTCGGCATCCCTCTTATAAACTACTAAAATGGAAATAAATCTCCGCATTACCTGGATTATATACATACAATTTATATTAAACGTCGTTTCTCAGCACTCAGACGAAGCGTCAGTCACAAAAGATATTGACCTGTTATAAATCTGATTTTCTGAAGATGTCAGCCTTTATGCTCTATTTCAAAGAATCTTAATTGTTTTATAGCCAATGAACACGTTCAATATATTCTAATAACATACATACATTTCTATTTTGATTAAGGTCTTTGAATATGACTCTTTCCGGGTAGGGAACTATACAGGGGCTATTGTATCATTTAGGGGGCTTGTGGACCTTAATATATGTGAATCTGATATGCGTATATATAAGTAAGAATGATTTTACTGCACACAGTGATATCAGGATATGTATGTTTCGAGCTCTAAATCGTCCCTGTTTAAATTAAACCCAACATCTCCCACGATCAGGAGATTTGGTTATTTGTATCGTTAATCCTATACATCGTCTGTGGTGTATCTCTATTCAAATGATACACATATTATATTGACTATGGGCAAGTTTTATGGTCGCCATCTCGGTCTTATTGAGAAATATTCTATAACATCAAGTGATATGAAGATGGACGTTTTTGAGTATGGTCATTAGTATGCTTACTTGTTGTGATTTACAATAATACTTGGTTCTCATTTTGAGAACTTGATATTTACTTGGATGTGGCCAAGATTTACATGGCGGATGTCGTCGATGAAGCAGAAGACGCTTACAAATTTTTCCTTTGTAATATTTTGCCTTTGATTTAATCGATTTTAGGTTCGGATTATTGTTTTGTTGACGCTTTGGTATTCTCTAATTGTTTGTCATCTCTTCTTAAGTATTTTACAGTACTTACATCTCTACATGAGTATTTTACAGTACTTACATCTCTACATGAGTATTTTACAGTACTTACATCTCTACATGAGTATTTTATAGTACGCACATCTCTACATGAGTATTTTACAGTACGCACATCTCTACATGAGTATTTTACAGTACGTACATCTCTACATGAGTATTTTACAGTACGTACATCTCTACATGAGTATTTTACAGTACGTACATCTCTACATGAGTATTTTACAGTACGTACATCTCTACATGAGTATTTTACAGTACGTACATCTCTACATGAGTATTTTACAGTACGTACATCTCTACATGAGTATTTTACAGTACGTACATCTCTACATGAGTATTTTACAGTACGTACATCTCTACATGAGTATTTTACAGTACGTACAGCTTAAGCAAACTGGTGAAGATTTGTTTGGGGTTCATTTATTGAGGTCGTTAAACAAAACATAACATTTTTTGATGATTTGTAAAGTGGTTTGTAATATGAATATAACATAAATAATACTTTACTGAGAAATACGAATCTCCATCTCGTAATTGAAATATGAACCGAGTCTAAGCATTGTTCATACTATCGAACCTCTGAATTGGAAAATTAGTGATAAGTTTCATAAATTTCATAAAAGATGATTTCCCAGATCATCATTTGTTTGTATTTATTCATGTAAAAGATCCATTTTCAAACATCATTTACATGTGCTTTAACGACGCCATTTTGACTCCGGTGCCGTATCCAATGACATTATATTATTGTCCTAGGCGGGGCGTCACAATGATAACAAAATATTACTTTGGTATATGCACTGCATGATAAGGTAATCATGCGATAAATACCTAAATGAATATTTGTATTGAAAAATACAATTGTACATCTCTTCTGCACTTTGATGTTCATAATTCTTACATACAATGTACTACAAGAGAACAATCTATAGATTGACTTGAGCTAGTTGAAAAATGGGGTTGGGGATATAATGGTTATTAGTAAAAACTGATTGAGAAAAGGTAAGACAAAGATAAAAGAGGAATAGGACGGTCGCACGTCCCGTATTACAACGTAATCAAACGACTTGTTATGGTATATATTGCTTTTGAAAAGGTCTTTCTATCCAGCAATATAATTAAATCATACCGTTTTACTGGAACATGAGATATAATAAAGGAAATATAATAAAACACACTCATAAGTTTAATATCACGCACGAATTTTATGCAACAGAGGACTGAAACAGTTTCCCCTTGGGAAGCTCCAAAACCAAATCAAAGCTTTATTTTGAAATTATTCATTTTATGAATGCATATCAGCAAAATCCGATCGTCGAAGTCCATAAGAATACCCACTCGATATACATTGTATGTATGTAATATTTGAAAAAGAAAATGATGATCATAAACAAACAAAAATTCATTTTCAATTACTGATTGTATGTTGTTAAAGTTGTATCATTGTTCTAGTTATATTGATGACATCATCAACCTGTTTCTGTTAAATACCCGTCATGGTTTTTCCTAGTAGTACTTTCTGTTTGACAAATGTGTATATATACTGTGCAGACAACATATTCAACTTGTATCGGGTGTTACCACTCACACATGAACAATCCATTCATCGTTTAGTAGGCTGATAGTGTATACTGCATTGGACAACGAAGACATCAAACAAGTTTAATACTTAACTACAAAAGTGAGGTAAGTATTATAGTGTGAAAACAATGCTTTGATTTTATTTATCTTAGTAACTTAGTATCTTAGTTTGTCTTCGGTAACTGTTTGACTTATATTGAGTAACTGATATATTTCATGTTATTGTTCGTTTTACACTGTAAGCTTTTTATATTGAGTATCTAGTTGATGTATCACAGGTACATTTGACATTAAGAACAGTTCACATTGAAGAAGGTAATATTTTACAATACAAACGTCCCGGATAAGACTAGCGAAGGCTGCCATAGGGTTGCTTCAGAGCTAGGTGAGAGATTTCAGTCCTTTCCAAGAAGGCACAGTTTATGTTATGATCTAAATAGTAGGCTGCTGGTGTATATTGCTTGTATTAAAAATACATCGTAGTTCAATACTTAACTACACGCGTGAGGTTAGTAGTAGTTGACAAAAAATGCCCCAGAACAACTCTATCGCGTTGCATGCCTCTTATGATTATTATATGAAATGTATTAGCTATTTAATTTATGTCGGATAACCGCTTAACTTACATCGTTAACTATTCTATAAGTCTCATGTACCTATTTGATGTATTTTTGGATACTTGTTAATTTATTTCGGATATTTTTCCCGGGTAACTAGTTGGTTTAATATCGAGTTTAATTTATTCCGGGTAGCTTTTTTGTTTATCTCCCGAAACTGTTTGATTTAATTAAAATAATATTTTCCTTTATCTGGGATAACGATTTTATTTATCCAGGGTAACTTTTTTATTCATCCTGGGTAACTTTTTTTTTATCCCGGGTAATTTTTTTATTTATCCCGGGTTACTGTTTTATTTATCAAGGCAAACTGTTTGGTTTATCTTTGGTTTGACTATATGATTCTCATGCTCAATTAACAATGCTTCGGTAGACCCTTATCGCTTAAAAAGACACAGGTTTGATAAGTATAGAACTATCATGTTTAGTTGTACAGATATATTGTATTGAAATTAAAACACGATTTCGTTAGTTCAATTTCATAATGTATTGAACACTGCAAAAATGTTTACTTTGTTACTATCAAACAAAGCAGTACGGCAAACACAGTCATAATCTATATATAGTCATCATTCAAACGTACTTTATAGCCTATGATCAAACACAAAACAGGAAATCCCGTACATTTACCGTTTATGGTTTTTTTGTTTCATTTTGTATATAATCTTCCCTTTCTTCGAATTACGCATTAGGGTTTTTCCTTTCCTACTACTTCATGAAGTACTTTCTGTTTGTCATTTTAAATAGTAACGGGTGTCATTATACCATGTACAATCAATTCAGCGTTTAGTAGGCCACAAATGCATCAAATAAGTTGATTAATATCTTCACAAGAGAGGTACGAAAAAGAATTTGACGAACGACATCTCTATCACGTTGTATGCATCTTATGATTATAAAATGAAATATGTACGCTGTCTGTTTATATCGGGTAACCGCTTAAATGATCTCGGGAAACTATTAAACACGTATTAGGTAACTGTTCAATTCACTTCGGAAGACTTGTTGATTTATCACGCGTACCTGTTTTAATTTCCCAGAAAATTTTTTAAATAATTTGAGGTGTTTTCTTTAATCCCCGGTAATTGTGTGATTTAATATATTGAGTAACTATTCGATGTAACCCAAATTATTAAGTTTTATTCATCCCGGATAGCTATTTATTTGTCCAAGGTAATTTTTTTATACTTTTTTTTGTAACTTTTTTATTCATCTCTGGTAACTGTTTGATTTATTCTTTGGGAACTGTTTGATATATCTCGGGAAACTGTTTAATTTATAACAGATAGTTGTTTAATTCATCTCGGGTAACTGTTTAATTAATTCTAGGCTCAAATGCTATGTCTCAGGTAACCGTAATTTTCATTTCTGTTTTAATAAGCCGCTACATTGTTGGATGTATCGGAGGTGTATGTTTAACCCCCGGGAACTGTGTGGTTAACCTTGAGTTACAGTTTCATTTATCCCTGGTAACAATTTGATTTTTCTCGAGTATCTGTTTAAACTATCCCAATTAACTTTTGATATATCTCGGGTATCTGTTTGATTTATCCCAGGTAGTTGTTTGATATATCCCAGGTAACTTTTTGATATATCCCAGGTAACTGTTTGATATATCCCAGGTAACTTTTTGATTTATCCCGGGTGATTTTATGATATATCCCGATTAACTGTTTGATATATCCCAGGTAACTGTTTGATATTTCCCGAGTAACTTTATGATATATCCTGATTAGCTATTTGATATATCCCGATTAACTGTTTGATATATCCCTGGTAGCTGTTTGATACATCTGGGTAACTGTTTGATTTATCCCGGGTAGAAGTTTGATACATTAACTACCGTTAATTTAAAAGTTACAAAAGAGTGTCTTCTGTAAGTTTTAAAGACAATAATCAACTCGAGTGAAATAAATTCCATATCCAACAACCTCTCGGTGCGTAACTTTTATATATATCCATAGATTCACCGTTTATGCGTTGTTTCTGTTTCATTTTTCTATTCATATCAATGACATAATCTACCCGTTCCTTTGAAATACGAGTTAGGGTTTTTCCAATAGTCAATACTAAAATACGGCTATACATGATATGAGTGATAATACCCGATATTAGTTTAATTCGTTTATGCACTATAAGTCTATGCATGCAACCAAACAGAAAGTACTGGTAAGGAAAAACCCAACGTCGGAAACCCAGGGTACACTTCTCCGACGCTTGTATCTAGTATCGGGTATTATCACTAATATCATGTATAGCCGTATTTTAGTATTGATTATTTGAACCCCCACTCATCTTGTAATAGGCCGCTAGTAAACAATGTCATGGGCAGAAATACATCAATTTAGTCTAATACTTTATAAAATAAGTATGGTAAATATTAAACAACATTCCAGAACATCTCTAACACTTTGTATGCCTTTTATTATATGACATTTCGCGGCCGTTTGTTCGAATTCTCTCAGGAATCCCTAGTTACTGCTTTATCTCAGTACACTTTTTGATTTATCATTCTTTTAATTCATGTTGGGTAATTTTGCTCCATCTTTGTTAATTTTATTCATGAAGGGTACATGTAATTTTGATTTATATGAGGAAACTGTGTGGTTATCTGAAGTAACTATTTGATTTTTCTCTTTTTGTCTTTAGAAACTGTTTTAAATATCTAAGTTTATTGTTGCATTTATCTCACGTTAAGGTTTGGATTGTTTAGGTAAATATGTTTATTTTACTAACACTGAATTAACATTTCTAAATGTTTCGTCTTGAGACGCCTTCAAAGCAAACTAGTCTGCAGCCATGGACTTTCTTTTGCAGATAAGAAGCCTAGAATCAACGATGGATGCCGCCACATTTAAAAGGCAGAGCGAGTTTAAGTATTCCCAAAAAATACCGGATCTTCACAACGAAATGGTGACAAGACTAGGTCGGGAAATAGCACCCAGTAGAAAAATGATGGACAGCTGGAATGATCTGTTACAGTTGTTTTCAAATGATGCTCCTCTTTCGAATGTACAGATTGACAGCATCAGCAGTGTCGGTGATCTGGTCAGACTGCTTATGGGGGAACATTATATCAGCTATGATGATTACGAGCCATTTGCAAAGAAACTTGAATTTGTCTTTCCACGAATGGCCAGACTTGTACGAGAGTACTCGCAGAGAATTATGGATCAACTTAAACTCGAGAAAGGTATGTTTATGTCGAAGTTTCCTCCGTATTATAAGTTAAAGCAGGTGTTTTGAATTGACTTCTGCTCTCATGTAAGACATCAATATACTCAAGCCGAAATTATTTGAAAGAAACTACTTTGTAATTTACTAGTTAAGAAATATTACGTATACATGAATGTGCTTGTTTTATGAGGGAAGATATGACAAACATGAGAAAAATGTTGGAAAAATATAAACGTAGGACTGAAACAGTTCCCATTGATTATTTTTCCCAAGTTATATTTTTAGTCATATTTTATAAACACAGGTTGACTATTTCAATCCAATCATTTTCAGTGTTAACACTCATTGAATTATATAGGAAACATGATCAACAAATATAGTTTTTCTTATTTTTTTTTTTGCGCGCTAACATTTGCAATTGGGATGCGTATATGTCTTTGCTTAAAGGAAGCCGTGCATGTATCATATCTGACTCTTTGAGTCGTCGCCCAATGTTTACAGTCGCTATATATTTGACTGATGATTAACATTTTACAATGATGTCATACATTATACCCTGTGTTTATTTCAATCAGCCTATCAATAACAAATATTTTTTTCTCGTCAACAAATGAGATAAGATATTTCTTAACATTTTCTTCGAGTAATTTCAAAAGAAAAGAAGTTATGAAACACAACCAGTATTATATCAAAGTGTACACTTCCTCACTGAACAGCTACTTAATCAGGGGTAAAATATTAGCAAGAAAAAAAGATTATTGCAAAGAATACAAGATAATAAGACCAGGTGTTCCGGAAGGGAAATGCCTTCTCATTCATCGACGACACCAACTTGGTAAATCAGTGTCAATGTAATCAATGAAATAACTCTGATAATCAATGTATGAATCTTAATGTTAACACCAAATTGATGCCTTTTACAATGAATTATCAGTTACTTCAAATCTTACAAACATCGTACACTTATTTTTATTGTCTATTTTCATGTTTATTTTACAGGTGATGCTTCGATGCGATAGAACCATCTTCCTGGGCCTTGATATAATGTTTTGAGAACGGACATTGAAATGTTGAAATTTCTCCTCATCATTTTTCTGAACATATGATTTATTGATTGGCAACACAATGTGATGACCAGTAAATTGCTTCGGGTATTGAGGCAGCAAAGCATATAACTTGATTTGGACAAAAAACTAAGGTGTTCAAAATAATTGTACACTTTTGGGGCCGGAGGTTGGTTTAGGTAATTTTTCGATAAAAATGACCACTCAATGGTAATACAGCCTATCAGAATTGGATCTAACCCTCTCCACAAAGCGAAAAAACCCTTGAACACCTAAGTTTAGGTACAAACTAGCTGTCTCAGGCCCCAATGAAATCTTTTGGAGCTGCTTAAACCATAGATTAATTTACTTGACGTGACATTAAGATACGTTTTACTAGGCAAATTCTAAAAGAGTTTATTAAAGTTCTGGAGACAATAAATGCGTTTGTTACTCTCACTGTTGTTGAAATACTATATTTTAGTATGCCTGTTTGTTGTTGATGAGCATAATACCTCAGTTCTAACTTTGAGGCCATGGCATTAACTTGGACTTGACCCAGCTATACACGTCGATGAAGCAAAAAAACCTGGTCTTATTTTCTTGTATTTTTACAAGGGTCTCCATGTAAATCTTTCTCCTCTTTATATTTTGTCTCAGGTTTAATCGATTTTGAGTTTGGATTACGGTTTTGTTGACACTTTGGTATTCTCTCATTTTTTTTGACAATAAATCAGATTTTTAAGGGTGAATGTTATTTATTATTTTCATATTTCTATTTGTAATGTCAAGGTATCTGTAATGCAAAGTTTTTCTATTTCCAATAATAAATTAACTTCGTCTGCTATATTTTATTTTGTAATGGGATTGCCTATTTTTTCATATTAATGAGTAACTTCGTATGTAAAGGTCATATTACTACGGCAGCATGGTCCACAAAACATAAGTGTGTGTATCAAAATCAGTTCACTCTTCGTCAGTTAATGGCTTAGATTGTCGTCGAATCAGATCACACGACTCGAGGTTTTTAAGTAGGGTTTTTGTTTCACTCTCGGTTCTATCAAAGTTTACAACGGACACTCGTAAATGTATGTGTCTTTTGTAACATTTAAGAATTAACTAGCTAGAGAGCCTGCCTCGTTGTGTAACCTCTATCTACTCCAATATAAGAGTATAAGACTCTTTCATATGCGTGTATGTAGGATAGGGATATTCCCACCCGAGGGGTCCCAAAATGTGGTGAAACCCGAGGCTTGCCGAGGGTTTTACCGCATTTTGTGATCCCGAGGGTGGAATATCCCTATCCTACATACACACATAATGAAAGAGTCTTTTTCTCTCATATCAAATACCCGAATAAGCTCAAAAACCATGAAAATATGTTTAAACAGGCTACCATTTTTTTTTTCCTTGAGCTTCTTTGACGAAAACGAATTAGACAGCGAGTTTGAGCATACCCTATATCTGCAAACAATGTTTGCGCAGAAAAATTAGTCTCCTCTTCCTGGTGTTTATGGTTAAAATTTTGTGAAAGGTTTTAATTTCATCACGCCGTCGTTTTCTCTTTCCGGCATCAGAGTTTACCGTATTCGTGACGTCACGTCATTGTTGAGCCATTGTGACGTCACGTCGCGTGAAATGCTATGTAAGATAGAATTTTTCTTACATAGCTTTCTTACATGGGCAACCTCCATCCAACATGGCGAGATATGAGAGAAAACGTTATCCGTATTAAAGGTCAATTTAGTCAACTTCATCATTCCGCCTCAACGAAACTAGTAAACTCTGATCAATTCATAGCTCTGTGTACAATAATGTACGGGTGTACTACACACGGTAAGCAGCTGTTTTACATGATAAATAATTAAAATTACATGCTATGACATTTCGGAAAGCATTGATTCAAGATCTATTGGTCCTAATTTCCCTAGCTTGTCCATAGGGACTCAGGGGTTTGTTATACTTACTAGAATTATTGATACTTTCGAGGAGTTAATATTAGGGTTGCATTTTATCAGAAATAGAACTTACCCTCCAAAGTTGTAAACATACTCTAAAAACCTTAGTTTAGGTTCAAAACTATATGTATCAAATTCTCATGCACCTATGGTCTTGTAAATACATAACTGTACCGTGTGCTAACCTGAATTTAAGCTTGCAGTTTTGGGTTGGGCCTGTCCCTTATGTCCCAAATTATAAATGTTCAAATCGCTAATCCAGTTGATGACCTGTTGCCAATCGCATTCATCATACTTCCTTCAATAAGCTGTGCCTCATTTCACTGTAAATGAGACGTTTTAAATATGCGTAACCGAAATCCGATTTGCAACAACTTTGTTTGACTCACTTAAGCTTTGACCAAATCATGGTATCGTTATGTTCACTGCTGCACGATGCAAACCGCTCTAAATAACACTCTCGTAATCCATTGTATACTGGAAAGGTATTTCAAACAATTCGTGATGAAAATAAACGTTTGAGAGGTATGATAAAAGCACATATGAAAATAATAATAAAAAAAAATCTTGTCTCTTGACTACCTTTCTTCTGTTGCCTCGTGATGAATGAAAAACGTTATCAGGTTGTTCTGCGCATGTACATACATGAGAATAAGTGTGCAACAATTTTACAAAAGTGAAATACCGTGTGACACCGTCAGCTTAACGTACATGTGAATAGTGGGGAATTTGAAATAGGTAACGTGATATATGGATTGAATGTCTATTTTGTGGCTTGCATCGGCTGATGAAGTCAAGTGAACCACGCGCAAATTAAGTTAACAAACCACCAATTGCACGATATATTAAACCAAAACGATAAATCTATTGCGTGATGGAAAATGGTTTCGGGTATTTATAACGTACTGTATACGTATTTTAGATATCTACTCGTTTTTTAATGTCATTTTATTGTTATTTTTTATCCGTCTGTAAGGAATTATCACAGAATAAAGTTTTTTCCGTAATAATTGTTTTTTCCTTCTATTACATGTATATGTTTATAAAAAATGGTAGGGTATATATGTAAGATATGCACAACTGAACTTTAGACATATATAAATAACTAAGTGTAGCCCCTTTGATCTGATTAAACTGAATACGTAGTACATGCATGGTACATAATATACATATGTTGACGATTGTATACACGATTTGAAATTATACAATACATGTAGTAATTTATTTTTCTCTAAATTTATCAAATAAATAGGTTTTACACACGTTATCTTTCTGCTTCTTAATTAGTATAGAAAATTTCGATTCCGACCTTTTGTGCCTAGCATCATTGACGTGTCCCAGAAGGACGAAACAGCTGTATGATGCAGTTTATTTTTTGTCGGCATACTGTATTAATTGCTTAGTTTAAAAGCTGCAGAATGTGTGTGTGTTACATCACCTTTGAAAACGAAGTTTGCGCTGGTTGGCATAGTATAAGTAAAAGTGGAAGAAAACTGATGATGCTCTCATTCACTAAATGTATTCCCACAGGCGTTCTTCAGGCTATCTTATATGATCCTTGTGATAAGGACAATCTTTTGAATTTGCATCTATATACATCCTACTGTTTAGTTTAATATGACCAGACCCAAAGGAAATCCCTAGAGACAACCGTACATTTTGGAACAACTTGAATTGATCTGATTAACATTAATTATTAAACATTGTACCATTCGTCGAAAACATTTTAATATTTAAGATACAGATAATACTGAAGTGTAAACAAAACAATAATTCGAATTGAAATGATAAAACTACGGCAAAATATAAACATGGAAAAAAGATTTCAACGTGCACAGTAGAAATATATAAGGACAAAAAGATAAGTGTTTATGTGGAAGAAGCGCTTTCGACTTCATCATTTACCAGAATACATATCAAACCGATCTGTGGTGTTCTAATGGCTGTAAAACATTGTATATTCATTTGACAAATGATTATCACTTTTGTAATGCCTATTCATCCAAACGAACACACACAAAAGAGAATGGAGGTTTCCAAACATGATCTCAATGTGTATTGCGATGCCTGGATATTTGTTTTAATTACGCGTTTGTTTATACCTTCCAGGATGGACTATGGATGACCAGGAAAAGAAGAAAACGAATCAATTCCAACGGATACAAACTTTGGAGAATGAAATGGTTGTAAATCTGAGTAACTATCTTGATCCACAATTAAAACAAGATTGGGCTGAGTTTGAATGTAGACTAAAAACTTACTTAAGCCGGGTCTGTACAGCAAGTTTGTCAAGTATACGTCAGGCATTCGATGCCTTGAAAAACAAAAAGGTGATCAAAACGGGTGATTATGGGGTCTTAAAGGATATGGTGAAACCAATTGATGTAAAAATGAGCAAAATCATTGACGAATATACTGCCAAAATGCAGACCGAAGACGGAAAGCTTATAAGAGAACCATGGACATATTAGTTATGTCTAATTAATTTGGTGTGATGACCTAGGCTTAAAATGTATATTGAGAGAAGTTATTTACTTAAGAAACTGAAACAGTGTTGACAGGGAGCTAACGAAGGGAGACAGTGTTGACAGGGAGCTAACGAAGGGAGACAGTGTTGACAAGGAGCTAAAGAAGGGAGACAATGTTGACAGGAAACTAAAGAAGGGAGACAGTGTTGACAGGGAACTAAAGAAGGGCGACAGTGTTGACAGAGAGCTAACGAAGGCAGACAGTATTGACAGAGAGGTAACGAAGGGAGACAGTGTTGACAGAGAGCTAACGAAGGGAGACAGTGTTGACAGGGAACTAAAGAAGGGAGACAGGGTTGACAGGGATCTAACGAAGGGAGACAGTGTTGACAGGGAGCTAACGAAGGGAGACAGTATTGACAGGGAGCTAACGAAGGGAGACAGTGTTGACAGGGAGCTAACGAAGGGAGACAGTGTTGACATAGAGCTAACGAAGGGAGACAGTGTTGACAGGGAGCTAACGTAGGAGACAGTGTTGACAGAGAGCTTACGAAGGAAGACAGTGTTGACAGGGATCTCACGAAGGGAGACAGTGTTGACAGGGAGCTAACGAAGGGAGACAGTGTTGACAGGGAGCTAACGAAGGGAGACAGTGTTGACATGGAGCTAACAAAGGGAGACAGTGTTGACAGGGAGATAACGAAGGGAGACAGTGTTGACAGGGAGCTAACGAAGGGAGACAGTGTTGACAGGGAGCTAACGAAGGGAGACAGTGTTGACAGGGATCTAACGAAGGGAGACAGTGTTGACAGGGAGCTGTATTAAAAGGAGAAAATATTGACAGAGAGCAAACGAGTGCGACACAGATCTGCCATACTCGTGAAATATATTTGGTATTTAACGGGAAATCATTGAATGGCCTTTATATATCAACACTGATCATGTTCTAGGTCCATGTACCACGTAAGCACTTTACCAACGATTATTTAGAAAATACATTTACCGGTCAAAAGTCTTTTTGCATTTGTTTATTTTGCTATATATTCTGTGTACTTCTAAATTTTTCCAATTAATTTTCCAGGCTTTGTTTATGAAGCATTTTTAATGAAATTTAGTACAGTCATAGAGATTTGTTTCCTGTTTCGTTTAATAGTTTTCACTCTTTTCCTATGAATACGTCAAAAGAAACAATAATTCATTGACAACATTCATTTTTGATCGCCATTTTGACACAAATAATGTTGTAATACACTACAAGGCCTTGGTCATTTTCTAGACCGTAGCGCCATAAATCGATTACTGGAGCGAACACAGTGTTGACTTAACTTGATTCCCTTTTCACAGGAATTAATCTTATGAAATAGTACAGCAGGCATGCGCATGAATCATTGTTCAAGTACATAATTTTCTTTTTATTTAAAGTTCAAATTCGCTCCTTTTCAATAACAAAGTTTCGTATATAAAAAAAAATTGGAAGATCTGGTCGGTAAGGTTCTAAACATCACGAGTCCTAACATATATTTATAAGGGAGTAACCAGGTCAAACCAAGAAGGACTTGTACGAATACCCCGATATATATACCTCTTGTGTGATAACATTTAAAGAGTATACATGATCATAAATTGGAAGCTCGCGTGCGTAATATTCTATAGATCAAGGGTCCTAATAAACATGTATAAGGGAATAATGTTAAAACTTAATATCTAGAAAATAAAACCACATGGAACTTGTTTGAACGGAAAAAGCCCGATAATTATATATAAATATTAAATTTTATAACATTTAAAAGATTACCCATGGTACAAAAATAGGCACCTCGCGTGCGTAATGCTCTTAACATCACGGAGCCTACAAAAACAGTAATAAGGGAGTTACATTAAAACTTAATGTTTAGACAATAATACCAACTAGTATGTTCCAGATATCTCGATATATATAACACTGATGACATTTAAAAGATGATTTGTAATATAAAACTAAACTGATGATTATGTCCTTAAGAATAGTTTATCGGATTTATATCCATACAAAGTAATATGTTTTAGTTCAAATCCAGTGGTTACGGGCAAGAGACCAGATATAGTGATTACGCTGCGTATCAGCGTGTAATGGTGTTATGTTTCTGTAAAACATCGTATGTGTCTGTTGAACTTAATAAGCTACATACCATCCTAAACATTTTAAAAGAGGAATTTATATAATAGAATATACTATTTTGTATTGTGCGTTCCTATATCGAAATTCCTGCGGGAAATGTAAAAAATGTATTTGGAGTCGATATCGACCACCCATACATTATATTCATCATATATAGAGGATATTCAATGGCTTGCCGTTTAATATCGAAGATATTTCACGAGTACGGCAGATTTTTTTTATATTTTCACGAGTGCGTAGCACGAGTGAAAATATAAAAAAATTCTGCCATACAAGAGAAATATATTTGATATTAAACGGCAAACCATTGATTTTTCTTTTTATTACATTTCGAAAGAGGTCTAGAATATCTAAGATACTTTCATTATTTTTTTCCCTGGTCTACTTGCCTACTGCAAATGAGCTAAGTCTACTGTAATCCGTCGAAATCACAACCGATCGGGTCCAGTACACAGCTGATTGGGATAAGCTGATCGGAAAAGTTGAACCATTCTCATCTTTCAAATCATTTCATATTAAATCCTGCAGCAGTTCCCATCAATATTTACTATTGATGCCATTTCTTCAAGACCATCTTTCCCCAAGAGACAAGTTCTAGCAGACGACAACAATGCCGAGCCTCCAAGATGCGATCAAGGGGAACAATTCATACAAAAGTTTCGGTGTTACGTGAAAAAAATGACCCAGTTGAAAATTACCCACCGTTGAAAGCTACGGCGGGTCACTTTTTCACGGGACGAATTACGGAAAAAGCGACTGGAGTAATTTTTCTACAGATGGCAATGTAAGATTTCTACTGTTAAATAACGACCCCGGGTAACTTTTGCAACGTAGAATAATGAGCCGGGTGGTATTTTATTGGCGGGTCACTTTTTTCACGTTACACTGAAAAAGCCTTATATTTTCAATGCAAAATCTTATATTTTCATGGAAAAATCTTATATTTTCTCGGCAAAATCTTATATGTCACTGCTTATCACTGCAGTGAAAATATAAGTTTTATCAGTTTGATAATTTTCTATATTTCACTGGCAAAAATGTCATAAATTACTATTGTAACGTGTCCATGTGGTTGGTTCAACCAGCCTAGCCCCGTCAGCGAATGATGTTCTAGGCCTACTACTAGGCCAGAAATGGCCAATGGTAATGTTCAGGAACGTACAGATCACGTAGACCGCCCAAGTTTGAGCTCATTGTAACTCGCTATGGACGATAGTGATGTACTTGATTATGTCTTCTTTAATTGTACATTTTAGCCTACTATTGTATTCCATTGCTCCGCTTTTATGATCACACATAACCCTTATGACATTATTTTGTAGCTTATCATTAGCATGTATCTTTATTATCTCTTGGCCTGGGTTATTGCTTCGTAACATGGGACTGGTCTTTGTAGTGTTATATAGTGGGAATGTTTAACAAATGTACATATATTGTGATACATTAGATATGATTGATATTGTGTGTACCTATTAGTATGTTATGTAGATAGGGAATTCAAACATTATAGGATAATGGCAGAAACAACCTTCGTTTAGTTGTTTTGAATCAAAACATGAAAAGAAATTGTGTGCAATCACGCGACTGCATGAAATCCATTATTATAATTGGCATAATATGTACATGCGAGCTCGAGTTCGGTTTATGGTGTTGATGTTCTGACAATAATATAATTGTCCGTAAGTGATATACTGAATACAACGATGTCGCATTACGGTCAGTCAGCCACGTAATAAGAGCTGGCACGCTTGTAATGTTAGTTGCAATGCCCGTAACCTAAATAGCTCCTTCTGACGGACTGGTAAGGTAGGCTTCAACGTATATAGCCTCACTGACTGGTAAGGTAGGCTTCAACGTATATAGCCTCACTGACTGGTAAGGTAGGCTTCAACGTATATAGCCTCACTGACTGGTAAGGTAGGCTTCAACGTATATAGCCTCACTGACTGGTAAGGTAGGCTTCAACGTATATAGCCTCACTGACTGGTAAGGTAGGCTTTACAGTTTATAGCCTCACTGACTGGTAAGGTAGGCTTCAACGTATATAGCCTCACTGACTGGTAAGGTAGGCTTTACAGTTTATAGCCTCACTGACTGGTAAGGTAGGCTTCAAAGTCTATAGTCTCACTGACTGGTAAGGTAGGCTTTACAGTTTATAGCCTCACTGACTGGTAAGGTAGGCTTCAAAGTCTATAGTCTCACTGACTGGTAAGGTAGGCTTTACAGTTTATAGCCTCACTGACTGGTAAGGTAGGCTTCAAAGTCTATAGTCTCACTGACTGGTAAGGTAGGCTTTACAGTGTATAGCCTTACTGACTGGTAAGGTAGGCTTCAAAGTCTATAGCCTCACTGACTGGTAAGGTAGGCTTTACAGTTTATAGCCTCACTGACTTGTAATGTAGGCTTCAAAGTATATAACCTCATTGACTGGCAACGTAGGCTTCAAAATCTATAGCCTCACTGACAGCTAATGTAGGTTTCAATGTATATAGCCCCACTGACTGGTAATGTAGGCATCGAAGTCTATAGCTTCACTGACTGGTAAGGTAGGCTTTACAGTTTATAGCCTCACTGACTGGTAAGGTAGGCTTTACAGTTTATAGCCTCACTGACTGGTAAGGTAGGCTTCAAAGTCTATAGTCTCACTGACTGGTAAGGTAGGCTTTACAGTGTATAGCCTTACTGACTGGTAAGGTAGGCTTCAAAGTCTATAGCCTCACTGACTGGTAAGGTAGGCTTTACAGTTTATAGCCTCACTGACTTGTAATGTAGGCTTCAAAGTATATAACCTCATTGACTGGCAACGTAGGCTTCAAAATCTATAGCCTCACTGACAGCTAATGTAGGTTTCAATGTATATAGCCCCACTGACTGGTAATGTAGGCATCGAAGTCTATAGCTTCACTGACTGGTAAGGTAGGCTTTACAGTTTATAGCCTCACTGACTGGTAAGGTAGGCTTTACAGTTTATAGCCTCACTGACTGGTAAGGTAGGCTTTACAGTTTATAGCCTCACTGACTTGTAATGTAGGCTTCAAAGTATTTAACCTCATTGACTGGCAACGTAGGCTTCAAAGTATATAGCCTCACTGACTGGTAAGGTAGGCTCAAAGTCTATAGCCTCACTGACTGGTAAGGTAGGCTTCAAAGTATATAGCCTCATTGACTGCTAATGTAGGCTACAATGTACATAGCCTGGCTGACAATTAGGTGGGCTTCATAGCCTACAGCCTGGCTGGCTAGTAAGGTAGACTACATTTTCTATAGCCAAGCTAACTAGATACCAAGTAAGTAAATAAGCATCAATCCTCAAAATGAGAACCGAGTCATCATTGTCATCACAAAAAGTAAACACACTAACAAGCAAACTCATAAAACTTGCCCATAGTCTTCATCAACCTGTATCTCTCGAATCCCTGTGTCGTAAATTTGTTCGTCAGCAGTTGACATCTATCACGAAAATCTCAATATTCAGAGCAACTGCGACATGTAAACACCATAGGATGGAGAATCAGGGATGTTACTATCAAGAAAGGGGAAGTTCACGATCGGAAATTCTAAATCGTCACGTTTATCATTTTTGAGAAGGGGGTGCTCAAGACTGATCAGGAGATCTTTTGAGTTTTTTAAAATCCACATCCCATTAATGCCACTTCTGGAGTATACAGTGTCACAATAAGACTGAAGCCCTGCTTTAACGGTACTGAGAATGGTAGTAAGAAGTTTTGATAATGGCTTGGTTGAGCAATGAGACGAGCCAGTGATAAAACGTTGCTTATAAGGATCCTTGTGCAGGTATCCAATATATCCGAGGTAAGTCAGCGTCTTTATCATTAACGAGTATTTTGAATGATTGTAATATTGATTTATGATTGGAAAGTATTTCATCTTTCGACAAACCGGTCAATGCCTAAGAAGGGTTACCTTGGTTATCACGTAGGCCCAGTTCTTTTTACAAACAATGAATGTAATAGTGCTTGCAAACTAGGATCAGTTTATTAAATGCCTTGTCTGCAGACACAATCGCATACTTGTCATGTAGGTCGTTGAGTGTTGTTCGAAAATCGGGGTCAAGAAAGATCGACTTGTGTTTAGTTTTGATATTGTATCGCAAACTACTTATTCTTTTCTGAATAGAGGACCTGATAGATTTAACCCACTCTGAAAGTGAATCCAATTCAGCATGTTCACGTTTAGCCCATTGTCTGGTGTAATTTTTCCTTGTAAAGTATCGGTTGTGTGTCGGCTCGGTTTTGAACTTTTCTGCTATTGTATTTATATTTAAGTGATATGAAGATGGACGTTTTTGAGTATGCTCATTAGAGTGTTTGCTTGTTGTGATGACAATGATACTCAGCTCACGTTTTGAGAACTTAGTGTTTACTTGGATGTGACAACGATTTACATTCCTATCCAATAGACCAGCTTTATACCAACAGTAAAATTTATCAGGAGAGCTACTCAGTCTGATCGGCTGATGATTGTCCCAGTACCTGAGATGCTGATATAGAAAAATACATTTTGCAGTGTTTCAATATGCTCGCGATTAAAATTATACTATTTATATCACATCTAACATTGCGTACGATCTGTTAGGCTATACAAATATTTTTATGAAACGATATGCTTTGCATTGTCGATGAAACACATTATAAAGACTCCATTGGAGATGTAACATGAAAAGAAGTCTAGAATGTGTAAAAGTATCACAATGTATATATAATTTCCCAAAAGTATAATGTAATATTCGATTAGGAAGTTTTGTTTTGTTACTTCCCTTTCATAATTTTCACTTTCGTAGTACACCATTTGAAATTATACAGAACTAGTCTATTTTCTTCTTCTTAATTCACTTAAAAGGGCTTAACGCACCAGGCACTTCTGCTTCTGCATAAGTTTAGAAAAGTTCGATTCCCACCTTTCGGCTTTTATCATACATTGTAACTGACGAGTCTTTGAGGACAAAACAGCTGTGTGATGCAGTGTTGTTGACTTTTCGGCCTACTGTATATATTGTAAAATTTAAAAGGGTGCAGCATGTGAGTGTTACGTCATCTTAAAGACTTGTCAGCAATAATCTGTACTTCAACAAATTAATGTTACTTTGGCCAAAGTTCATTTGAATGTAACATTCATTATCGTACATATTTGTTTTTTTGTTGTATTTTTCATTCGTTGTTTTTCTTTAATCACTATTTATCTGATTTTTCTTTTTAACATCAATTATACACACTCAACTGATATACCTCAGTGATCCTTTTTCAAACATTGTAACCACATTCTCCTCTCTATATGGACATTATAAATGCAACATTATTGTAAAAACAGTATACCGTAATTTCCTGCGTATTACCCCGCATCGGAGTATGGCCCGCGGGATGTAAATGAAGGCATTTTGGAGGCTTTTGTAAAATAAATTCCACATAATCCACACTGGCAGATTATACGTCGAATGTATTCCTAGTGAGTACGAGTGTACTTTGTATGTGACTTTGTGATTTATTGTTTTGAATGTTGGAAATCAAAGACATATGATGGAAATATTGTGTTTATTTTGTAAATATATATGTTTATGTGTATAAATAAAAATATATCAGCTAATCAATGATATTTTTACTAACAAAAAGCGTAGAATTCAACAACGTTGAGCCCGCATTTAATAATTTGGTAAAAATCTACATATAGTCCGCACCGGCAGATAGCCCGCAGTAGGCATATCTTATGTAAAATAATCGTATAGCCCGCGGGCAATACACAGGAAATTACGGTATGTGCATTAACTGATCCTTTTTCTTTGATACTTTACATGTACGGTCTGATATGTAACATCTTAACTTATCAATAAATGGGAGGTAACTTAAATGTACTGATAGAAGCTTAGCTTGGTGTCCTACCATTTGTAAATACAAAAGGTACATGTGTTGTTTCCCTTACATCAGTATCATCTGCGACAACCTATACAGCATTTAAGCATGACCTGTTTACACCAGTACACTTAAATGTTTATAGCTGTCATACATGCGACGTGATTCCTACACAGTGATGTCAAATCAGCAACATCAACATTTTTTTTCTTTTTTCTTATTGTGTTTTATTTACTATCTTTGGCCTCCTGCTGTCAGCACTGGATAAAGGTGTGTTAATTAGTGTTATTTATATGTACACAATTTTACACATATATAGGTTAAAGAGTAACTGTAGTGCAAATAGAAACTGAAATGATCAGACTCGTTGTGTCGGCATTAATACATTGTCGAAAACCGCATCGAAATCGGCCGACCGGTTACAAAGTTACGACAGGTTGAAGTTTGGTTTTTTACCTGTTTTGCCACACGCTAATTAAGCGCACCGCGAACCGCTAAAAGTTGTGCACACGTATTGGTGACGTCACAACGGGAACACAAGAAATTGGGTCCTATGTCTCTCTATATATTAATATGTACGTCTGGTTGATTAATGATTCAAAATGTATTATACAATGAAATTAAGGGACGTACCATAATATGGGGGTCGGGAGAATAATCTGAAATCGTCATTGAAATAACTTTATTTTGATTCTTTCATAAATATAGTGTTTATTGATTGTTCAATTTCATTTAAATGGACCCATATATATGCGCTATCATATTGTAATACTCTGTGTCATTTATAATGTCAGTTATACATATCATTTATCCAATGATTAGTTTAAACTCTATTTTATTCAATAATACATGGCAATATCATATATACAATATAATTTCGAAAAGGATTCAGAAACAAGTACTTAGTACTTATGTAAATCCGTCTCCTTGTAGACATGCAGCAGCTATGGAACAGTACTGACATTACTTAATGCTATTTGGATATATAAATATGATTGAACATTACTTGCATTTTAACATGTGCATGGAAAATAAAGAGAAAGGGTGCAGGGTCGTAAATAAATGCTTAAGGTGAAGGTAGGACAAGCGCAGTTTTATTCATCGAATTTCATATATGAAGAGGCAGCATTGATATCCAATATCAATATCCAATGATTCAAGAGTGACTCTCATAATAATACCTTTGAATATTGTAAATCTCATGTTAGTGTCCATTATATTACGTAATCAGATTAGCGGGATAATCTACCTGGTCAGTTCGATAACTTCACACGTAACTTGTTACTCAAATAGCAAGTAATTAACATTGGAGAGGGGTGGGGGGCTATCAAAGTTAACTAAATTGTAATAGTTGAGTTGCGGTTATTATCCCCTCTTTATAACTTCAAAATGTGTACTCTAAATCTGTAGTTACATGTAGATCTCGACTGGAACATAGACTATCGAGTGCACGTGTATCTTTTGAAATCTCCGTAACCCACCGTCAACTCACACAGTATATGACACCTTTTTAATTTCGAATTTGACTCTTCTATTCAACGAGAAAAGTTCTGTTGAAAACTTGCTTGATATGTCTCAGAGACGTATATATGCACATATACGTCCCTGGTATGTCTGTATCACAGTTTTTTCATATTTTATTTTTAACATAAATGAATAAATGCGGATTAAAACCACAGGCACTTGTGTCCAGGAGAATAGCCATCTAAATATATAGATAACACAGCGATATATGATAATTAAAATAAAATATAAAAACTGAATTTTCAAATTTTCTTTTTATGTTATTAATCATCTAAAACCATATTGAAAATAACTGCCAAATTTCAGCTTGATACGTCAAGCGGTTTAATTTAACAAAAAAAATCGACTATCAGACACTCTTTTTTTATGTGAAATTTAACCGCTTGACGTATCAAGCTGAAATTTGGCAATTACTTTCATTATGGTTTTAGATGATTAATAACATAAAACAAAAATTGTTAAAGTCAGTTTTTATATTTTATTTTAATTAATCATATTTTGCAAATTATCTATATATTTAGAAGACTATTCTCCTGGCCACAAGTGCCTGTGATTAAAACCAATTAAGTAATCTTCTCATCTTATTTTCAAAAGATGTTCCATGTTCATTTCTTGTCAGTAAAACACAGGGGTTTTCAAAGATCTAATCTTATTTTTTCTCAAACGGAATTCGAAATACATTGTCTTGATTTCTATTTCGATGTATGTGCCTGAAGACAGGTAACATCAGGATTTCGCTCATATTCTATTTATTTTACAATATTCACGATTTGAAATGTTTTGTTTTTATACTGCATAGACATAAATAAATTATCAATGAATAGAAAGCTGTTAATTTTTATACACACCTTTAATTTCTCAAACATATATAAGGATAAAAGAAGTCGAAATGTGATACCCGTCAAAACAGTTTATACAGATCGAAAGCATTGATAAAAGTTATATATTTTTATTTTCCAATATACGTACATCGTATAAAAAGGCTGGTCTTGTGTTTCTATATGACGTTACTAACTGTTCTTCTTTGAAGTCCACTAAAATATATGGTTTTCGAAGTTCCGAGTCTATACACGGAAATAGATTACATCTAAGTCCGTGGTCTAAAGCAACACAAATATCCTTTTCCTTATCTGTTTGTTTGAGGTTGTTTCTAGGTAGTTTTGTATTTATACAGCCGACCGACATGCAGTAAAAATTTTCAGCGTGCATTTTAAAAGGTGTTACGATCAGTTCCTGCTGATATGTGCATGCAATCAACGTGACCATCAGTGAATACACACGCCGTTTTAGCGATGTTATATGAAATAAAATATGAGAAAATTAATACCTAATCATATCAAGTGCATGTTTTGAAGTCTTTCCGCAAAATAATAACCTGTTAATCATGTTAGCGAGTCCGGCGGTTATTGATTTATGGTCGAGTGATCATGACCACGTGTGCCGCACACCTGTGGAACTCCCGACCCCCTCACCACTAATTACGGCCCCCTGGGGCATACAACACCTTGGAATTATCAGTAGGGTCATTAATGAACTCCATACAACCTTGATATATAATAAGTGTCATATTCTTGAATAGAAGACTCTATACAAATAACAAGTCGTGATACGATTCATATAATTTTTAATATAATGACTACACAAGTCTATCAGTGCGGTCACCGTTGTGACGTCACATCCGGTCGTATGGCAAAATCAGGGATTTTCTGATTTGCGTTCAGGTGTGAAATTTGGAAAAATGGTCAAAACTTCGTAATTTTTGCAAAAAAAAAATTTTCGTGAGAATTATCTCACTAACTATTTACCAATCTTTCCATACACAAAAGATGGTTTTGCACTACAGTTACTCTTTAAGGGTGTAGATCGAAATACAATGGAAGTACAAAGAATAATTTTTTCAAAGAAAGCACAATGTCGTAAATTTGTTATGATTCGGTTATATTGTATACGGCTTACATACATTGCATATCTATTGAAATGCAGACATTAGAACTATTTTGTAAATATTTTTTACTTATCCATTTCCATACTTTTCAACCGGGTGCAGCAGTACATTTATATAATGCCTTAGTCACATATTCACGGAGTTGATGCTAGTTTAGTCGCGGATACGATCCAGCATCATTTGTAGTAATCCGCATTGGCCCGAAGATTTGCGTATTGTAGCCGTAGTCATAGTAGTACTTGTATATCCATGACAATTGTTGAACGTGTTTAAAATTTGACAACGAATAAACAACCGCAGTATATCCTTACTAAACAGTATTATAACGTTCTGGTACTTATCAATTCGTATTTTGTACTAGATACACAGCGAATTTACGAATGATACGATACGGTTTTACATGTCGCAGTTGATTCGATATTTTAGGGCGTGCTCTAAATATTGTGATTTTCGTGTTCGATGTCGATTGCTGACAAACAAACGGGCGTCCTTAAAGTAATTTTTTCATTTGAACAATTCAATGGAATTTATACAATGATGCAGTGTCAAAAATATAAGAAAGAAGTATATTGCTGAATTGTATGTATAAAAAATGTGAAATTGCAAAAAAACAAAATGCATTTTGAGGATTTTAATTGTATCAAAAACCATACATACATGTATTTAAAATAAAACAAAACATCATAAGAAGTTAATTATAACATTAAAATATTAATAGTAATACAAACTTCAAAATTGGTTTTTGCTCAATTTCAAAGCGTTTGCAGAAAATATGTATTATAATTTTTGGATGGCAGTGTATATACATGTTAGTGTTCTATTGGATAGTCAATCAATAACCGGCTAACCGTTTGAACGGCCGAAAGAACAGGGACCGGTTACCGAATCTGATAACAAAGTAGTCGGACATTTACTGATTCCCTTTTGGAGCCCCATTTTACCATGGTTTAGACCAACATGTTATCTAAAGATATGATCAAAATCGGATACTTCAGTTATGCAAACAGTGTTCAGAGATTGCGTTATAGTGTTGTTTTTGTACCTTATTGTAAATACTGACTAAGATATGTCGCCCATACAATGAAACATTTTAAAACTGACTTTAAAAGAAAGACAAAATACAAACCTATGAAATATCTTCTTTTAAATATAGAGCGCCCTTTCCCATGCTAGATATCATTGCTGTCTGAAAGATGAATAAGCACACAATGCTGCGCCCTTTAAGTTATAAATTATGCCGAAAAATTAAATAGACTGCATCAAAAAGCTAAAAGTATACGCTTGAGCAAGCATGCATTACCTGTCAAACGTGGGTTGATATATTTTATCTCAGAAGAACAATGCTACCACATAAACTGACCGTAGGAACAGCTGGATTGGAATCCCGTCGTTCTGCATTCAGACAATGTAATACCTATTCATACGTTTGCTCAGGTTACTCACACCTAATTCCTGTGATGACCTTTAAATGTACGGGTAGGATACATACAGGGCATAAATATATATATGAAATCTAAAAAAAATCTGAAAAAGAATTTAAATGAAGTGTTGCACATTACCTGAATGAAAAGCACATGCACAATTGATTTTTCAAGGTTAAAGAACAAAGGCATTGATGTGTTCTTGTTTTCGAAATAATATGCAATGTATACTTATTATTATGTATAATATATATAAATTGTTTATAATTTATCATATAGCTGTAAAAGGCAGTTTATTGTATTTTGATGTCTTTCCCAGCACCTATCAAAATTTGTTTATGCTACAATTATTCAATACAATTATTCTTTCGAAATGTTGCTGCAAGTGAGCAGTAATTGTTTAAGCTAACCATAAAAAGCATGTACCGTAATTTCCTGCGTATTACCCGCACTGGGGTATAGCCCGCTGGAAGTACATCTTCTGATTGCCCGCGGGCAATACGCAGGGAACTAGGTATGAATATTGGATCAAGCAAACGGCTCTCTCGTAGAAAATCTTATTTGTGATTGTAGTTGATCTACTTTTGTGCTATCCTCATTTTAGGCATTAAAGTATTTATATCACTACATTTCAAATATGCAGCATGTGTGCATGTTTTGTCATCTTGCTAAATGTTGTCTTGTTAAACTTACAAATAGGTATGTACAATGTAGCTAGCACACAAGCCGACCCATGGAATGTTTTGTGGAAACCTTACACCATCACATGTTGTTAAGCTGTGTATTTTACTGAAGATAGTTTGTCTGGTATTTTGGGTCAATGACACCGTCACGATATCGGACTCTTATATATAACCACAACAATGCGTGTCATTTCGTAAGTCGTGGTAAATGATATTAACAAGCAGTTTGATATTTTAGGTGGAAATGTAACATATTTATAATAAAGGTTTAAAAAAAAATTGCTTGTAAAAAGAAGCCCCTTTGAACTTCAAATAAAGAGAAACATTATGTTAGTCTGAAAAGGTGCGTGCTTTCTGTAGCATTTCATCATATTTTCTCATATTACGAAGGAAATATGCTGAATCAAGCCTGTCTTCGCTCCAATAATTGTCCCAGGCCGCTACGGTTAAAGAAACGACAACAGCCTCGTAGCTGTATTTAGGTGGAATGTGCATGCGATTTGCAGTGGGTTAGTACAACAAGCTCGACAAGAAACAGAGCAAAATGTCGATTTCCTCCCTAAATATTACTCTCAATAATGGCCAGAAAATGCCTGTTTTTGGGCTTGTTACCTTTAAGGTTAGTGTATGGTTATGACCCTATATGGGTGGAATATCGTTATAGTTATGTGCGGGTGGCACGTGTACAGCACGTCTTATCAGTTGAGCTTATATGATAAAAGTTAAGCCTATGATACTACTGATGAGTGAGGATATGTCTCCCGTACCTGTCGGTCTGTCACGTGAAGAATAGGCAAAGGAAAAGAAACTCTTAATTAGATGAAAAGTTTTGTGTGGCGTGACAGTTAAAACATAGTCCAACACTTACTGTATCATATAGTAAACAACTGCAGCCATTAGAAATAAGCAAGCCAGTGCAGTGATGTTAAATTAGTTAGCTTGTTTGAAACTCTTCATTACGGTTAAAGATCATCATGCCTTTGAGTGCTTCATTTAAAAGACTTCGCTATTGTTTTGGTTGACGACTAATTGTAGCATTAATTCACATTGTTTGCTTGAAATTTACTCATGTTTCTATAAAAGTACAAACTAATTGTATATCGAGCAATTTACATATTTTCTGTTGTAATAAACAATGTCTTTACAAAAAAAAAAAAAAAAAAATTAAGCCTAAAAGGGGTGTCGCCTTTCTTTATCTGGTGTGTTGATCTAATTAATCTGGGTGAAATAAACTGATTCAGAACAAGATAATATTTCCATTATTGAAAGTCGGAAAATCAAGAAATAACAGCAAACTCGGGGCGAGTCTGGCTCATGCACGTTCTGTTAAAAGAATTGCATGTTTTTGTTTTGTATGAATGGATGATGATAATATCCACTCGCAGTTGAAGTAGTTTTCGATTTGTTCTGGTACATAGCTTATATGAGTGGTTTGATTAACGCTCGTTTGTAAGACCCCAAGATGCCAGATTCGACACCGGTCATCTGACCGACTACACCCTCAATTTGAGGATTTAAAAATAAAGTTGTATTTTAGCCTCCGTCACTAGTATCACTTACTGATTAGTAAGCCAAATATTGTAACCATATCATACTGGTTAGTATTACAAATACTGTAACCATCACTTACTGGTTTGTATGTCAAATACCGTTACTATCACTTACTGGTTAGTATACGCATTTTTCTTCTTTGTGCCTGTGGCACAAACAGAAAAAATCCCAACGACAAAGAACCAAAGGCAATTCAATTTAATAAACAAAAAAATCAGATAATACCAAGGCGTCAACAAAACCATAATCCGAAATCGAAATCGATTAAACTAGGGGCAAAATAGGAACAAAGGAAAGATTTACATGGAGACTCTCGTAAAAGCACAAGAGAATAAGACCAGGTGTTCCGGAAAAGTAAGCGCCTTTGCTTCATGGACGACACCCGCCATGTAAATCTTGGTCACATCCAAGTAAGCATCAATCCTCAAAATGAGAACCGAGTCATCATTGTCATCACAACAAGTAAACACACTAACAAGCAAACTCAAAAACGCCCATCTTCATATCACACAAAGATACAGAATATTTCTCGATAAGATCAAGATGGTGACCATAAAACTTGCCCATAGTCTTCATCAACCTGCATTTCTCGAATCCTTGTGCCGTAAGTTTGTTCGTCAGCAGTTGACATCTATCACGAAAATCGAGATATTCAGAGCAAGCCCTAGAATAACAAATTAACTGCGACATGTAAACACCATAGGATGGAGAAGCAGGGATGTTACTATCAAAAAGGGAAAGTCCAAGATAGGAAAATCGAAATCGTCACGTTTAATCTGTCAATAGTGCATGCAGTGGAAAAGCTGCCTTCGACGTACGCAGCCGGTGTGCAAATTGTTTTCAAGCGACAGTACCGTGCAATAGGTATGGGAAGGTTTGTTTATTTTGCTATATATTCTTTGAATTTCCAACAAGAATTTTCAGGACATCGCTTATGAATCGTTATGGATGTTTTTTTTCATGTTTGAAGGGAATCGTGTCCTGGTTCATCTCATAATTTTAGCACTGTTTTCCGTTGTGATTCACCAAAGAATTCATAACTTATTTTTTAACATCCATTTTGGGACGCCATTTTAACGTCATTTTGGTAACTTTGTAAAGGAACATGGCGTCAAACGGAAAACAATCAGTGTAGATAATCCTGTTTTGCTCCATCAATACACGACGGAAGATCAGAAGAAAATCAAGGAAGAAAATTGGGATAATTCTGTACGAAATGACGAAATATTGTCAAAATCCACCCCTAAACCATAATAGGAACCTAGATACAGTTTATACCAGTGAACCATTTTACTACAATGTGCAAGTTCTGTGGTCGCCATCTTTGTCTCATTGAGAAATATTCTGTATCTTTGTGTGATATGAAGATGGTTGTTTTTGAGTATGCTCATGAGTTTGCTTTCTTGCTGTGATCGACAATGATGATTCAGTTCTCATTTCGAGGACTTGATGTTTACTTGGATGTGACCAAGATTTACATGGCGGGTGCCATCGATTAAGAAAAAGACGCTTACTCTTCCGGAACATCTGGTCTTATTCTCTTGTACTTTTACAAGAGTCTCCATGTAAATCTTTCTTTTGTACATATTTTACCCCTGGTTAAATCGATTTAGAGTTTGGATGATGATTTTGTAAACGCTTCGGTTTCTCTAATTTATTTTGACAGTGTAAGCTTAAAAGAAGGTCAAGCACAATTTGTTTAATCCATTCTGTAGCCCTTTATCTCAGAATGCCACCGCCTAAACCCATGTTACCGTCCTTCAGATTATAAAGAAGATTTTGTTGGAGATTTTAAAGAATTTGACCAAAATTACATTAAGGGAGGGTTGAGGCAATTTGTTCAAACAACCCTGGTAGCCGATTATTCAAGCATGCAACAGGTCTAATAACAGTACTCTGTCAAGTTTGGTTATTGTGAAGAATGCGTTAGAAGTAAACTAATTTGATGGATTTAAACGTACAGGCACTGATACCGTGTTTTCAGTCCGACTACTGATGCATAATCTTT
Source organism: Mimachlamys varia (assembly GCA_947623455.1). NCBI lineage: Eukaryota > Metazoa > Mollusca > Bivalvia > Pectinida > Pectinidae > Mimachlamys > Mimachlamys varia. The sequence goes on from OX392538.1 coordinate 24,462,758, forward strand.
AACTTACAAGTTTGATTTTGATCACAGAATTACACTGTATATTATAATGTTTGTCTGTGTTATGACATTCATATTATTTCATAGCTACAATGATACATCATACATTCAAAATAAAATTAGGTGCACTAAATATATATATCCAACTTTGATTAATTATCCCTAAGTACCATTATTATATATGTACAGTGTACCTTCATGATTTAGCAAGTTTATGCCCCTCAGGGCTATGGTATATCTTTGTGTTACGTCACTATGGAAAATCTGTGTGTTACGTCATCTTCTAGACTTTCAGCAACCTGTACCTGCATTTATAAAGTGAACATATAATATTTGATGACATGTTCCCAGCTAACAATCCTGGCCCCGGGGTTATTATCTCCAGAATTTCACACTTTATATCAGACCTAATACAGGTAAACCAGGAGGAGTTGAGGCCTGAAATATCTACATTTCAAAATGTAGTATGAATGTGCCCCCTATAGTTAGACAAAATACCTGAGGGGATATGGATATTGTACATTTCCTTAATATTACATAATGCGTTTGATTTTCTTGGACTTTACGCATAAGCTATATTGTGAACCATTTGTTAGCGAAAGGAACTATTGCACGGCTAAAATGACTATTGCATGGTCACTTGCGAACTATTTAACACCGCGTGACGTTTCCTACCCTTTCAAGCGTCAAAGTCAGTCAGATGTCAATGCTGCCAGACTTTTACACGAAAGTTAAGATTTTGAGTAGCCAGTGAATATGGATTGATCTTTTTTTGTAGTTATTACTCCAATAATCAAATATTTACTTTTTATTTTTTACATACCAGAGTTCACGCGATAAATAATACGATTGATCTATTTTTATTCAAAAACAAATTCTGGACTATTGCACAGACACACATGATATATTTGTATAGTGTAACTCGTGCTAGGGACACTGTAGCCTAACTTACCACTCATATAGGCTATGAATAGTATAGGCTATTTTACAAATCAGCTAGGCTATCGACAATGGGGCCTCCTTTCCAGTCAGCCAGGCTATTAGCATTGTAGCCTACCTTACAGTCAACCAGGATACTCCACCCAAGCAGTTAGCTAGATTATCCTATTGCAACTTACCTTACAAGCCAGCCAGCTCTGTTTACGTGTACATATATATTAGCTATTGTCACCACACCTGGCTGACTGACAGTAATGCGACATCATAATAATCTGTTTATTGATTGCGGACGATTATATGATTGTCGCTCGAATGTAGTGGCAAGTATTATATATATCATGTAATCGCGTGATTGAACACATTTGCATTTCATGTTTTTGTTCTAAACAACTAAACGAAGGTTGTTTCGGTCATTATCTATAATCTTTGAATTCCCGACTTATTTATTATACTAATATGTACACAAATAGGTATATCAATTATATCTAACATATAAAACTATTCACATCTGCATTTCCACTATCTAACAATTCCATGACCAGGCCTATACTATGAGAACAACGCGTATAGAGATAATAAAAATACGTTCTGCTGATTAGTTACACATAAGGGTTATGAAAGATCACATAAGCGGAGGAATGTAATATATTAGTAGGTCGAAAATGTTCAACTGAAAAAGAAAAATTCAAGTACAACACTATCGCCCATGACCGGAGATAATGAACCCAAACTTCGGTGGTCTAAGTGATCTAAACGTTCCTCTAAATTACCGTTTACCATTTCTAGCCTAGAAGTTAACCTAGCACACCGTTCGCTGACGGAGCCTAGACAAGTTGACCCGACCACAGGGACACGTTACAATAGTAATGCATGTAACAAATGTATGGGTGGTCGACCCCTCCCCCCCCCCTCACATACATTTCAACATACATTACTATTTTAACATGTCATTGAGCCCCAAACTTTCCTCAGGAATCGCAACATTTACTTATTCAATACAGGAACGTGCAATACAAAACAGTATATTCTATTATATGAATTTCTCTTTTTAAATTTGTAGTATGGAATGCAGCTTATCAAGTCATTGTATCCGAGTGTACCTAGGAAGGAAGGTATACAAGCTTGTATGGATGTCAAGTCTCTGTATCCGAGTGTACCTAGGAAGGAAGGTTTACAAGCCTGTATGAATGTCAAGTCTCTGTAGCTGAGTGTACCTAGGAAGGAAGGTTAACAAGCCTGTATGGATATGAAGTCTCTGTATCCGAGGGTACCTAGGGAGGAAGGTTTACAAGCCTTTGGGGTGTCAAGTCTCTGTATCCGGGTGTACCTAGGAAGGAAGGTTTACAAGCCTATATGGATATGAAGTCTCTGTATCCGAGGGTACCTAGGGAGGAAGGTTTACAAGCCTGAAAGGATGTCAGGTCTCTGTATCCGAGTTTACCTGGGGAGGAAGGTTTACAAGCCTGTAAGGATGTCAGGTCTCTTTATCCGAGTGTACATAGGCAGGAAGGTTTACAAGCATGTATGGAGGTCATGTCTCTGTATCCGAGGGTACCTAGGGAGGAAGATTTACAAGCCTGTAAGGATGTCAAGTCATTGTATCCGAGTGTACCTAGGTGGGAAGGTTAACAAGCCTTTGGGGTGTCAAGTCTCTGTATCCGAGTTACCTAGGAAGTAAGGTGTACAAGACTGTATGGATGTCAAGTCTTTGTATCCGAGTGTACTTAGGAAGGAAGGTTTACAAGCCTGTATGGATTTCAAGTCTCTGTATCCAAGTGTACCTAGGAAGGAAGGTTTACAAGCCTGTATAGATGTCAAGTCTCTGTATCCGAGTGTACCTAGGAAGGAAGGTTTACAAGCCTGTATGGATGTCAAGTCTGTGTATCCAAGCTACCTAGGAAGGAAGGTGTACAAGCCTGTAAGGATGTCAGGTCTCTGTATCCGAGGGTACCTAGGAAGGAAGGTTTACAAGCCTGTATGGATGTTAAGTCTCTGTATCCGAGTGTACCTAGAAAGGAAGGTTTACAAGCCTGTATGGATGTCAAGTCTCTGTATCCAAGTGTACCTAGGAAGGAAGGTTTACAAGCCTGTGTGGATGTCAAGTCTCTGTATCCGAGTGTACCTAGAAAGGAAGGTTTACAAGCCTGTATGGATGTCAAGTCCGTATTCAATTGATTATGCGATCATCTATTAAACAAAAGTAATACCTAGATACATTTACGTATATTGACAAGGGGAGGATGAAAACTAGATTATATGAAAAGGAAACCGATAAACATACGTACTTACATGGGAAGTCAGATCATTACAGAACGATACAGGAACCAATTCCATATAGTTTTAGCGATTTGAGTGAAAACGATATGTAATGAGAAGAACTGGTAAAGAAAGGAGAGAGCAAAACTTGAAGCGCTGCAAGTAAAGCGAGGGCATCAAAAGCATGTGGTGGAGAACAATAGAACATATCACCTCTTTGTGATGTAGACTGATAAATCTAAACCTGGGGGTAAGATCTTATACCGAGGACTGACATTTCTCTGTCTACATCACACTGGGTGATTGGTCATTTTTATCCCAAACTACGTAAAATAAGCAAAAGAGTGAACTTAGTGCATTGCGACATCATCAATGGCAGATGCATGACGAAATTGGTGATGTTACTCTGGTTCCACTACTAGTGCATAACGTGATGACGTCACAATGATCATGACAGCTCAATTAGTACGTGTGAACTGTCTTTTCTCTAAAGGACAGGTTGATCTTTTCCCAAGCAAAAATGGGAATAAACCTGTGAAATGTGGGAGAAACAACTGTCAAGAGCGGACAGAACAGATAGATCAGACTTATTAAGTTAGTTGCCAAGTATAGTAATAAATTACCAGACATTTCATCAATATTCCGAAAACACCATCATTTACTACATTGGTGAAGAAATCACAACAATTGTACTAAAGTATCAAAACTGGTATTCACCTTTACTGGTGGCCCTTGCTTCACCTTAAGCCTTCCCCTTACTTTTTCTTTTTCTGGAAGGTGTTCTGCTTTTTCTGAAATTGATGTTTTTGTACTGGGGGAAATTGTCGTCCCCCGATCTTTTCCAGTTTTTTGAAGAGAAATGCGAGTTGTAATCTCTTCCGACGCTTATTAGTTGTCTTGCCTCCTTCACAGTTTTCAAAAGATCGTCACCAAATAACCAGTTTGTGACCGGAACCCTATTGTCACAGAGACCAGCATGGTCACTTTTCAGGACTGGTTTTAACAAGTCCCGACGTTTATGAGAGATGGTGGTATTGGCATGTCCCAACAGAGAAAGGACATCTGTACAAATCTTGATGTATTCATTTGTTTACTGTTCTTGTCTCCGTTCATTAAATCGTTGGCCATACAAGTAACAGCAGAAGCTCCCTCGTGATTGCCCTTTGGACATGCATGAAGCGAAGGTCTCGCTTCTTGATACATCCATGTTGTGTCCTAATTCTTCTGAATATCTCTCTGTTAATCTGAGGAACAACCAACTTATCACAATTTTTGGGTCTCGGATATGAGTCCTGTTTTTTCTTGATAACCTCTATATTTAGAGGTCAGGAAAATGCCTTTTTAGCTATCGAACCTAATTTGGGAGCCACCTCTGTCCCCACTTCCTCATTGCACTCCATTGAGCAAGCTTTAGTACAATGAAATTTCACATAATGGAAGGTTTTTTAAAAGTTTTTAAAAACCTGATAGAATTTTCTCTTTCAAATTTAACCGTCAGTAATAATTGTCTCGGATCTGTTATAATTTTTTTGAAAAGTTTTTGCCGAACTCCATCCCAGATTGTTCATAATGTCAATAATGGGTACTCCATGAATTATTGAAACAGGTGTTGATGCCGACCTTGTGCTGTGTGGCAGAAAAACACTAATGTCAATACCACTTTCTGACATCATTGTCTTAATCCATCTAGAAATCGTACTGGTAGTTACCCCTTTAGGAGGTTTTTGAAAACTCACCAGCAAACAGTCATACAAACCACCTATTTGTGCATTTAAAACGTATGAAAACATCACTGACTTAGTTGTGCATCGGAAAACAAGCAAATTAATGAAATCGGTTTGAAAGGTTCAGCATCATGACCAGGGATGCGAAATGTTACTACCGTACAGCAAACATTATATAGGGATTGATATGTGTGAAATATAAACAACCAAAATGATGAAGGAAAGAATCCTGGGTCACCTACATCTAGTAAGATCAAATGACATTTATCACATAACTGAGCCGTTCAGTCATGGTATACGGCCATTTCATAAAAATGGTATTACACACTTGTAATAACACAATTGTGACGTCATAAACAAATGACGTCTTTAAGGCGTCATATGATTGTCTCGGTAGTGAAAATCGTACTGTCACAGAAGAAATTTGCCTTTCTTACAGAGAACTAATTTGAGAATTTTTTTGTGTATTTTCTCATAAATATAAGTTATGTGATAAATAGATTCTTACACGAGTGTCGATGTAATATGGAATTTATTGAACTCGTTAAATAATGAAATATGTCACGAGTCCTTATTTAACTCGTTTAATGAATTCATTATTACATCGTTACTCGTGTATCTTCCTATATTTACAATTCAGTACCAGTACATTTCAACAGTAACGGCCACACAGAGCAACACCTTAAAGTAGTAGGAATAGAAAACAGTGACTAGACCAAGAGTTATTTACCCCAAAGAAAGGGAAGATTATTTCAATAAAAAAGTATGGACAATGAACCAACTTCACAGAAAATAAGGAGGAAAAGTATGGGGAAAGATGACGTCAACAGTGACGTCATAATATTTGGGTTACCGTCGCGACAGCACAATCTTTTGAAAAAGATGGCCACGCCATTGAAACATAGTGATGAACTATATATAATGTAATACTAAATTAGTCTTTTGACTATTAGTTTACATATTTAAACACTTGGAATGCTTTTGCAGAAATATAGCATGGCCACTTACTGTTATGCAGCGTATGCACTGTAGAAGTTATTCTTGTATTTGACTCTTAAATGTATGTGACATCATTATGCATATGTCTATCGTTTTAGCAAATAGTTTTGAGCTTTCCATAATTACACATTCCAAGGTTTAACTATGACTGAAATAGAACATATTATTTGCAATGGATATGAATCTGATACAAAATAATCATCAGTTTAATTTTTTTATTACAAATCATTTTTTTAAATGCTATTACATTAGTGTTATATACATTGGGATATCTGGAGCATAGAAGTCCCGTGTGGTATTATATTCTAGACATTAAGGTTGAGCATTACTCCCTTATATTTACCATTGAATGGCATTGCCACTTTATATCCCTACCAAATTCAGTTGGCATTCATCATGCCATGAATGCCAATGACCGATTGTTGACGTCATCATTATTATGACGTCATAGTTGTTACGTTGGATACCATTGACCGTCCCCGGGCGATGGCTGTTCTTTTCATTGAACAAGCATATGCGACAAACACATTTATTGAGCTAAATCCTGAGAAATAAAATGTGTTATTCATTGCTTTATGACATGAGCAGATTCTAAAAATGGTAAATATAAGTATTGAACTGCTTTCAGTTGGCATTCATAGGCTATATGAATGTCAAATGGTCAAAGGCAAATCCAACATGAAGCGCTAGCTTTGACCATTTGGCATTCATATAGCCTATGAATGCCAACTGAAAGCAGTTCAATGCTTAAATAACTGCTTGCGAGGACACGTGATATTTAGACCTTCAAGGACGTGACCTTTCATTTGTTTCATATACGAAACATCTTGTGTGAAAAAGGTCTGTTTTAAACGTCAAATGAAGAGAAAATTCTGTAATTAAACAATGATGCAAGCCTGCTGTAGTATTTCATCAAATTATTTCATAGACGAGGGAAACAAGCTGAGTCAGCCCTGTTTTCGCTCCAGTAATCGACGCAAGGCGCAACGGTCTAGAAAATGACTCAGACATTGTGGTAGACGCACGCAGTTGGTAGTTTGCCAGTACAACACATTCGCAAGCAACAGAGCAAGATGTCGATATCCACCTTGAGTATTACTTTAAACAATGGCCAGAAAATGCCTCTTTTTGGGCTTGGAACATGGCAGGTAAGTATTTTGTTATGGTACAGTGTACATGATAGTACTTTCTATGGGATATTATTGGTACAGTGTCCACGTGGTTCATGGACAGAGCGTATTATAATTGTTGCTATAGATAATTCCTTTTTATACTAAGCTGAACAGCTGCCGTACACTTAACAATATGGCACTGTGGGTTTTGACAGAATATTACATTTTGATTGTTTAGAGGGAAACAAATAAATGCATAAAGACCTGGTTATACCTCATATTTATTTCAAAGGGAAAACGTGAGCGTGTAGCATCAAGCCGACAGTAAAGTTATGACTGACATTAGTACTCATGCACTTGTAATATGAGTTAAATGACTTGCAATTTACGCTGAGATGCACATTACTTTTTGGCTAAAGATAGAAACAAAATGGTAGACATTATCTGCCAGTGTGAGATCAAACAGAATAATTTGTACACAATTTCTTTGTATGACCATTATGCATGACACTATTTACTATATCTACATTTTAGTTGTAATGATTATTGTGTAGTTCGCATCTTCAATGTAAATGCTAGGTTATGAACACATACTACAACCTAGATTCAGTCTAGACTCTGGCCGCTGTATGAACATGTTTTATTGATTGTCCTCCCTTCAGCGTTGATATTGCTGCCTTAGGGGTCGTGAGTTTTTTGAGTCAGGTGCACAAGATGAATAGATAACGGGCAACTTGTTTTGGATAACGCTACCCGAGATTTGGAAATATGCCCTGAAACGACCTATTCTATCTATCGGAAACTTGAACTAAACAACCTGTTAAACACATGAAATATTTACAGAACAGAATATTGATCCAGTACAACGGTTTGTCATGAGGTTGTAACACACTTCAGGCCGTCACGAAGAACAAATGATAGAGGGTATAGGTCCGAATTCACATCCTGCAAACATATTTTCTTTAAAATGTAAGGATTTGTATGCGTTTATGAAAACACGAAATAAAATCCAAAACTTCACATCATTCATCAATTATGAACAAATGATTAAAATAATGCACAGTTTATATATATTTAAGCACGCGTATGTGAACTCGGCTTCAGTCAAGATTGAGCTAAGCAGCTGATGGAGAAGGGTCTGTTTTATATTTGATTTTAATTTCAAGTTATATACAATCGACTTTGTTGGTTTGCAATATTCTTGTTACATCTATTCAACACGTCGTTGATTAACATGGAAATAAAATTAAGATATTAAGCGAGGGTTTTTAATACCTGGCCTGGATAAATTGAGCATAGTATAAAAAATGCCAGCTACAAAAATTGGGAAACAGCTTAGCCATTAAAAGCGTCAACAAAACCATAATCCGAACTCAAAATCGATTAAACTAGAGGCAAATAAGAACAAAAAGATTTGCATGGACACACTCGAAAAGTACTAAAGAATAAGACCAGGTGTTCCGAAAGATAAGCGTCTTTGGCTACATCGACTATATCCGCCATGCAAATCTTGGTCACATCCAAAATCCTCAAAATGAAAACCGATTCATCATTGTCAATCACAATAAGTAAGCACACTAATCAGCATACTCCAAATCGTCCATCTTCATAGCACACAAAGATACAGAATATGTCCCAATGAGCTGGAGATGGCAAACATAAAAATTGCCAATAGTCTTCATCAACCTGCACCTCTCGAGTTTGTTCGTTAGCAGCTGACATCTAACAAGAAACTCTCGATATTCAGAGCAGGTCCTAGAATAACAACTGCGACATGTAAACACCAAAGGCCATGGTAAGCAGGGACGTTTCTATCAAGTAAGGGGGATTTTAGCCCCTCGACAAATTTTGCCTCCTATGAAAGTAAAAACAAGGCAGCCAACATTCTGCTGGAAAAACTGTTCTCCGAAGTCAACAAAGAGATTGTCAACCAGGAATCAAATCATTCATACTATATCCTCAGTATATTTCATCCTAGCTTTAACAAAGAATGCTACCAGAGAGCTCACAGCCATGTACAAAATGTAATTGGATCGTCGTCACCTTTCTATGAAAAGAAAGCTCTCATAATGAGAGACCGAAATCAAATGTTTTGATAGTTTTGATGTTTAATTAACATCATAAACAAATCGTAGTAAATGATCTTAAAAAGTTGAAAAAGCTCTGTTTCTGGTTTTATTTTACAATATTTGATAAAAGGTACTATTTTCATGAGTCATTACATGTGTTTACGTCTAAAATTGCTTCTTCAGAGTAAGCCGGATGAAGTGAAGACTGCCGTCCGGACCGCTATAGATTGTGGATACCGCCTCATAGATACAGCCTACAACTACGTCAATGAGGACGCGATAGGTGAGATAGTTGAAGAGGCTGGGAAGGCAGGAAAAATGAAGAGGGAGGATATGTTCATATGCACAAAGGTAAAAGTATAATTTATATAGTTATCATTTTAAGATATCTGCTTATGGTTTGTTTGAACGCCTGAATACATTCGAAGAACACCTCAGTGCAATGAGTAATACGTTAAATTGTAGATGATCATTATAACTTATTGGAAGCGGAGGTTAAAGGAGCTGTAGCATGTTCACGTATAGTAACTGGAATGTATACGTTTGAAACAAATTGAAACCTTTGAAACATATGCTAAGTGCAAACTGTATATTATTGTTCACCTTAAATTAGAAAGCCTAAAGATAACTACATTTTGAATAGGAAACATTTGCAAATCTGTATTTAATAAGCAAACATGTACATGCACCACCCACACTTAACACATGGTATTGTATCTCTGTCTATTGAAGCTCGGCAGCATCTATACCCGACCCTCGGATGTTGCACATTCCATGTCAGAGAGTCTGAGAAAACTCAGGGTGTCGTACGTTGACCTATTCCTATTTCACGCTCCTATGGCTTTTAAGGTAATTTCATAAACACATACATCTCTGTATGCTTGGTTTGAAACAAAATATTGATGTTAACATGTTAAAGAAAGTATAAGAAAGCAATTTTAAAATCTTGTAAAAGAGTATTAAAGAATGGAATTCTAACTATGTGGTAGTGTTTAACTCATTTCATTTAAGTAACCGTAATGCTATGCCTGTTTTCGGACATCTTTCTCCTGTAGTCGAGTTCATGCAGTCTGTTTAACCGATCTGTTGATAAACACTTTGTTACTAAACATTTATATAGACACCCGAGGATCCAAACGATGTTTTGCCAATGAAAGATGGTCAGCTTGACCTTGAACAAACAGTAGACATTGAAGGTGTGTGGAAGGTAAGTGTTATCTCCAACTTTTGTTATGATTAAGTACACTATGTGCAACGTTTATTTTTCAGACAATATTTAGGGATAATGGGACACATTGCAAATTACAAACATAGTGGTTAAAATATTGTTCTTACGTAACAAATTTGATAGACAACAATCAAGTATCTGTTCAACTTGCGACCAATAACAAGCATGTGTCAGTAACCATAACATACCGAATCATTCGGTAATAATTTAAGAAATCAGAGATGCAAAAAATAAAAGACTTTATATTGTATCGTCGTCCACCTTTCTTTGAAAAGAAAGCTCTCATAATGAGAGACCGAACTCGTTCTGTCAGTTTGAAAAATCAAATGTTTTGATAGTTTTGATGTAATAATTTAAGAAATCAGAGATGCAAAAAATAAAAGACTTTATATTTGGCTTGTAATTTAAAAAAAAAATGGTTATATCTGGTTAATCAAATTAACATTGATATCCATAAATGAAATAGTGTGTTCCTCTGTTGCCTTTACTTTCGTATCGATGTCTATTTACATACAAATTTAATGTCTTCGTTTGATTCGGTGTTTTGCATAAGTTGCTGTTTTTTGTCTATACTTTTATTTTTAAATTCATTTTATTCAAGATCAACATTTTAATTTACAATACAATTTCCTAATGCAATATGACTACCATTCAACACTCATCTTGCATACACAATAATTCCACAATTCCACTTTCACTTGCATACACAATAATATAGACAACTGTTATAAATACTGGAATAATATATTGAATATTAAATCAAGTCTTTTGAAATATAAAGTTTCAATTATACTACTATTTATCATTTTATCTTGAATTAGAGTCATGATACACAATAAAACTATCATATTTAGAATATACAAAACTGTGTTATTAGATTTGAAGTGTGATTTGGATGAGCTAATTACAAATGATTCCATCAATAAATATAAAATAAAGGGAAATAACTCATTCTTTCAACATATTTCTTACATACAAACACTGATAATCTTGTTAATTTTAAATTAAATATATAAATGACAGTATTTAGTTGCTATGAGATTTGAAAAGCAGGAAGAAGAAAAAAAAACTACATAGAGATCTATATACATGTACATATTAACCGGTATAATTAAAAGTACTGTAAAATTTTATTAAGTAATTTTACAAAAAATCATATATTAATTTGAATTGTCTATACTTTTAGCTTGATGTCTCATCGCTTTCTGGCCTGGCGCATATTATGTAGCGTTTCATCGTCTTTGGTGTTACTGTTTGTTAACCCTTCGTGTCAATGTCACTTCCCGATCGTGAATTTCCATTTCCTGACAGTAACATCCCTGTTTCTCTATCCTATGGGGGTTACATGTCATAGTTGATTCGTGTATCTAGGACTTGCTCGGTTCTCATTTTGATGATTGATGTTTACTTGGATTTACATAGCGTATATTTCTGTGAAGTAGAAGACGCTTACCCTTCCGAAAAACCTGGTCGTATTCTCTTGTACTTTTACGAGATCCTCCGTTGTTCCTATTTTGCCTTTATCGATTCTAAGTTCGGATCATGGTTCGGTATTCTCTGATGTTTTTCTAAATATCGAGATTTTCGGGAAAGATGTTGGCTGCTAATAAACAAACTTACGACATTAGATTAGAGATGTTGATGAGGAATATGAGCAACTCGTTCGGAACAGCTTATCTTATTCTCTGTACATTTTTCAAGGCTCTCTGTGTAAATTTGTGTTTTGTTTATATTTTGTCCTGTATTAAATAATTTTTGAAATCAGATTATGGTCTTGTTGACTCTTCGATAATCTCCGATAATTCATTTTAGATTTGGGTGAGTTTCTTTTGTCTTTAAGTGTCTCATGTTTTCGGTATCGCCTTAGTTCCTTTGTTTCTTTAGTCTTAGGTTGGTTTTTTTCATCAGAAGCTATATCTTTTAATTTAATTTTCTGTAGGCACCTTTCCTATAGTAAGGGTGACTGCTAAGATTTCTCAGGGGTAACCCAGAGGTCCAGTTGTCGTAGATTTTGTCTCCTATATTTTTATTCAGTAGCCCTTGCATGTCTTCGGTAGTGCGCTCAAATTGTTTTTGTTTTGTTTTGTTTTGATTCGACGCTCATTTGATTCTATGTTTTTTTTCTGTTTTTATGTCAGTGTTTCCTCGACTTTTGTCTCCTATGTTCCCGTTAGTGCATTTCCTTTAGTTTATATCATTACCACTCAAAACATGAACACTTTCATTTAAATTCAGGAAATGGAAAAACTCGTTGATCAAGGAAAGGCTAAAGGTATTGGCGTATCAAATTTCAACGCTGAACAAGTGGACCGCATATGCAAAGTCGCACGCATAATGCCTGTGACGAACCAGGTCAGCAAATTGTGACCAAATTGTAATGTTCCCTTTTTATGTTTAGTATGAAAATAGGAAAAAGGAACGTGTCAGATAGGTATTTGTTTAAGCTTATTTTTTTCTTATGTGATATAAGTCATAATACACTCTTATAATTGTCTTTCTGAATTGTAAATTTATACATTATGAAATATATTTCCAGATATGATGTGAAAATGTGTCAAAATAAAACTTAATACTTATTACCTCAGAAAAGAAAATGAGTCCAAGTAACGAAAATGCTTTGGAAGTTATACAATGTTATCTACATAAAAATATTGGATATGTAAAGAATAATATTTAAGTAGTTGGCATGTATGTTGTTACCGGTTGGTTTTGGGGTGGTGCAGTGGATAGCGCACTTGCTTTTCACCAAGGCGGCCAGGGTTCGATACCCCGACCGGAAGTGAAAAAGTATGTGGTAAACTGCCCGACCACATGGGTTTCCCCGGTCACTCCGGGTTCCTTCCACAATAAAACCCTTACCGCTCTTACATCCGGGCTAACAAGAGTGAATAACATACGTTGGATAACTTGTTTCATAGTTGTTGTAAAATAGATAATGCTTATTCTACTAATCTAATTTAAAGATAATTTGTAACGCTTCGACATTTATAGGACAGATTAAAATCACAATTTAAAAAAAAAAAAAAAAAAAACCGAGTTAGTACTTCGTATATATTTAACCTGGTCGTTGTTAGACGTTTAATTATATTCTGATGCATGTATCGGGCATTTCAGGTTTGCTACTATATTTATTTCTTCAGGTCGAGTGTCATGCCTATTTTCCTCAGACAAAGCTTGAGGAGCATATGAAAAAGTATAACATGCCAATAATGTCTTATGGGCCAATCGGATCGCCTGGGAGAGTAAATTTTGAAGTGTAAGTTTAAGTTAAGTGTCCGTTTGCCTTTAATAAGTAGCCAATCGAAAGACATGTGTGAAGGTGTGATGTACAAATGTAATATACTGACCACCGGCGAGTCATAGATAGTGAAGTTTGGAATAACAACTACCATTAAGAAGGAATTAGATTCATCATACCCTAGGGATAAAGCCAGTTGTTGTCTCCACGATGACAGATATTGAACACTTAAGCTAAATGTGTTGTTTGTATTTAAGCAAAGCGCAAGGAATTCAAAAAATACAAAACAGGGTAATAGTGATCGGGACAAATATAACTAGACACAGCAGATTTATTTTGGTTACTTTTATGTCAAAAGTAGAAATGGAAACGAAAGGCAAATAGGGACGAAATGAGTTTTAATTTTCATTATCAGAATAATGTATAAGGTTTACATTTTGTTGATGCCAACACCGGCAATATCCGTGAAAATCACTAAAATAGCATAAGAACTTGTACCGATTAAAAATATATATAGCCTTCATTTTCGGTTTTTGAAGGATCAATTATCGAAATGGCATTGTTCAATAACGAATTAATCTTTGTCTGCTGTTCGTCTAATTGTTCGTTATTAATGTAATATATTCAATGGTTCGCCGTTTAATATAAAAAATCATTCACGAGTAGGGCAATTTTTTTGGATATTTTCACAAGTGCGTAGCACGCGTGAAAATATAAAAAAAAATATGCCTTACAAATGAATATATTTGATATTAAACGGCAAACCATTGAATTTCCTTTTTATTATATTCCAAAGAGGTCTTAAGATACTTTCATATTTTTTTCTTCACTTGCCTACTGGAAAGTATCCGTCGAAAGCACATACGATCGGACCTAGTACACAGCTGATTGGCACAAGCTGATTTGAAAAGTTGAACCATTCTCATCTTCCGATTCATTACAAAGTTAATCCTGCAGCAGTTTCTCATTAATGTTTACTATTAATGCCATTTCTTCATGACCATCTTTCCCCAATAGACAAGTTATATTAGACAACAACAATGCCGAGCCTCGAATGCCAGGGGGAAATGCGGGAGTTCGATTCGATCAAGAGGAACAACTCATAAATAAGTTCCGGGGTAAAGCTAAAAAAATGACCCCCATTGGAAAACTATCCACCGTTAAAATCTACAGCGGGTCACTTTTTCTAAGGAAGGATTACATAAATATCGAGTGGGGTTATTTCTTTTTACAGATGGCCGTGAAAGACTTTTACTGTGAAATAACGACCCGGCGTAACTTTTACAACGTAGAAAAATGACTCCGGGTATCTTTTTATTGGCGGGTCACTTTTGCACGTTACACTGAAAAAGCCTTATATTTTCACTGCAAAATCTTATATTTTCACAGCAAAATCTTATATTTCAACAGCAAAATCTTATATTTTCACTGCAAAATCTTATTTTTTATTGCCAATCACTGTAGTGAAAATATAAGTTTTATCACGTTGATAATTGTCTACATTTCACTAGCAAAAATAATAAATAGAGGATAATTAATGGTTTGCCATTTAAAATCAAATATATTTCACTAGTATGGCAGAATTTTGGATATTTTCACGAGTGCCTAGCACGAGTGACAATATAAAAAAATCAGCCTTACAATTGAAATATATTAGATATTAATCGGCAAACCATTGAATTTTCTTTTTATCAATTTTCGAAAGAGGACCTAAGATACTTTGTTTTCTTTACTTGCCTTTTGGCACAACCGATTGGGTTTTGTACACAGCTGCTCGAAAAAGTTGAACCATTTTCATCTTCCAATTCAGTACATATTAAATCCTGCTGCAGTTTCTCATCAATATTTACCATTTATTTAAGAACATCTTTCACCAATAGACAAGTTCAAGCAATGCTAGGAGCAATGGGAGAGTTCGATTTGATCAAAGGGAACAACTCATACAAAAGTTCCGGTGTAACGTGAAATAAATGACCCAATAGAAAACTACCCACCGTTGAAATGTACGACGGGCCACTTTTTTACGGCGCGAATAACAGAAATATCGAATAGGGTAACTTTTCTACTGGAAATTAACGACCCGGGGTTACTTTTGCAACGTAGAATAATGAACCCGGGTAGTTTTTTATTGGCGGATAACTTTTGCACGTTACACTGAAAAAGCCTTATATTTTTACTGCAAAATCTTTTATATTTTCACTGCTTATCCATGCATAGAAAATAGAAGTTTTATTAGTTTGATAATTTTCTATATTTCACTGGCAAAAATTTAATAAAGCAGTTTATTTCCCTGTATGCTTCCAGCTATTACTGTATTCTCTTGCATGTTGTTCACTTTGTGTGCCTGTGTTGTTTTTGTGCAGAGTTGGTGCCAAGTCTGATGAGCCAGTGCTATTGCAAGATCCTGTTATTGCCGAAATAGCCAAAAGATACAATAAAACACCTGCTCAGGTAAATTTATTTTATATTTTTTTGGAAATCAAATGAAATACAAATAAAAAAAAATGAATCATTTCATCTTATTTAATGTAAAGTTTTATATACTGTAATATACAGGCGGTAAGTCCTAAAACTGTTTACCTGTTTTTAGAAGCTTCTGTTTCCAAAACGAATTAATTACCGTATTTATTAAACTTTTTCAAATAAGAGTTTAAAATTAATATTTATCAGTTGTGGGTAGTAAAAGATATATTTATCAAACGACTAACCATAGAAAATCTATTTCACCAGGTAACCGCTTGTAAGAAGACATTAAGTTATCGACTGTTTGAACGTTGTCCTTTCAAACATGTTTGTTGTGAGGTATTTGATTTAATATCAGCTTCTGAATTGTACTAGCTATTTGATGTGGTATTTCTTCAGATACTTTTACGGAACTTACTACAGAGGAATATCATTGTCATTCCGAAGAGTGTGACGCCAAGCAGAATTCAGGAAAACGGAAACGTAAGCTTTACTTTAAATAATAAACGAACGTTGAAATCTACTTTTTTTCTATATATGAGAACGGTGTTTTGTCATACATACACGGCCTTAACTTATTAGCATTGGCTGACAGTGTGAGAAGAGGTTGAGAACGACTTTTCCCTTTTCCCAGCACTAGGGATTACTTTTTCTCAAAAAAGATCTTCCGCACATTTCAAGCGTAAATGTGTATATAAGAAAGCCAGTGACAATATATCTGTTTTCAATTGAAGTTTTCTTTTACATAATTCTTAGCGCTATGGTATATGTACATGTCTTCATCCGCGTCTGATTGCTTACGTTTGTAGCAGACAGATCGCGATGGATGGCCCTTGAAGTCGTATAAACATTATATTGTCTAGTTGTCTTTTCTGAGATGGAAAAGTATATCCAACAGTAGTATTTAGATGATAAACATTTGATCACAGATAATTTTCATGTTTTTTCGCTCGAACAATTTTCTCATCGCTCACACATCGCTAAAATTTCGAGTCCATCCGCGGTGGCCTCTCGATGAAACCACGTGCTCCCGATGAGAAAAATGTCATCACGACCAATCCTGAAAATGCAGTGTTTCAATATATAAATATCAGGAATGATTTTGTATCATTAACACTTTTATTATAATGCTATTGTGTCGCAAGGGAATCAACTGATACTGTAGTTGATGTGTTGTTTACCGGGTCGGTGTTTGTTTGATCTTAGATGACAAGTAAACTTATATGTGCGAGTAAGCAGACGAGACTGACTGAGAGGACGATTAGGGTCGGATAGGAGTTGTTATATCAAAAACAATGTAAAATAGACGGAAAAATAAAACTAAAATGGTACTGTATGAAAATGTATATCTAAACTATATAAAACATTGCTTTTGAATGTGTGCTGCTAATTCATTGACCATTACATGCATTTGATATTTAATAATGTCCATGTTTCAAGGTATTCGACTTCCAGTTGACCTCGGATGATATGAAAGCAATTGCAGGAATAAACAAAAACTTTCGATTGTTCAAACTAGAAATGTAAGTAGATAATATGAATTAGCAATGTGTGATGAATTTGATGTTAGATAAATAATAATAATAAAAACAACATTTGTGCCCACGAATGTTACATGCAACTTTCGTGATGAAGGACCATTTTCAATACGTATCAGTCAAAATCATGTCATAATAAACCTTTTAACTTTATCCACACGTCCAGTCTCGCAGACTAATTGAAACAGCCTAAAAATGATTTAAAAGATCACACGAATTATGAAATTCTTAGCATTGCTTGACTGTCGTGGCCAGGATGCACGCGGACATTCTGTTTGATCAAATCAAACATCGTTTTATAAAGTTTTTTATCTTTCAGGTTTGCTCATATTGATGACTACCCTTTCCACAGTCCTTACTAGACAGCTTTCACTCCATAGCCATTGATCAAGAAGGATGACATTTGATCGACAAAATAATCCTGTAGATAATGTGAATTATCGTGTTGTGCAGTAGCATGGGTTAAATTAACCTTATGTTACGGAATTCATCAGGCTTCAACATATCATTAAATTCTAAATCTGGAGAGAATTGGAAGATGGACACATGCTAAAGAGAAACTATCAGTTAGTGATAATTTGTATGTGGTTGTAGTAAATAACCAATAGCATAAACAAAAAAATTAGGAATAGTAACCCTGGTAAGTGTTTTGTTTATTTGTGTTTATTATTTACATACTTGTTCAAAATGATACATTGGAATATATTTTGAAAACTGTATATAATCGGAACAAGGACAGATATATGAAATATATCATATAATAAATCCAGCGATGTACACTTTTAAATATTTAAACTTGTATGCAAGAATATTACGTGTAGTATTTCACTAACGAATATAGAAAACAACTTTAAGTATTTTTAATGAGACTGATTTGACAAACATTGTGGGAATTAATTTTTGGAAATAAATAAAAGAATGTATGACTAATACACTATCGCATTGGGTGAATGATGTACTACATAGATAAATTTGATACAGCTACATTCTCGTATTAATCTCTTAGTATAGATGTTATGCAAAACGCAGTTATCGTTTCTTTGAATAGGTCACGTGACATCAAATATGTAAAATAAACGGGTAGGGGTATTCCAACAATGCAACGTTAACCCTTCCCCATATATTAAACTGCCAGATTTCAAATGTCTTTTGCTCATTATCAAATATAATGCACAGGAAGATGTTGGAACAGTTTGAAGTAGCAGATAGTATTACTATAATCAAAGGAACTGTCGATCAGGTCCCCAAAGTAAGTCACCGATCCACTAATCTAAGAAAATTTATCTTTACTTATTATCAAGAATATTTCGTAACTGCTCCAACACACCACACATTATTTAATTGACTGCATCTAAGTTACTCATTCAATCCCTTTAATTCGGAAAACGGGCGTGCCAACCAAGTTTACATGGTGTTTATTAATGCTGGTTCACAATTTCGGAACTCATCTGTTTCGATGAATATTTACCCTGGCAACAGCAGCAAATGAAAGTGAAAATGAAAATTATGTAAGTAAATATAATATTACTGTTCCACAGGCGAATTTTGACCAGGAAATTCATTGAAATACTAATCGATGTAGCTGTTGAAACATCCGAAGGGAAGTAATCGAGAAAAAATAGAATACCCTAATTTTGTGTGATAGCATACATTTGATACAGTTACAACTATTTATACCATAAAAACCTTACTTCTTATTTATGTACGATCTTGTACGGTGGAGTCTTTTGCTAATTGTTTTATTTAAAGTACCTGCAGCTGTAGAATATCGTTTTATGAAAAAATTATATATCCTTACATATCGTACACAATGGTGGAGATGATATCCATATTATAATTTCGATTAAAAACACAATGAGAATGTATTTATGTATTGAGACCTCGGGTACAGGAGCATGTACCTATATATCATTTCTGTTAACTGTTAATTATTTGTATAAAGTTAGTCTATGAAATGAGGAAAGATGAACGGAGAATGTTCTATTTTAAAAAGTATAATTGTTCTATCTTGCATGAAGAGGAATTTTAATTTGCAACGCATGCAGCGATTGAGCACAAAACCCAGTAAATAAATAATAACGTTGAGCATCAGTGATTTGCTCATTTTTGCAATTTGCAGTTAAACTTATAGTAATGTCTTTAGTTATTGAAGGCACAGATACATTCTGCACATTTGTAACATCACAAAGTGTGTGGGTTTTGTCAATTTCTTTTTAAAATTTTATTTTTTGATGTGTGATAGTCATTAAATACACATAGGAAAACAAGGTAACAATGGCATATGTGTGCAAAAGTTTATATACTTTTTTTTCTGCACATTTCCAAAAATATGAATGAACGCATAATACATTTATATATCACAGTAGAACAGATGTTTCATAGCACACAGCAAATAGTCGTATACAATTAATGAAGCAATATTCTATCATTAAGAAATTAAGATTGTCTTCAATAAAATTATTATTTACAGTTACAGAAATAAGTCATAAGCGTAATATTACTGGTGTCCTTCTCTCGAGCGCTCTCTGTCGGAAAGTGTTTTGATTTTGTCGGTATAATCATCAATTAATTCTCCCATAATAACGTGAATAGGTGCTACCATTTCACGCAGAACTGTGTAATTCCCTATACTGATCTTCTCCTTGTTTCTAAGTTCGTCGATTACCATGGACATATTATTCAGTCTAGCTCTGCAAACCTCGTCCAGGTATTCGGACAATGAACAGTCAAAGATTTCCCATTTGTCTTTCAGGCGAGGGTGGAGGTGTTTACTCAACATAACTACCATTTCATTTTCTAAATTAATCATCTCCTCCGAAGCTGCCATGTCGTTTTCCTTCTGCAAACAAGAAAAAATAAATACAAAAAAGTGATTTCAAAATAGAACAAACACAACTGATCGATACAAATGTCTTGTTAAAAATAAGGATTAAGATTACAAAAAGTCTAAATGGCGATTTCTTTTCCCTTCCATTATAAATTCGATATGTTGAAAAAAGTTCTTACCCAGTCCATTGTGTGGGATTCCCCGTTCCCTTCTTGCATTCTGACGGTGTATCTGTCAATAATTTCGCCCATTTTGACATGGATAGGATTCACCATATCCCTTAAGACTTTATAATCTCCAATTTTGACTACCTCTTTGTTCCTCAACTCATCGAATGCCTCGTGCATATTTGTTAGACGTGCTCTACAGGTCGCACCTAAATGGGTACTTAGACTGCGGTCGAAATCTGTCCATTGATCAGGTAGTCGTGGATGAAGATGCTTACTAAGCTCCACAACCATTTCATTTTCCAATGTTTGCTTCCATGTAGGAGTATCCATATCACTTGTCCGTGTCTGCCAATCTGTAATTAGGTTAACATTGGGTAAGACATTCACAACACAAGGATCATTCAAAGTGAATCTTTTAGTACTTAGAAATATAAGGTGTCGATTAGATTTGATGGAAATTGTGTTTTTTTTAATTTGTTTTATAGAAAATAGAGAGAAAGGTGAAAATCGAATTGAAAAGGCGAAATTTTGGATTCCTATCTTTCGGCCCCTAGCATCACTAAAGAGTCCTAGGAGGATGAAACAGCTGTATGGTGCAGTTTAATTTTTTTTCGGCTTAATGTTTCTATAACTAAATTTAAGAGTGCAGCATATGTGTGTGTTACGTGATCTTTATACTAATTGTAATTGCAATTAATTGAAAATATCAACATCCACTTTATATCTCCCGGCTATATAGAACACCCCCCCCCCAAAGGTTACTGTGTTTTCCCTTGCTTCAATTATTTCTAATATCGCTTATTTTCGTCGATAAAGTTAGGAGGGCGGTGTTGGAATTGAGATGAACTGCAATATTATTGGTTTACATACTTTAATCTTTTAATAAATAGCATTAAGAATAACCTGCTTTAATATCAAAACTAAATGCTCGCATGTACGCAATTGTTATGATGATGTAAATAAGTCTTTCATCAGTTTAGTTTATATGCTCTGGATCATAGTGCTGTATCTTTGGATTCTAACTACCCGAACAATCGCTTAATGTCGCGTTGTCGCCTTCGATTTATTTAGCAACATTTTTCCATGAACAGGATGCTAAATTTAGTTATTTTATGACATTTATTGTACTATCGACCTTATAAATCGATGTGAGAATTTCTGAGACACTTTATAGCATGAATCAAAAGAAAACACAGTAACATTTAAACTATAATACACAGGTAAACCAAAGGACAATTGATATTTATGAATGTGCCGGTGCTATCATATATTTAAATATGTATCACTTAAAATCGAATATTGATTGTGTAAAGAAAAAGAATATACTTGCAAGTGATAGAATAGAGAGAAAAACTTAAACACACAAGTTTGCAAACTGTAACTGTAATTGTTCGGTAAATAATGTGTAAACACAAGCAGAATGAAATATCGCAAACTAAATAAGGCATTTTAACAATAATCAATGATATGAATTTGAAATAAAGCGCTCACAAAAACAACTTAACTTAAATACTAAAAACTGATGAAAATAAATGTTTTAGTGGGCTTCAATAACCTTAACCGTTAACGCATCTATAAATAGAAGTGTGAATTAGACTGATCTGCTGCACAAATATACATGTATGTTTAGGACCAACGAAATCTATAAATAGGACTTTAACTGGGACACTATACACACATGTGTGTATATGGTATCTATACATTCTGTTAAAGGAGCGATTCCTAGGTAAATAAGAATTTATTTTACGATTTCTACAAAATGATCTTACATTGATTTCTAAACACAATATGACCGTAATAAGTACAGATGTGGACGTCTACTTTTGGTACAATCGCCGGAGAGTACAACGGTCCTAATTAATATGTATGACACAAAGATATATTGCCGTTGATTCATAAATCCTTAACTACATTGTACATGATTTCTAACATAGATACCTACCAAAGCTTGTCTACCTGTCGATGACGAGTGTTCAACATCGACGTGCTGGATAGACAGAAACAACGACCAAGCTGTGGTAATTTTCAGAAAGCGTCGTTTTAAAATAGATCTCCCGCGAATACTACTAAAAATAGATTTAACACTGACGTGTATAATCTGCACACATCTTCCGCGAATACTACTAAAAATAGATTTAACACTGACATATATAATCTGCACACATTTGTGTATTGGAAAACCCAAACTTTTATCGGACACATAAACAAGGTCATAATACATTGTAATAAGTCATGCTAATTTAATCAATATAATGGTTTATTTGTGTCCCTATATGGCCACAGTATTTATACCATTCATGGAAATTTCCATGTCAAAGCCAAAAGTAAAATATGCACAATTTATTTTTTGATGATGACATATTTAATAAAACTAACACATTGAGAGCAATGACACATTATTAGTTATTTGTGATTAGAACCCCGTGCTGGAGATATGAGTGCCCTATAGTAAACACTCCGTCACCTACTGACTGGTAACATAGATGTAATTGACTAATGAAGATGTTCAGTTCACAAAAATACCTATTGACATCAAAACCGGTAAAATGTCAAGACCATAAGGTCCAAAGATCAAGGTCAAATTTTGTATTTTGTTTAAACAGTCAAGCAAAAGTTAATATCATACAGACCAGGTTCATTAAGCTCGGTCAGATACATTGTAGCCTAACTTATCAGCACGGCACGGAATAGTATTAAAACCTGCTTTACCAATCAGACATTCATGGCACACTGTCGATGACCTTATCAGTCAGGTCAACCAGGTATATTGTATCCTATCTTACCACTTAACAGTCAGCAAGGTATACACACTGTAGCTTGGCTATGGTCATTGTAACAAGTATAACTAGTCAGTCAGGAACAGGACATTGAAGCCCACCTTACAAGTCAGCTATTGACAATATGGCATCAATGTTTTTGACTGAATATTACATTTTTGTTACTTACAGGAAACAAAAAAAAATCCATAAAAGCATGGCAGTATCTCAAAATATGAGTGTGTAGCTTTAGGCCGACAGTAAAGTTATGAATTACGTTAGTACACATGTACCCGTGACCTGAGTTGGCTGGCTTGCAATTTAGGCTTCAATGCACATTACTGTTAATGCTAGCGTGAGAAACAAAAACGTACATGCTAGACATAACCTGCTAGCGTGAGATATAGAAAGAACAATTTGTACCGGCAATATGTTCCTCTGTGTGATTATTATGTATGAGAGCATATACTATATCTACATATACTAGTGGTAAAGTTTATTGTGTTTTGAACGCATCAAACTAGATGCTTGGATATAAGCCTATTCTACAACCTAGATTCATTCTACACACTGGCTATCTGCCCTCCAGCCTTAATATTACTTGTTTATATCACATGCGGCTTAGAGTCTGGACCCTGCAGTTCAATAGCTAACGTGTAATCTTATTTATTCAAGCTACCCGGCATTCGGAGATGTGCCCTGAACTGATCTATTGTATTCATAGGTCACTCAACTCGATACAGCAACCTGCTAAACAGGTATAATGCTTACTGAACCATTACGACGGTTTGCAATGAGACCCACTTTTGGCCGTCAGGAATGAAACCTGATACAGTATTTAGGTCTGAAGTATTTCCTTTAACATTCACTTATTGTTATGCGTTCAAAACAGGAGGAAAAACAACTCAACAAAAACATCACATAATTCATAGATTATTAACAAAAGATTGAAATGACACACAGTACATGCATATTATATATCTGTTAAATTGGTTTTAGTTAAGATCAAGGTAAGTTAACAGTGTGTTTTATAATTTTCACTTTAAGGATAATCGCGTATGGTTTGTTGAAACTCTTAAATATTTTCGAAAACCATCTTATTGTAATGAATAACACGTTTCACTGAGCATATTATTGAAGCGGAGGTTAAAGGAGCCGACCATGTTAACAAAAGTAACTTGGTTGTATACGTGTGAAACAAATTGAAACAAATTGAAACAAGTTAAACCTCCGTTTTCTTCTTCTGGGTTTTAGAATGGAAAAGTGTAATTTTAGAGACATTGGTCCCATAGGTATTACAGCATATTGAGACAAACGCATTCTAATTATATCCCGGAGTTTTTTCGAACTGTCACACGGTGTGATAGTCCTGGAAACACATGCGCAATCCTCTCGAGGCTGATAGTAATATTATCACATTACTTTTATATAGAGAAAAAAACGTAAAGGTATAATAAAAAATGAATATGATATAGACAAGGTACATGGTAGCCTACTTTAAGCGAGGCCAGATATACTGTCGCCTAAATTATCAGTACGGAAAGTAATATACTTAAAGCCTACCTTACCATTCAGATAGGCCTGGTACACTGTAGGCGACCTTATCAGTAACTTGGTATACTGTACGCTATCTTACCAGACAACTCCTTATAACTTACCTTATCAATCAACTAGGCCAGGTACAATATAGCCTATCTTAAGTCAGTCAGGATATATACATAGTACCCTACCTTATCAGTTAGCGAGGCATGCACATTGTAGCAAAGCTAAACAGCTATCCGGGCTATGAACATTGTAACAACCATTACTATTCAGCAAGGCTATGGACCTTGTAGCCCACCATACAAGTCAGCTAGGCTATTGACCTTTTAGCCCACCATACAAGTTAGCTAGGCTATAGTCCTTGTAGCCCTCCACACAAGTCAGCTAGGCTATGGACCTTGTAACCCTCCATACAAGTCAGCTAGGCTATTGACCTTGTAGCCCACCATACAAGTCAGCTAGGCTATAGACCTTGTAGTCCTCCATACAAGTCAGCTAGGCCATGGACCTTGTAGCCCACCATACAAGTCAGCTAGGCTATGGACCTTGTAGCCCACCATACAAGTCAGCTAGGCTATGGACCTTGTAGCCCACCATACAAGTCAGCTAGGCTATGGACCTTGTAGCCCACCATACAAGTCAGCTAGGCTATGGACCTTGTAGCCCACCATACAAGTCAGCTAGGCTATGGACCTTGTAGCCCACCATACAAGTCAGCTAGGCTATGGACCTTGTAGCCCACCACACAAGTCAGCTAGGCTATGGACCTTGTAGCCCACCATACAAGTCAGCTAGGCTATGGACCTTGTAGCCCACCATACAAGTTAGCTAGGCTATGGACCTTGTAGCCCACCATACAAGTCAGCTAGGCTATGGACCTTGTAGTCCACCATACAAGTCAGCTAGGCTATGGCCCTTGTAGCCCACCATACAAGTCAGCTAGGCTATGGACCTTGTAGCCCACCATACAAGTCAGCTACGCTATGGACCTTGTAGTTTACCTTACCAGTAAGCCAGGCTGTTGACATTATAGTTTACCTTAACTTACAAGTAACCTTTCCTTTAGTATCTTGGGCTATGAACACTGTAGCCTAGCTTACTAGTCAGCTAGGCGTTAGACATTGTAGCTACCCTACCATTCATTGTATATTAACTCGTGCTTCGGACACTGTAGCCTTACTTACCAGTCATATAGGCTATCAATACTATAGGCTTACAAGTCAGCTAGGCTATCGACAATGGGTCCTACTTTCCAGTCAGCCAGGCTATGGACATTGTAGCCTATCTTAATAGTCAGCCAAGGTTGTTGACAGTGTAGAATACCTTACCAGTCAGCTAGGCTATGGGCATTGTAGCATACCTTACTAGTCAGCTAGTCAATGGACACTGTCGCTTATAGTTACTCGGGCAATGGACATTGAATCCTATCTATTAGTCAGCTAGGCTTTAGACATTGTGGCCTCCCTTAAAGTCAGTCAGGCTATGGTCATTGTAACCTATCTTACTAGTCAGCCAGGCTATGGACAATGTAGCCAATCTTACTAGTCAGCTATGCTATGGACATTGTAACCTCCCTCAAAGTCGGCCAGGCTATGAACATTGCAGTATCCCTTACAGTCAGCCAGGCTATGGGCATTGTAGCCTATCTAACTAGTCTGCCAGGCTATGAACATTGTAGCCTCCCTTAAAGTCAGTCAGGCTATTGACATTGTAGCCTCCCTTAAAGTCAGTCAGGCTATGAACATTGTAGTCTCCCTTACAGTCAGCCAGGCTATGGACATTGAAGCCTATCTTTTTAGTCAGCTAGGCTATGAACATTGTAGCCTCCCTCAAAGTCAGCCAGGCTATGGGCATTGAAGCCTATCTTACTAGTCAGCCAAGCTATGGACATTGTAGCCTATCTCACTAGTCAGCTAGGCTATGAACATGGTGGCCTCCGTTACAGTCAGCCAGGCTATGGGCATTGTAGCCTATCTTACTAGTCAGCTAGGCTATGGACATTGTAGTCTATCTTACTAGTCAGCTAGGCTATGGTCATTGTAGCCTATCTTTCTAGTCAGCCAGGCTATGGGCAAAGTAGCATATCTTACTAGTCAGCTAGGCTATGAACATTGGAGTCTCCCTCAAAGTCAGCCAGGCTATGGGCATTGTAGTTTGCCTTACCTTACATGTAACCTTTCCTTTAGTATCTTGGGCTATGAACACTGTAGCCTAGCTTACTAGTCAGCTAGGCGTTAGACATTGTAGCTACCCTACCATTCATTGTATATTAACTCGTGCTACGGACACTGTAGCCTAACTTACCAGTCATATAGGCTATCAATAATATAGGCTTACAAGTCAGCTAGGCTATCGACAATGGGTCCTACTTTCTAGTCAGCCAGGCTATGGACATTGTAGCCTATCTTACAAGTTAGCCAGGCTATGGACATTATAGCATACCTAACCAGTCAGTCACGCTAATGACAATGTAGCCTAAAGTACCAGTCAGTCAGGCTATGGACATTGTAGCCTACCTAACAATCAGTCAGGCTATGGACATTGTTGTCTACCTAACAGTCAGTCAGGCTATGGACATTGTCGCGTACAGGTACTCGGGCTATGGGCATTGAAGCGTCCTTTACAGTCAGACAGACTATATACATCATAGCCTCTCTTACTAGTCAGCTAGGCTATTGACATTGACGCCTACCTTTCCAGTAAGCTAGGCAATGGAAATCGTAGCCTATCTTAATAGTCAGCCAAGGTTGTTGACAGTGTAGAATACCTTACCAGTCAGCTAGGCTATGGGCATTGTAGCATACCTTACTAGTCAGCTAGTCAATGGACACTGTCGCTTATAGTTACTCGGGCAATGGACATTGAATCCTATCTATTAGTCAGCTAGGCTTTAGACATTGTGGCCTCCCTTAAAGTCAGTCAGGCTATGGTCATTGTAACCTATCTTACTAGTCAGCCAGGCTATGGACAATGTAGCCAATCTTACTAGTCAGCTATGCTATGGACATTGTAACCTCCCTCAAAGTCGACCAGGCTATGAACATTGCAGTATCCCTTACAGTCAGCCAGGCTATGGGCATTGTAGCCTATCTAACTAGTCTGCCAGGCTATGAACATTGTAGCCTCCCTTAAAGTCAGTCAGGCTATGGACATTGTAGCCTCCCTTAAAGTCAGCCAGGCTATGGACATTGAAGCCTATCTTATTAGTCAGCTAGGCTATGGACATTGTAGCCTCCCTCAAAGTCAGCCAGGCTATGGGCATTGAAGCCTATCTTACTAGTCAGCCAAGCTATGGACATTGTAGCATATCTCACTAGTCAGCTAGGCTATGGTCATTGTAGCCAATCTTACTAGTCAGCTAGGCTATGAACATTGTGGCCTCCCTTACAGTCAGCCAGGCTATGGGCATTGTAGCCTATCTTACTAGTGAGCTAGGCTATGGTCATTGTAGCCTATCTTTCTAGTCAGCCAGGCTATGGGCAAAGTAGCCTATCTTACTAGTCAGCCAGGCTATGAACATTGTAGTCTCCCTCAAAGTCAGCCAGGCTATGGGCATTGTAGCGTATCTTACTAGTCAGCTATGCTATGAACATTATAGCCTCCCTCAAAGTCAGCCAGGCTATCGGCATGGTAGCCTATTTTACTAGTCAGCTAGGCTATGATCATTGTAGCCTCCCTTACAGTCAGCTAGGCTTTGGTCATTGTAGCCTTTCTTACTAGTCAGCTAGGCTATGGTCATTGTAGCAAATATTTATAGTCAGCCAGGCTATTGGTATAGTCGCCTCCCTTAAATTCATCCAGGCTATGGGTATTGTAGCCTATCTTACTAGTCAGCTAGGCCATGGTCATTGTAGCCTATCTTACTAGTCGGCTAGGCCATGATGATTGTAGCAAATATTTATAGTCAGCCAGGCTATTGGCATAGTCGCCTCCCTTAAATTCATCCAGGCTATGGGCATTGTAGCCTATCTTACTAGTCAGCTAGGCCATGCTCATTGTAGCCTATCTTACTAGTCAGCTAGGCCATGGTCATTGTAGCAAATATTTATAGTCAGCCAGGCTATTGGCATAGTCGCCTCCCTTAAATTCATCCAGGCTATGGGCATTGTAGCCTATCTTACTAGTCAGCTAGGCCATGGTCATTGTAGCCAATCTTACTAGTCAGCTAGGCCATGGTTATTGTAGCCTCCCTTAAAGTCAGCCAGGCTATGGACATTGTAGCCTCCCGTACAGTTAATCAGGCTATGGGCAGTGTAGCCTATCTTACTAGTCAGCTAGGCTATGGACATTGTAGCGTTCCTTAAAGTCAGCCAGGCTATATACATTGTAACGTCCCATAAAGTCAGCCAGGCTATGGGCATTGTAGCCTATCCTACTAGTCAGCTAGGCTATGGGCATCGTAGCTCCCTTACAGTCAGCTAGGCTATGGACATGGCAGCCTGTCTTACTAGTCAACTTGGCTATAGACATTGTAGCCTCACTCACAGTCAGCCAGGATACTCTACCGAGGCAATTAACTATGTTACAGCTTTTGCAACTTACCATACAAGTCAGCCAGCTCTGTTTACTTGTACATATGCACCAGCTGTCACCACACATGGCTGACTGACAGTAATGCGACATCGTAATAATCTGTTTATTGATTGCGGACGATTATATGATTGTCGCTCGAATGTAGTGCCAAGTATTATATATATCATGTAATCGCGTGATTGAACACATTTGCACTAAACGAAGGTTGTTTCGGTCTTTATCTATAATCTTTGAATTCCCGACTTATACATTATACTAATATGTACACAAATAGGTATATCAATTATATCTAACCTATCAAACTATTCACATCTGCATTTCCACTATCTAACACTTCCAAGACCAGGCCTTTACTATGAGAACAACGCGTATAGAGATAATAAAAATACGTTCTGCTGATTAGTTACACATAAGGGTTATGAAACATCACATAAGCGGAGGAATGTAATATATTAGTAGGTCGAAAATTTACAACTGAAAAAGAAATATTCAAGTACAACACTATCGCCCATGACCGGAGATAATGAACCCAAACTTCGGTGGTCTACGTGATCTAAACGTTCCTCTAAATTACCGTTTACCATTTCTGGCCTAGAAGTTAACCTAGCACACCGTTCGCTGACGGGGCCTAGATAAGTTGACCCGACCACATGGACACGTTACAATAATAATGCATGTAACAAATGTATGGGTGGTCGACCCCCCCCCTCCCCCCTCCCATACATTTCAACATACATTACTATTTCAACATGTCATTGAGCCCCAAACTTTCCTCAGGAATCGCAACACTTACTTATTCATTCGCAAGCAACAGAGCAAGATGTCGATATCCACCTTGAGTATTACTTTAAACAATGGCCAGAAAATGCCTCTTTTTGGGCTTGGAACATGGCAGGTAAGTATTTTGTTATGGTACAGTGTACATGATAGTACTTTCTATGGGATATTATTGGTACAGTGTCCACGTGGTTCATGGACAGAGCGTATTATAATTGTTGCAATAGATAATTCCTTTTTATACTAAGCTGAACAGCTGCCGTACACTTAACAATATGACTCCATGGTTTTTGACAGAATATTACATTTTGGTTGTTTAGAGGGAAACAAAAATATGCATAAAGACATGGTAATACCTCATATTTACTTCAAAGGCAAAACGTTTGCGTGTAGCATTAGGCCCACAGTAAAGTTATGAATGACATTAGTGCACCTAAACATGTAACCTGCGTTAAATGACTTACAATTTACGCTGCAATGTACATTACTTTTGATGCTTAAGATAGAAACAAAATGGTAGACCTAATCTGCTAACGTAATATCAAACAGATTAATTTGTACAATATTTCTTTGTATGACCATTATGTATGACAATATTTAGTATATCTACATTCTAGTTGTAATGGTTATTGTGTAGAACGCATCTACAATGTAGATGCTAGGTTATGAACACATACTACAACCTAGATTCAGTCTACACTCTGGCCGCTGGATGAACATGTTTTTTAACGACTTTCCTTCCTTTAGCGTTGATATTGCTATCTTAGGTGTCGTGAGTTTTTTTAGTCAAGTACACAAGTTGAATAGATAACGGGTAACCTATTTAGATAACGCTACCCGACATTTGGAATAGCCCCTGAAAAGACATATGATATCTATAGAACACTTAAATAAACAACCTGCTAAACACATGAAATATTTACAGAGCGGAATATTGATCCATTACAACGATTTGTCTTGAGGTTGTTACCCACGATCGGTTTAAACGGAAGGTTTAATACTATACTTATTAGTTGTTACTGCGGTGGCCGAGTGGCTAAGGTGTGTTGACATTCTAGCACTTCATCTCTGGGTTCCAAGTGCGAATCCCACGTGGGGCAGTTGCAAGATACAGACCGTAGGTCGGGTTTTTTCCCTATCTGGGTACTCCGCTTTCATCTACATTTTACTTCCAAAGCATGTCACGTTCTTAAATAACCCTTGCTGTCAGTAGGACGTAAAAAAGAATAAGCCACAAATAGTTTTCACTGACTGGTTGTCATGTATTTTATAGTCCAATGTACAACCTGTTATACCTTGCTCAAAAACAGGTAACAGACTACACAGTAGTCTATATAATATTATCTAAATGTGATATGACAGACTACTATATTGCAATGTTATGGCACGTTATACATTTCTCCTAAATATTATAATTATTCTGTAGCGATATTTTATTGTCTACCTTGTACTTGGTAGTGAAACGTTCCATCAATCGATATATGACTTGTTTAGCATCTAAATGTAGTGTAATATTTAATGTTTTCGTCATTGTTGTTTCGTCAATCTAATTTAAAGATAATCTTAACGCCTCGACATTTTTCGAAAATGTGAGCGTATAGCATCATGCCGACAGTTAAGGTTTGAATGACATTAGTGCACATGCACCTGTAACCTGAGTTAGATGACTTACAATTTACGCTGCGATACACATAACTGTTAATGCTAAAGAGTATAAGACTCTTTCATATGCGTGTATGTAGGATAGGGATATTCCACCCGAGGGGTCACAAAATGTGGTGAAACCCGAGGCTTGCCGAGGGTTTTACCACATTTTGTGATCCCGAGGGTGGAATATCCCTATCCTACATACACACATAATGAAAGAGTCTTTTTCTCTCATATCAACTACCCGAATAAGCTCAAAAACCATGAAAATATGTTTAAACAGGCTGCCATTTTGAAATTTCAACTTTTTCCTTGAGCTTTTTTGACGAAAACGAATTAGAAAGCGAGTTTAAACATACCCTATATTTGCAAACAAAGTTTGCACAGAAAAAATAATCTTCTCTTCCTGGTGTTTATGGTTAAAATTTTATGAAAGGTTTTAATTTCATCACGCCTTCGTTTTCTCTTTCTGGCATCAGAGTTTACCGTATTCGTGACGTCACGTCATTGTTGAGCCATTGTGACGTCACGTCGCGTGATATGCTATGTAAGATAGATTTTTCTTACATAGCTTTCTTACATGGGCAAACCCTATCCAACATGGCGAGATATGAGAGAAATTATCTGCTAGCGTGAGATATAGAAAGATTAATATGTACAATATTTCTTTGTATGACCATTATGTATGACAACATTTAGTATATCTACATTCTAGTTGTAATGGTTATTGTGTAGAATGCATCTACAATGTAGATGTTAGGTTATGAACACATACTACAACCTAGATTCAGTCTAGACTCTGGCCGCTGTATGAACATGTTTTTTTAACGACTTTCCTTCCTTTAGCGTTGATATTGCTATCTTAGGTGTCGTGAGTTTTTTTAGTTAAGTACACAAGTTGAATAGATAACGCTACCCGAAAGAAATATGCCCTGAAAAAAACCTATGCTATCTATGGGACACTTAAACTAAGCAACCTGCTAAACATATGCAATATTTACAGAACGGAATATTGATCCTTTACAACGGTTTGTCATGAGGTTGTAACACAATTGAGCCGTCACGAAGGAAAAATGATACAGTGTTTAGGTCTGAATTCACACCCTGCAAACATGTTTTCTTAAGCATTTAAGGATTTGCATGCGTTTGTGAAAACGAGAAATAAAACCCAAAACATCACATCATTGATAAATAATGAACAATGATGCACAGTTTATATGTATCTATGCACACGTATGTAAATTTGGTTTCAGTGAAGATTGAGCTAAGCAGCTGATAGAGAATTGTATGTTTTGTATTTGATTTTAAGTTCAACGAGTCATGTTCAATCGATTTGTTTGTCGATCATCTTGGTATCTATATTCGTAGTACACGATTTGCAATAATACAGAACTAGTTTAATTTTATTTCTAAATTCATAAATTGAAGGGGTTTTACGCACCAGACCCTTCTGCTTCTACATTAGTTTAGAAATTTTGGATTCCTACCTTTTGGCCCCTAGCATTACCGAAGAGTCCTAGGAAGAGGAAACAGCTGTATGTTGCAGTTCAATTAATTTTTTCGGCATACTTTATCTATTACTTAAGAGGTGCAGCATATGTATGTGTTACGTCATCTTCATTTCACACAAAGGTACGGAATATGTCCCGATCAGATCAAGATGACGACATTAAAAGTTATCCATTTTCTTCATAAAACTGAATCTCTCGGGTGTGTTCGTCAGCAGCTGACATCTATCACGAAAATCGTGATATTCAAAGCAAGTCCTTGGATAACGAATCAACTGCTACATGTAGACACCAAGGATGGAGAAGCAGGGATGTTACTTTCAAGAAATGGAAAGATAAGCCCCTCGACAAAGTAAGCCTCGTATTGAAACAAAAACCAGTCAGCCATTGGAATGCCAACATTCTGATGAAAAAATTCTTTTCTCCAAACTAAACAAAGAGGTTGTCGACCAGAAATTCAACAACAACTATATCGTCCTCAGTATATACATGTCACAGGTACATATTGATTTAATATACATATGTATCAATTATGATTTGGTGTGTTTCTCCTGTGACATTTGGCAATGGAAGTGCTCCGGTCTAAATAATAAACAACATGTACAAGAACCAGCAGGTGTCAGTTTTCTGTGTTTCTCCTGTGACATACATATGTTCCAAGATAGTTCATAGCCATGTATATGTATCGTCGTCCACCGTTCTTGGAAACGAAAGCTCACATAAAGACGTTCTTTCAGTTTGAAAACATCAAATGTTTTGATAGTTTTTATGTTAAATTAACATAATAAACAAATCGTAGTAAATTATCTTAAAAGGTTGATTTTTTTTTATTTTACAATATTTGATTAGTCATAATATGTGTTTACGTCTAAAATTCCCCTTCAGAGTGAGCCGGATGAAGTGAAGACTGCCGTCCGGACCGCTATAGATTGTGGATACCGCCTCATTGATACAGCCTACAACTACCGCAATGAGGACGCGATAGGTGAAGTAGTGGAAGAGGCTGTGAAGGCAGGAAAAATGAAGAGAGAGGAAATGTTTATATGTACAAAGGTAAAAGTATAATTTATATAGTTTTCATTTTAGGATATCTGCTTATGGTTTGTTTGAACGCCTGAATACATTCGAAGAATATCTCATTGCAATGAGTACTACGTTAAACTGTAGATGATCATTATATCTTATTGGAAGCGGAGGTTAAAGGAGTTGTAGCATGTTCACTTATAGTACCTGGGTTGTAAACGTTTGAAACAAATTGAAACCTTTGAAACATATGCTAAGTGCAAACTGTATATTATTGTTCACCTTAAATTAGAAAGCCCAAAGATAACTACATTTTGAATAGGAAACATTTGCATATCTGTATTCAATAAGCAAACATGTACATGCACCACCCACACTTAACATATGGTATTGTATATCTGTCTATTGAAGCTCGGCAGCATCTATACCCGACCCTCGGATGTTGCACATTCTATGTCAGAGAGTCTGAGAAAACTCAGGGTGGCGTTCGTTGACCTATTCCTTATACACGCTCCTATGGTTTTTAAGGTAATTTCATAAACACATTGATCTCTGTATGCTTGATTTGAAACAAAAAATTGATGTTAACATGTTAATGAAAGTATAAAAATGCAATTTTAAAATCTTGTAAAAGAGGTTTAAAGAATGGAATTCTAACTATGTGGTAGTGTTTAACTCATTTCATTTAAAGGCCCAATATACGTAACTTCAAGGAAATTTTCGTGATTCTGAAAAATTCTGAAAAAAAATCCAGTTGAAAACCATGCAAAAATAAGCCTAAAACGAAGTAAACCTGAGCGGTAACTAACAAGAAACTCTTGACAAAAAAATCTAAAGAATTTAAAATAATTCAGGTGGGACTCGCTTCAACAACAAACCGAAGGTAGAAGACTGTTCGAAATGGACGCGTGTTTACAAATAGCGTGTTTCAAATGCTGCTGTACCGGTAACAGCGAAAGAATTCATCTTGAATATTGCTGATATCAGTTAATCTTAACTAAATCTATAAATATAATAAGTTATTAAGCTTGATTTTCGCTTCAAGTTTTGCCGAAAGTTACATATATTGGGCCTTTAAGTAACCGTAATGCTATGCCTGTTTACGGACTTCTTTCTCATGTAGTCAAGTTCACGCAGTCTGTTTAACCGATCTGTTGATAAACACTTTGCTACTAAACATTTATATAGACACCTGAGGATCCAAACGATGTTTTTCCTATGAAAGATGGTCGGCTTGACCTTGAACAAACAGTAGACATTCAAGGTGTTTGGAACGTAAGTGTTATCTCGAACTTTTGTTATGATTCCCAAGTACACTATGTGCAACGTTTATTTTTCAGACAATATTTAGGGACAATGGGACACATTGCAAATTACAAACATAGTGGTTAAAATATTGTTCTTACGTAACAAATTTGATAGACAACAATCAAGTAACTGTTCAACTTGCGACCAATAACAAGCATGTGTCAGTAACCATAACATACCGAATCATTCGGTAATAATTAAAGAAATCAGAGGTGCAAAAAATTGAAGATTTTATCTTTGGTTCGTAATTTAAAACAAAATTGGTTATACCTGGTTAATCAAACTAACATTTATATCTATATATAAGGTAGTGTGTTCCTCTGTTGCCTTTACTTTCGTATCGATGTCTATTTACATACAAATTTAATGTCTCCGTTTGATTGGGTGTTTTGCAAAAGTTGTTTTTTGTCTATACTTGATGTCGCATCGCTTTCTTGCCTGGCGCATATTATGTAGCGTTTCAGCGTCTTGGGTGTTACTGTATGTTAACCATTCGTGTCAATGTCACCTTCCGATCGTGAATTTCCATTTCCTGATAGTAACATCCCTATTTCTCTATCCTATGGGGGTAACATGTCACATTTGATTCGTGTTACTATGACTTGCTCGGTTCTCATTTTGATGATTGATGCTTACTTGGATGTTACCAAGATTTACATGGCGGGTGTTGTCAGTAAAGTAGAAGACGCTCACCCTTTTGGAAAACCTGGTCTTATTCTCTTGTACTTTTACGAGAGTCTCCGTTCTTCCTATTTTGCCTTTATCGATTTTAAGTTCGGATTATGGTTTGGTATTCTCGGATGTTTTTCTAAATATCGAGATTTTCGGGAATGATGTTGGCCGCTAATAAACAAACTTACGATATTAGATTAG
This sequence comes from Mimachlamys varia, assembly GCA_947623455.1. Taxonomy (NCBI): domain Eukaryota; kingdom Metazoa; phylum Mollusca; class Bivalvia; order Pectinida; family Pectinidae; genus Mimachlamys; species Mimachlamys varia. The sequence continues at coordinate 24,499,285 of OX392538.1, forward strand.
AGATGTTGATGAGGAATATGAGCAACTCGTTCGGAACAGCTTATCTTCTTCTCTGTACATTTTTACAGGTTCTCTCTGTAAATTTGTGCTTTGTTGATATTTGATCCCATATTAAATATTTTTTGAAATCAGATTATGGTCTTTTTGACTCTTCGATAATCTCCGATTATTTTTTTAGATTTGGGTGAGTTCCTTTTGTCTTTAAGTGTCGCCTCATTTTTTTTTCGGCATCGCCTTAGTTCCTTTGTTTCTTTACTCTTAGGTTGTTTTTCCCATCAGAAGCTATATCTTTTAATTTAATTTTCTGTAGGCACCTTTCCTATAGTAAGGGTGACTGCTAAGATTTCTCAGGGGTAACCCAGAGGTCCAGTTGTCGTAGATGTTGTCTCCTATATTTTTTCAGTAGCCCTTCTATGTCTTCGGTAGTGCGCTCAAATTGTATTTTTTGTTTTGTTTCGTTTTAATTCGACGTTCATTAGATCCTATGTTTTTTTCTGTTTTCATGTCAGTGCTTCCTCGACTTTTGTCTCCTATGTTCCCGTTAGTGCATTTCCTTAAGTTTATATCATTACCACTCAAAACATGAACACTTTCATTTGAATTCAGGAAATGGAAAAACTCGTCGATCAAGGAAAGGCTAAAAGCATTGGCGTATCAAATTTCAACGCTGAACAAATGGACCGCGTATGCAAAGTCGCACGCATAATGCCTGTAACGAACCAGGTAAGCAAATTTTGACCGAATTCCGATGTTCCCTTTTTATGTTTAGTATGAAAATAAGAAAAAGGAACGTATTTGTTAAAGCTTATTTTTTTCTTGTGTGATATTAGTCTAACACACTCTTACAATTGCCTTTCTAATTTGTAAATTAATTCAGCATTGATGACAATTTGTTAAAGTTGCATTGGGGTAAAAAAAAATTGTTTGCAAATCGTAGGAATCCGCGTAGCGAATTCTTACAAAAGTTTTTCATTTAGGTATGAAAAGAAAATATCAACCAATCAGAAAGCTGCATTCTGCATACAATCAATGGAACATTAATGATTACATTATGAATTTTATTTCCTGATATGATGTGAAAATGTGTCAAAATAAAACTTAATACTTTTTACAACAGAGAACAAAAAGATTACAACGAACATGCTTTGGAAGTTATACAATGTTTTGTACATTGTAAAAGCACATTGGTAAAGTTGGAAGTGTTCCGGAGAAAAATGTCTATGTATAAATATCTTTTCCGATTTCATAAGCTTTTCGTCGTATATGTTATGACAAAAAAATATTGGAACCGTGAAATGTTTGAGTATCGATTTTTCAGTAGCAACAACAACAACAGCTACCAAAAACAACAACGAATATAAATACACGCCTGCACTTTTGTGCCAAAATGCGCTCTGGTTAAACCGGCGGTTATCGTCTGATAACCGTCTGATCATGAACAAGAAAAACGCAATTGATATCTTCATACATTGCTCTTTGCATTATCATAATAACATGAACCATACAAAACAGATAAAAGCCTAAATTCTATACGTATTAGTTGTTACTGCGGTTGCCGAGTGGTTAAGGTGTGTCGACAGTCTACCACTAGCACTACACATCTAGGTTGCAAGTACATCTCAAACATCAGGCAGTTGCCAGATACTGACCGAAGGTCGCTGGTATTTTCTCTGCGTACTCCGGCCTTCATCTACTTACAAAACATGTCACGTCCTTAAATAACTCTGGCTGTCAGTAGGACATAAAACAAAAGTAAACCAAAAAGAGTTGCTACTGACTTGTTTCCATACATTTTACATTCCGAAGCACAACCTGTAATACTTTGAGCAATAACTCGTAAAGGACCACACAGTAATCTATAAAAAGTAGTATCTAATGTGCTATGACAGACTACGTGCCTTCTATAATACAACATTTCGTATGGCATTTTTATGGAATGTTAATAGTTCCACCTTAATGTCATAGCGATATGACTTGTATACCAACTTAACGTGTTCTTCCTTGTTGTTTCATCAATCTAATTTAAACACAATCTGAAACGCATTGACAATAATGAGACAGATGGAAATAAAAAAAGTACTTATATAGTATGTATATATTGAACCTGGTCGTTTTTAGACGTATTTATGGCGATGCATGTACCAGAATTTCCGATTTGCTTCTATATTTCTTTCTGTCTTCAGGTTGAGTGCCATGCCTACTTTCCGCAGACAAAGCTTGAGGAGCATATGAAAAAGTATAACATGCCTATAATGTCTTATGGGCCAATCGGATCGCCTGGGAGAGCAAATCTTAAATTGTGAGTTTAAGTTAAGTGTCCGTTTGCTTATCGACATAATTAGTAGCCAATCAAAAGACATGCGCCAAGGTGTGATGTATAGTGTACATACGTGCATGTATTTGTGTGTGCTGAAGACAGAGTATACTGGTTGAACTGATTCTTTGTAATAGTAGTGTACATTGCAAACTGACATTAACTTGCTGAAACATATGTGTATGCCACATAAATAGGGCGTGTCTCAGATATCTAGTGCATCATTCATTCCGGTCATATTATATTACTACTCTGACCATAAATAGTGAAGTTGGGAATAACAATTACCATTTACATGGAGTTTTGTTCAACCTACCCTAGGGACAGAGCCAATCTTTTTCCTCACGAGGATGAATATTGAACCGTAAAGCTAAAATTGATGTTTGTTTCTTAAGCAAACAAATATTACTATAGACACAGCAAATTTATTTTGGTTATTTTCGTGTCCAACGTAGATAAGGACACAAACGCAAACAAATCACTTTGCTGAGAATTTCCACATTTGTAGAGACGATGTGAATTTTATATTTACGTTTTGTTGATGACGCCATCGGCAATATCAATGACATTCACAAATAAAACCATAATACCTTGTACCAATTGAAAAATTAAAGCTTTCATTTTGTGTTTTTGTAGGATCAATTATCAAAAGGCATTGTTCAATAGCGACAGAATCTTTGTTCGCTGTCCGTCTATTTGTTTTTCATATTTAATGTAATATATTTTCCTTTTGGTATTGTAAAATTTTAATGAGACATGTGTTAGCCGGGAAGAAGACCGAAGTTGTATTTCCCTGTATACTTCCACGTATCACTACAGTCTCTCACTTTTGTGTGTTGCAGAGTTGATGACACGCCGGATGCACCTGTACTGTTGCAAGATCCTGTTATTGCCGAAATTGCCAAAAGATACAGTAAAACACCTGCTCAGGTAAATGCATTTGTTATTTTTTGAAAATTATCAATTCTCTAAACAAGACAAAAAAAAAAAATAAGGTAAATCATTTCACCTTATTCAATGTTAAGTTCTATATACTATAATATACAGGTGGTAAGTCCTAAAACTATTTACCTTTATTAAGAAGCTTCTGTTTCCGAAACGAATCTATAATCGTATTCATTAAACCTTTATCAAATGAGGTTTTGAAAAAAATGTATCAGATGGTTGTGTGCAGTAAAAGACAAATTAATCAACCGCTTGTAATAAAAAAATAATTTATCGACTTTTTGAATATTGTCCTTTCAAACATGTTATGTTGTGAGGTATTTGGTATAATATCAGCTTCTGAATTGTACAAGCTATTGGCTTCAGATACTTTTACGGAACTTACTACAGAGGAATATCATTGTAATTCCGAAGAGTGTGACGCCAAGCAGAATTCAGGAAAACGGAAACGTAAGCTTTTCTTTAAATAATAAACATTGATATCTACTTTTTTTCTATATGAAAACGGTGTTTTATCATACATACACGGCCTTATACCACTTAACAGTAACATAATAAACTGATAATCATTGACTGACAGTGTGAGAAGAGGTTGAGAACGACTGTTCCCATTTCCCAGCACTAGGGAATATTTTTTTTCAAAAAGAACTTCCGCTAATTTCAAGCATAAATGTGTATATAAGAAAGCCAATGATAATATCTCTGTTTTTAATTGATGTTTTTTTTTAAATAATTCTAAGCTCTATGGTATTCATCCGCGTCTGATTGTTTATTTTTGTAGCAGAAAGATCGCGATGGATGGCCCTTGAGTCGTTTAAACATTGTAATGTCTAGTTGTCTTTTCTTAGATGGGAAAGTATTGACGGCAGAAGTATTTATATGATAAACATTTTATCAATGATTATTTTTAGGGTTTTTCGCTCGAACAATTTTCTCGTCGCTCAAACGACGATGAAATTTCGAGTCCACCTGCGATGTACTCTCGATATATTCACGTGCTCCCGATGAGAAAAAATGTCCTCACGACAAATCCTGAAAATGTTACAATATATCAATATCAAAAATGATTAATTGTATTGTGTTGCCGGAAAGGTAATCAACAGGTCCTGTTGTGCCTTAGCTGTAATTTATGTGCTGTTTGTCGAGTCGGTGTGTGTCTGATCTTAGATGACAAGTAAACTTATATGTGCAAGAAAGCAGACGAGACTGATGAAGAGGACGGTTTGGGTCGGCTTAGAATTGCGAGTTGTTATATCAAAAACAATGTAAAATAGACAGAAAATAAGACTGAACTGGTAACATATGCAGATTTATTTCTAAACTATAAAAAAAATGTTTTCGAATGTGTGCCGCTAATAAATAACCATTACATGCATTTACTAATTTATACTGTCTATGTTTCAAGGTATTCGACTTCCAATTGACCTCGGATGATATGAAAGCAATTGCAGGAATTAACAAAAAACTTCGATTGTTCAAAGCCGAAATGTAAGTATCTACAGTTGTAGTATGGATTAGCAATGTGTAATGCATTTAATCTTAGATAAAAAAATATATTACAACAACATTTCTACCCGCGAATGTTGCATGGAACTTTCATGATGAAGGATCATCCTTTAGCATGTATCAGTCAAAGATGACTTCATCATAAACTGAAATATATCTCAACTTTCTTATTGGCTGGTCCAGTCTCGCAGACTAATTGAAACGGTCTCAAAATGATTAAACAAAGTACATTAATTATATAATTCTTAGCATTGCTTGACAGTCGTGGCCAGAACGCACCATGGCATTTCGTTTGATCAACTCTGTTTATAAAGTTTTTCATCTTTCAGGATGGCTCATCTTGATGACTACCCTTTCCACAGTCCTGAGTGATAGCTTTCACTCCATAGCCATTTACCAAGAAGGATGACATTTTGACTGACAAAATAATCCTGCAGATAATGTCAATTATCGTGTTGTGCAGTAGCATGGGTTAAATTAACCTTATGTTATTGAATTAATCAGGTCTCAACATTTCATCAAAGTGTATATCTGGAGATAATTGGAAGATGACACATGCTTAAAGAACTAGCAGTTGTTGATCATTTGTATTTACTTTTAATAATTACAAATAAATGTACATGTAAGAATATTAGCATTTCACTAATAAAGATAGAAAAAAATGAACTCTAATACACCATTCGTGGGGGTTAATGCTGTACTGCATCAACAAATTTGAGGAAAATTAATCATCTCCACGAAACAGCTAATTTCTCGTGTTAACCTCTAAATATAGATGCAATGCACATTTTGTACGGATATATATAACTTGGGAACCAGTCTTTGATGCAGAACGCAGTTATCGTTTCTTTAAATGGGTCACGTGACATCAAAATTTACAGCATTAACATGGGTATAGACTTTCCCATACCTTATACTGCCAGATTTACATTGTCGTTGGTTTATTAGTAAAAGATAATACACGGCAATATGTTGCAACAGATTGAACTAACAATTTTGTTTGCAATAATCAGAGGAATAGTCGATCAGATTCCCACAGTAAAGCACCAATTAACTCAAAAAATGTATCATGAATATTTCGCAACTGCTCCAACACCACAGATTTTATTTAAATGACTGCAGTTTTGATTTATGTTACTCATCCAATGCTTTATATTCGGTAAAAAGGGTGCACCAACCCATTTTAGATGGTGTTTGTTAATGCTGGTTCACAATTTCGGAACTCTTCTGTGTCGTTGAATAGGCACCATGGCAACAGTAACAAAATAAAAATAATGTATGTAAATCTTACATAAACCTTGAAAACACAAACAGAAAATCTTCGTGTCTTCCCTTGCAAACACAACTCGGAACTTGTGAAAAACGTCATCGGAACGTTGAGGTTGCAACAATGTACAAAAGTATACAACAAGGTATGTTACATATGTATACACAAATTATCTACATATTGGGGTCAGCATTAACCCCTATGTGATTCCACAGGCGAATTATGACTAAGAAATTGTGCAACATGCGAAGGGAAATAATCGAGAAAAAATGTGGAATATCCTAATTTAGGGTTAAAACATATATTTGGTACAGTTATAACTATTTATACCATTAAAACCCGACTACGACCTTGTACGATTGATTCTTTTGTTATTTGTTTCATTTAAATTACCCGCAGCTGTAGAATATTAGAATATCGTGTTACGAATTAAAAGTTTTGTATATCCTAACTGATCGTTCACAATTGTTTGCATGGAGAAAGATGAATAGAGAATATTGTTTTTAAAAGTACAAAAATATGTACTTGTTTTTCCTTGCATGAAGAGGAATTTTAATTTGCAATCCAAGCAACAATTGAGCACAAAGTCCAGTAAGTAAATAATAACCTTGTGCATCAGTGTTCTGATCATGCATTTCAATTACACGTAAGAAATGTTCACTGCAAAATATGGTCTTTTAATTGAAAATAATTGTTAAATCGTTTAGAAATATTATTAAAAACAGTAAATATCAACACATAGTTCCACGAGGAGCAACGACTAATAGCATCACAGTAAAGAAATATCAATAACGGATACAAAACCGATTGCATTATTTTGCACTTGAACATGTGTAAGCTTTGTGTTTTAGTTTGAAAAAGTGATGTATTCGCCATACACAGTCAAGTGTATTATTTCTATATAATAAATATCCTTACATATATATTCAAGACGAATGACGCTAAATATATCTAAATACATTTGAGTCCCAATTTAAAAATCATGTGCGTTTAAAAAACGTTTTATTATGTTTTATAATATATTGCATAATACATTAGAAACCCTTGTAGAAGTACAAAATAATAAGACAAGGTGTCCCGGAAGAGTAAGTGTCTTCTACTTCATAGACGACACCCGCCATGTAAATATTTGTAACATCCAAGAAAACATTAAGTTCTAAAAATGAGAACAGAGTGTTATTGTCATCACAACAAGTAAACACACTAGTGAGCGTACTCAAAAACGTCCATCTTCATATCACTCAAAGATACAGAATATTTCTCAATGAGACAAAGATGGTGATCATAAAACTTGCCCATAGTTCTGATCAACCTGTATCTGTCGAATCCTTAACAGAGGGATACAGCTGTTGAAGCCACATAATAGTATTCACCTTAGTAGTATTTAAAAAGCATGGATTGACGCATAATGAATTGGGAATATCATCGCAGAACAGGTGTTTTATATTACAAAATAAATAAGCATACATGTATATAATCATTAATGAATTCTTGCAATACAAAATGAAGATTGTCTCCCCTTACATCATTATTTACAAATACAAAATGAAGTCGTCAGCTTAATATTACGGATTTCCTTCTATCAAACGCTCTCTGTCGGATAGTGTTTTGATTTTTTCAGTATACTCATCAATTATTTCTCCCATAATAACGTGAATAGGTTCGACCATTTCACGCAGAACTGTGTAATTCCCAATACTGATCTTCTCCATGTTCCGCAGTTCGTCGATTGCCTTGGATATGTTATTAAGTCTAGCTCTGCAAGCTTCGTCTAGGTATTCGGACAATGAACAATCAAAGATTTCCCATTTATCTTCCAGGCGAGGGTGGAGGTGTTTACTCAACTTAACTACCATTTCATTTTCTAAATTTATCATCTCTTCCGAGGCCACCATGTCGTTTTCTTTCTGCAAACAAAAATAAAGATTCAATTACAAAAAGTGAGGATCAAATAGCTAAAACCAAACTGGTCGATAAAGAGTGTTTTTAATGTCTTAAAACAAGAAATTATATTTAAAACAAAATGGCGTTTTCTTCGCTTTTACTGTATACATTAGAAATGTTGAAAATAGTTCTCACCGACTCTATGACGTCGGATTCTCCGTTCCCTTCTTCCATTCTGACGGTGTATCTGTCAATAATTTCGCCCATTTTGACATGGATAGGATTCACCATATCCCTTAAGACTTTATAGTCTCCAATTTTGACTACCTCTTTGTTCCTCAACTCATCGAATGCCTCGTGCATATTTGTTAGACCTGCTCTACAGGTCGCACCTAAATGGGTACTTAGACTGCGGTCGAAATCTGCCCATTGATCAGGAAGTCGTGGATGAAGATGCTTACTAAGCTTCACTACCATTTCATTTTCCAATGTTTGCTTCCATGCAGGAGTATCCATATCTCTTGTCCGTGTCTGCCTATCTGTAATTATTTCACAATGGGTAAGACATTCACAACACAAGGATCATTCGAAGTGAATCTGTTAGTACTTAGAAATATAAGGTGTCGATTAGATTTGATGGAAATTGTGTGTTTTTTTTTATTTGTTTTATAGAAAATAGAGAGAAAGGTGAAAATCGAATCGAAAAGGCGAAATTTTGGATTCCTATCTTTTGGCCCCTAGCATCACTAAAGAGTCCTTGGAGGACGAAACAACTGTATGGTGCAGTTTAATTTATTTTTTCGGCTTAATGTTTCTATAACTAATTTAGAGTTCAGCATATGTGTGTGTTACGTGATCTTTATACTAATTGTAATTGCAATTAATTGAAAATATCAACATCCATTTGATATATCCCGGCTATGTAGAACAATATTCCCCCCAAAAGGTTACTGTGTTTTCCTTTGCTTCAATTATTTCTGATATCGCTTATTTTCGTCGATAAAGTTAGGGAGGGGGTGTTGGAATTGAGGTGAACTGCAATATAATTGGTTTACATACTTTAATCTTTTAATAAATAGCATTAAGAATATACCTGCTTTAATATCAAAACTAAATGCTCGCATGTACCCAATTGCCATGATGATGTACTCCAAGCTTGTAGCAATTTCTTGTAAGTAATTCTTTCATCAGTGTTGTTGATATGCTCTGGATCATAGTGCTGTGTCTTTGGATTCTAACTACCCGAACAGTCGTTTAATGTCGCGTTGTCGTCTTCGATTTATTTAGCAACATTTTGCCATGAACAGGATGCTAAATTGATATATTTAATGACATTTTTGTACTATCGACCTTATAAATCGATGTGAGAATTACGGAGACACTTTATAGCATGAATCAAAAGAAAACACAGTAACATTTAAACTATAATACACAGGTAAACCAAAGGACAATTGATATTTATGAATGTGCCAATGCTGTCATATATTTCAATATGTATCACTTAAAATCGAATACTGATTGTGTAAAGAAAAAAACATACTTGAAAGTGATGGAAGAGAGAGAAAAACTTGAACACACAATTTTGCAAACTATAACTGTAATTGTTCGGTAAATAATGTGTAAACACAAGCAGAATGAAATATCTCAAACTAAATAAGGCATTTTAACAATAATCAATGATATAAATTTGAAATAAAGCGCTCACAAAAACAACTTAATTTAAATACTAAAAACTGATGAAAATAAATGTTTTAGTGGGCTTCAATAACCTTAACCGTTAACGCATCTATAAATAGAAGTGTGAGTAAGACTGATCTGCTAAACAGATATACATGTACGTTTTAGGACCAACGACATCTATAAATAGGACTTTAACTGGGACACTATACACACATGTGTGTATATGGTATCTATACATTCTGTTAAAGCAGCGATGCCTAGGTAAATAAGAATTAATTTTACGATTTCTACAAAATGATCTTACATTGATTTCTAAACACAATATGACCGTAATAAGTACAGATGTGGACGTCTACTTTTGGTACAATCGCCGGAGAGTACAACGGTTCTAATTAATATGTATGACACAAAGATATATTGCCGTTGATTCATAAATCCTTAACTACATTGTACATAATTTCTAACATAGATACTTACCAAAGCTTGTCTACTTGTCGGTGACGAGTGTTCAACATCGACGGGCTGGATAGACAGACACAACGACCGAGCTGTGGTAATTTTCAGAAAGCGTCGTTTTAAAATAGAACTCCCGCGAATCCAACTAAAAATAGATTTCACCCTGGCATGTATAATCTGCACGCATTTGTGTATTGGAAACCCAAACTCTTATCAGACACACAACAATGTATTTACATTTTAATAAGTCATGCTAATTTAATCAATATAATTGTTTGTTTGTGTCCCTATGGAACAGTGTTTATACAATTTATGGAAATTTCCATGTCAAAGCCAAAAGTAAAATATGCACAATTTGTTTTTGATTATGACATATTTGATATAGTTTACACATTGAGAGCAATAACACACTATTAGTGACGTGTAATAGGAGTTCCGTATCGGAATTACAGATGCACTATAATAGTAATTACTCCTGGCTGGTAACTTAAACATGTATTGACCGATGTACTTAAAATTTAATTAAGTTGTTCAGTTCTCAAAAATACCTATTGAACTGAAACAAAAGTGAAATCTGAGAGGGAAATTAAAAGTTTTGGCAAAGTTTTTGTTACCTGCCGTGATTAGCTCTTCAACAAATTCAGCCTCGTATGAAAACAAAACTAGTCAGCTAAGAGTGGGGCAAGGTTAAATTTTGTAATTTTGTCACTTATGAATAATTTGTTATGACATCATCAAGCGAAATTGGTAAGAATATAACCAGGAGTCGATTGACCGACGTTCGAGGTCAACAAGTTTGACCATTAGGTCCAAAACTCAAGGAATGATGTTAACGAGAGATAAATTGCCATATGACGGGGTCCTTGCTGACCTTTCGTTTGTGTTGTAAGTAAACTAACTCAACAATTTAATAATGTTTTAGAAATGTACTCGGACCAACTATTCCTTGTGTATATATGTATATTATTTACAAATGGTTGATTGTGTGTGTTGTCTAATGAAACCAAATTGTTAACATTTTTATTGATAAAAAGTAATTTTTGGTCAAAATATGATTTTGAAATATGAAATTCAGATTTTGGCACATCATCTGATTCCAAATACAAATTAATTTATATTTATAATAGATAGCAGTTTGTCGCAGCAGTTGACAAAATCTGTAATTCATATTATGAATGAGAAAATTTGCCAAGTGTTTGCCTAATCATGTCGATTGATGCCATATAAAAGAACCAAAATTGTTGTATGACAAAAACTATCAAAGGTATTTTTAAAACAATAATTAAACACAGTTAGAGATTCGAAAAGATAATGATACATGATGTTGTAAATTCTATTGTCCCTTTTATTGCAGTTCTGACTCTCATTCTGTACAAATACCTCCAAAATCGATATTCTTTTTCTTGATGAAATTGAAATTTATTCATAGTGTGTTCATAGCTACCTATTTGTTGTTTTCCGTTGGTGTGTACTAAGATTGGAAGTCCATTTTATAAGTTTATATGTGCACTTGCACCTTGGTGACAACGATGTGCATGGGTGCAAATAATTTACTTCCGGTCGGAGATTTTCAGACATTGTGTCATTGATTTGGCCTGAAGAGGTCATCTTCGAAAAATTTACATAACAATAGATTAAACCTTAGAACCTTAGAACTAAATACACAACTTTTTTAACACACATGATAAAAAAACCCAATTTACATATTTTAAGTATATGTAACAAAATTGTAAATTTGTGCTTCGGAAATGCGTTCATTCTATAAAAAGAATAACAACAATTGATAAAAAACTTTAATGAGTGATGACGTATATGCTATACTATACCGTAAACATAATTCGTCTGACCTTGGTATTTAACAGGTACGCGTCCTGCTTATTGACACATACTATAAATAGAACAATTCGTATACCTTTAGTACAGTACGGGTTTTCAAGTGAATACCGTTTTAACTACACGCAATTTACACCAGGACGGTATTTCCAGTTGTGTATGCTATTTTTATGTTTGTAAAACACTTGAAACCTCTTTTTAAAAAAATAAAATTACACGATCTCTAAGTATCAAATATGTTTTATTGTATTGCAAAACACAAACGCATTAAAATGTATTAAGCAACAACGTATGGTGAGGGAAACATGAAATACAATGCTATAATTCCAAAGGTGATGTAATACTTGTGCAAGTATAAAAAGTTCGGTTAAACCACATAGTTTCCGTGATCTGGTTAGTCCGACAAAATGTATCCGTAATGTGTTTCCGATGCCTTGTTGGTTGGGTTCATATTAGATTCCATCAAATCATCTATGTTCATGGATTTTTATCGCAGAGATTCTGAAAATTAAACGTGTTCATATATATCAAAATCTGATATAAATCGCATCAATAGTATTTACTCCAGGCCCCAGGATCATGAAATAATCCGATGTCTAAAGTTGTCTTAAATTTCGACTAGGCCAATCACAAATGACGTTACGAAATGTAACGTTATACGTGATTGGCTAAGGACAAACTTAAGTCGAAATTTGATTCATGATTTTGAGGCCAAGATTAGACAAGTGTTAGAATATCAAAAGTGCAATTAGTTGCGCAACCTAGAAGATGTTGATATTTATATGATAGCAAAGTTATGATATCATTTCAAGTTATATAAACTTATGACATGCCAATCGTATTTGTTGGTAATTATAAATATTCTATTGAATAAAACATCAAAATTATGAATCTATGCTTATCACATCTGAGAAAGTCTCTTACAAAAGATTATAAAGTACGTCATGTTTATTTGAGAACATTTTGTGTCTATTTTATCATAATCGTAAGAAATTAATTCTAGTCATTCTCACATTTAACTAATGTAAATAACATAAACAAGAGCATACCCCTCTCTAACGTTATTTGTCTCTTTATCTTTTCTGCACAGCTTCGAACATGGTTTGCCATTTTTTTGTGGGGATCATCAAGTTTCGCTGCCAGTGGCTCATAATTTTCAAAACTGATATAATGCTTCTCCATGAGTTTACTAACAAGGTCTTCAATTTTCTCTATACTGTTTTTCTCCCTAGTGTTTAGGGGAGCTCCGTTGGAAAAGAGTGTTAACACTTTATTCCAAGTGTCCATCATGCCTTTACAAGGGGCGATTTCTGCATCCAAATCCGTGATCATTTTGTTGTGTAAATCTAGAACTATTTGGGAAGGGACATACTCATCATCCTGGTCAAACGAAGCCATATTGTCGACCAATTGAGCTTGAACACTCTGAAATAAACAGAAAAGATACAAAAACCGTGATGATAGATGACGTGATACACATATATGCTGCACCTATTAAATTTAGTAAAAGATGCATTATGCTGACTTAAACTTGATCATACAGTTGTTCATTGTATTGGCATTGTCCATTGCTGCGTATATTTTTCAGCACTTTTTATTTCATTTGGTATACAATTACATAATAATTCTATTATAACAATTTAAACGCAATAATAAAATTTAATGAGTAATGAAAAACGATGAAAAACTAACCCCTTCCAAAAACCATGACGACAATACATTTGCCTAGTGTCCTAACACATTACAGAATTTACATATACAATCACAAAGGACTTTCGTTTTATATATTAAATATTACATGTAATTGTTAGTGGTTATATGTCTTCTGTCATTAAAATTAAAACAAAAAAAAAACCAGTTTGTTTTAAATATTTAACTAAAAACAAATGATTCTGAATAACATATTCCGCTTTCTGCTATTACAGATATAACGTGTACATTTACTAAATAGAGCTATAGATACTCACTGCCATCCAGTCCCTTATCTACTTCTGGTATGATAGTTTGTTGTCTTTCCTTGTAACGGGTGACTAGACTTCTGGGAAACGAGTGAAGTAAGCGATAGACAGTTCTGTGTATATATCGATATATATTAGCCTGCATGACCTACTTATCACTGGATGATCTCATACATTTGGGAACACGCATGTAGTATATTGATATAATGATATTATTAGGTATTATTCATATAGTAAAATTGTAATACACATGGGACTTTATACTGTTCGTGTTGTTTGTTTGTCATTGTGCTTTCTGCTGTTTGCACGGATGAAGTGTTCTAATTAAAACTAGTGTCAGGTGTCCGTGGACAATGTGTGTTATGTTTTACTGTACAAAGTACATGTATTTTACTATAGGAGGTTTACATGGTGTACATCATTCTAACTGCACAATTGTTAAAGGTGTAGATGTATCTTATTCTAAGACTTGTACGAGGTGTATATACATGTATATCTTATTGTACGAGGTGTATATGTATCATATTGTACGAGGTGTATATGTATCTTAATGAACGAGGTGTACCTGTATCTTACTGTACGAGGTGTAAATGTATCTTATTGTATGCGGTGTACATGTATCTTATTGTATGCGATGTACATGTATCTTATTGTACGAGATGTACATGTATCTTATTGTACGAGATGTACATGTATCTTATTGTACGAGGTTTACATGTATCTTATTGTACGAGATGTACATGTATCTTATTGAACGAGGTGTACATGTATCTTATTGTACGATGTGTACATGTATTTAACTGTACGATGTGTACATGTATGTTATGAACGAGGTGTATATGTATCTTACTGTACGAGATGTACATGTATCTTATTATACGAGGTGTACATGTATCTTATTATACGAGGTGTACATGTATCGTTATGGACGAGGTGTACATGTATCTTATTATACGAGGTGTACATGTATCTTATTATACGAAGTGTACATGTATCGTTATGTACGAGGTGTATATGTATGCTATGTACGAGGTGTATATTAACTTATTGTACGAGGTGTACATGTATCTTATTGTACGAGATGTACATTTATCTTATTGTACGAGGTGTATATATATCTTACTGTACGAGATGTACATGTATCTTATTGTACGAGGTGTATATGTATCTTATTGTACGAGGTGTATATGTATCTAATTGTACGAGATGTACATGTATCTTATTGTAAGAGATGTTCATGTATCTTATTGTACGATGTGTACATGTATCTTATTGTACGAGATGTACATGTATCTTATTGTACGATGTGTATATGTATCTTACTGTACGAGGTGTACATGTATTTTACTGTACGATGTGTACATGTATCGTTATGTACGAGGTGTATATGTATCTTATGTACGAGATATATATGTATCTTATTGTACGATGTGTACATGTATCTTATTGTACGAGATGTACATTTATCTTATTGTACGAGATGTACATTTATCTTATTGTACGAGATGTACATTTATCTTATTGTACGAGGTGTATATGTATCTTACTGAACGAGGTGTATATGTATCTTATTGTACGAGGTGTACATGTATTTTACTGTACGAGGTGTACATGTATCCTACTGTACGAGGTGTACATGTATCGTTATGTACGAGGTGTATATGTATGTTATTGTACGAGGTGTACATGTATCTTATTGTACGAGATGTATATGTATCTTACTGTACGAGATGTATATGTATCTTACTGTACGAGGTGTATATGTATGTTATTGTACGAGGTGTATATGTATCTTACTGTACGAGATGTATATGTATCTTACTGTACGAGATGTATATGTATCTTACTGTACGAGGTGTACATTTATCTTATTGTACGAGGTGTATATGTATCTTATTGTACGATGTGTACATGTATCTTACTTTACGAGGTGTATATGTATCTTATTGTACGAGGTGTACATGTATCTTACTGTACGAGGTGTATATGTATGCTATGTACGAGTTGTACATGTATCTTACTGTACGAGGTGTACATGTATCTTATTGTACGAGGTGTATATGTATCTTACTGTACGAGGTGTACATGTATCTTATTGTACGAGGTGTATATGTATCTTATTGTACGATGTGTACATGTATCTTATTGTACGATGTGTACATGAATCTTATTGTACGAGGTGTTAATGTATCTTATTGTACGAGGTGTACATATATCTTATTGTACGAGGTGTACATTTATCTTATTGAACGAGGTGTACATGTATCTTATTGTACGAGGTTTACATGTATCTTCTTGTACGATATGTACATTTATCTTACTGTACGAGTTGTACATGTATCTTATTGAACGAGGTGTACTTGTTCTTTTTTGTATGTGGTGTACATTCTACGAAGTGTAGATGAATGTAATTGTATGAGGTTTATATGTTCTTTACTGTACGAGGTGTACTTGTACCCCTCTCTACGTGTTTTGTGTTTCTCTAACTGAAAGGGAGGGAACTATGCCCAACTTTCAACTTACTTGTTTCTGATTTCATAAGTTGATGCAAAAGGCACAAGTATTATTAGAGCAGTATATAAAACCCCTACCAAAAATCTAATTTCTTTTCTATTCTTTTAATTGACGATGTAGTGTTTATAACCAACACGCTTCAGAATGACTGAGTCGATCGTAATTACTATTTTGGACCTGAAATCAAATACATTATATTACATACGTGTCACATAAATGACGTTTCTACATCGGCTACTTAAATCGATCTTTCCTTAAACTATTACCAACATGTGCAGCACACTAATAAGCTATATGATAAACAATTTATTTTTTCCTATTGTGAACTTTCCGTTTCTTGATTGTAACATCGCGGATTCTAAGATGTTTACAAATCGTAACTTATTTTTGATGTAGTTGATAAAAACTATGGGCAAGCTTGAATGTTGTCATATTGGTCTTACATAAAGATATTAAGTATCCTTGTATGATATGAAAATTAACATTTTTTGAATATGTAAGCGTGCATGTTGTGGGGAAAATGCCGTTCCCAATTAAATATTTACTTGTATGTGATATAGATGAACGTGGCGGTTGTTGTCAACGAAACAGAAGACCGACGCTTACTTTTTCAAAACCTATATGGTCTTTTCCTTTGAACCTTTGCTTCTATTTCAATTGGTTTTTCTGTGTTTTGAAAATGGCAGATGTTTATATTAAAATCGTTCGTTAAAATCAAACTCATAATGTATCAGAGGCATTCTATCCCACAACTCGCGTAATGAGGAAGGAGGTTGCACATATATTATAGAAAACTAGTACATAAGTACAAATGGTCAAGTGGTCCAATGATAATAATATGATCATTAATCAATGTCGTTATCATATCCTAGACTTTGTAGAAATCGATAACTAAATGTATGGCATTAAATTAAGTGTTTAAATTTGCTTTTATTTATCAAGTTCGCATTTTATTTCATCTTGATAGACTTCATTATACGTGCATTATATTTTTGACAGCTAGAATCAGCGTTAGCATTTATAAAAGACTATAATTTTTGGATAAATAAGAAAATTTTTATTCGTTCGAATGTATATGAAAGAAACACACAACTAATAACGTACATGCTATTTAATAAGCAAATAACGTTCAAAATAGGATATAAAACAAAACATTAAAAACAAGACGTCGTATGCTCACGATCGTAAATAATCTAGGTCTGACAAAGTATGGGTAAATTAGCAATAGTCCAGCAATTAATAATACATATTAATAATTAATTCGATGTTCTTATATACCGCTTTATCACGACCATAAAGGCCGTCTGAGAGCGGTCAACAAATTAGTATCCGTGGTTATAGGGCCTTAACAACCAGCTAATATCGTTCTTAACTCCCTTGGGAGCATACAACCGGTGCTGCCATTTCGGCGCTCACAGTTAGCATTCTACAAGACTAGTACTATCCAACCACGTACTCATTTACAGCTGAGTGAGTAGACTGGAACAAGCCGTGTAAGTATCTTGCTGAAGGATACAACACAAATGTCGTGACCAGGATTCGAACTAGCAACCCTTCGATCACGTGACAGGCGTCCTACCATTACACAACCGCGCCTCCATTTGAACTGAATATGGCAATTACTCAAACAAAGCTGTAAACACGTATCATAGTGATATATAAAGTACATACGCCACAGTGTCAGTGCCTTGGGGTGCAAAGCAGTTATTCCATGCTTCCATCGTCACATTTCTAAATATTGTGCATATCAGGTCATAAAATATTTCGAGGCAACTGCTGATTTGTGAATTTATTGTTTTCCTACAATCATTATCCGGTATCAACATTTGATTTTCACCCTTTTTAATATCAATTGCTTTTGTCTAAAGTGGTCATCATGTTTTTTCCCCTTGTCGGTTTATTTTTCTAGTATCATCAAATAAGTTTACTGTTTTCACCGAAAATTAAATATAATGATTCAGATAAAGAAAATGTTTAATCTTTACATTTGAATTGATTCGATTCACATTAGTTTAAAAGCATCTCTCTATATTTCATAAAAGTAACTCTGAAATAGCACGTCTTATCTTTATTTTCAGTTTTGTTGTGTCTTAATCAATGAGTTCAGTCTGGTGCTTTAAAAAGGAAAATTTAATGTACATGTAAACTAAACATAACATTATCAAACAATTACTGCATTCTGGATTAAACTTCTCTGCATACAGTAACTATTTCTGCACACATAATATACGCTATGCACTAGCTGATTCACATATTATTATTTACCAATAGAATTTGCCACAAATCAAATCTTCTGTATCTGAAATGTTTTTTTTGTCAAAGTACAGTATAAAGTGCCGCCTTTAACAAGATGTCAGACCTGTGTCTACTATCGTAATTAATGTCATGGCATTCGCATCATAACAAAATAGAGTTAATAAATCACAGTGTTGGACAAGTTCAATATAAAATTATTTGATTACATAAATGTTACACAATACCCAATAGCACATAAACTTGTCCCACAAATGAAATGTCTTCTTTTTTAATTTGAGCAGAAATATAAATCAGCTACAAACTTTCCTTTGTAAACCATCAAAGAAATGCATTGAACATATTTGCGGAATAATTATCTATTTATAAACGAAATGAACAAACCATCCATCACTTCATTATGTTTTAAAAGCCTGTTTTCTTGAACTGATGCAGCACGACTTCCGTAATATTTCACTTTATACCTAAATACTGTCCTCGCCTTTGTACTTAATTACCGCCATCCTCGACATGACCTCCATTTGCCTCATTAGCATTTTGTAATTTCGCCTTGGTGCTCTCTGAATCTGAATTTAGAAGATATAATATATATATTTCTAATAGCATTATAAAAATCAAATCAATGAAAGAAATAGTGTAAAATATTTTTGCTTTATCAAGGCAGTACATTTAAGAATTCATAATATGAAAAATTCAAAAATATATGGAATCATGGAAACACACTTAAAGCTATATAATAAGAACATTCCTAAATAGTTACCTCTTCTAATTTGATTAAGGATTTTAGTCTCATAGTCTTGAACTGTGCTGGCCATATTTGGATGTATTGGTCTAAGTCTCTCCTCAAAATCATGGTACTTTCCATAATCGATGAAGTTTTTGGCCATGAGGACTACGAATAGCTGTTGCATCGTAGAAATTCCTTGAATTTCCGCTTGAGACAATGGATTGTCGTTTGATAAAGAATACAAAAGTTCATCCCAGTCTTTTTTTAAAGTCCCGATTGGTGCTAAGTTTCCGGATAATTTCTTCACCATGGCAGTTTGAAGATTCTTTACTTTGGTGGAATATTCTTCAGTCATGCTTTACTGTCGTAATAGATACTACAACAGGAAACATTGATATATGAAGTACGAACAACTACATCACAAGTACACTGAACGCGTGTACCTTATAAACTGTAAATTATATTGGGAATAAGATTCATCAGTTTGGTATTATTTATATACACTGAGTTTGATTTGTACACAAATAGAAATTGAAAACTACTTTTGCGAGCTTTATAAAACGTCTGTTTCCTTTGTCAAGCTAAATTACCTGAAAACAATTGTAAATAAAAAAGTATGGCCACAAAAGCATTATACATGTAAATATATTCATGATTACAATACAGTGATATAACGAGTGATATAATGTAACATATACAATTAGATATGTACATTTATTTTTATCTGGCATTTATAAAGCACTCACTGTTTGAGAAACATGTTTATATATTACAGGTACATGGCATTATGGTAATAGAGCATACTTACCGTAAATAACTATTGGTTTATCAGATATCAGACTGTGTATATAAATATAAGGTAATTTCAAACACGGGTGTCATATTCATCAATAGATTTTGAACAGTTAGTTAATACTTCATGTCGGAACAACGAGAAATGATAACTATGAAAAATGGACATTATATTACCTGCTATAACGCAATCCTTCCAAATGATGTCGTAACATGGAGACCTACTATTGTGTCTCTAAGTAGGTCAATACTAGGAAGTAGGCCTCAGCATTACACCACTCACCATTGAGTCCTACTTTTTAAATCGAAAGTAGGAAACACCAGTTAACACGGTATTGACTATTCATGATCATATAAATAACATATACGCAACATATACGAACTAGAATAGATAATTCTTCATTTTGATACGTATACCATATGTAAGTTTTATTTCGAAATATTTATGTAAATCTATAAATAAGTACGCTGGAAACGACAGTTATAAATAGAACACTATGAGTCAGCATACACAGTAAAACAGAGCAGTAAAACAATGCAAAACCATAGATCGATTAACAATTTCTGAGTTTAGTTGCGCAGGTCGTGATTGCTTGTGATAGGCTTGTTGTTGCAGTTTAATTCATTTTTGCGGCATACAGTATATATTACTAAATTCAAAAGTTGAAGCATGTGTTAGTGTTACGTCATCTTTAATGAGAGGAGGTGACATACTCTGCTGGTGGACGTTTAGTCCCCGGGGTTTGCTAGAGCCTACATATCCACTATTATCTCATTTGGGTAGTGGCACGGTACATAATATACACATTTTTGTAGAACACGATTTGAAATTATTCAGTTCTTATTCGATTCTTTTTTTCTACATTCATAAATTAAAGGGTTTTTACGGACCTGGCCCTTCTGATAGATACTACATGAATAAATTGGAGTCCCAACTTTTGGTCACTAGGTTCACTAACGAGTCCTTAAAGGACGAAACAGCTGTATGATGCAGTTAAATTAATTTTTGCAGCATATTTTATCTATTACTAAATTCAAAAGGTGCAGCATGTGTGTGTTACGTCACCCTTGACAATACTGTCTATCCTATCATGTTCCTTGCTAATAATGAAATACAAGGACTTTCAGATAATACTGTGCCAGGATGTAGTCTGGGGGTATGAGTGTTGATGGCAAGAAACTTTCAATGTATGAACCAAAAGAAGGTGAAAATGTTGTGGTACTTCATCGTCGTAAATAATTAATGATTGCATAGCATAGTAAATGAAACGTAAAGCTTTTTAAACAAGTAAGTGAATATAAGTAGCAATTGGTATAGACATTTTAATTTAAATTACTTGTTTTAATCACCAATATCAAGCAAAACTTCTTTATTTATCGTCACGTCAATAGTGAAAGTGAACATATTTACATACCGGAAGTATGTTTCGGAAGAGACATAGTACGCAAGATTGTTAAAACAAAACTAATACTTTTAGAATGCGAGGTATATTTAGAAGTCTTTGACGGTAGCGCGAATGTATGTGAGTAGAAACTAATTTGTATGTAAGTAAGAATCATTTTAAAGTCTTAGAATTAGCTATAAATATTTCAAGCAAGAATCCAGCAGGGGAAATACTCCCACGTGTGTACCATTGTAATCCAGCAAGAATCCAGCATAGCGCGCTGTTTGAAATATGTGTGTCACTTGTGATTTGGGGAGCTTACGGTGTGGTACGTTGTGTGTGTCGTCCTATGTATTTTGAACGAGATCATTTCCTCACTTAAAAATCTGGCTGTCTTGTCTTATATGTCTGTCATGAGTGTTTTTTTAGATAATATTTGGGTTTTACGGATTTTCAAGTGATATTCGGGAATAACTCTAGTAGTTCGTCGGAGTTCATAGGAATGATCGAGAATTGCAAGAAGTTATTCATGTATTCATCAGTTAGATATCCTATCCAATTTTGAGAGTTTTTCATGGACTGGATTATGCTGGATTGCTAGGGTTAATTTTATGAATTAATTGTTTAATAATTAACTTTATTCCTTGATGTAGCTACATTCAAATAGTCATCGTAAATGGCAATTGTATATTGTAACCGTTCATGTAAGGAGTTAGAGTAATATCAGTCGGTATGAAAGGGGTTGAGTATAGAAAGGATAGAATGAACTATCTGAAATATTTAATTCAATTATTGAACTTAAATTATTAATCTTGGTTTTATTTGAGTAGGATCACTGTCCTGGGGATAGTGAGAGATTATAGCTTTATCAATTGAGAATATATACATAGTGGAAGCCAACTATTGGTCAAAAGTCAGATGTGGTCCAAGGGCAGACGACAACTCCATTTGGGGTCTAGTCCAGAGGTTTTACCAGTATCTAAGTACAGTGGAACTGTGTTATAAGGTCATGGTGTTAATGACGTATACATGTCCTTCTTATACTCAACGGAAGCAGCTATATCGAGCAGAGAAGCCGGCGATTGTTCATTGTTTTCTAATTTACAAAGGGTGATAGAAACAGATCTGTATAAACTTGGTATTAATTAGATTGATACCCAAACTTTTATGAAGCAATCAGCCATACAATAGTGGTTGGGTCGAATAACTTGGATGATATCGAGATTTAATGTAAGGGTTTCAAAGAGCTAGGACAGTATGTATAGCCTTGTTTGTATAATGTTTAGTTTTGTTAGGTTAACGATGACGTAACCGGTTGCGAGATATTAAATGTTTCATTGGGGCATGAATTGTTCGTTTAATAAAAACACTTTGTAGAATGTTCGGTATAACTCGTATTAATAAGCCAATTTATTGAGTTGAAATAGTTCTATCTAGAGGCTATAATTTATGGATAAGCTTGGATCATTGGATTGGAAAATGTTAAATGTTGAAGAACTGTAGTGATCAACATCTAGTCTTGTATGAAACGGTTAGGATTTTCCATACTAATATGAGACGATTGCAGCTGTACGGATTGGGTAGCACTGCAAGTTCATGTTGTATGGAATGATATTCTTGTAGTTGTAAGGGGGAGCTATACTTGTATTGGTGAGCTTTTATTGTATGTTAAGGATATATTTGTAATAAAATGCTAGAGTTCCTGGGAGGGAACACTTCAATTGGGAGGGCGTGATTGTATATAGTTATTATAATTGAAGTGTAAACAAAATTATTATGATGGCAGTTAAATAGGGATTCGTTGGTTCATAGAAACGTTTCTAGTTTTGAGTTAATATTTATAATACAGTATAAACTTTATTTATTTTACAACAATTATAAAACAAGTTATACAACTTATGTTAATCACTCTTGTTGGCCCGGATGTCCGCGCGCGATGGGTCTTATTGTGGGAAGAAACTGGAGTACCTGGGACCCACTTGGTCGGGCAGATGACCTCAATCCCTTTCACGTCCGGTCGAGGAATCGAACCCCGGCCGCTTTGATGAAAGTCAAGTGCGCTACCACTGCACCACCCGACCATCCGTTAGGGTTAATAGTAAGGATGCGGTTTGACTGATATCCTTCTGTGTGTCTTAGTTTTCAGCTGTTATTTTGTTGTAACTATCCAATAATTACGTCTTCGGTCTGCAAGTCAAAAGTTTTGGTATCAGTCTAGCATTGGTTTCCCCGAGAATCCATATTATCTTAACCACATTTCTTGAGATACTCTCGTTGCTACAAAATTGAGATAATTTTGTATATTTCTATTTTATTGCAAAGTTATTTAAATTGTTGTTCTTACTGCTACAATAGTAAACAAAACATCTGCATTAATGTTTGAACTGTATAGACATTACCCTATTTTCCGTTCACAAAAGACTATGATATGTTTACGCTGTCATGCATGTTTATCAATAATACATACGCCGGTTCCCGATATACAAGAACTGTTTTGAAGCGGATTAAGAAATCATTTGTTCAATCATGTGACCGTGAAATATTCAAAATATCGACGATTGAAACCCCGATTACAAGCAATGTGGATTGCGATCTTCTTCATACAAGATACATTCAGTTAATCAGCGACATCAGCTTATTTGACTTACGCCCTTGTGTTTAATTTGAATTTGTGATTAATATTTCGACCAAACAACGTTTCAACCCGCTAACCGTCATTGACAACTTCGATTTGACCGCCATTTTGTTTTTGAAGTGCCCTAAATAAAGTGAAGTTGTGATGAACGTCACATTACTAAACCGACTGAAACTTGTATCCCGGAAATGGAGTATTAACCATAAAAGCGTGTTGGTGCGTCGGTTAAGTTAATGTTGATTACTTTAAGTGTTTTTTTCTCAATAGCGATATTTTCATATTTCATTTTGATAAACTTATATGTTGGGTATAATCTTCAATATAAATACTTTGAACAGCCTTGGCAGCAATGAAGGACATGAAAATGTGCATAAGGTTGGCAATTTATTGACATTTGTTATCAGGCATACAATAGTATTTCCATCAGAGAAGAGCTTCAATAACTTCATCTACAGATATATCTGGGATTGATTATTCATTATTGTTGAAATAAAACAGTAAGCCAACATAAGTTATTAGTATAATCTATAACCTAATTGTTAGGGGATACAAACAAGTAAACAAACAGAGACACATATACACACACAAAAATATCCATACTCCAATGTAATTCAAATTAAATGTTGATGGGTTTTTAAAAGTGATCTAATAATCGTCATGCACGTTTCGTTCGAACTGTTTCTTTCTTTACAAAGTTCTTTATACTCCTGTGTATTCTGTTTTTCGAGTGTCATTTCACTCTCCCGTTTTACTCGTATCATCAACACTTTCTTAATGTTTGTCTTCTCTGGAAATTAAACAAAACACAAAACAGCTAATTAGCATATGACATTTTGATTTAAAGCACATTTCAAATGTATTCCAAATCATTAAATATTAAACAAATTGGTTGATTTGATAAATTGCATCTCGACGTATTCTATGACAAGTCAACAATAATATCTTGAAGATGAATTTCTTATCGTAATTAGCAATTATACATTTTCATAAATTTTGATATGTTTATAATTAATTTGGTGCATCATTATTTACACTTCGAAATTAATCGCTAGTGAAAGGAAAATGATGGTCCGTACCTCCGTTAGGAATTCCGAGGCTTTTTCGTGGACGGTACATTCCGTTCCGATCCCGTTGAATTGCGTCTCTTTGTACCTTTTCCTGTTGGCTCCTGTTCTTTGGCTGGTAATCCACGATTTATTTTGGCTGAGAATCTGTCGATTATCCCACTCATTTCTGTATTAATAGGATGAACCATTTCTCTTAAGACATCATAGACTCCTAGTTCCACATGGCCACGTTTCTTCAAGTTATCGAATGCATCCATTACGTTGTGTATATCTGAGAGAACGCCTGGCTTGAAATATACTCCCAAGTTTGTCTTAAACCGTGGCCAGTCTGCTTCTTGTTTATCGCACAAACAATCAGACAGTTCAAGTATCATGTTCGCTTGTAACTTTAACCTCTCTGTTTCTGACAGTGGAGTAGACCTTTAAACATCAACGGAAATAAGACTTTAATTATAAAGATATTGCTAAAAATTAGATGTTTGTTAAACGAGCAAACTACAAACAAATACTTTTTAGCCAGAAAACTCATTCGAAAAACACAAAGTTTCTTCTGATTAATCGACGACATCTTTGATCAAATAAAGTAATGTGGCGTTTATGGACCAATGATTGTACACCATACTCGTGAAAGTTATCAGAAAGATCAACCATTGTATTCAACATAGTAACAAATCATTGCAGAATAGATATTGGATTAAATACAAATTCTTGTGTTTTTGGGGTCAACTCCATTAATTTAAAGAAAAATGGAGATAGGGGGATCACGATAGAAATATTAAAATGGACATATGTTCGTTAAAATTTATTTCAAAATTAAATAAACTAAATCTGCTACTTTGATGTGAAATGGTATTTAGTGTTAGGGGAGTAAAAACGCATTTATGAAATGAAGACGAACCGTCATGTGATTGCAGAAAAACAATGAAGGCATCTGATTTGAAATGTATTACCTATACAGAAAATCATTCTTTGAACTGCTTGATGAAATGAATAGTTAAAAGTAGTTAAGAACTACTTTGAATAACTTTTTGTAACCAGATCATATGAATGAACAAGAGGAATCATTGATAAGAATATTTTTCTTTCACAACTAGTTAACTTGCATCAGTATGTAACTAAACACAGGATGTTTAACCTTTCATCCTCATCTTTGTCGTCTTCTTCGTTTGCGTCATTATCATTCTCTTCATTCTCATCGCTTTCCTCCTTTTCAGCAGAATATTTTGCATTCGCCTTTTTCTTTTGCAAGTTGGTCAAGCTATCTGAACATATATAAATTCAGTCTAGTTTAGAATTAGTAATAACTATAAATGTCCCTGCAGAAAGTATTATATGTTTACATAAATCATATTTAATACATTTATAATTCATTTCAAGTTCTTCTTTCGAGAGAAAGTATTTTATTTTTAATAGTTATTCAATCTAAACAATCTTATTTAGTATAAGTGCATATACCTACCTCTCTTGATTTGGGCAAGGATTTTATCCTCATAGTCTTTAACTTTGCTGGCCATATTTGGATGTATCGGCCTAAGTCGGTCTAGAAATTTACCGTATTTCCCATAATCGATGAATTGTTTGTCCATTAGGACTCTGAAGAGTTGTTGCATTGTAGAAATTCCTTGAATTTCCGCTTCAGACAACGGATTGTCGTGTGATAAAGAATCCAGAAGTAGATCCCAGTCTATTTTTAAAGTCCCGATCGGTGCTAAATTTCCGGATAATTTCTTCACTATGGCAGTCTGAAGATTCTTTACTTCCTCGGAATACTCTCCAGTCATTGCGTGATGTTGTTAATCAAACTAAAACAGGAATTACTTACATCAGTTGTTTTTACAAGTACGTAAATGTATATATGTTACCTATTATATATTTAGCATTATTAGTATTTCATAAATAATTGTCCAACACTGAATATAATTGAGGATAATATCCTATTTCTACATTCTTTACCCACGTTATTCACATCCAACTTATAGTTGGTTCATAAAATATCTTACCATCTTAAGACTGTAAAATATGATGAGAATGTAAGTAGTGGTGTGTATTTCTACATGTGTATCCAATATTATTAATCATGAGGTGACGCTATAATGGTCTTTTTGTTTATATATCGATATTTTTTTCAAGTACTTTCGTTAATCTCTATTGCATACACAAAGAAAAACGGTGTTGATATGATCTTGAATTTAACATCTTTCCAATTTTCAATTTTATTGAGAATATAATCAGCTATTATTCATGATGCTCTCTCACAAAAATACATACACTTTACAAACGGTAAAGCACAACTCAAAACGGATGGAGCACATATGATAATAGTTATGTACGCATAAACCCGGTAGAGTAGGCTGTGCAAGGACAAGCTCATAAATTACTTTTCTACCCCCAGATTTCTAGATGAACTAGTCCAATTTTTGTGATGGAAGAAATGAAGTGCGTCTTCCTGTATGACATAGTTGCGGTATACACAAGCACAATACAAGTATGCACGCTTTCAGTTATATAATATTACACACCAATAAGCCACATAATAAAGCGCCACAAAATAAAGCGCCACAGCATAAAACGAAATACATAAGGAAGCGTGGATTCGATAATGTTATCGAATCCATGTCTCCCTATTAATTATAAATTGAGATCATATCAGAATAAAATAACAAAACAAAACATTCGAATACACATTCTCAGGGACATGATAAATACGGTGATATAAAATAGATATATACAATTTACATATTAATATTAATCACTTCTTGTGAAATCATAACTGACAGTAATGATAAACAGCATGTTAAATGTATCCATACGATGTAATCTATCGCGGTATGATAGAACAGTCCGACCGAACCTTTGTATGGGTTCAGATAGTAATTATGTTGATTACAGCCTATATAATAATTATACACATATAGAGATATATTTCTAACACAATATAAAATGTTTATCAATAGATCACAACAAAGAGAAATGTTTCGTTACCTTGTAGAAATCAACCCTTCAAAATGACGGTGTCGTAAAATACCCGTTAAGTATATATATATATATATATGTGTGTGTGTTAACACCGAAAAGTAGGTCACGCCACTTACAAATGATTGTTTTTAAACCGAAAGTATACTGCATTAGCATACCACACATTTCCTATTTAAGTTCATACAAAAAAGATATTCGCCACAAATTTAAACTGTAATTATTTTTATGCAATTAAAATACATATTTAAAAAATTGCTTTCGTTTTAAAACAGAATTCTGCGAATCTATTAATAAGTCTATTCGTAGTACAAATCGGTATATATAGAACATTATGAGTCACCATATTGACAAAATTATATAGAAACGAGGTTTACCTTATATTAATCTGTTTATTTAACGCAAAATGTCCACATATGAGTCAGCTCAATGATGACTTCAAAAGCATATAACATCAGATTTCCCGCTAATTTTATGATTTTGTATGATTTGGTTTTCCATCCTGTACAATACCATACCACATAACAAACAGAAAGAATGTCTTTGGTCTCTCATTATTTTCTTTTTCAAGAAAGTTGCACGACAATACAAGTACATGGGTGTGAGCTATCTTGAAGCATACTTTATGAAGAAAAAAACGACACAACAACAGGTACATGTAACATAAAACCGTTATAACAAGCAACTTATGATAAGGCAATGTGTGAACGAAAATACAGCATGAATTTTGTATTTGTTTAAAATTAAAAATATGATATGTATTCATTAGCTGGAATAAAGATTGTTTAGAGTTAAAACTTCGTTTGTGTTTTAATTTCGTTGTTTCTCATATCCCAACGAAAAAAACAAAATTTAATGTTCAACGAAATTAAATGGTTTTACAGTATATCGACGACGTGTTGTCTATAAACCACAATATGTTTCTGACCAAGTCGATCGTACGGTATACTCTACAATTTACTCTCTTATATCAGCTTCTTACCTCGATCTTCACCCAATCTTTGACCAACACTGGAACTTTCCCTTTCTTGAAAGAGATATTCCTTCTTTTCCATCCTATGTTGTTCACATTTTGCAGTTGATTCGCTATACTATGGTTTGATTTGAAAATCGTGATTTTAGTGATAGATGTCAGCTGCTAACGAACAACCTTACAGCACAGGGATTGGAGAGATAGAGGTTGATGAAGAGAATGTGTAAATTGTATGGTTGCTATCTTGGTCCCATTGAGACATGTTCTATATCCTTGCATGCTATTAAAATGGATGTTTTAAAATATGCTCATTAGTATGCCTGCTGATTGTGATTGAGAATTATGCCTCAATTCTCAATTTAAGATCATGATATTTACTTAGATTTGACCTAGATTTTTATTGCGGTTGCCGTCGATGAAGCAGACAACGTTTACTTTTCCGGAACACCTTGTCTTCTTTTCTTAAACCTTTACGAGGGTCTCCATGTAAATCTTTCCTTTGTTCATATTTTGCCTCTAGTTTAATCTTTATTTTCCCCTTGTGAATGTCCTGTCAACTGAACTGCTCAGAATCTTAAAGTTATTAATATTAACATATTTTTTGACGAGGATGGCCGATCATGCCCCGGTCTCCCAATGGTTGTAGAATGTGTGCATGCATGATAAATTGTATCCACAACATAATTTTAATTGCATCTGACGGTATGACCGAAATACCCCATCGATTCCAAAATTATTAATTCAGATTGAAAGTCTCTCTGTGCTTCCGTCACAATATTGCCACATCAACGCAAGTACGAGTACGTTTTATAATATATAAGCCTTGATTGAAATAAAGTACATTGTAGTAGCATTTTTATAAGATATAAATGTAGGTAATGTATATTGTTATCTATTTTAGTTTGGAGTAGCACGTTCTTTATGGGGAGACTGAGGTTACCGCCAGGAAATCAATTGTAGTAAGGGGGAATGGGGTATTGTTTGTAGGAAGAACTATGGGTTAAATAACCATATTAGAGTTTAAGTGAGGGTTTGTGGTGAATGCAATGGAGCGTTGTGGGCTTGTAGTTAGCTATAGTTAAATTGAGTTTTATGGACTGGCTTATCTACAGACTATGAACATTTTGTGACATCACCGTTATACCCAGACGGGAGGGCTGTGGATTTGTAAAGAGAAGCAGTGACAGTAAGGAAACAAGATAGTACAATAAAGTACACTGTAACGACAGGTGACAGATATCGGGAAATAAAAGGTTTGTTTAGAAAAACTGATTATGTAAAGATTGCACGGTACACTATATATTTGAAGCGAGAAGCGAGAAGTATTGTTTAGAGTTGCTACATGATTTTCTTATATGGAGACGGCAGATTTGTAGGGAGAAACTAGTGTTGTATGGAAACAATTGTTTCGAGTTTGCAGTATGTGAGAGACCTTTATATTCCAAAGAATGTTTTTCATAAGGAGTTTACGGTGCGTCAAAGGCAACATGTATATGGAGACACTAAGTTTGTGTGGTAATAAAGATGCAAATAATCCTCAATCAAATTAAGTTGGCAACCAATATTTCTGATCAACCTGCATCACTCTATTATCAAGAAAATATACTCGATCCATAAATTGGTATTTTAAAGGACACAACAGACTATTGTACATCAGCTGCTTCCCTCGATCTCAACTTAAACTATGACCAACATGGGTAGCATACTACTGAGCTATATGATAAGCGTGTCGATTTCCATTTTCCAATCGTGGAATTTCCGTTTCTTGATAGTAACACCCCAGTTTCTTCGACCTATAAAGTTATTTTGTGGTAGATGTCGTCTGCTGAAAAGCTTTCCACACAGGCATTCGAGAGACGCGGGTTGATGAGAACTATGAGAAAGTCCATGGTAACCATCCGGGTCTCATTTAGATATAATGTATAACCTTGAATGCTATGAAGGTGGAAGCTTTTGAATATGCCCGTAAAAGTGCTTACTTGTTTGTGATGAAAACTCACTTCTCACTTTGAGGACTAGATATTTACTTGGATGTGTCTAAGATTTGCATGGCGTGTGTCGTGGATGACGCAGACAACGCTTACTTTTCTGGAACACTTGGTTTTATTCATTTGTAATTTAACAACAGTCTGCATGTAAATCTTTTCTTTGTTCCTGGATTTATCGATTTTGAGTTCGGGTTATGGTTTTGTTGACGCTTCGGTATATTTACTGTAATCAACGCCACTCACCCTGTATTTAAATTTAGGTCGAATCAAGAACAGTGTTTATTAACTGTTATCAACGACACCTACCCTGTATTTAAATTTAGGTCAAACTCAAGTACATTGTAATCAAGTACTTTCACCGATAACTGTGATAGTGGCGCAACATCGACAACGCGTTCTAATGAGCATTATCATATAATCAATGTACTGTGACCCGAACACACGCACGTATGTGATATGGCATGTACACCAGATAATTTTTTTTATACCAGTTTAAATCGTTATGTACACCAAACTTCTTTCTATTCGGTGCTATTTCCGGAGTATTGCACTATATGTGAAACTATGTGTTTGTGTTACTTTACAGGAAAGGAATGAAAAATTAGGTTGAACTTATTTGTCGACACAATTTAATAAGCCATGAGTGACTTACTGGTCATACTATAATTAAGATAAAAGAAAAAAGACAATATTTACTAACGTCTATAATTCTATTTCTTACTCCACTGCAATGAATTGTTGAAGTTTTCGAAAGCAACATATCGAATGAGTTACGTCATGCTTTAAGACCCAATTGTATATTTGTGACATTTTCTAAAATGCATTAGTGAACTCTTAACTTTAATATGTGCATTTCTCAATAATATCATTTATGACATGATGCTTTGTTTGTATTACATGTTTACTGCCCATGTCAATATTTATAAAGTTATTGTCATGTTTATGTATTTTTGCTTTGAGTGATGGCTTCCCATCAACTCCATATGTATCAGGATTGAACAGGAGATGCAGTCTAAACCGCTGGACAAAAGCGTGACGTCATTTTGGCGTAATGGTGACCTACGTTACGTCAACGTTTTATACGTCGCCTCGGTTAATATACATTTTAACGTTACGTTATGGTTAGGGTTAACCCTAATCATTTGGATGATTTTGCTTTTAAAATAGCTCATCTAGGATGTTAACATTACAGGAGAAAACCATTTATTAATGGAGCATATAAAGTACATGTATGAAATAATATATAACATGGATTATAAGAATTGCATATCTGCCAGATTTATTTATCGTCAATATGAATTCAATCCGGGTGCCAATCGAATATTCATGAGGTCCGAAATATTCATAACGTCAATATAGTTTTGTTGCACCAAGACTGCATTTATATTGCCAATTAAGTCCACCTGATTGACGTTCAGTGGTTAAATAAATCATTACACTTATTGCCCATGTTATGCTGTTCTATATAAGGTATGCATTTTGTTTCGAATATTTTATTCATTGCAGTATTCATAACATAAGTGTGTGTGCTACAGTTTTCAATTTGAATTACGATATTACCTTCAAAGTGTTTAACTGTGCTGACCATCTTTAAAGTATTCGTCAAAGTTTCTTTTTACATCGACCATAATTTTCATTATCGATGGATTTCTAATTCGTGAAGGATTCGAACAGCTGTTGCACATGCATTTCTTAAATTTCTGCTTTTTGCAAAAGATTGACGTTTGATAAAGAATACAAATATTCATCATAAAATAAAGAAAGTATCTTTGTCAAAGCAGAGAGATGTTGACCTTTGCCATTATGGTTAAGACATCAGCAGTATAAAGAGAATCTAAGGTTAATCTACGTATGCAATGCATTTATCAGTCTTAGATTTAAGCTGTACTATATGTATTAACATTTCCGTTAAAAAAACAGATTTGAGTTGTCGAAGAATAGTTAGCTTATTCAGTGCTATTATCATCAGTTAATTGTGTAAGATGTAACATGTGTTAGGAAAGGAAGTTTTTGAAGCATGACGTAATGTATAAGATATATGACGTAACACGCACAAAGATGATCGTGAGAGTGTACGATAATGCAAAATCTACATACATTTAAGCATGCAATTTGCATCAGCAAACACGACAACGTTCTTTAAACTTGTGCGCACTGCATTGTATTTTGTCAATGGGTAAAACAAAGACAGTAAAAAGGTGTCATTTTTTATTTGTCTTAAGCTACATTCGTGAATCGGTCGGGTGTTTACCCAAAGTTCGTTTTGGGTCAAAGAAAATATGCCATTCGTTGTTATGGTGTCCCGATTAAAACAGAGACCTTTGACAAAATTGTTACAGTATTTCACGTGCTCGTCTTCGTCGATTATTTGAAGATGTCTGCACTTTGATTTAAGGTTATATCATAGCATCCGAGTATTACAGTTATAATCTATCTGAATAGCAAATACACAATAACATCAAACAGGAACTCGTTTCTCTTTCAATATTCACCATTATATTTCCCCTTTATATATACCGAGGTCATACCTTTCTTAATCCAAATTAGCACGTATCCCTTATACAAAATGTAGCAGTGTTGAATGTCAATGCTAGCTGCCATGATGGACATACCGTTCATAAATGTTGCAGTATGTAATACGTGTGTAATAGTATTATGTATTAAAATGAAGCTTCCTCTTTATGATATATAGTATTGATAAAACACATTAAACATGTTGGACGGCGAGTTCTGACCACGTGGAAAGTCTGTATACACCGAGTATAACAATGACATCGTTTGAGATCCACTGATATCCATTACGTTGGAAATATGTAGAGCAGCACAGTTTTCACAGCCATCCTGTCAATGAAAAGGATAATAGTGAGAGATAAAATAATCATTTTATCAGCCTATCACATCTCATCAGTTGTTTTATTACATTGTTCTGATTTCCTATCAGCGCTCAAAATTGATTAAACTAAGGGCAAAATGTGCACAGACCACTGAAAAGGTTCAAGAGAAAAAAAACCATGTGATAATAATTAACCATTATGCAGTTCCACAAAATAAATCAGAAAATACCAAAGCGTCAACAAAACCATAATCCGAACTCAAAATCGATTAAACTGGTGGTAAAATAGGAACAAAGGAAAGATTAACATGGATACTCTTGTAAAAGTACAAGAGAATAAGATCAAGTGTTCCGGAAGAGTAAGCGTTTTCTCCTTCATCAACACCCGCCATGTAAATCTTGGTCACATCCAAGTAAGTTACAAACTGTAATCCCTAATGCCATCTTGTTTCAATCTGTCAACAACTGCGTTGTTCCATTTCGGATCATTCCGTAGCGGTTCGTAGTATTCCGTATCAAGCCTTTCTTATCCGTACTAACCCTTACTTATACTGACTCTTCCGGAACACCTGGTCTTGTTCTCTTGTACTTTTACGAAAGTCTCCATGTAAATATTTCCTTTGTTCCTATTTTGCCCCTAGCTGAATCGATTTTGAGTTCGGATTATGGTTTTGTTGACGCTTTGGCATTCTCTGATTTTTTTATACCGTAGTGCAAACGCCCTGACACGTGTTGTTCCGTATAAAACAGTGTCATTTCGTTATGAAATCGTGTCATATCTTAACAATCCCGATCCCATCCCTACCTTATTCATGACCATTTTGTGTCCGTATCGGACTACGGAAATGTTTTTTTTTTTTTTTAAATATTTAATAACTATTTGAAAGCGTCTTAGCATCCTAAATAACACAAGTTCTACACATGCCCGGTCTATATAATAAATAATGGGAAGAAACTCGGGTAATGTGATCGAGGTAAGATTATAGAAATTGTTCGAGCGTTATATTGACATGGATCTTGCATTTCTAAATGGAGCATCATCAGAATTAAAGACAGTTTATTCTAAGAGATGACGTAACATAACACATGCTGCATATTTTATACTTAGTAATAGATACAATATGCCAAAAAATGAATTAAACAGCATCCTACAACTATTCGTCCTCCTAGGACTCTTCAGTGACGTTAAGGGCATAAAGGTAGGGATCCAAAATGTCTAGACTTATGTAAAAGCAAAAGGTTTAGATGTGTTAAATCCCTTAAATTATGAATTTAGAAGTAAAATCAAACTAGTTCTGTATAATTTCAAATAGTGTACTACGAAAATGTTGAGGCCTAACACAGCCGTGCGAATTGATTAAATCAAGAGGCGCATAGGAACCCCTTTTTTATCATCTACGAGTTGTAAAAACATAGCCTTTGGTTTTCTCAGTTCAGATTTTAGCGGTCAAGGTTTGTAAATACATACTTTTTAGTCATCTACGAAGAATCAGATGACCTTAAGCGCATCAACGTCCTTGTCGGCGTAGGGTCGATTCCCATCTTCTCCAAGTATTCGTTGATGATATCAACTAGATTATCGTCGATGTCTTCCACAACTTCTATCAGCTTATCATATTTCCCAATGTCGATTTTCCCTTTGGCTTTCATTGTTATACAGGCGCTGTACATATCAGTAATGACCGCTAGTACAGCTGCACCGAAACGCAGTTTATATCTCATATTATTTTTGAATGTCGCCCAAGGTTTTTTCATATTGCTACTTAGTTCCTCGTTTAGTTTGGTAACCATATCAGCGTGTAATTTCAGTTTTTCATCCTTTGTCACGGTCCTAAAAAAAACATTTTTGTTTTGTATTTTGTATATTCAACAATGATGAATAACCATGTATATTTATAATGTACAATTTGATTTTGGAATCTAATTTTTCTTGACCGATGAAGAATATAATGTTGTGATTATCTAAAGATTGGTTATCGTATTTCGACATTAATTGGTATGAAACATATATTTGTTTACCAACAAAATGAATGAAACGCTTCACAACAATCAATATCAAAGCAATGATAGCCACCATAGAATGTGTTCGTTGCCAACTGCAGGCATGCCACGGTATACGCCGTCAAAATGAGGTATATTCCTTCTATAATAAACATTTAAGGAACCAAGAAACATAATGTATGCAAGTAGTAGCTACAGCGTTACTCAAAGTACTGACTCTGAAAACAACAAATATCCATGTTGAATGACATACAACAAAGTGTAGTACATACATGTACTAAGCACACTTATATACTGTATCTGATACCCATGACAACCAGATAAAGACCATCATGTTTAGTACAATATTTTATGAATAACACAGCTAGGTGTTTGAAATGAACATGGTTGATTCGAATGCATTTTGCGTAACCTTAATTACCTGCCAGAACCAGACGTTTCGCATTGGGTTCTTTTTCTCTTCCTGTCTTCCTGTGCGTCGGATAATCCTTGTCCTTCTGCTTTTTCGTCGGTATCTGACCTTTTTCTCTTCCTGTCTTCCCGTGCTTCGGATAATCTTTGTCCTTCTTCTTTTTCGACCGTATCCGACGTTTTTCTTTGCCTGCTTTTCCGTGATTCTTGAAATGAAAATTATTTTATGCAAAAAGGATGAATATGACAACCTGTATTAAAAACGATAACAGGTACAAATTATCATAACACTATTTATATCAACTTGATTTAACTTATATCATCACTGCTTATGTCATCACTAGAAGAAATCTTATATCATCACTAGTGATGGTATAAGTTTCTGTCCGATATAATTGCGCTCTATTCGTGTACTTTTCCCCGTTATTCTAGAATCAAATCATATAGAGTAGGGAAATCAAAAACCTTTATAGTAATATGGAAGTCAATAGATAACCAATTGATTTCATTAATATGTTTCTGTATTTTTACTTTTTCGAACAGAAAATAGAACTTCATCCTGTGGCGTATTAATATTTTATAACCCTTAGGCACTCCGTACCATACGATTGAAATATATTTGATAGCCTCTATATATTGGTGTACATAAATTATGGGACAATATTCTCAACAAATGTCAAATAATGAAATAGAGTATCTTACTAGAAATATAGGACGCAATGCATTTTCATACCGATTAGTTTAGAAATTTGATTCATTTCACGTATTACCCTTTTTAATTATAAAATATTTGTATAGTTAAGTACAACTTATATCTATCGTTTATGATAATGCAACACCGCATTTAAAATACAGGTTTTCAGTGTGAATAACAAAGGTGTTTTGTTTACCTTTTTCTAGTTTAATCTGTTTGTTTATCCTGGTTTCCCATTTCGTCACTTCAGTTGCCGCGACGTTGTGTATTCCTCTGAGTTTGTTAATCAGCTTCTCATAGTTCCCATAGCTGATGTATTTCTTCTCAATAAGAGTTTCAAACAGATTTTGTATGGATTTGATTGCGTGTTTATCTTGAGGTGTCAGTGGATTGTCGTTTAACTTGCCGAGAAGACGATTCCAGTGGCGAGATTGATACACTATCATTTCACTCATCTTATCCACCAGGTCATTGTGAAGATCTCGCACCGCTTCTGAGTAAGAATCATCAGATGCCATTCTTTGAAAATATTCCTTATATATCTGTAACAAAACAAATGGCACATACTTAGTCGATAGAACGTGCATTCTCCCCTAACAATATAAATCAAAGTACTGGAAGTCCTAAAGGAGGCGTTACCCGGATGATTGGACATGGTAAAAGAATGAAATGGGAAAGGTACATTTTTTATCATGCTGTAACAAATTCTCAGGTCCCTGTGTTCACTGTGTCAGACTTTGTGCAACCACTCTTATGGGCCATTTTCTACGATATAGATCAAAGGGACAATACTGGATAGCACGACCAGTGTTTTTATCGTGAAGGAATCTGATAACAAACGATTTGATTGGTCGTTCAATCTCAAGAAGTAAATTGATGGACGGAGCAAGGTAACGCTAAACTTCTGTACAGTTCGCTATACATACATTTTTGTGAAGTTCACATAATTTTCAAAGTTTAAAGTTTAAGATTAAACAGACTTTTTGGTTGGACAATTTAAGGTGTACTTTGAGCTAAAAGGTAATATTTTGTTTATTTATTTAAGCGTAGAATTTTACCGTCAACATCATATTTTTTTTTATTGTACATCATAATAGAAAAGCTTACTATTTTCTAATTTTTTTTTATATTTCCGTCGATTTTTACGGAAAAAATAAAATTAATTCTGAAATTAATTGTTCTAATTGGTGCAATAATGGCATCATTTGTACGATTCTTTTATGTTCTAAAATACTATCAAACAATGGAAATGACAAAAATATGCAAATGAATTTCAAGACTTTTGAGACCCACATCTGGGCCAAAATACTGCCATAATTTTAATTGAAATTAATAAATTAAGAACTAGTGTATATTTTACATAATTATGTACATCTAGTCGTTTTTTAAAATGCAAATCATTGTGCTGATTGATATCGGCTGTTGAATGTTTATTTTATTTTTATTTTTCATTTCATTTAAACAATATTTATGTATCACGCAAGGTAAGACATGCCATGATGTTCTAAATCTGTTTATTATTATTATTATCGTGATACACATTTCTTTGACAAAATTAGGTATTTTAAGCCACTTTTTAACATCGTACAGTTTTACTATAACATTTTAGTATTCATATCAGTGTGCACCCTTTGAAAGTGTAACTTTGTACACAGAAAATCAAAATTGCCTACAACATGTATCTGATTTGCCTTTGTCGTTCATCTTGCAACATCAACGCTAACTATGGCCTACAAAACTGCTCATGTTGTTAAGTCTGGCGTGCTAAACCCCGACAGTCATATTACATATGTTATCCATATATTTTTGTCCCTGTGTTGAATTAAAATTGCAAAAAACAAATACAACAAAGACAGTGGTATTGTTCTCTCTTCTGGGGTTTATATTTGGAGAATGCACAAGAAATTAAGACGTCATCAATTCCGGTATAAACATTATAAAATACTTTTACAAATAAATTGTCCAACGTTCACCAAAGTTTACTAGTAAAACACATTAAATATTTAAAACTAAGAACGGGTTTGAATAATTTCATCAGCTTCGGTTTTTTGTGCCCCTTTTTATAACATCAGAAGACTATTATCAGCACAATTATGAATATTTTTGTATATGATGATTTAGGATTTTTACATGGTTAATTTAAATATTAAGACTGTCGTGAAATGTTATATATCGTTCTTTATATTGTTGATAAAATTATTGTATTAATGACGCCATCATATCATATAATTTCATCAATATGAGGTTCCTCTTCACAAAAACCTGATATAAGAGGTGAAAGTCATAGAGAAAAAAAGTTGTTGTTGTATGTTTTGTTATATACAATACTGTATATGTATATTAAATACGGTACAGAGAATTCACATTTTACCCTTCGGATCAATAACATAAACTGTGCATGACACATTGTGTTTGATAAATAATTAAGTATTAAGATAAATAAAACGGAAACAAAAATGACGTAGGTAGACATTTTTTTTATTTGTGCCCTGTCTGGGCCTTGAACTCACGATCTCTTGACACCAAATCGCCAAGTCATATATATGCGGCCGCTACCACAGCGCCAACTCCACATCTCCCAAAAAATGATGCTCCGATGTCGCAGTGATAGACGGTCCGATATTCTAACATGATCATAGAGACAAATCGTCTATTATAGATAATGTGAATACCCGGATTATAAGGTAAATATATATATGCATGGATTTGAATTGTACAGATATTACATAAAATAAACAATACAGGGGACAGTTGACTGTAGACTTAGTAAACTGTAT
This sequence comes from Mimachlamys varia, assembly GCA_947623455.1. Classification (NCBI taxonomy): domain Eukaryota; kingdom Metazoa; phylum Mollusca; class Bivalvia; order Pectinida; family Pectinidae; genus Mimachlamys; species Mimachlamys varia. The sequence goes on from OX392538.1 coordinate 24,539,151, forward strand.
AAAAGTTTGACTAACTGAAAATTAGAAGACAAAACGTAGGAAATTCGATAGTATCGTCGATATAGAGGATACATTTAATGTATAGTTGATAAAATGAATTAAAAAATTGTCTGATATTTTTTTTTAGAAATGGACAGTAGAAAATAAAATTGCAATGTTGAATAATCAATATATCAGCTAAAAAGAATTAGGACTGATTGTTTGCTAGTTTACAAAAAGTAGTATCGAGCTAAAATATGTGTTATATCATATGCAAGGCTGGTGTCTAAGCCATTTTAAACGGGTATTCAGAACCGAAAGTAGAATAAAAACACGAATAATACTAGATTTCCTAAAAGGTAAAACATATCTTATACCGTAAAATATATACATGAATATTTTTTTTTATATTGTGAATATTCAAATCAAACATACCAAACGAAAGCAGAAAGATGTTTCTCTGACTGGAGTTCGGTGGTTGTGGTCCCATAAACAGCGTCGTTTCATTCTAAAAGAAATTACCCATAATTCCACCTAATGTACTTGGGCATTACATGTATGTGTACAGGGTCAAGTATCTATAAATATAGAACGTTGTTGTTATGATAGTTGTCGTTTAGAATGAACCGATTGCAGTATTGTTTTACTTTTACTTTATTTCAGTAATTTTATTTAGTTTACAGACTTATGCATTTGTAATTTTTATTTGATATTTAAGAGGTGACGATGCAGTATGCTTATTATTGGTGGAATAATTAATGGTACGCTTCAAATGATCTGTATATGTGCACACAGATAATTATAAATGTATTTAGGTCACACGTAGCGTCCCTGTATTGCTCTGGTGAGTGTCCCGCTTGTTAGTGCTATTCAATGCATACATACATGTAGTTTCTTGGAGATAAATTTTGTTCACCAAAATATCAACACAGATCAATAAAATATATAAATACTGGTATACAAATGGTGATTTTTTCGACTATAAATACGGAGACATTTGACAACTTTATGTAAAGGCACAAGCGAGGTAACTCGTTTTATAATTAACAAAAAAAAAAAAAACAACATTCGGTCACTGAAGCAGTGAAAATAAGCATGTTCTTTGTTTGCAAATTCGATTCAGAAAAGTATCAAGCATATTTTGGTAACTATACTGAGAGACCATTCACATTTAGGACATAAGCCGACCGACTGTTGTAAACTATATTTTATTAAAAATAATAAAACTTAACATTTCAAATATAATTGAATGATAAATGTATAAAATGCAGCCATCACACGAATAATCACGCATATGTTCTCACAAAACAGTCCATACTTCGCTTATTCGATTCATCGCTACCACGTAACATGTAAATGCAATGGCCAGTCGCATTGATAGAAAACAAGAGGTCTCATAGAGATCTTGGCGCCCACCTACCTTCATTTGTTCTAAAAAGGTTGACCTTTCTCTTCAATTCCCTTTTTATCTCTCACATGTATTTAATGTTAGTTTTTTTATTAAAATTTGAAGGAAATGGCATAGTTACTGAAAGATGGTAGCCTGTAAGTATTTTTTTCTGATCAGTCCCAAAAGCAATACCACAACTTTTTATTATGGTTTTGTTGACGCTTTGGTATTCTCTAAAAATACATTCACCTGTCCGCGGAGAAAAGTAAGTAGTAAAAACTATAAGTACAACCCATTGATCTGTTCATGAATGACACAAATATACGCAACATTATATTTTGAAGAACAATTCAAACCGTAGAGTCAAACCTCAGTTCTTTATCACACGTATTCCCGTTTTCCTTGTCTTACGTGCAGAATCAATAACGTTCTTCAAAACAATCATTCCAACGTTAAACTGCCGCCATGTCGTAATGGTGAATGACTTGAATAATCAATTATAAAACAGCATTAATGAATTATGTTTGAATACAAAAATAGAACTTTAATTAGTTAATTTGTTTGAATTATTCCTTCATCCAATCAAACGTTTTTTGAACAGCCTTTTCCCATCGTTTAAGCCTCTTTTCTAGAACTGAAAATAGAAGGGAAAATTATGTTTGCAAATTTCAGGTAGTTAGGCATATGCATAAATATATTGCTCGAATTCCTACCCTTATAACTTCTGATAACGTTTTATCTAAACAGCACTATAAAATGTTTTACGTTTTGGTATCGTCGTTATTTAAATGGATTAAGTTTCTGTTTACATACCTTCTGCAGAAGACAAGTTTTCAAAAACATCATATTTTTGCGGGAACTCCACTTCTAATCCAAAGCGATCCTCTGTTATTCTGAAAACGTCCACACCGTCAGCGGCTCCTGCCATTAATGCAGCACCAAACGAGGTAGTTTCTTTCATAGCGGGACGTACTGAAAAGTGAATGATAAGAAACTATACAGTGGCATACAACAGTTTCCTGACATTAATTTGTCTCATTGAAAAATATTCTGTAACTTTGTGTGATATGGAGATGGACGTTTTTGATTATGTTCATTAGTGTGTTTACTTGTTGTGATTCGAGCACGTGTATGTGACCAAGATTTGCATGGCGGGTATCGTCGATGAAGCAGAAGACGCTTACTCTTCCGTAACACCTGGGCTGATTCTCTTGTATGGGTCTCCGAGTACATTTTTCATTTGTTCATATTTTGCCCCAATTTAATCGATTTTGTGTTGGTATTATGATTTTGTTAACGCTTCGGTATTCTCTATTTTTTCTCAAAGATAATAACCTTTTTGTATAAATAGTTGAGTTTTCTGTGAATACACGTTATAACTGGTCTGGAAGGAAAGTAACCACATACAAACGATTTAAATTGGGAATTCTGCTACTATTATAACATTATAATGAAATGATAAATATTTATGTTTTCTAATTTCTATATTTAATAGAAAGGTTGATCGTTTATTTGAGTTTACATTTAATGTTACTAGCTAAGTTGACTTTCGTTATCAATGTATCTGGGCTATACTGGTTCATTTATTTGATTTTGTCTTAACCCTTTCGCCTCGTGGCGATCGAAGTGAACAGCGTTTCCTGTAAGGATGTTGTGAATAACATTATCTATGTTCTTTGTATTTCTTTCATAAATTTGAATTACTTAATACATTGTTTAATTTGCGCTAGATTTCTGCTGCAAAATGCGCGTTTATAGCATTAACCTGAAAATTAAGACAGTTGTATTGGGGGGGGGGGGGGGGGGGGTTAAAGGTTAAAGGTATGGGGTCACCTGACCACGTGGGTTTCTCCGGATCCACAGTAAGATCCCTCGTGCCCACATGAGTGATTTATATTAGTTGTGTTACTTGTTTGAAAAGTGTTGTAAAAGAAATAAAGTTTATATCAAGAAAATTAAGCATTCTTAATAAAATAATGACATGAAAAGGAAGTTCGATGGTAAATGGGGAAAATGGATGACTATTTTGGAAACACAGTTTGTAATATCGGTAGCTTGCATATGTAGTATATTTGTATCGCAAGGCCTGACATTACTTTACTTTCTACGTGATTTCCTTCGTTCCTCCTTTTAATCACTACTTCATGTTTTAACATTTCTTTTGTGTAATAATTGTATATCAGATGATAATTATGATGATGATGATGATGATGATGATGATGATGATGATGATGATGATATTAGGTCAGACTTACCTACATTTACCCCTAGGATATCAGCCTGCATCTGCATCAATAACGCATTAACTATCATTCCACCGTCTGCTTTAAGGGAAGGTATCAGAAACCCACTTTCGTTTGCGGCAATTTCCAATACCTATACAATACAAGTATTAACATTTATAAATACATTTAAATGGGCTGTAAACATAAGCAATGTATTTAATCATTTAGAATATTTCGCAAATTACTGGAATATATATAATACATAAACATAATAGTAATTGATATCTAGTAAGCATTCATTTCAATTATTTTAATATTGTGTTAATTATTATTATCAATGCATATTTATGCATTTTAATGTATCAGGAAACATTATATAACTGTGAATTTTATGTTTAACTCACCTTTCGTACTTGGAAACAGATGGATTCCAACGCCGCTCGGCATACATGTGCCTTGGTAGTGTTCATATTGAGACCGCAAATAACACTTGAATATACATAAATTTGCGTAATTATTTCAATTGTTTAACGGTAGCACTAATAACATTTTCTTGACATTAATAATCTTTGGCCAAAGCAAAATATATCTAACGCATTTTATTTGTTTTGTAGATAAACCTAAACCTCAATCAAAACACACTGAACACTGACGTATGCCCACATTCTTAATTAAATTATATTGCTACAGACGTATCTGTATAGTCCATAAAGCCAACTGTGCTGTTACAGTTCAATTTTAGTTAATTTATTATAGGAATTAATTCCCTTTGATCGCAAGTGTGTTTTCGTATAGAAAGTTGGAAAGAGTACCAGAAAATGAAACCGTGATCTGAGATGCTGCACGAAGAGCTGTTTTAGAAATTTCGAAAGTTTGTGAGGCCATAAATCCTTTACTGTATCTGCACGAGTTCAGGGCGAAAACAAAGTACCCGCGACAGCTGCCAGTAAGTGCTTACCATACCTAAAAAGTCAGGATTTTGAAGCCAGGCCATATGTTTGCTCACCTTAGATGTAGGTTAATCTTACGCTATCGTTAATCTTTGATTTTCGTTTTGTGTTTAGCTCGAATATTCCTGTAGAATTTTGTGGATACTATTACCGCATGTAACATTTTCTCCTGTTTTGCCTTGACGGGGAAAAGTTTAAACTTTTCCTCGTCCCCCCCCCCCCCCTGTGTTAATACACTTTTTGCAACTTTGTTTTATATTAAATATAATATACACATTTTCATTGTACACGATTTGAAATTATACAGAACAAGTGTAATTTTACTTCTCAATTCATAAATTAAAGCGGTTTTACGAACCTGACCCTTCTGCTTCTACATTAGCTTATAAATGATGCAGTTTAATTCCTTTTTCTGCGTACTGTATCTATTACTTAATTTAAAAGATGCCGCATATGAGTGTGTTACGTCTTCCTTGACATACGTACAAAATTTTGTTGCGATTACTACAACCACAATAGGGCGAAATACTATTATTTTGATACATTAGTTTTTTGAAGTATATTTTTTTTTGTTATATTAACTGGAAAATATTCAAGGTTATATAGGATATTGAACATGTATATTTTTTCATTAAATATAATTTGTGGAGGAAATTTCAATATCATGTAATGTTTGAAATTAAAAATGTTTAATATCATCAATTCGATATCAGTATGGTTTTGTTAGTAACATATGTTATCTTAATTTGTAAAGTTCAAATATAAATAGCTTCTGTAATTATTTAAATTATAAATATTTGCTCCCAAAAGACCCAATTGAATTAATATAAATGTGGAATGTAAAGGATGCGTTTCCTTAATCAATTAATATCAGACGAACAAAGTGGTAATGCTTTTCAGTTATTTTGATTGGCAAATTTTGGCTCCGAAAGATAAAAGTTGTTCACGCATGCGCACTAGATAGCGTTCCTTAAAAAAAAAATAATTTTCCGCCATTTCCATTTCGTTTACGAAAATAAAAACAAAATCATGTTGACTTGTTACACCAAACCGCTTCCACGGAGATCATAACGCTTTGCATGATAATATTCATTTTATATTTGTGGTACAGCTGTTTAGAATCTGTATATATACTGTGCTGGATTGGCAGTTTTTACACCCCCGAATTGTTCTGATTTAGATGAATCCATGTTTTATGTAACATTGTTTAGTAATGTTCATTAGTTTACCAAGGTTATGTAATGTTTGATATTGAACATGTTAAAATATTTCAGTTGTTTTTGATTTGGAGTTACATAATTGGTATTACCCTCTTGCGTCATCTGTCCAGTAGGGGCAAAAGAATCCCTCAAGAGCTGGCACAAAATAACAATCCTCGGTATCCTGTACAGTGCTAGCTAGTTCTTCTGAAATCAAAATCGGTGTCATACATGTACTCTAATATGGAAATATCTGTATTAATTTGATACAATGCACATGTTGCTTTTTCATATACATAAACACTTGACCCAAATACACTGTATACATAATTATATATATGTTAATTTTATTACAATATTAAAATATTTCAACGTAAGAAGGGTACACTTATAAAATCATGGTAGGTGACTATACTTCTAACTTTCTCCTATCAAGTCTTATTGATCAGTTTAAAACAGGATTGCTAACAATAAAAAACATAACAGTTGGAATATTTTCTATATAACATTAACATTTCCGCTTTTGATGTTGATTGTAATAAAATATACACTTTATGTAGATGTCTCTTACCTTTGAAAATATATCAAAGGATATTGACGATTTCATATACATGCCTGTTAAACCAGTGCCTATTTTCTATTCCTAAATCGAATTATGTTAGTTGAAAGTTTGGTGCAAATCATACATGACACTTAAGACTTACTGAAAGATAACAAATCAACGTAAACTTTGGATATGTGCTATTCGAAGAAACCATAATATCGCTTTCAATTCTTTTTCATTCACCTTTTGAACACCACATAGGTAACCCCAGTTAAGTAGCTTGGTAAATATTTGATCGTTTTACGTTATCTTAGATATAGTGTAGCTGATCATGTTTCAGATAACCCATGATGTTATGTAAAAGGCCTTAATTGACGCTAGCAATATGTAAGTTGTAGAATGTTTGTAATCAACCAAGAATTAATATCAGCTATATAATGTATAGTATCTAAAGAATAAGTAAGTCTACAACTGAAGATATATATATAATCTTTTTTTAATTTACCACTTAAAACATGCAAAACAGACATTTTATTGACTTCAATGTCCTATAATATATTGTCATCATGTCCAGTAAATAACTTATTTTTACAAATCATGAATTGATTAGTACTTCCTGCACAAACATTCCACCTTTTAAACGTGTGGGGATGTTTTAGGATCGATAGGTCGCTTTGTCAAGATTTGACGTAATGGGCATCTTTCTGTTTGTTTTCGGTTTGATGTAATTCAACGTCCTATCAACGGCTAAGGTCATTTGAGGTCGAACGTCAATATGTGTTGTGCAATCGTATATGAGTGTATGTATGGTGGAAACGGTGTGTTGGTGTACTTCCCCTTGTAATAGCACGGATTGGACACCTACTTGAAAGTGCTACACTGTATCTCACTCACACACTATGCTGAAGGCAAACAGTACAGCATCCTGCCTGGTAATATTATATTGACTACGAGCGAACCAACTGCTGTAGTTACCAATTAAAGCGGCATATTAAGCAGGGAACTTTAGATCTTATTTGCTTAATCTAGGGAAAAGAACTCATCTAAATTAATCTAAAGACCAAAAGTCAGGCGGTGTCAACAGCCATTCAAAACTTAGGCATAGCTTAGCATAGGGGCTAGTTGGTTTCCCTGACCCTAACATTGCTATACTTAAGAGAAGTTCATTGATTCTGTAGAAAGCACAACTTTTAACTTATACATTTTATTCAGTTAACGATATTATGATAACGTAGCAAAACAAAGCTTTAACAAAACTTCATAACACACGTCTTACCTATTTCTGAAGCTTTCGTGATCATACCCAGGTTGTCTCTAATCCACTTAATCACACCTCCACATGACGTAATCACTCCCTACAGATGCGCAGAAGAAATATTGGCATTTAGACAATTCCACTTTCTTTAAAAAACGAAGCACCAATGACACTTGAAACAACAACATACATGTAGGGTTAATTAATTTGAATTGTACAAACTTATTTTTACTGGCATAACTACGAATGAAACTTAAATTCAATGAAACATATACATATTCAACGGCGTATAAAGCTTCAATAAACCGCTCTAAATTGCTTTAAAATGTGTAACTACATATATATATGTAATGTATACAGTTTATACGATCCAAAATAAAATTTTGAGATATGAAGACCATATGTCTTTTCAGACGTTAGCTATATGTTCATATGCCCCATGCCTAATATATATTGCATTTTTATATTGAATAATTGAATTTTGATCCTCGAGAAAGCATTAGTGTTCTTTAAAAATATATCGGTTATGGTGATCATGATACAAGTATACCTCAAGCATATATACAGCAGGACTACCCTTTCCAAGCTGATATATGGGGCTAGTAAGCAGTCCGTGATCTGATGTAACCACCTGAAATGTACAGCATTGAAAGCAAACTGACCCTCTTGTCAATATATCGGAATATTTCTTTTCTATAAGATACTTATATACGTGATTGTATACAACCTCATTTATCTGCAGTTAAGGGCTATTAGGATCGTTAATTTGTACTAGTGTATTTCAATGATAAAATCACTCTAATATATATAAGCTTCTGATGATATACAATGTATCAATGTTTTACTTTTAAATATTTCTCAGCGGATGCTTGCATAATTATGTACAGTAACGAAGCCATATCAGTAGTATGTGAATAGTTATGATTCACTTATTATAACAAATTGATATATTGCGGCCAGTATTACCGTTGTTCCCGTATTGATGTTCAGTGATGCAACGGTGCCATATCTACAACCCAAAATGGCAAGCACAGAACAAACAAGTGACAGCAGTAGCTCAACTAATCACAATGATATCGAAGCATCAACGAAAACATAATCCGAACTCAAAAGTGATTAAACTACGTACGAAAAATGAACAAAGAAGGTAAAGATTTACACGGAGATTATTGAAAAGTACAAGATATTACGTCTTGATATTAGATGGTAAGAGTTCTTGGCTTCATCGTCAACCCGCGCCATGTCCTCAAAGTGAAATATGAGGCATATTTCTAAAAAGACGAGTAGGAAATCTAGTGAGTATACGTATACAATGTTTATGCAAAAGCGTCAACTTTTATATTTAACAAGGATGCATAATATTTTCAATACAACGAGGATAGCGACCATAAAATGCACCGTGCAACTATTAAATCCGTGCGTAGTTAGTTTGTTTATTAGCAGCCGAGTCCATCACCGAAATCTCGAAAATTAAGAAGATCTCAAACTTCTAGAATAATGAATCAACTACGAGATGCCAATGCCAGGTATTGGAGAATCAGTGACGATGCTATCAAGAAAGGGGATGTTACATGGTAGTACATTCCGACATATTTTGTTTCTCTTACGTGCATTTTGACTCCCCTGGTTTAAAACACAGCTGGCCAGTAGTCGCAGCAGGTTGGTCGCCAAGCATCTGTACACAAACAATTTTTAAATATTTTGGTTCAATAAGTACTTTTTTAAAAGGTATTTACTAACATTCCTATTACATATTCGTACATGTGTCCAGGGTCAGTACGGCATAAGCACCGTCATAACAATTTAGCACATTAATCAAAGCGAGTCAAATGCATTTGATATATAGTATATTCTAGTGGTGTCCTGAGGAAAACATAATTTCATCTTAAGTATATGTATGTAAATATGTAGAATGATATATGACATGATGTAAGTGACAACTCTATAATAATATCACGTAATATCAAAGCTTCAAACAACAAAATATATAACAAGTACTGCTACCAATGGCGAAAACATTACGGACGGGAAACTTCATGTTTTGAACCGCATGATTTTTTCATATTGAGAAAAGTAAGATGATATTATATATCAGATATTAACTCTTTCGATCCGTACCATTGTCGTGTACACAAGAACAGACTTCTTATATGCTTCCTAGTCCCTGTTGTCATGTACAGACGACAGGAATATATATCGTCTCATCCCCGTTGTCGTGATCACACGACAAGAGACTTTGGCACCATTTGTCTGATATTTAGCTGATTATAATACAAAACAGGCGTGGAATTCCAAAAAAATGTTGATATAGTGAAATTGTTACCCATTTATATGTGCCGAGTTCTTATTTTGAATCATATGAAGTATTGTTTTAAAAGTTGACGCAAGCTGTTGTGTTTGGTTTGCATTGATATGACCAACATGGCGGCGACTAAATTGATCAGAACACCTGTAAATTCATAACCAAATATCTATAGAGACCTTTGAGAGTAGTTGTGGATATTTTGAAGTCAGTCACGATAAAACCGCCTCGTAGTTAGCAATACATAAAAACTTTGCAACAAAAATCCGTCCCCATTTGGAATCTTCATTACAACGAATGGTTCGCCGCAGGATAAATGTCATTTTCCCAGTCTTGACCATATACCAGTCAGTCATAATGCTATGAAAAATGAGGAGTTGTATGTCTATGAACAACGACATGAAAAAATAACAGCAGTTGTCACTATTGACCTCAGACCAAGCATCATCCAGCATTAAAGCGCTGTCTGAGCATCATCCAGCATTAAAGCGCTGTCTGAATGACTAATAAATTGACTAAGCACGTGTGTTTAAGATGAAATTTTCAAAATTCATGAAAATAACCAGTTTTGCGTTCATATCAGTATAAAAAAATCAAGAACGCATTTCAATTCTCAATCACATTAAGAAAGTTGGTGACAGATATAAGCTTTATACTTACACCGGACACAGGAAGTCCGTGGAATGGTCCTTCACTGATGTAGCCGTATATCTCTGATGTACTGTGGATGTCTGGCAGAATTGACGTCGGGATGTTGTATTTACTACGTACAAATGGAACATTTTTACTTAGCAAAAAAAAAAAGACACAAAGACAACACCGAAGGGCATAATCGGTAAACAGCTGATTCATGCCCTTTTAGTCAATAGTCAAAACTATTTTCCTGAGGTGTTGAGACCAACCTGGTTAACTATTTCCCAAGGCCGGAGGCCGAAGGAAATAGTTCAAAAGGTTCGTCTCAACACCGAGGGAAAACTGTTTGACGATTGACTTAAAGGGGCATAATTTAACTGTTTTGGTAGCTTTAGATGAAAGGTCTAGAATTAATCTGTACTGTGTTCATCACTAATTTCTAAGTCATCGATAAAAAATCCTTTTGTGCAACTTTAATTCAGTTGAATGTAGCATGTTCTTTGTTTTTCATGAATCTCTCGAAACAGCTATCTTCGCGTTGTGACTGCTTGTCAGAAAATTTCTAACAGTAAGTAAATGTCTACAGTCAGAAAATGTTGTCTGCATGTAAACAAAACATGTGTAAGTTCATGACGTCAGCGGGAAAATATATAAAATAATTCATGGCTGTATACGAAATACATTGGATTGACCATGAAAATAGTCAAAATGATTGAATATCTATTTATAAAGAGAACCAGGTAACAAACACTGATGACGCATTACACAAAATGAAAATGTATATATGAAAAATCTAAACATGGCGAAAGACAATGGGCTGTGACAGGGGACGTTCGTTGCAACAAAACATGGTACTCATTTGATTAAACAGAAAACAATTATTACATAACATGAATTATAAGACCATAACCTACGTATATGACGGGTAAAAAATATTCCGTTTGAATTCTAATATATTTTGTTCATATCTTAACATTACAACCAAATGAATCAGTTTTTGAATTACCAAACATCGAAGGTTACGTTTTTTTCAGACAAGTACTAAATCAACTATAATACTATGTTTTGTCACTGCACCTGCAAGTTTTAGAATCCCATGTGAGGGTGTTGACTTTCATTAATCCGGTGTGACAGGCATTGGTGACGTCAGTCATATAGCTCCCTCCATTCGGACCCCCAGTAAGCGTCTGGGGAAAATGTGAAACATTTTAACATTAGCGTTAACATGCAAATTACATTACATTCTGATTATGTCTTCTCTATATGAATAATTGAATATATCAATTGAACCAGCAAACACTAGATCATGAACCCAATCCAAATGTACTATGAATACGGTCGACTGATGATGTTATACATGAATAGTGTTTAATGAGACTCTTGTCCATTCGCACAAGATAGCATGGAGAACGACCCCGTCTTCAATCACTCAAATGACAAGCTTAAAGTTTCAATAAGAACATGATTTCGAAGTTTTATTCTGAACAATGATACTTTCTGAAATATTATTTACAACATTTTAGACATATATTACATCGGGCACAAAACACGTTGATAACTGGTAATTTGAAATGCCGATGATACATTGTAAGTGTAAAAATGGTTTTGTTAAGACCATTTTTCAAGGCACCTTCTCTGATATTGAAATCCCGGTAGTCCAGAGCTCTACTTGCCCCTAACAGTCGCTCTACCACAGCCAATAACTATCGACTAAATAGTTCTCCAATGCAGAATATTCCCCTTCTCGAACATCGATATGTCCTCAGCATTCTGGAGCATCACAACGCTTGCATTGGTGATGAGGTGTCAATGCGGTTGCATTCCTTTCGCTTCCAAAAATCCCTTGACCACATACAAAGAGCACGGCTTTGTATCAAATTATTGGAATTTCGTTAAGCAACTGTATACGTTTTGGTGTAAAACCTAAATAAGGTACATTATATTTAACCTTACCCACAGTATCCATGTGTTAACTGTTCCTGTGAGTAGTCTCCCTTGATTTAAGGCTTCCTTCACAACTAGGTCGTTTTCTAGTATCCATGGCAACTTTACCGGAAGAAATATAGAGGTGAACGGCATACCACTTTCTTTCTGTAATTGTAAATTATCCATCAAAAAGGTACTTTACTCGATAATATAGACAGTACTGTAAACCAACTAATTTTTGCGGCGGCTTAATTTCACGCTTTCATATGAAACGACTATTTCGCGGTTATTAATAGCAAAATATAGCATATACTCGATGATAGCTCGCTATCACGTTTCACACATCATTTGCGTGTTTAGTATACATGATACGATTCGCCCACCTACCTGATGCTTTAAACGTTCCTCTTCGGTCATTTGTCTTTCAAGTTCTTGGTATCGATCATGAGCCCTTGCATCTGAGTAAACTGAAGATCAAATACATACATTCATGTAATAGTATTGCACACTTTAATTGTAGCTGGATATTTGTACCCGTTGAGCTTTTTGCAGGTATAAAAATAGAACCGGAAGCGCATATGTTAGGTAGCCGCGGTAAACAAATTTTGGCTGACGAAAACATGAACAGAGTCCCAAGACTAGACAAGAAAGAAGCTGAAAGAGATAATTGAAAGATCGGAACAGATGCATCTGATCAACAAAAAGAAATACGACACCATCAAAGAAGACGAAGAGCATGGTTTGACGGACGAAGTGTGGTTGAGTTGACAGTACTAGTGCTTTCGGAAAACAAAAACGTACAGCTGATACCTATATGAAAATACATTCTTCATTCACGTACACTGTAAGTATGTTCGGTGAAGCTTGTAATATATAATAATAATATACAACATTTATATAGCGCTCTATATAATTTGTAAAATCACTCTAAAGCGTTTCACAACATGTGGATAATAATTTGATATGTGCAATGCATAAATAAAGAATCTCATATGTGATCAAATAAAAATGAATATATATACAAACTAGATAAACAAATGTCAGTATATATATGTCGTCTAACTTGATACTTTAAAATACAGACGTGAAAAGGTACGTCTTCAAATGTTTCTTGAATTTGGCCATAGTACATGTATTTGTTTTTCTGATAGCGGATGATAGGCATTCCATAACGTGGCCGAAAACACCGGTTTCCATAGGTCACAGTACGAGATTTTGGACACACAACAATGATTCTGTCCCCGACCTCAGTGATCGTGACGGCTGATACAGGGTAACTAGCTCCCGTATGTACTGGGGAGCTGTTCCATCCAGTGCCTTGTATGTGTTTAACAAGATTTTGTACTGCGATCTGTATTGTACAGGTAACCAGTGCAATGAATACTGAACACGAGTGATGTGTTCTCTCTTATATAATTATATAACATAATTATTGCAAAATCGGCCCAAAATACATTATGTACATGAACAGAATGATTTAGACGAAACCACACACTTTAGAATTTTATTCTCTTTACCACAAATGACAGTTATCATATTTCAACGGATTATTTCAAGTACACTCATGTTATTTCATTTCAATATTTTTTATCACAAAAATTTTAATCCCATTTCTTCTATTTTTACTAGTTTTGTTTTACCTATAGCATTACACAATGGTTTTCCTGTGACCTTGTCCCAGAGTACGACAGTCAGCATCTGATTAGTTATACCAATACCTGTAAATTAACAATAGACAAATTTATTGTTTTAGTAAATTGACTAATTCAATAACCAGGATAAAGATAGGTACATATTAATGAAATGTGTATTGTGCAAGCCGTACAAGTACTCCTATGCATATTATTTAGATAAAAATATAAGCATAATAATTCGTTCGTTCAAGTTTAAAAAAAATGCTTTCCCTTTCTGTTATAAATTACGTTTACATTAATAAACATGGAAATATTTGGTTCATTCAAGCAATTCAAATGAGATAGTTTCCATCAGATATTCACGTTTTAAGTCTTAGAACAAGATCTGTAAAAAGTATGTCTGAATATATACTTTATTTCATACATATTTATACCTCTAATTTAATACACAAGCACAGGAGTAGATGAATTGGATTTGGGAACAAGTACAAGTGTATCTACCACAATACCCTGTGTTATTCCACTCTCAGACCATTGAATAAACGTGCTGACTGTTTGATAAATATATTTTAATTACCACTAGTGGAATATGACCTTCCGGACTTTTGATTGGTTGAGAAGTTTAACTTTGAAAGGAAATCACGTGGTTCAATGCAACGTGCTGATTGTTGATGTCGTCACAATTTGGTGGGAATATATACGAGATGATGTGTTTTCGCTCAAATATTCCGCAGTTCACAAAAAAAACCACTGCCACTGCGATTCAATATTATTGTGGTAGAAACAGGACACACGACTTGAGGTTGTTTGATATGTATATTATTTCACTCTCGTTAATTACTTTTTAAAAGTTACAAAAGGCACTCGATAAAGCTTGTGTCTTTTGTAACTTTTAAAAAAGAATTAACTCGAGTGAAACAATTCAATACACAACAACCACTCGTTGTGTAACCTCTATATATACAATCCATCTTCATCAACTACCAGTCTTCGCAATTCTTTATGAGGTCTGTATGATGCAGTTCCATTCATTTTTTTCAGCAAACTGTATCTTTTACTAAATTTAAAAGGTGCAGCATATGTGTTTGTTACGTCATCTTTCGTCTTAATTATTTTTCTTCTACATTAAATATTTTTTGTTTATTACATCAAAATAAATATGAATCATTTCCTACTATTTCAATGTCCAGTTTAAAATTTAGTATTTAGTTACCGCTACAAAATTGAATTGCACATGATCTGCGAAACAAAACCATTCTTGCACATGGTTTTGAACCTTTTAAGTAAATTTACTTACACTTAATGTCTTTGATATGTATGCCCTTAGTACCGAGTTTTTCAGCTGTTTTCGCCATACATTCACGTGAAGACTCAACTAACCATGTAGCATCCATCTCTGTCAATCTGATGAAGAATGTATTGTCATATCACATTCAAACCAACACGAACGACATTATCAACAAAAAAAATAGTGGCGATTTTTGCCACATTTCTTTTCTTATTACACTTAAAACAATGTAAAACGTCCTTCAAAGGAACAAGACTAGTATATTTGAGGGAAAATAAGAAAACATAAGGCTATCAGAAATCGGCGTAACGTGGAAAAATGAAAGAAACCAACCACCATCTAGATGTTTAATTTGTAGCAATATCTTTGTTCAGTTAGATGTTTTATTGATATACACTCAAGATATTGAGAAAACAAATTCACCATTATTTCTTTTACTCTCGCACAGAATGTGCCTCTTCAGACTTAATATGATCGTGATAATGGTTGAGAATGCTTGCTTTATTTTCAAACAACATTGAATTTTTGAGGTGATCCATAATTAAAGAGCAGAACTTTTTTGAATACATATCTTATTGTAATGAAGAATGTTGCTTTGACATTTGCCATTTAATGTTTATCATATATATCAAATACATTTACTCGACCTGGTGGGAACCTGAAGAATTGTTCGAGAAAGGCATGGTATTCGAGTACTCAGAGGTTGGTTGAACACCTCACTTACTCGAACCCGGTATATTCGAGTAAACCGGGTTCGAGTAAGTGAGGTTCTACTTTATACCCATTTCTTCTTTTTTGAGACATTTCAATTTGTTACAGATATTTTTTTCGTTACTGAAGGTCATTCATGTACAAAATTTTAAAGTCCAACCTTTCATCCGGCGTGAGGAATTTTGATTCCATTTGATGACATTCAAGTATTTCTCCAGTCTTACTTGAAAAAACCTAAAAGTAAAAATATCAAACCTTCACTGCTATGGTACAACGCAGTTGGCTTAATCAGTAAATAATCAAGCAATAAACAGAAATAAAATATATTACCCTGTAATATTTTACTAAATCCGTTATTATATAGTTTATGGTTACAAAATAAATAATACATTACACATGCAGAATTATAAATTGCAAAAAAGAGAGGTAAAGAAAACTTATGAAGTTGATATACCGGTATTCAAGGACAGAAAGTCATATTTTGACAGCACTATGAAATTTAAAAAAAAACTTTCAATCAATTTATCTACTTTTTTGCGTTAACTATGGAACGTTTCTTTAGTTTTATTCCCTTTTTTTAATATTTAAATTTTTCTACTACGTTTGCGTTTGGGTCATCATTAAAACGACATTTGAGGAACAACCCTTACTTGATTTAAGTTAACGTCAATAATTAACCATAGTCATTTGAGCGTTTAACACAGGGGCGTTCTCCATCTTATCCATAGTGTAGCGACAAGGTTATTATTGAACAAGATTAATCTATGGCGTCATAAGTAAACCACGTGATACGTTAGAAGAGCATTTTATCAGATAATGTTCATGAAGTGTGTTGTAGTGCAAATATAAATAAAAGTAAATATGTGTTCAAACCGTCAATCTAAGACGCGTTCATTGTGTAGGGGTTATAATTTGTAAATGTACGTACCGAAAACCGAGTGCTGCTTGAACCTTGATCAATCGACCCGACCAAATAGCCGTACTTTTCAAATGTTGTCATTTCGCCTGGAAACAAATCAATGACATAGTTTTGGATTATATCAACATGAAAGGGAATAGATGTATCTAATACCGTTAATAGGTTGTCTGTCTACAATTTAGTTGAGGTCGAAGGCATGTCGGCACGAAACCGTATCTAGGTAAGGGACAGAAAAAGCCCATTTCCCTTCAGGGTACAGAAAGGTGAGGTAAAGATTCATAAGGGACAAGAACAGTGAGGTTAATTAAGTGACTTTATGATGTGCATCTACTCAATTCAAATGAAATACTCCGCAAAAAGAAACGCATCGTATCTTCCCCACAAGGTGATGAGACGTTCTTACTCTACATAGCGTGGGTTCCTTTATCCAAATAATGCTCCTTACACACGATGAACTGAGTTTTAAAATATATCAATTAAATTTACGATATATTGAAAATCATTTGCAAATGGTAGGGCGTGTTCGTCTATACATACAAATATACGCAATGATCACACTCTTGGTGCATACAGTTTACATGCCGTGCACATTTGAAATATCTTCTGACAAAATCGGGAGCTTCTTTTGAACTACATTTTTGTCTGATTGGTTTCAGGTACACAAGAGTCAAATCGCTAGACCTGTCCAGTCTTTAAGCTCTACTTCAATGACGGCAATAGTTGGCTATGTTAAATGTGTATTGTTTGATGCATATAATATGTATGTGATTAAAAGACTGCACTTGCTTCAGCATGTTTTCTTTGCTATCTTTCGATTCCAAATATATATTTTTGTACCGTACATTGAGGTCAAATAACGAATATGTGCCTGCTTTCCAATACCCGATTCTCATTAGCGGAAGGGGAAGTCGACTGGGTTCAGATTTCCTGCATTTATCATTTAACATTAGGTGTGTGGATGCTAGTAATGCGCGTACATGTAGTCGTTAAACAAGAGTCATAGATATTATGTATACTTTTCCTTATGACCTCATTTGATGATGCAGATAAAACTTTAAAAAATAAACAAAGCATTTTTTATTCTAAATCAATATCAGTAGTTATCAAAGTATTATCAGTTGATTTTTCTATTCCATGGTAAAAAAAGGTCACTAGGGTTACTAGTCATGCCACGGCACTGTATATGTCGTATATTCAAATACTGTTAACTCTGCTTCTTCCAGCCAGCCTGCTCAGCTGTTAAAATGTTTGCATGCTAGCTGTGAGCTCTGGGATCGCAGCACCGGCTCAATGGTTCATAAGAAGCTGGGAAACATGGTGGTTTGTTGCAAATGACTCCATAACCTTGGCCTATAATTTGTTACGACCTTCAAAATAATTTATGATGCATTTATGAAGAGCGTTATTTAAGAGCCTCGAAATATTATTTGTATTTAATAGTGCCATAAAAAAGGTATTCGTTGCTTTCGTTTATACCTTGCACGAGATAATTGCTTTGAAACTTACGAGTATGTACAAAATGTAGTAGATACTATCTCTTAATATAGCTTTGATATACTTCGAAATCTTCTTCGTTCAAGTTGCGTTGCAGATAAGGAAACGGAATAAAACATCTTATTAGATTCTTTAGAAACTGGCGAAATAATATATATGTTTGTGTACAATACGTGTTTTTGACAAACTTCTTACACTTACCTGCCAAACGTGTATATCTGTTCACTACCTCAGAAAACCAGCTACACATAGCATGTGTAGACCAATCTATTTATAGCATCTTAATGACTATGCACATGCATGTGCCGTGTGCACTGTGTATCGCGGCGTTCATGTGTGTATGCACCAGCAATGGACATTTTCTGACGGAGAATTATCAATGTTTGTGTCTACACTTGCCTGAGATAAGAATGCATTGTCACATACTGGTAATCCCGATTCATGTGAAGGCACGAATAACACATTTTGTATAAAAAAACGTTTGTGTGGAAGTACATGTAACGGGAATTTTCCTTAACCAAAGGTCTATAATGCATTTTGATTTAAAGCTGTGTTTTTATAGACCGAACACACGTGTAGATTGCTGTGTTAAGGCATTTCATTAATATAAATCCCCACGCTATACCAAATATCTCAACTCGTTATAACTTACATATAACTCTCCAGTTGCAATCACTAATCATTACTTACTAATTGAATTTATACAGGCTTAAACTGGGGATTGCTGCAGTGAAGACATTCAAAATGTTCATCTAAAGTTAGGCGATCATTGTTAACCCCCGTTTAATATTTGTTTAGTCTATAGGAATATTCTAGGATCCCCTGGACTTGGGCACCGTCGTCTTAATCGTTACTAAATCAAAGAACATGCAACAATTTAGCAAACCGTCAGCTAAAAAGAATAACACAAGCTTCTTCCGGTACCCCAATATATCTGTATTCCAATCTGATTTAACTCATCTCTTGCGTGGCTCCGTTAACTTTATAGCGTAGTACGATGTTAACGAAGACATTATCAGATGCTTTAATCCGATTGTCTGCTTTCCAACATATCTGTATATCGTTCTCCGATAAGTACCCAAATCTATCTATATACGATGTATGCGATCCGATCAAACTGTTTACCGACCTGTCCGCATGCCTAAATATTTGTGATAACAATGTCCGTTATGTCACATCTGTCTACTGCGACCTCTCTGTATTACGATTTTTTATTCGTCACGACTTCCTTATTCACCAACCTCTTTGAACCCAGAACGTTCTGCAATCATACCTTGTACCATTATGTGTCTTTCTATAACGTTTCTTGTCTTAATTCATTGTGTTTGTCTCATTCTCTTTGTAGACCTAAGCATTTTGCTTACGCTAGATAGAAGGATTTTCATGTGCTTTCTGCCGACGTCATGCTTTCGTGTGTACACATTAATGGCTTAGACATATGTTATGATATCTAAGCCTATATGCACCAAGGTTGCTTTTGCGGCGCGGCAGCACCAACATCTATCGGAATAGCAGATGTATGGGGTATATGGCCAAATAAAAGAATATTCAACATATCATCATACATGAAGCACATGACAAGCAATGAATATTTAACGATACGAAACATTTTTATCATCTTATTTTCAAGTAGATCTACCCAGCAGTGTTGATTATCAAATATGAAAGTGAAAGTAGAAATACAATATTTAACATCTATACCCTGACCTTTCTGTACTCTGTGTCAATGCTCTACCACAGTTTCTCTCTCCCCTATGTTAACTCTGTACTAGCTAAGTCGGCTCCTGAATACTCCGACCTCTCTGTATTATGATGACTTTTCTGTATCCCCATTTACTTGTGCTTCGATTGTTCTGTACCAGGACCTCTCTTTACGCCAATCTCTGTGTAATGGTTAATTTGATATCGTTGTTACCCGGACCATATGTATCTTAAACTCTCTAGTGTTTTGATCGGACTCCACGTGTGTATTGAAACAATTTACAGTATGACTGGAGTTGCGACCCTTTCTTTATTGTGTTGGCTTTGGTACAAAAACTACGCGACCAATGAAGCATGGCATCGCAGCAATGAGAGGTTTTAACAACAATATGGTCAAGGCAGAACATTAACGAGGTATTTCGTCAAAAAAAACCATTATTCATTTGTATATCTTAACATTCAGAAGCCATCTATCGACTTAGTGTGCAACACTAGAGTTGCTGTACATGTATTCAAATCCATAGAACAAAATAAAAGGCTAAACCTGTAGATTGTACATCTGTATTACCCGAACTCACCACCCCTCTCCTACCCCCACCTCCACCACCCCCAGGAGATTACTCTTGGTAGAGTGTTCTGAGAGTATTGAATTTAAGACCCATCAGATAGATGCAGGAGTTATGAGCTTCTTTTCTCTGAATAAAACAAGCAAGGGAAAGATTGGCTGCAGTCCCATACGTGGAATACTATAGTAGTATGTCTGTACGTACCTGTTAGTGTGTTAGGTTCCTACATATATACGTCCAACTCTTGACCAGTTACATGTGTACTGATCACACTCTAATGTAAGTCTGAGTAGCTATACTCTACACACCACTGACCACAGCGGCCCAAATGGGCAATATATGTTTACCTGTCGTGTATACATGTGTGTATGGCCAATGTTGGTATTGACATGTGTAACGCGGTCAGTATAGCTGTGTGATTAGATGTCTAGGTCAATTGACCAAATGGGTCAGGATGACCTTGTCGCTAGTCGTGTACTAGTTATATAGGACGAGGAAAAATGATATATATATATATATAGTGCCGTCGCTGGGGCTCGAACCCGCGGCCCTCGGCTCTCCATCCCGATGTTCTACCGCTGAGCTAAAGAGCTAAAGGGAAATTCGCCGGAGCTCGAACTTGTGACCTTTGACTCCCCGGCCCGATGCTCTATCGATCGCGAGCTGAAGGGAAATTCCTTACCGTAACCGCTTGTTATTCAATATAACAAACTTTATTTATGCTTGATAACAAAAAGCGTCAAAGACTAGTCTTACTTTTGGTCAAGTATACATAAAATATATAGTATGTACAATTTTACATTTTTGTAACTCATATCTATAGTCAAACTTTTTCGTGTACACAATGTATTTGAAATGTTCAGATTTTGTTATTTAAGGATTAACTTGAATCTATTTTTTATGTTATGGGGGTATAACCCCCCAAAAACTGGAGTGTACTCTAAATAAATCGCGAAGCGGTTAATGATGAGAGTACACTCCAGTTTTTTTGGTTATAACCCCATAACATAAAAAAATTCAAGTTAATCATTATAATTTAATCTATGCCCTGCGAAATTCACTTTATTCATGGACTCTTTTCTCTTACAAATTCTTACGCTGCTTCGTCAGCCAATCAAAAGCGACGTTATTAACGGCAACGTCACCTTTTACGTTATGGGATGATAACATAATCTTTTAAGCCAATAGAAATACTTGTTTCAAACAAGATATCATTATTATTAAATACCGGATTACTGTGTTAAGTGTATAAAATAAACTCCAAATCCAAGTTGTAGTGTAGATGTTTATAGAATGCCTCGAAGGAATCCGGCGAAATAACATTTAACAAATATCGGTGTGTACACTCATGGCTTCCATAACAGTCTGATCGTCTGAGAACATTTAAAAGCAGATATACTGTCTCACTACTTTAGATAACATATTACATAACTATGTATCTTATGTTACCTGTGTCAAACCTACGATTCACCTGACAGCTGATAAAACGTAAAGGTTTAAGTCCATGTCTGTGTTGGTTACACAACTATCAAAATATATCAATATCTTTTTGATAAATATTTTGTTTTATCTCTTGAAATAGCTTGAGTTTATCTATAAACATCATTTGGTTAATTTTGTCCGTCTGTACTCAATTGATTTCAAATTAGTAATATTTGAAAGGTGCGTATTATAAGAGAGTGGATTATTCTTTCATATTCAATATTGACACACTTGTATTGAGGGTCCATCTGGTCCCTTTGTAGATTTGAATTACATGAAAAGTACATTTGCAGGTGTATACTACAAATTGTATATAATAGAACATCTATAGAAGCATTGATACACATTATTTTCTACAGCAGTCGTACACTATAAAGCCTATTTGAATTATTATGGGAATTCTATGCAACTTGATATATTTACAGTCTACACTGACATTCACTCGATAACCATTACTCAACAGACTATCATTATCACTGCATAACTGTAGTCAAACACGTGACAAATTTCTATGACGTCGACAACAATTCATTTGGGCGGAGCTATGCAAATCCTACAGTTTGAAACACAATTGTGTGACGTCACCAACAATTAACGTAGGCGGAGCTTGCAAATTTCATGCTGTTACATTTATTGAAACATTCCCACGTTTATTAGTTTTGAAATGAAATCTGTGTCCGAAGATTTGACTATAATGAACAAAATAGTTACGAACATTTCACAGAAAGATACTGTAAATATAAGGATTAACTTTCTATTTTGTTTAGGTTATCGGGAGATAACTACAATGGAAAACGGGTAAATGCAATAACCGGCGAAGCCGGTTATGTATAATTTACTCGTTTTCCATTGTAGTTATCCCCGATAACCTAAACAAAATAGAAAGTTAATCCTTATATTTACAGTATCTTTCTGTGAAATGTTCGTAACTATTTTGTTCATTATAGTCAAATCTTCGGACACAGATTTCATTTCAAAACTAATAAACGGGACCAACAGACTTAATATAAGGATTAACTTTCTATTTTGTTTAGGTTATCGGGGATAACTACAATGGAAAACGAGTAAATTATACATAACCGGCTTCGCCGGTTATTGAATTTACCCGTTTTCCATTGTAGTTATCTCCCGATAACCTAAACAAAATAGAAAGTTAATCCTTATATTTACAGTTTTCAATAAAAGTTTTCAATAAAAGTTTTCCATTAATAAAACCGTTAAGAATATGTGAAATACAAAGTCGTAAAAAAGCAAGGTTTTCGAAACAAAAATACAAAGACATAAAAAAAAGTTTCCTTGAAATTTTCGCTATTATAATCAATTTGTTATGAAGATGTAAAATACACAACGTTGGATGATGTTTAAGTTGCGAAATAGTTACACGAATTTCATCAATAATATATTTTTTTAAATTTAAAAATCGTTGGTTCCAACATATTGAAAGGCAACAATTAGATCACGCTGAGATAGCTGTTCATCATACGTGCTGTGGAATAGTTAAAAAGATAATGGGGGCTTATTATATAATTGCTGCCATTGTAATATATTGCACCATCTTTTTTCACAAGCTAATATTCTCTCACAATAAAAGGCTGCGAAAAATATATCACAAAAAGCTCACTGGAAAATGTGTATGTTGATGGAGTTCCGGATGTAAAAATATTGTAGAAATTGTCTTTTCTTACAAAAACTGCATGAGGGCCTAGGTCATATTCCAATCCGTAGTACTTATTACACCTTGTATGTAGTACATTGGGATGAAAATCCGGATGAGAAAACATGCAGATTTGTTCGTCCTGGTGTTCAACTGCATCAGGTCATACCTATCCGTATTATAAGTAACACACAGAGATTTATAAAGCAACACTAGGTTATGTTGAAGTTGAACAACAGTTTGCAAACAAGAGAGTGACCAGGCGCCCATAACCATGTACATATACATATTTTAATCTGTGCGCCGTTCTAGTCCGCTCTCTCCGATACAAACAATGAGCCCCGTATTTACGTATATGTATGTACTTGGGACCAACTTCTGTTCGAAATATTTCCAATAACACCTGTCTATATATCCACGGAATGATACCTTGGAAGGAAAACAGAAATCGTCTACATTTCACCACGTTCTCGTCAACAGTGACAACTTAATACTTCTTCTTTACCCATTCGTGCTACATGTCCGAATATTTTGGAATGGACGGACTGACGTTAGGTTTGAGATAACAACTGGCCCCTAGCGAAGAATCTGATGGTACCTTTTCCGCTAGGTCTGTCTCAGAAACATAACCGTCCTTTGGCTAGCTTAAAAAAACATTGTCGATCTTATAGCTAGTACTTGCAGCTTTATTCGTTTTCAAAATATGTCTACCTGTTTACTTTCTCATCATTCTGTATTCCAATAAACAAAACGTCATGACATTCAAAATATCCGGATTTTTGTCTCGCCTTTGACAATTGTCGATCGAGGGACGCGAGACTAATAAGGTATTACCATTTCCGACTACGGCCCCTGGAATCGACTTTACTGCACTATGAACTTTGAAAAAATTGTACCAGTTACGAAATATTTTATGAAAACCTTTGTTCCATAGTAATGCCTACAGAGAAACACAGACTTCATCGTCTTAATATGTTTACGAAGTTTGAACGAAATTATATAAGGGGCAATAGCTGTTCTAAAAAAAGTCGAATCGAACTGGTGTTCAGGAAAACACGGCTTCATTCAATGATGAATGGATTGCAAAACATAGGTTTATGCTCTCAAGATAATATTTAGAGGCATTTCAGTAGCTCTTCCAAATATCGCAGAATAAACTGACATTCCTATGCTGAAACACAAAGTCTCTGTTCAAGTCCTTCCTGTTTTGGCGAGGAGAAATTTTATTTTCACACTCGGTCAATGATTTGAAGGGGAATTAAGGTATCGTGATTTGAATGTTAAGACATTGACAGCATCACATAAAAAACGTATGTTCATGTAATAATAGCAAAAATGATGCACGTGTGTCGGACTGCGTGACTCTTTCGAAATGATCATCAAAGGAGAGAAAAACAAAAACACATGAGTTATAAAATCCATAATTTGCTTCTTTATTTACGGAAAAGGTATCATACATTTTAAATTTGTTATCCATTAACAAATACAAGTAGAGAAGATTCAAACATTGCGAAAATGTAGCAAATACTTTTCATGGAGAGCTTAAGCAGTAAGTAGAAATCGTGACGTCATAGGTGGAGCCCGTACAGGGTTCATTGAAAAATATTAACAAGAAATAGCTATTGTAAATTGAAATTTAATTGTCTTCATTAATTATTGTTATTTTTACTCCGCTCCTTAATTCTCTATTGTTATATCCTTTTTTTCCAATATGTAATTTACATAATGGGTTATAAATTTATTAGGTACAAAATAAAAACATATTTACTTAAAGTATTTCGGCATAAGGAAACCTGTATGTTGTGTAATATGTTTTCGCCTTTAATATTTAACATTATTGAAATTGCATAGGTAAAAGCAAGTATATCGACAAAAGATGGCAAAGTACAATATTAAGCTTTCCCTTCAATGACTTTATTTTTGTCATTTACAACAAACAACAATAAACAAGAAGTGAAAAGGGCAACTTTGTTATTGGTATTAAGAAATTAAAGTCCGATTGCTCCATTTAATTTTTAAGTATAAAGTAATAAGATTATATAAAAACTTCCCAGGGCATTGACTTCTTAAATTTATCATTTAATTATCATGCGACCTCCCTTATTGTTTATTTTTAAAGTAGCCTCCCATATGTACACTTGAACTTTAATACCTACTGCCAATAGGTAATCTGGTAAGTAATGTTACCATGAGAAGAAAACATGTGTCGTGTATTTCAGTCGAGAGGTATATTTCTTTACCACAAAAGGAGGAAACAAGAAAAGATAAAAAAGCTATGGTATACAGATAGGTATTGTGATTGCGCATAGAACACGTACACATCGTACAATTGATTTGAGATATTTCAATCGATTTCAAGAATTTGAAGAAAAAAGACTTGTT
This sequence comes from Mimachlamys varia, assembly GCA_947623455.1. Taxonomy (NCBI): domain Eukaryota; kingdom Metazoa; phylum Mollusca; class Bivalvia; order Pectinida; family Pectinidae; genus Mimachlamys; species Mimachlamys varia. Next base: position 24,565,385 of record OX392538.1, read on the forward strand.
TTAGAATTCATAAGGATTTCATAACTAAAAATTACTTGAAAAGCTTACATAACGAGGGGAATACGAATTCTGATTAAAAAAAATAAATGCGTGATAATCTGATAATTTGTTCAACAATTATTATCTGAATAAAAAAAAACAAAAACTATAAAAAGTGATTTTAGGAAAGGATAATAACCTCGTGTTCTGATCGTACTATTGATACCGTCGGCACTTTCTGTAAACGAGAAATATTTCGTTTACGGAAAGTGCCGATGGATCCCGATTGAATCGGGTATCGTGTAGAAAGAAGGGGGAAAAAACCGAAAACAACAAAGAAGGGAGGTAACTCTCATCTACTTGTACATACAAATCTTAACAAAGCGTAAATCACGGCAGTATAGATTAAAAAAATCATCACAGTTTGCTATATAAGTAATACTCTGTACATATCAAATTAGAAACAATTAACGCTATTGTGATTATAATAAATATGAACAATGAGTTATTGCACGTTTGAATTATGAATAGAAAATATAAGATTTTTTCCATAGACTCCGATATGACATTTCCAATCACTGCAAACGATAATATATGCTAATAAATTACATATCGCTAACTACGGGGCATATTTACAATATTTTACGTCACTTGAATAATGATTCTTTAGTCTTTGGATTCAATTTTGATTTTCTTCTTAGAAGAAACAATAACATATACTAACGAATATTTACAATCGATGTGACAACAATTGTAAAAGTTCATGTATTTCTTTTTCATCTCCTACCACAGCATTAGATACAACAGAATCCAGAGACCAAAGCTACCATTACGTTGTGAAAATATGATGTGAAATAGTGTAATGATTACAAGTATGCGTTCATGAATGAACATAGCAATAACGATGTACGAAACCCTGATCAGTTTTCTGCCATTAATTTATCTTATTCTAAACTTCTAATGTGCAAATTTTCTTGAGCTTACAAAGATACGATAATAAAAAAATCATGACACGCACTAAAATTTGTCTTCACAAGATCAACAACTGAATGCCATGACTCTTTTTTTTTTTCAGTTGGGCAGTGCCATAGATGTATACATACAATGTACCAATCATCACTTTTGTCTGAACCGTCATTTAAGCCAGTTCTATTGCAGTTCTATCGTTCTACATATATTACGAAGTGCAATTTGTTTGTTTTATATAATTCTACAGTACATTACTGATATGGCACCAATCAACCCTTAAAATTATGTGTTAACGTTTTCACGAGAGTCTAGGCTTGTTTTGGTTTCCAAGCCGGTACATATGTTTTGTCACACCTTCGAAATAGGGAAATGTCTCAATAGTCTAGTGATGAGAAAAAGACAGTTTTGCATACGTCAATGATTTAAACCAGTTACCCTTAACAATGGAACAACTTATAAATAAATGAATGGAAGATTGACAACAGATTTAAACATAAGTTATTATGTTCACCTAGTCCAATCTCAATGCGTCTGGTTGTACACGTTATTCTCTTTTAATCTTTGGAATAATCACCTCTTTGAATCTCGTTTTAATCAATAATATATTATTAATTTAGAATCCTCGAATACGGATATTGCATAACCTTTTACGGAACAAACTAGCTTCCATGAACTGTGTTATTATCCTGCGACATGCTCTTTAGCGTCTAACATTGTCAGTGGTTAGCTATAGTTTCTCGCCCACTTAAGCTTTACACATGACTAGATAACGAAATTATCGTTTCTTTTGTCACATTTTCGAACAGAACGATAACAACAAAACGAATTACCTTGTAGTAGACAATGGAATACATTGTATTAGACACACACATTTAAAATCCCTAGCACTCAGACACTCATTTAAGATCCCTAGCACTCAGACACTCATTTAAGATCCCTAGCACTCAGACACTCATTTAAGATCCCTAGCACTAGACACTCATTTATAATCCGCTAGCACTCATTTCTTACTTTTTATGAACAACTGGAAATATTATGTTCAATTCAACAGTGTTGTTTTTCTTTCACATTCTAAACATTTTTCGCAGAATTTATATTTTGTTTCAAAAGATTAAGATTCTGTCATGGACCAGAGTCTGTCATTTCCCTCGCTTATGAGAAAAATATAGAGCTGCTGGCCAAACATTTTGGCATGCTCCAACTGTTTGCGTTTCTGTAGCACCAACTAACCAATTAAATAATATATATTATCCTCTTCATGTGTTGATAATTTCTAGTCCAAATTCGTTTTCCATATCATGCACTATTTCCAAACTACTGTCCCGTATGCTACTAGCGTTACTGTCCGATGACAAGGCTGAATCAACACTTGACCGCGAGGCGGCGCTGCTTGCTGATCTTCGCGCCCAAGTCGTTTCATCGTATTCTGGTTCAATATGAATATTTTTCACCGCGGTGAATTTTTCCTTTCTCCGCAGATGGATGTGCTTTTTCACAAATTTATAGAATCTTCTGGAATCATCTCGTATCTGGAAATATCAACAGAGTGTATATGAATATAAATGTAAAAGGGAAAATGTCAAAAGATATCCTGTTTGTCTTTCATAATGATGGCATGGATTCTGTAACTCAACATGTTGAAATGATGCTTGACCTAAAATTGCCCTCAATACCTGGGGATGTGGCCCTTTGTTCGACTACAATTACAGTTAACGTTTTTGTACCATATTCATAGCTGTAAGGAATTGGATGAAGACATTAGTTCAAACTAGTGTTATTTGAATTCCTTTGTCAGCACCTAGGATCAACGATATTATCAATCAGTCGCCTTAACAAAACTTTAAGACGTAACAAGAGTGGAAACTGTACAGCGCGCAAACGATTATTTGGACTAAATCTAACACAGTGCCGAACACCTACCCCTCCAACAGCCTCTGAGATGGCTTCCTTCGCCGACCTCGACTTCCGGTCTGTCTCCATGGGAATTGGTCCGTTTTCGTCCGAAACCAAAACGCTCTGGAGTTCCTACAAAACATAGATATACAGAAACACATTAATATTCTGTTTTAGGGCAGATACAACCCGAACTTTAACGCCCCATCAAGCCCCGTCACTTCATGATGAATGTGACCAAACATTGCTTCATAGTTTCCAAAAAAATATTACCACGAAGAGCAAAATGGGATGTCAATTAATAAAAAAAAATAAATTTTGTTATGGAATATGTTGAACAGTTTCGCTTCAGATTTTAACTGTTGTATGAAAAGACTACCAGATTAGTTTTCTGGTTCTGCTACATGTAACATGACGCCCTTAATAGGGTCTTTATTGCCAATTCCTTTTATCTGTTCTGCTGTTCTAGTTCGCTGACTACTTAATTACATTCATATACTATTTCTGAACATTCATTCTCCTCAATTTAATGATATTTTAGTAATTTGAATAATTCTGCACACAGTGCAAAATCTACAGCGAAAAATCCTTGTCATAACTATCGATCCCCTTGCAAATACACCAAATGTCGGTCAAGTACATTTTGGAAATAATTTCTTATTGAACTCTTAGTACGAACATTAACCATGAAACTTGATATAAAACCCCACAAACTTGTAGAAAAAACATCAAAGATTTTTGCTTCATGATTAGTTAAAGCAACTTATTCTATATTCCATTTGTATTAAGCACTGAACATTTTCAAGAATTGAATATTTCAACAAAAATATAATCGACAAAGAGGTCGGGGTATAAGTCTACTTGAACAATCTCGACACGACAAAGCCCTCGAAGTCCTTACAATCGGTTTGTACTTGTTGGCACTTCCCCTCCCACAACTTTCGTGTAATGCTAGCCACATAATTAGCGGGAGAAGTAAAGTATCGATCTATCGATTTCTATCCGTATATGAATGATTTCTATTTCTATATGTGGTAACAGGTACCCATATTGATATTTCTCTTGTCCCTGGGAGGTGTTGAGTTTCCACAACAATAATTATTTACAAGGGGTGTAATTATATATGCGGGATATTATCACGCTACCACTCCTGTGTATATGCATAGTATGGATATAATCATTAACGTACTTTTAAAAATCACATTTTATGACCCGATATGACAATCTCAGAACAGTATATTCTTTTTTTTTCAAATTCAGATAGGGTCGATCTGCGAATATCCCTTCAAAATCTTTTTCTCAAAACTGCATTTGCTTATGTAAAGATCCAGTGATATGTAATGTACATTAAATGATCATCCGCTTACTGATATCATATTCATATATTGCGCAATTGTGTATTTTGCAATCCAACAATTACATGATGAATGGAAATTTGAACTTTTAAAAATGTTTACCACAGGACCATATATTTCACAATATTTTCGGCTGTTGAAAAATTCAAATAGCGCAAACATCAGAAAACGTAAATTGCAGATAGATGTAATGTTATAGCCATTATCAAGGATTTAACATTACAATAGTCCGAGTCACTGACATATCAGACTCACGTAAACAAAAATATCATCATATTTCAGTTTCATATCCATTCTAGAGTTGAGGTCGAGGGATATCATTGATAGCCTTATGAGAAATCTTCATTACAGCTATGATCCTTAATAAAATTACAGAATTTAGCCTTATAAAATCGAAGACATAAAACGTCTGAATACATGTACACTGTATGTCATATAAGTAAATGTATCCATTCATGCTGTCATGGATAATTCATGTATATTAATTAGTATAGATATCATGTATGTAATACATGATATGAACAAAAATAAAATTTAGTTATCATATTGTGCAACATGAATTTCTTCTATAAATAAATCACTGTCTTTCTACTTGGTTTGATCAAACTTACCTTTAAACAAAAATTCGTAATAAGCCCTATAGATGGATTAATATCCACGTAAATGTTTCACGCAAAATCAAGAAATATTACATGAATCCATGATGAGTATATTCCAAACTGGTATCACTGAAACTTTGTACAGATGAAACACGTCTTGCTTGCTATATCTCCAAAAAGCACTAAAGCTGTTTTTCGACCCCCGTCAATACACAACTGTCAAATCCAATAGTGGGAAGTTTACCTGTATACTTATGCTCAACCCCCCGGATGGATAACGGTTTAAATCCTCACTGTAAGCACGGAGCCGATCAGGCTAATGACTAACCCTGTCAACCGGTGCCTCGCGGGATAAATCTGTGTTGACAGACCAGATCACAGTACTTATTTAGCCTTTAACAGATTTTTAGACAAACAATGTGATGTTATTTCGGGATCATTGGCTGGCTTACGTATTCATTGTTAGATGTTGTGTATTGAGATTTTCACTTATACTGGTAGTTATATACATTATGACAGGTCATCGTTGCTAAGGGGGTACTTATGATAATAAACATTTGTATACAATACAACCGAGAGGTTCGTGGTCAGAAAGTGGAACGAACTATAATTTAACTTCTTCTGTCTGCTATTGTTGAGTTATCTGTTGTTAAGATACAGTAATAGTAAAGACGGAGTCAAAACATTCAAAATACACATCGATCTTATAGAAAGCTTGTGTTAACTCTATTGAAACCCAATAAATCATACATAATTTCACATACTAATTTTCTGGTGATTAATTTAACAATCAATAATCGATTTGAAAGTGAAAAATGAAGGCAGCAAATTTAAATTAATTTGACGTTTTTACAAAGTATACTTACTAAATGTATAACAACATGTGCTTTAGGCTGAGTCGCAGCCCTGATTATACTAGATGTCAACTATTATACTAGATGTCAACTATCATACTAGATGTCAACTATTATACTAGATGTCAACTATCATACTAGATGTCAACTATTATACTAGATGTCAACTATTATACTAGATGTCAACTAGTATACTAGATGTCAAGTATTAGTCTTGCTTGATTTGAGTAGCAATACATAAAACCCGTTTTATGTTATATTCAAACAATCAGTGATTGTTAAACATGTACAAATCAAATCTTGAATACTGTTTGATATTATACTCGGTCCATATCAAGCAGATGTGTTGAACATCTGCAGGTGGGAGACTGTATTGCAAAAAAACCAAAAATGGGCTTACAGAACCACAAGTATGCCTTAATGTAATCTAATAATTGATTGATAAGTATAACTCTTGCATACGGAGACAAAAGAGAGAATTTGATTAATATCTGTAAGATTATACAATGTAAAACGTTTCTTTTGTTTAAAAATGATACAATTTCCATCCAATAACAGGGATCGTACACAAAAGCTGAATCCATGCTTTTCGTTTAGAAACGTCATTATAAGGAGCTCTTTTTCTGAATTATGGAGAAGACGATGGAAACTAGTTAATAATTGTGAATTGTTTCTGCAATTATTAGAAAAAAAAAGTAATTTGTATTCATTTGATGCAGATGCGAACCCACCCTTAAAATCAATATTCCAAGTCAAATTAGATAAAGTACCATAAACAAACACTATGTGAAGTTAACAGTTACCACATTTACATTGTCAAGTGTAAAAGTACACCACATTATTCATAATATATTTATTTATTCCCTTACATCATTAAAAACGTACTTCAGCGCCATGATACATGCCGCCAAAGGCTGTTAAGTAGATAAAATGCAATCGCGAATGTTAACAAGCTGTGGGAGTGTGTGCCTTTCGGATTATTTCTCCGTGTTAGAGCAAATATCGCAAAAAGGTATTTAACCACAGTAAACGATGCGACGTCCTAGTAAAGCTTTGAGTCTGGGCTCGGATACGTACATAGCGCCTACGATTTAAAAGCTTTAAATAACATATCAAATATTAATACTTTCCGTATTGTTATCTAAGCGATTAAGTCGCCATGCTTTTTCGTTCTAACAAAATATTTTGTTTGCAAGTACTTTGGAATGCAGGAAAGGGTTCTTTAGATGTGTTTCTATTTAGATTATGACAATTATGTTATTATTTCGTTTAAAATTTTGTGAAAATGATTCATGATGTATCATTCATGATAAAGAGATTTGTTTTCATTCTCCTAACATTCGTACATGTCGATACTTTAAACGTTTTATCATACTCTGCAATACATTAACACACACTGTCATACCATCCGACCTCTTTCTTTTATAAACTACCGATTTTTAAATTAATTTGACCGTTGCAGAAAGTATCGTCGGCAGACAAATACATATTATCAGACACTAAAATGTTTGGCTGAAAGACATACAGATATACTGATTGATCAACCGTCATTCATATGTTTTACTTTGAATCATTACGACATATTACGGCTTACCTCTCCCACAAAATTATTGTTCATTACAGCAGTAAGCTGATGAGGTTCCTGAAGTGGGCAGGCAAGCATGCTGGCAGCTCTGTCGGTAATTATCCTTGGCAAGTATTACTAACACTTAATGAAAATCTGTCGATGTACAGATGATACAGCTTCCCATTTATAAGAAAAGAAATAATGGAAACAGGAAGTGCACTTTCAGTGTTTGTCAAAGCACAAAGATTTGCCGTTTATCAATCCGTAATGAGTTTCAAGCACAAGAAAAATTCTAAAATATTTCACTAAATTGTTTAAAAGTCGTAAGAAACTTTAAATGACACGGAATCCAACTTTCGAAAACTTCAAGTGTCAATGGTCGAAGTGTATACTGCAACTGTTTTGCAGTATGAAAGGTTATGGTGGCACGCTAATACTATATATTCTATCAAAACAATGCGTCTTCTCAATAATCAACGCCATAGATCAGTAAACACGTATCTGTGTCTCAAAGGGACTGGTTGCTTGCCTTCCGATACATAACATCAGGCTCAATTCTGGCATATCATGAGCAATTGATGAAGTTTGTGGTGTTTGGTAGGATGATCGATTTTCTTTATCATTGGTAGCGATCACAACAACAATCTCTGTGGGGGAGAATGCCTATAAGGATATATCAACTGATTAACATCATGTCTACCATTTAAGGTTAGTCACAGTTTAATGGTGTTAGTTCGATAAGTGTGACGTACATGAACCTGAGTCTGGCGTCACGCACGATCTCTATGCACGGCATTGCACTTGTCGGCGATCATCAATAATTAGCGATAATTGTGTATAAGTGGGGATTCGATTATCCCTGACGTGATAGATGCTGGACTAAAAGGTCAGTTGCATCCTTTTAAAAATCAAAGGCAGTTGTTGTCAGGAAAATACAATATTGTTTAGTAATGACGACACGCATTGTCATTAATTTACTTATAACGTAATATCACTTATTAACTATTGACTGGTCGAATTCCAACTCAACATCCTATTTATAGTGTCTTGTCGTCGAATGTATGGTACTCAACACGACGTTCACTGTTTCATATAGATCATTGTCCTTTTCTTTTTTTTTATAATTGTACCAAACTTGTATCAATGTTTCTGTGATTATTTTTGCTCAGAAGAGCCATGATAAAGTAACATTTCTGAACTCTGCTATGAACTTTATATTTAGATTAATATCAATCAATACGTAGGCTACTAGTAATCATCCACGGACGCAGTAAGGGTGTGATGATATGTAGTAATAGACATTTAGATATTAGGATGATAGAATGCACATTTTGAAAAACAAACTATCGTTTTGAGAGAAACTATTCTGCATTCAAAATACGATACCTTGGCATACTTATCAATATACACGTTCATGTACCTCGTGATCCTATTACTGACCAACAGGAAATTGATTGGTCACATGTACTAGCATCTATGTTTACCGACGATGTGCTTTCCGTAATATAAACACATGTGACGTGCGGTTTATGTAATTCAAGACACAATCCGCTTTTTGCCAATATGTCGATACGTGCAATGGGCATGTGGTAATCAAACACACGAGGATAGACACGCCAACATTTGACAAATGGGTGATGAAAATGCTAAATTTAGACCAACAAAAATAAAAACATCGTTACCTCATTTTTAACAAAACGTAATTGTTCCCCAAGCCAAAATATATACCGATTTACGGTACGTAAATAGAAAAAAATATTATACATGTTAACTTTATACAAACCATCGATAAATAGATATAATGCTAATTGATTGAAAACATCATTGGAGATACCAGTTCAGGAAACATTACATAAAATAGTAGAAGCCGCAGTGGCCGAGTGGTTAAAGTGTTCCGACATTCTACAGCCCTCCATCTCTGGGTTGCGAGTTCAAATCCCACGTGGGGCAGTTGCCAGGTACAGACCGTAGGTCGGTGGTTTTTCTTCGGGTACTCCGGATTTTCTCCACCTCCAAAACCTGACACGTCCTTAAACGGCCATGACTGTCCATAGGACGTAAAACAAAATAAACCAAACCAAGCCAAACATAAATTTTATTAACAAATAAATAACGTTATTAGGATTTTCACAACAATATTGATTATTTACCAGTTTGGTCGAAAGCGCTCTAAACTTTATACCAAAAGTCTTTACAACGATTACGCATTGACATCGTTGCCTACTATATAAATTGTTAAACCATTTCTTTCCCAGGATAGCTGTCATCATTGATTATAGCTAATATACATTTACGCGATTAACAAACCACCCATTTCCGGAATCGAAACATGCAGTTCCGGATATTATTAGACTTAAAATAATCACTAGAGATATGAATAAAGGAAGCAATAATTTAAGAGTTTTGTCTTGACTTCCTCATCTATTCAGAAACTTGATAATGTTATTTGTAGACCCGGTATCACAAGGTCCTCCCGGGCAGATCTTTGTAGCCTAATGTAATACATCATAAATCTAACATTATCGACGTGTGTGATTCAAGGCAATGTACCGTTAACCTTACTGTATATATGCATTGAATCCTACCTAATGCGTTATAGTGAATTGTCTAGCAACCGTCACGAGACATATACTCATAAGGAAGCAAGAAAGTGACAGTAACTTATGTAGTTCACTGCTTATTGGACAGAATGTCATGTTATCGTCACAAGGACATTCGTCGAATAGCTGTTAAGGTAGTAAATTATCTCGGTCACCTTGTACTCTTTCTACCCTTACAACTATGCTCTTTTCATGAGAGAAATGATATTACTGATATACGTTTGTGCATTTCTTCAGTTTAAGAAGCATTACTAGACTGATATTACTACTTTTTATGGAAGGGAATCACCGCCTTAATTATTTGGGGTTTGAATCTTGTTCTTCGTACACTTGTATTATTTCACTTTTTGTTCTATGTACATTTGTATTATTTCGCTCGCTGAGAATCTTGTTCTATGTAAATTTGTATTATTTCACTCGTTAATAAATGTCTGACTTCAATGTACATCTGTATTGTTGCTCTCGTTTACAAATCTATTGCGTGTTCATTCCATGCTTTGCTACTTTTCATTCCATGCTTTGTTGGTTTTACAAAAAAGTACGAAAGTAACGTCTATGACAAAGCGCCACCTGTTGTCATAATGAGAACTAAATTTGTTGAACTTATTCTAGACATTTAGTTCTCTTTACGACAACAGTGGGGGCTTAAATCGCCAGAATAAAATGCTTGCTCCCATGACCGGAAGTAGACCCGAAGAAGATTTTTTTTTTGAAGGCGGGTTTTTTGGTGTTTTTGTCGAAAGTAAGCTAATAGTGAAAACTGATATATATTACTAAATTCCAAAGGAGCAGCGTGTGTGTGTTACGTCATCATTGATGGAATGAGGAGGCAAATGCTTCGGAATACATTTCCATCAACGTTTCCCCTCTCATTAAGTTAAAATACCTCCAAATTGATACTCCACATGGTCCTGAGTCCTGAGAACAATATATGTCAAAACAAAGATCATTGTGCCATTTCAGCAAAAATGCACGTACCTGTAGTTAAGCCCCCACCCATACACAAGAAATATTTAAGATCAAGGGGTGGGGGGAGGGGCTGATATTGATTATGTACTATTTACCAGTATACCAGTAAAAGATCCCCTCGTTTAATCGATTTTGAGTTTGGATTATGATTTTGTTAACGCTTCGGTATTATCTTATTTATTTTCAGAACCCATTAGGATTACTTCGTAGGGGGGAGGGGGGGGGGGTGGCATTACTAGTACATATATAGGTTTGCCATTTTGCAACAGGAGCGTAAGTGCAATGTGGGTGTCGATGTCGATGGAAGCACGCAACAATTATTAAAAAATACATTAAAAAACCAAGGAGTGGTCGAGGAAAAAACACTTATCGGATCTTATACTTCTCCCCTACCGATATCGAAACGCTTCGGTAACGTCTGATTTAATAATGCAATAACACGAATCAAGGATCTTGTTTCAGTCAGTGATTTTAAGCTAGACGGACCACACTGGGTGCGTTTGTTTACCGTTATGATGTACATGGACGTGCAAAATATAACGTTGTTTTTCAGACATGTGTTGTTATCTTTTCAAGGTCTGTCGCCTACACAGTTATGCACTTGTCATAGGGGAGATAAACACTAACAACATAAAGGTCCAATAAACCGATTTGCTGAGCTTATCAAATCACTTATTTACAATCCCTTCACAATTGAAGATATGAAATCCCCAACAATGACGATATCTTGAACTGTGTACTTTAAATACCGAAGCAGATCACTAACGGTAGTACTATTCAAGAAACAAGAAAAATATATTTATTTGTTATTGTAATACAATTTTAAGCATTTAAACTAGATCTTCCCTGGACACCCTTACAATGCATTTTTTGTTTATGATGCTTTTATAAACGTCTATCTGATTCTTAGTGTCGATAGTCCATTGTTACGTGTAACAGGATATCGTCCTGTCGTGGTTTCAGTGTTAGACTGATACGCATTTAAAAAATATATTGTTCGACATATTTGTCTGTAGACGATTCTTAAGAATGATATTGGATTGTGGTACACACGATATATCCTGAAACACACAGAATAAATAAACAGATCGAAGTTACTTGCCAAGAATACCCATCCCACGCAAATACGAAAACAGTTAAGTAAACAAACTGTTTATAATTTGGACCTAGCTGTACCTGTGTACTTCCTATCATAACAATATGACCATTTACATGTTTTGATGAAGTTAAGTGTGTCTATGTCGACACTTCATTGTGTTAACATCTCGTAGTTGTTTCGTAATTCCAGGTTTATCTCGAATTATCGAGTTTTAAGTTATGAAAATTGGCTGCTGACGAACACATAACTTACAACACATAGATTCAAAAGGTTGGAACAAGACTATGGCTGTCTTTATGCTTGTGTTACACGAGGGTGCATGCTTTTTATATTCTTATTTATATGCCAGGTTGATATGTTGAAATAAAACATGTTTTAGTTTTTGGACGTGACATTTATTTGAGTGTTACAAGGCAGGCGTAATCGATGGAGCAGAAGGCGCTAACTCTTCCTGAACACATGGTCTTATTATCTTTATTATACTTTTTTCTAATGTATCTTTGTGAATATTTCCTTTGTTCATATTATGATTCTAGTATGATCGATTGTAAGTTTGAATCATGATTTTGTTGAAGCTCCAGTTTAAAAAGGAAAAAAATTTGATGAAATCCAACACAAAGTTAAAGATCAATCAGCACGTCAGTATACAGACGTTGATCCTGCACTTTATAGCAGTGTATAAGAATATATAGGGTTTATTGTTTTATTTCCATTGGAAGTGCATTGAAATGAATATAATATATTAGATTAAAGCCCCCCTCCCGCCACGCCATGGAAATGGCTGGCATAGTCATCACATTGAACATTCAATGTATCCTCAGTTTAACTAAAACGGAATGGAAGTGGTTAATAAGGAAATACGAAATAATATAATATATCCGAACCACATTTGACAGCTTAAACAGCAAACTGTAGAGTGTTTTATTCTTATAAATGATCCCTTAGTACACACGGAAGGTTCCGTGGTCACTCTATATATATATCTCGTGACACCTGATATCCACAGAATTGACAGAAGGACTTTGGAACAGAGAAAGCATTCAAAGGGTTTTCATTATTATAGCTACCGAAGTCAGTCAAAACATGCCATATATATCGTCACTGGCTTTGAAAATTATAGTGAGTTAATTACTCCTAGCCTGTACAATGGATCAATACATCTCCCCGTTCTAGTTACCTCTCCCAGTGAGAAATATCAAATTACGCTGGTAGGATTGTATATAATTAAAGGTGTATTCCATTTAAATTTGTCTCGATTATGCGAACGGAATTATAATCCATACGTGAATAAGTTTGTAAAATGAAATATCTGCAATTTCATGCAAGGTCATCCAATATGATTATAGGTGCATAAATTCATCAATATCTTTATCATGCGCACTGATGCATGTCTAACGCATATTGGCGCATGTTGTTTGCGCTTGGATAGGTATTAAACATTTAGAGTACACTCAGCATGCTGCATAACTATACATTGAATGAGTCGTTTATATTTGATAAATTAATATTTAGTAAGTTGATACGATGGTTATCAAAATAACTACAATGCTTATTTACAATATGTAGATATACATATTTACAATTTGATGTCGAGACAAGCCGATAGCTACAAGTGTTTAGTGGATTCAATGATAGTGAAAATCTAGTGAACTATTTAAGGGACACGGAATAGGCGGGGCAATACATTCCGTGTTTGAATGTCTACATGTGAATGGTTTGAAATATGAAAAAGATGACATTTTTTCATTTAGATGTTTCTAGTTAGTTCAATTCAGCACATTCTGTCTAGTTGTGATGTTTAGGCAGCCTAGTAATGTTAATTGTTACCTAGAGTACAGGTGTTATAGATAGGACATACTTCACTTAAGAATATGTCATTAACTTGATGAGCCTAAAATCAGCCGTGCCTAGATACACGTATCTAACAAAGTGGAGATAACATTATAGATACAAATTGAAAAATGTAAACATTTAGGAAGCAGTAAATTTACAGTCTTTAAGAGATACGCATGATCGTAACACGTACACATGTAATTACATCTTAACTGTTTCTAATGCATACGTTTAGCCAAGCGTTTATTAAACAACATCAAACAACTATTTCGCCTAAGTAAGACTCATTGGTGAGGCTACAGGACAAAACTTTGGAAACAGAAATTGTCTTAACTATTATTGAAAGAAATGGCATGTGCGATCTAAGTTATGAATTTGAATATCAATAAAAGTAACGGTAAGTTGTGCAAAGCTAACATGGCTTCTTACTACTAAACGTGGTATTTAAAATGACCAGCGCGTGTACTGTTGTGAATAAATTAATCAATTTACCGTTGATCTGGTACGACACATTGACATCATAATACATTAACTATCACGATAAGAAATATCGACTAACCTAGAACAATAGCATTGTTAACAATGGGTGTACTTATAGCGTAAATGTAGCCACTCATGTAAAAAACGATAGATTTGATGCACATATAATAAAGATTGTGGCGACAATACACCGCGTTACTTAATTAAGTTTAGTCATGTCATTTGTGTTTATATGGTAAACTAGTAAATGCACTGTAACCAGCTGGTCAATTTCCGTTACTAGAATCCATAGTCTGGTTAGTCATGTTATCATAATTTACATTGAATGCTTCATGTACTTTAGTAATAATTTCAACTGTTAACAAAACGTATATATTTCTAACGATATACAGATGAATTCATAATATTTTTTCGAGAGAAAAATGTAAGAGAATCAACAAATCCATAATCTGAGCCAAAAATCTATTTAACTATGGGCAAAATATGAACAAAGATTTTAACGTAGTTCCATTAAAAGGTACACGAAGATACCACCAGATGTTCCAGAAGGGTAAGCGTCTACTGTTTCATCGACAACACTTGCCATGTAAATCTAGGTCACATCCAAGTAAATGTCACGTCCTCAAAGTGAGAACTGTCAAACACAACAAGCTGGTAATACGATTTTTCGTTCTTTCGACCTTTTCTTCGACCACTGATCATTTACTTGGAAACAAAAGACGTTTAAATCTCTGCATTGAAAACTAAGATGAAGAAATTGTAATAACAATATTAGTAATATTTAATAAAGGTGCTTAAGTATTGTAATGTAAAGCAAACCTGATTTTACTGGACAGTATTTTTCGCATCCCTTTATATAGTCTGACAATATTTTAGGCGATAGTATGGAAGTCCTTAAGACACATCCGTACATAAAAAAATTGCAGCTATTAATCAAATTTATTTGAGACAAAAATACTAAATAAGCTGTAAGTAGAATTGGAAACACTATTTCATAAATAATCTGGACAACATCTCTTCAGAAATATTGTAGAGATATGATATAACTTTGACTTACACGCACGTCAATGTGATCATATTTGATAAAATGAGAAACAAGAAAAAAAAGTACGGATTATAACAATATGTACTTAGTTGACTTCTTTGACGTTCGTTCCCTAATACAAACAAAAATCTGTCAATATTTGAACAGGCGTTTTTTTCTTATTTAAACTAGCCTCACCTGTTTAATTAGCTCTCAAGAAATGTTCTTCCATGTTCAGGCTAGTGTATTTAATCGAGACAATGCATTTGATATCTGGTCAATATTTGAGTTTTATTTTATCGAATTCTATCTCAAACACGCTTGCTCTCTCCGTTCGGTAGATTTATTACCTGTACCACTGTCGTGTATACATACTCCGACAGGTAGAGTGCCTATCTGCCTTCTCCGATAACACTTACTTGAGTTAAATGTTCTTGTGTACACTCCTCATATAAACATTTCCAAAATATTTCTTGATTAATTCCAAAACAAAACTATTTCGAGCGAAATTTATATTGAAGTTTTGAAGATTTCTTCAAGTATTTAGTATTGTATAAAAGCGAGAGAAGTTGTCAAATAACTCTATAGATAATGAACATCTATCAATATTATTAAAAAGAGCCGATCATAAAGTCACAAACCAAACAACAAAGAGCGATTTATGAAAACCAACTGGTTATTTAAAGTTATTTAAAAATAAATGTCTTTTCAAAACAAAACTTCATTCGAAATGTCTAAGAAATAAAGAAACAATTTCAATATTCGCTGTTTTAAAGTTTGTATGGTATATAACTGATTAACATATTGCGCCTAGACACTCAGCATATTATTTCCTTATTAAAAGGACTAAATTACAAAGCCCGTCTACTCAATATTGCAAGCTGTCTATGTAATAAATAATTTCAATGAACCCAATTTATTTGCAACAACATATTTACGTCGAACACCGAGCTGATTCTTAAAAAAAGTAATTGTTATCTCCAAAACATCAATATAGTTGTGTCCCATACGGAGTGTAAAAGA
Organism: Mimachlamys varia; assembly: GCA_947623455.1. Taxonomy (NCBI): domain Eukaryota; kingdom Metazoa; phylum Mollusca; class Bivalvia; order Pectinida; family Pectinidae; genus Mimachlamys; species Mimachlamys varia. The sequence goes on from OX392538.1 coordinate 24,581,629, forward strand.
TCTTTTATGTTTACTGACAGTAATCTAGAACTTTAACAAAATTAAGAATCGTAGCCCAGAGACACCAGACACACATATTGTGTTAGTGATGAATTATCATAATAATGAAAAACTTCTGAACAATACGTCATAAAATATACTTGATCATATAGTCTCCCCCAATGCCATACTGTGCCCCCCACTGGTTTACTGATTAATTGTATTACCTATTTGATACACAGGTGTCCGTAGACAGCTTACCTCTCACAATTTAACGTGCCGATGAGATAAACGAACGATTAAGTATGACAGTGTTTTCTTTGGAAACCACTTTCACTTTTAATCAAAATATTCTTTCGTGAATCTGTTATCAATTGGTTTCATCTCAGCCGTTATGCCATCTCCTTGTGACTCAAACCACATCGTAGATTATCGTTTGGCTAGCTGTAGTACTAATGACGCATTATAACTGAAGATTCATAAACAGGTCAGACACCAAGGTTTGTATGTTTAAAATAATTCATAATGGTATGTAGAAACATACATATTGTATATGTATTTTTATTTTTCTACTGAATTTGTACGCAAAATAGAGTATAACCAGATAGGTATCCCCTCCAATCATTGAGATTTCCCTCACACCAATATCAAATGCGGATCGCATTATACCTACATGTATATTAAGTAAATAACTGTTTACTGAATAAATGAACACTTGTTTAAAGCAACAGCGCCACCATGTCAGTATTCTACACATATAGATAGAACCCATGTCCGCTATGGAGTTGTTTTTATATTTAATCCCAAAAGGACATGAAGGTCAATTTTGTCGTAAACCCAGAGCTCGTTTGAAGTGACTGTGTTCATAAATTCTTGATTTACTACTGGTTAAAGCTTACTAATTCCTGATACCTATCAGGTTGTTTACAATCGTCGAGATGTTTCCGTCAACACGATAATCATCCTTTTACACGGAAAAACATATCAGTTCAACAGTTCAATACCAAATATATACCCATCTCACCCGAACACCAATCCCTTGGTATTAAAGGGGAGCAGGGCATATCATCAGGTCAACACAAACTACACCACGCTTTGTTAATTCTATAGTCCCCGGGGTATCACCAGGAAAATCAGTTTATTCGCTCCACACTATCCATACAGCGCAGTGTCAGTCTTATTACATCTCCTGGGTATCAAGAGAAAACACTAGATATGCAAACCCATCACGTCCATCCCTGGGTATCACTTTGACAAATACTTATTTTGTTTTCCTTTAACCTGAACTCGACAAGAACCCCCTCCATGATATGGGTATCAGCAGAAGTAAAAATCAGCTGCACACTATGTCACTCACCGTCATAAACACACGACCTGAAAATATCAATCAATACAAGTGTTGGATTGAATAGATTTGATACATTCATTCCAAAAACTTTTTTAAAGCGTCAAATACCATCTTGATTATCATTTATCGCATTTTATTCTGATTTGATATAGCATAACCCATCCCAATTAACAAACTATAACTTTGACTTAAAAGAAAACACATATCAAATTTATATATTTATAATTTACGCAAAACAATACCAATAACTACTTATATCAGGAGAGACATTATGTGAAGAACTACCAACTGAAAAATCAATCAGCTATTGGATTACTCAAAAAGTGCTTTTACCAATCTTTAACGTTTATAATAATTTTAGCGATAAAATATACTATTTTCAGCCTTGAATTCGTTGTCCTCCTTTTCCCCTCCTTTGGGTGTTTTCGTCAGGAAACTCAGAGAAAAGTCTAACGTCTAAATGGCTGTAACATGCATTTGGAAATTTGTCATCTAGCAATAAAAAAATCGACTGAAAACGTAAATAAATAAATCCTTTTCTACCACAATATGTGGGTGTTATTCATCTCTCTGTGAATCAAATAATCATAGCAAATGATGGATAACATTTCTGTTTATACCACACGTGGAATAAACTCTAAACGCATTTTGATTGGCTGACATGGTCAACTTTGACTAATTGTTAACGACGTCATCATTTGGCGGGAAAATACAATTCGATATTTTTACACCCATATCGTCCGCTGTTCATTTGCATTTAATTTAATGAAATACTGCTGTTTTCGGCTAAAATTGTGTAAGAAACAGGTCACGCTTCGCAACGCTTGAACAGTAACTTACTGGAGTGAAATAAATACCATATCCAACAACCACTTGTTGTGTAACCTCTAAGTCTTACACTGAATTTGTCTGTTTCATTTATAACAATGTACATGCGGCTTTAAATTAAATCTAAATATAGCACTTTTAAGGTGTAAATGGAAAAATGGAAAACAAACATGCCTGCTATAATTTTAATTATACTATTTTAATAAGTATATACATAAAAGGACATTTACTGTCGATAACCTTCTTTACAACCAACAGTCCATAATGATCCACCAAATCGTTTTGATGTTACCTCGTAATTCAAAATATTTTATCAGCAAACATTTCACCATTTTATCGGTGTAAACATGTAAGGACAAACAAAGTATTTAACCGGACGGCATGGTATCCCAAGGCTCAGTTTGTTTACAGAATGATCTTAAATGACCGTAATATAAGCGGTGGTTCTTTATGGCCATCACCGTATGAACATGGTCCGGCCAAAGTGGAACTGGACAGGGTCGAATAGATGTACGGTGTCCTTAGGGTTATTTGACAGTTCAACAGTTCATCTCGAACCAGGATTCAGTTGGTAGAGTTTGCAATGTCATTACATGTATGCGGTTTATGTCGTATATTAATTGACATTGGTAAGAGACAGATGTATAATCAAAGGTATCATAGACTTGTATGTCCACATCTGTGATTATGATTTTTCAAATTTATATTACATATAGATTAATGTGTATTTTTATATCTCAAAGTAACGAAGGATATAATTGCATCAAATTGTTTCAAAATTGCAATTACATGTATACAATGTATATTGACCAATAGAAACGCGTTTTACTTATGCAGTAACCGTTATATGCAATTAAAACGTATCAATGCGTATCCACTGTCACAGAGGTGAGGGGAATCTTAATAATTGGGGGAGAGGGGATGGGTGTGTATGTCAGCTGTCATAGGCTTACTGTTCTCTTACAGTACACACTCCTTAGTTGTACTTTTGTCAATGCATACAATGTACATTGTACAGTACATATGTATGAAAACAGACTGTAGACCGCTTTGATCTTTGATCAGGATATAAGATGGTATCTTGTATTGACTTGCCCGTGCTAATTAGCAGATTTTCTGCCTTAGAAGAATCGATGTCCTGCCCGACATGGTTTGCACGCAGCCATTATCAGATTGTTAACCAAGGCATTATATCCGGACCTAATGTCATTAAACACAAAACAAAACAGGAAGGAAGAATAGCAAAATATGCTGTAAGATGTTACTAACAAGTTAATAAACGATACTCCTCGATAGCCACCAGCAAGAGCACGTTTTATCTCAATCTTTGCCTCAGTTGATGACAAGCTTAAGTTCATAAACAGGTTTAAACCTTTTTTATGATAAAACAGTAAATAAATCTCAACAAAATTTCATTTTAGTCTAACATGTTAACACTGGTACATACCTGTATTCCGTATTCTTCAGTTTTGCAAAAATGAAGTAATTGCCAAGAGTATGGTTAAATGTTTAGTGGTTTTCTGGGGTTTTGGTTTTTAATTAAGATAAACAAAAGCACTACGTCAGACATGACTGCAAGGAAAAGTTCAACCTCTTAGTTGTTTTGGTTTTCTACTTACGACAATGGGATGCGAGAGGTGCTGGTTGCTGAAGACATTTTTTCATTTAAATTGTATAGTCGCAATCTTGATCTCATTGAGAAATTGTATGTATCATTGTATGATAGGAAGGTGGACGTAATTGAATACGTTAATAAGTATACCATGTAATTTTGGTTGTAAAAACATTACTTTGAGGACGTGACATTTACTTGGATGTTACCTAGATTGACGTGGAATGTGTCGTCAATGGAGCAGAAGACACTTACTCTGGTCTAATGTTCTTGTTTTTTTTTCTGTGCTAATCATGTGTTCATATTTTGGCCGAGTTAAATCGATTTTTATTTCAGATTATAGTTTGAGACGGCTTTATACATGTAGCCACACCGCACCAACAACTTGTGTTCATGCTTAAATGTTTTTGACTTAAAATACCCTAGTTTCGAATAACAGTTCTGAAAAAGTGTTTTAAATCTTTTGTACTATATCCGTAGAGAATAACTTAACACATTTATTATAAACGTGTTGTTAGTTATATCCTTGTTATGTCCATGGTTCCTGTCACCTGATTTTGTACTCATTTATGACATAAGTGCCCTTGCAATTAAGAAATCGGATACACATACCGAATCAGTGTACAAAGGTAAGGTCACCTTTACGTAACCAGTTTGTGTTCTAATTAAACCTTTTTACATACTTGATCACAGAATTCCATAAGTGTAGGATACAACGGGGTTGATTGACTATTGTTCGATATCTTTTGTCTTTCAGACTTTTTGTCTTACGTTACTCTGGCATGAAAGTCACAACTTGTCCTTCTGAATACAATACAGATAAACAAAGGTATTATTATGTCCTTTTGTGCAAGCTTATTATGCATATACACATACTAATACACATCACCAATTACTTATACAACCATTGTATAATACATACAATATTAGCTTGCAAAAGGCTTCCTACCGCCTTTGAAATGAGCAATGGCGTATATCAATTGTTTTTGTTAAAGGCCTTTGTGGGAGCCCCCAGGGGAGATAACTAGATAGATAAAATGTCATGGGGTCTGGTGGTCTTTCAGACCGTCAATGATTTAGTTGGATTGTTGCCAACTTCCCAAGCAATGTCAATGAATTCACACAATTTGGATTCACTAACATCCTGCTTAATCAGCAGGGTATTTGAGATACGAATTTATAATGTAACTGTTTAATTCAATGTCGCTGAATAAGTTTTCAACGCTCCTATATCTACCAAAGATGTTTCGAAAAACTACCGGTATTAAATAATAGAAAAAATAATGTTTTGTTTTTATTGTTCAAAACTAATCTTTCATGAGACATTAATTAAGTTGTGCAATTTTACTGAAGCGTGTGTTTTAATTTTAAAAAATGACGGTACATTTAAATACTGATTTATAAGTAGATTCCCTGGAAAGTCCTGCAATATTCGTTGTAGGCTGAAGTCGCATGAGCCGACATGACTTTAAAATCAGTGTGCGATCGATATTTGAACGGTTAGGAATTAGGCCCTATCCATTACAACATAATTACCTAAGTCGTTTGCCTGATTAGTTACGCTTTTAATTTGTCGTGCCAGTTATTTTTTAAACCTCTCCAGGGCACTTGCTCCGCCTTAACCATCATACGAATACAGACATACTACCGGATCTCGTTATCTCGAAGTCGGCCGGACCATGTCAAACTTCGAGTTATCAGAGTATTTATGTTAAGTGATTATGAATGTTTAGTTTTAAGGCTGGCACCTACCAAATAATTAAAAGGGGTCTTCGAGCTATATGAGTCTGAGCAAACGAGGTTCAGCTGTATTAAAATATGCAACATATTATTCTGGTTGAATCGTGGTAGCCACCTCACCCGTTTCCATATCCTAGTGCAAGTATTATAATTATAAACTCGTTGCACATGTTGATGTGAACACAGATCTAGTCATTACTTATACAACGTAACCTAACATTGAATATATATATTAAGATGAAGTATTAAAGATTTTCCAAAACCAAATATACTCTTTACACCAAGTAGAAAAAGACATATTTGATTGTCAAAGAGCAAGGAGTCATGCAGCCTTAAATGGCAATTCCATGGCTACAAATGTGTACAATCGAATAAGTTGTTATATAACCTCTCAAAACTTACTCTGAGGTTACCTTGGAATTTTGTCGTATACCTATAAGTACCTAATGCATATTTATAATAATTATTTAGCTTCTCTATTCTTCAAGTCATTTAACAAGCTCATCAGCTTTTTGGAAGAAAGATTATTTTGAAATAGTGTATGTGTTTTGATACACAGGAACAAACTCAGTAGATAACATAACAAAAACAGATAGGGAATACTGAAGCGTCAACGACACTATTATCCGAACACAAAAGCAATTAAACTAAGGGGCAAAATATGAACAAAAAATACATCGAGACACTTGCTAAAGTACAAGAGAATAAGACCAGTTTTTCCGAAAGAGTAAGCGGCTTTTGCTTCATTGACGACACTCGCTATCGCAGCCGCTGTAACAGAGTTTAACTGTTCCGATGTATTATAACATTCTACCATTTCTACGTAGATCAGGGTTTGAACATTATCAGTTCTATGGCTGTCCTTATCAAACATAGTTCTTGTTTATACATCTTCAAATTAACATTAAAAGGGACAGATATATGCCTTCAGACAAAGATTTCCAACACAGAGGCATATCGACAGTCAATGGGACACTGAATCTGATACCGATTTAAATGTCTTGGGACATTCATTAGCCGGTCCGATATCCATTTAAATGTCTGCGGGGGTAAAATGGTGAGTGTTTTTGTCCATCTTTTCATAAAACGGCACATGACAGTGGCCTCCTGCAAGGTTTCCATTATTTAGGAAAAGGAAAATCACTGTCGTCAATATTGCCTGAAGTTATGACGTCTGTTTGATAAATATCGTTAGGCGTGGCATTGTTCAACATAATACGATGTTGAATACGTCGTTTTACATGCAAATATGTATACTGTAATGAAAGTATCGTATTCAAATTATTTTTATCCAATTAGTGTACAGGTACTTGAGCATGAAATTCAAATCTTTCTGCTGGAAATTTCTTTATAGAATTTGAAGAACTGGGTATAGTGTCCTTGTTCATTCAGGTTTTTCAAGTTGATTTCGTGCCTTGTATACAAATAATCATAGAAGATCATGTGAATTGTGGAGATTATAATTAATGACGGATCGTATCCTGGCCTTGTCCCCGTAGACAAAAATATCTCAGGAAAGCAAAAAATAAATATTGACATTGCTTAGCGAAACATCTACAAAATGGAAAAGGAGTTGAGATTCCTTTCTCAATACTGTCTTCACTCAACCGGAAAAAATGTTGCATAGTGAAACATATTTATCATGCCCCGGAGTTGATAAATGCATTGAGAATAAGTGAAATACAAGTAGTTACAAGAATTGTACTGCCTATTAAATGTCAATGGTATTCCCGAAAGGAGACAACAGAGGCAGTTTACCTCTATCCTTGTTCCTTTCCTGAAATCCTATTTTAATTTTAATTATTTTTTCCTTTTTTGGGACAGTAGCAATTAAATTCTGGAGCTTATAAATAAACTTTGACGACATAATTGTCAGAGGTATTGCATAATGACAATCACTAAATTATGTGGATGCTTTGAACTGTGAGAGCTATGGAGTTACCAATTAGTTTATCCTTTGATCGACTCGGCATTACACAAACACATCAAAGTGATCATTATATATTAACAAATGTAACTCTGCATATACATGTAACGTTGGGCTAGAATGTCATATTTCATTTTGATAATGTATAAACATTTCAACGTAACTAATCTGTCATATTTTTAATCTTTTGTAAATTAAATTCATGATTTAATATCCGCTGGTAAACACGCATTCTTAGTAACTTGTTGGATGCCAGTTTGGTACTTTTCGGTGTCACCCACATCTTTAACGTTTTCAGCGTAAAATCAATCGTTCAAATGCAATCAATGAAAGTAAGCACGCCTTCGCAATGTTAATATAAAGACCTACATTTAGGGCAGTGGAAGTACGTAATTCGGACATGGTTTCACAATCACCCTCCAAAACATTATTTTGGTAAGTATATCATTATACTATGTCAATCTTATTTCAAACACAAACATATATAACCAACGCTTGCCATTTACAGCAAATGCAGACGCCACATAACATGGCAAATTGCTGCAATGTCAATGAGTCTACAGTTAAGACCAATACTTCAAATGAAGAGTGTGCAGACGTTTAAAGAGGATATCGGATTTGGAGCTTACCTCTAGCTTGAGCTCCGGCTGATCGTTGGTCGTGAACATGTCGAAGTCAGTCTCTGACGGATGGCGCTCCATGGCACTTTTTACAGTAACAACCTTCATGGATAACTTCGGATATGAAACTGAATCCCACTGAGAGCTGTTCGGATGTACTGGTAGATTATTGCGTTGGCCTTTCAGCAATGATGATGCGAACATCAAGATACATGTATTCAAGTTTAAAGATAATATTGCGTCCAAAATATCCCAGTTATTCACTCGTTTTTAAACTCAAAATAGCATCCCATACCCTTCAACATTATGCAACTGTGGTTGTAGTGTCCAATGTTTTAGCTTTTCCTTAAATCCGTAAAAGCTTCAAAACAAACCTTTCACTATAAGTAGTTATATCAGAAATAATACTTGAAGACCTCCGGATGCTAACACGGACACTAAATCACTCGAGATTTAGCTACCTGTATGCATGAGGACTGCCCCGTATGTACTTGAAGTCGGTTACGTTAAAAGTTCCGATACTAACTTGCTTATCTATCACGTGACATCGGGAAGCAGGCTGGCCTTTAAACTGCTATATGGTAGTTTTCCACAAGTTGGTATGACAGGACGCTTGACTACCTATCCGGGTATTATTCTTCTCCTAAGACAATGACTAGAGTGTTTGTCCTACTTCAATATAGACACACAAAGTAACTAATGGTGTCACACGGGATTATCTCAAGCGGAAGGGTTAGATATGCCATAGGTCCATAGTTATTGTCAGAAAAATGGACACGGCTGACAACACTTCAGTAAATTATCAATGCAGAAGTTTAATATATAACTGAGTTTGGTACAGGTGGACTAGAATTAGGTATATGATTTAGTTGGTTAAGGGTTACTTTTCGCCGTGTACCATTGCAAGACGTTGAAATAACCCACTTATAATTTGAAATAATTTGAAATCAACTGGATTTTTAACGGAACTTAACGTAATGTAGACCTCCCTTTCTCATATATTGATACACTTTATGTACCTACTGATGAACATATGAACACCACGTACCGTACGTTACTTTGTATATTACCTGCACGGGGTAAAGCCCGTCGGAATTAAATTAAGACATTTTTGAAGCTTTTGTAAAAAAAAAACCAGATAACCCGCACTTGCAGATTGCTCGTGGGTGATTACAAGTGTACTTCCTTTGTGACTTTGTTTTCAATGATGGGAATCTGAGACATATGATGGATATAATTAGTATGTTTATTTTGTAAATATATGTATACGTGTGTATAATTAAAGGCATATATCAACTTATCAATGATACATTTTATTTGCAAATGGTGTAGATCTACATGTTGTTACAATTGGACACATTTAACAACATATAGCCCGTATTTTTAGTCCACATCGGCAGATAGACAGCAGGAGGTATCTCCTGGTATCGTATAGCTCGCGAGCAATACACATGGAATTAAGTTAATACAAAAAAAAAATCAGGATAAACAAATGACGTGCCAACAGCTTTCCAAATAGTCAAATAACGTCACACTAAGTTGCCTTATATTTACGTCAACAAATGACGTAAAACCAAAGCACCAAAGCATGACGTTCGTCAATAAAAGAACATCAAATAAAATTACTTATTTAAATATTAAGGTATTGGGTCACCTGCCCGACCACGTGGGTTTTCTCCGGGTATTCCGGTTTCCTCCCACAATAACACCCCTCGCGCACTAACATCCGGGCCAACAAGAGTGATTAATATAAGTCGTATAACTTGTTTCATAATTGTTGTAAAATAAATAAAGCTTATTATTATAAGGACGTACGTTAACACCAGTCAAAAAATCTGTCAAACTTCATGCAATGTTAAAGGACATAACGACATATGCAATAAATGATGTTATGCAAAAATATTTACAACTCTGACTGCGTATAAACCAGCGTATATTCAATGTAAAAAAAAGCTCAGCGGATTAATTTTTGATTCAAATATGGCGTCGTTCTCGCTTCAGAACGATTTCTGTTCATTGACAGCTAATGTTAGGTTCCTGCAAAATTTTGAACATATTTGAGATCCATTTCGTCTAATTATACAATTAATTGATGATGGCAAACTTCTTATTCCATTGATGCACATTAGAAAGTCTTTGAAGGTTATGCAAACAACGGCGGCTTTCTGTTGCGACGTTCGACTGCATCAAAACCAGATCAGTATGTAAATGCGTGTACAAAATAAGAATGATTGAAATGCAAGAAACAAAATTTATTTCAAAATACACATGCAATGAATGGAAGTTAAAAATGTAAGGATTGTAGCTTAAATGTCGAATGAAGTAGTGATTGAAATGACGAATATGATTTTTAAAATTAATTAAAACAGACATCAGATCGAAGATCAGCATCAGTTAATGTTTTCATTGTACAAGCTAAAGAAAGAAGTAACTGAAGCGGGAACAATATTTTTCGAATAGTTTTGTGGGTCTACAAAAAAAATATATATTGCATGACATTCTTGAAACCTATTAGTTTCAAAGGTATGAAGTATAAACGAAAATAGCTGTGTTTATCGAATTTCAATATTAATAAAGGTTTCTAAATACAGAGTCGGCCATCACGTGATATTTATCTAGTGTGTGTATATAGCCATTAATAAACAAAATCACGATTCGTGTCAGCATCAGTTAGATAACTACGTAGTAATACATGTTTAATTGTGACAGAAAACCCGACGCCCAGATTGTGTACAGAACTCTTCAGCATCAGAAGGTAATATAATGCTGAAGTGTAATGAGTTTTCGCATATTATTTATATCTTTATTATTATACAATACTTATTTTTTTTATTTTTAAAAGTCATCAATTGTTTAGAATGTTTGCCCAGGATAGCTTACATTGCTACTTCAGATTTTTAAGTGACGGACTCAATAATCAATCGATAGCGGGTCTAGATAATAAAGTTCAGAACTCGAAACAAGCGTGTGTAATTGACATTTGAAGAATAATTTCATCCTTTCGAGCCTTTTTCGTCTTACTCGACATTAAATTACACCAGCGTCGAATTCACATCCCTGAAGATGTAGAAGCTGCTCTGCTTTGCGCTGGTAAAACAATATGGCTGCCATACGCGTGGACTCGCAGCTGAATTTGCGCACCGCGTCTAATCATCATCCTTCCGAGATGACGCACCAGAACAGTTTAAATCTGATGAATTAATCAACTAAAACTAGAGATAACATTTAAAAAAGCTAGTTTCAAGTTTTGTTTCTACAATATTTGGCTGTATTGAACTATCAACGTACATCATAATGTTGTCTGATTGTCATGAAATGACGGCTATAACTATGTTTTACATAACGTCAATACGTATACCTGCACAAGTTCCAGAATGTGGAACAATCTATCGAAATGGTCTTCACATTCAAGTTAATATTATTGAAAATATACGTTGATTGAAATATGAGATTTGAATTTTGCTTTGGTCCATTTCATGGGGTTATGAATAAAGTTGGTCTTGAAATAAATTCAACATGAACTGCTTGAATTTATTTCAAGATCAACTAAATTCATGACCCCATGAAATCGACCAAATGACCACTCCTGAATGTACTTATTTCCCTTCGTACTCAGTCGCGTGATGAAAAATAAAGCATACCCGGAAACAAACGATGTTCCATTGTACCCTATTACAATTACAAAGTACATGTAGTAGGATTCTCGGTACATGTGTATATAGCTAGAGGGGGATTACAACGGGATTGTATCTCTATCCCTGGTATTGATTTCATAATCATAACTTAATTAAGATGAACGACCCATTGTCGTTGTTGCTGTACTGCGGTACATAGAACCCCAGGTGGTGCACGTAGAAACCTTGTCATACAAAATGTATAAGATTTGGTTTATGATAAAGTATGTGCTAGCAAGCTTTTTGAGAACCGATTTTTCTTATAAAAGTCTTTTTTTTTGTGACTAACTTCTTTTTTAAAAATGGAGTTTAAGGCATAGCTTTGAACATGCAAATAGATATCGAAATTTTATGTGGAAAATGCTGTTTTAGTTAATTGCAGGACAATTTCATTCAATATCTTCCATATTTGTGATCAGATATGTATGAATGTTTAGCCGTTTTGAAATATTTCAATAAATTGTATAAGGTACACTTGGGCGTAAGGGTACAGGCAATCGTATTCGATGTATACACTATCAGGTACAGTTTTAAATGTTGTCGTTTCTTGTTTGTTTTTGTCGTCCCTTATTTACTTATTTATTTATTGGTATTTTGTTTTATTTTATCTTTTTGTAACTTATAGTTTGAACTTGACTGACCTTCATTTGCCCGGAAGTTGACCTCAGATGACACCTGACCTCAATAGACACAGATTTTCCCAACCTTTAGACGTATAATAGTTGTTTACAAATGTACTGTAAGACAAAACATATTTTGCAGGTAATCAACATTATCGATAACACACAGATTTACGAACGGGATTAGTTGCTAGGTACCGGAAGTTAATGCTTTGTAATCTGACCTGTTCTTGGTCATTAAACAGTTTGTACCTTAACGCTAATTACATTCTCTATTGATCCTGACTTAATGAAACAGCACATAAAACGCACGAATCAAAAACACATAGCCTAGCTTTAATTAAGCACAGAATCAATAGTGGAAGCCAATATACAGGTAATCATACTTTGCTGTGAATATGTCCAGTCAATATAATGACATGTAGCCGGTCAGTCAGTTTAATGACATTCAATCATTGTTAGTCGCGTTCAAGGCATCACTACTGGCATCTACTAACCGATACACCTCAGTCAACTACATTGATGAGAGATGGCACTGTCAAAGTTAAACAAGCGGTCTTTCATATCCTGCACTACTAATTTTGTGATGTTGTTAAGACGGGTGTTTCGGGGTCGTGAAAGGTTCAGTAGGAACGTATCCAGTACAAGGATTTAATAGTATTATACAGAAACATACCAGCGACATGTGGCCAGCTTTAGTAGTGTGATGTCCAGGAAACTTTGGTTTGGTTTGATTGCTTGAACGTCTTAGTATGTATCAGTCATAGTAATTTAATGACAGACTCCCGGTGTATGGGATGAGGATGCGTGTGTTGAGTACGTATACGTGTGTATGCGGGAGGCTGTGGTATGTTCGTGCAACCCTTGCGATAGTCCGGACCTTTGCCGATTTTGAAGTGCTATCACACTGACGTATACTGCTAAAGGCCCGAACAGAAATCCCCACCCCATCACATTATACTGACAGCGGGTAAACCAGTCGTTCCACTCTCATAATACTGAACGTCTGGTATGACTAATCCTGGGATAGAACCCCAACGCCTTCCTCACAGGGACTAATGCTCAACTAAAGGGTTAAGGTGATGTAGTGTCAAATGGGACTTTAGGAAGGAGAAAAATGTTTAAAAACAATGGAAAAGATAAGATTTCCATTCTTATTCCCTTATACTTTTACAAGGGTCTCCATGTAATATTTCTTTTGTTCATATTTTGCCCCTAGTTTAATCGATTTTGAGTTCGGATTATGCTTTTGTTAACGCTTCGGTATTCTCTAAGATTTTTATCTAAAACTTAGTCGCCCCTAACAATCATACAATGGGGGCAACAGCTACAATCCTTACAGCCTACCTGCAGGGCGTCCAGGAAGCGTACAACGATATGGATCAGTTAAATTATCAGGAATAATTAGCCCCGGTTGTGAATGAAAGTTCCGAATGTTGATTTTTCTGACGTTTCTTATTCATGAACGATGACGTAACACACACATGCCGCGCCTTTTAAATTTAGTTATAGATACAGTATGACGAATAAATGAATTAAACTGCACCATACAGCTGGTTCGTCCTACTAGGACTCTTCAGTGATGCTAGGGCCCAAAAAGATTGGAAACTAATTTTTCTAAACTAATGTAGGCGCAGAAATGCCAGGTGCGTAAAACCTTTTAAAATATATGTATTTAGAAGAAAAATTAAATGAATATTGAAAAATTGCAAATCGCGTACTACGTGGGTGTATATTATGAACCGTGCCACTACTCAAATGAGATAACTGTGGCTATGGAGGCTTCAGCAAACCTCGGGGACTAAAACATTCCACTAGTAGAGCATACCATCTCATATCTTGATGATGCTGTAACACACACATATGCTGCACCTTTTATACAGTATGCCAAAAAATAAATTAAACTGCATCATGCAGCTGTTTCGTCCTTCACATTTCCCTGATACAGATTGTACATAGAATGATAAAGAGTAGTCGCTTTTGGTGTACGTTCTACCTACATTGGTTGTGTTTTATACACAGTATGTAGTTACAGAATATGATTGTATAATCCTAACATACAGGTAGATCAATGGCGAACCGGTAACTCTATTGGTAGAGCACACGTCCGTCTAGATTTCGGAGAGCCGCGCTCTAACAGTAGTGGTTTTCTTTCTTTTGTTATGCAATCGGTAATGCTTTGAGTAAACCTTGTTTGACATAATGGTGGATGTTTGGTAAGGTGATAACTGAACACGAGTTGTAAACAGTTGTTGCTTTGTGACTGAAGATTTAGAAAACACAACTGCGACCAAGTAGCTCAATCGGTAGATGCAGATTCATACAGAAGTACATGTGGCACCTCAACAGTGATTGGCCAAATTATCGCCCGTCTATGGATGGCGTCCATCTCCTGTGTTGTCGTCTCCATCCACCATGGGAACTTGATGTTAAGTTGGATGTGACAAAGATTTATATGGCGGGTGTCGTCGATGAAGCAGAAGACTCTTACTCTTCCGGAACAACTGGTCTTATGCTCTTGTATTTTTATAAGGGTATCCGTGTAAATCTTTCCTTTGGTCATATTTTGCCCTGGTTTAATCAATTTTGAGTTCGGATTATGATTTTGTTAACGCTTCGGTATTCTATAATTTATTATCCTGATCCCTTGTACCGAGAATATCATCAAGGAATGTGTTGGAAACCCCATACAACCTGTTTCGACTGGAAAGGCCCACACCTTTTATCCTGCTGATTTCACACCTTCTGCAAGTCTTGCAAGTTTTGCCTTCTCCCGTTGGAATGCTCCCTCACACCGCTTTTTCCCGTAGACCTGTAAGTTCTACCATACGTATTTTCGTGCCGTAATGTTTCCAGATATGTATAGTTTGACAGAGATATGTATGGGTGATGTCTTGAATCAATAGTTTCCCTTTCAAGATCCACCCTCGTTTCCAAGAGTTCTGCTATCGCGAGGTTCCTGACCTGATTAGATGTTGACTTTCCTTCCTCCGCTGGTCGTTGACTTCCCTACCTCCGCTGGTCGTAGACTTCCCTACCTCCGCCGGACGAATGAATTTGATTTATAGAAGGTCACTACCTGGTTTCTTCCTTCTCTTCGTTCTACCCCTTTCTAGGGTGTCAGCAAACTCCCCCGAAGACTTTGGCATGTCATCATCTGTGTTGTATATATATGTAATAGCAATGTTACACGAGGATTGTATCCGGTTTGTCACGCAGTGGATATATCGCGTCTTTTCCGGGTGGTCAGATCCCATATGTAGAGATCTGTTGGTGATGAAAGCAAGCCATGCGGTTGACAGAGAAATCTCCTACCCAAGGGGTGATATACTTTGTTGTCTAACCCGGGGCTCTGTCAATGGTTAGACAAACAAGAATATCACCCGAGGGTTGGAGATTTTTCTGTCATAACATCAAGGTTAGAGATGATTATCTTCTCCAATTATTTTATATTTTTTTTTACCACAGTATCAATGCAACATAATGCAGACGTGACGTGATTGAATTGTTGACTTGGTGTGATGGTATTGTTGTCGTGACGTCATTACATTGTTGTCAGCTCTTATTGTCTGTTATTCCCTACGGGGTGATAGAGAAATCGTGAACAGGTAAAAGAAGAAAAAAAAACTGTGATTGATGGGAGAAACTCCAATCCGTCTCCTCGGTGACTTGATGATTGTCCTTTATACTGTTGTCGATGTTACCTCATATCTATAATAAGAGTGTTGTTGATTAAAGTCACATAGAGTCAATAGCTAAACATCAAATCACGAAAAAAGGAACAAATAACAAAAAGTAAATTTCGATCCAGTGTAAAAAGTTAATAAAGTCTTGCTTTAGTTAAATCTTCCCTAATCTCGTGGCAGCTTTGACACTTTGTTCCTGACTATGTAACCATGTATTGTTGATTTAACAAACTACTTGAATGGGTCAACTTAATGCGATGTACAAGTCAAACACGCCTGAATCTGATTGTATTTACCTTCATATGTCGAGTGCTTTTGAAAAGATAAAAAAAAGTTTAAGCAAACTCTGAAGGTGGTCCATGTAACAGCTATGTTCTTCAATCAAATACGCCCATATGACCACGTCGTACTTTGGTCGAGTATTAGGTTTGATCCACGAAAACTCGAGTACCCAGTAAGAAGGGCAATGCAACAAGCGTATCAGGATGTTTCGTGCCCCGACTAAACTCGCAAAGATAGCCTTTCACATTTTCGAGAGCAATTTAAAAGCCATCCATTGGTCTGAAATAGAACAGGTAGCTGACGATACGTGGTAACTTATCGCCGCCATTCACAGCTGTTTGTACCGGGGTACATTCCGCGGCTAAAAATACTCCCGATTACTAACACATGAAGTAATCTTTAATCCCCCGCAAAGTAAATTTATCTCTGACCCAATGTCTTGACCTCGACACACAGGCCTAGTGCCCTCAGAATTTACAGATGATAGCAGAATATTATAGACTGGTGTATAGTCCGCTGTTGCTCAGGATTTAAGTAAGTCTATCGCAGTCATTTGGTTTGTTTGGTTTGATTTATTTTGTTGTACGTCCTAATAACAGCTATGGTCATTTAAGGACGTGCCAGGTTTTGGAAGTATACCCGGAAAAAAACACCGACCTACAGTTAGTTCCTTGCAACTGCATCACGCGGGTTTCGAACTCGCAACCATGAGGCGGAAGGCTAGTGGAACACCTTAACAACTCGAAAGCCGTGGTCCCTCTATCGCATTTAATATGCTATTGACAAAGAAAATCATTAAAAACTTAGAATCGGAGAACATCGATCAGTTGATATGGACTTGTGACAAAATACAATTGCAAATCATATACTAAAGACCGCTGCTCTTGCCTGTCGTACCCGATCATAATCCGAAGGGTTCTAACGATCTGATCAGCCTAAATATATGGTGATGCGCGCGGTCGATACTATATATATACATTGTATTTAGTCGGAGCAGACATTAAGAACTCTTTGGACTTATCCGATCAGTGAATTGATCGAAGGAGGCGACTGACATGAGGTTAATACTTTGTCACGCTTTTGATTCAGTTCAGCATGCGTCCTCCTATTTCAATAATCAATCAGTTGCACACGTTGCAATAGCTACCATATGTTAAACATAATTTTCTTGAAGTGACGCAATGTAACAAGTTTATGAAATATGAAAACTCACATTATAAACAAAGATCATAACATGCATTTTGTTTTTGATTTTTGACCGGATGCTGTTGCAATATCGGCTACCCCACAGCGCGTGCTTCTTTTCTTTGAAGCTCCGTGGGACCAAACCATATAAAACCGGAAATGCGCCCTTGAACCAAACCAGACGATCGTTATCCAACAAACACTTGAAAAGTCACTGAAATATTGAAAATAGTTTAAAATCAATGGTCTGCACGACGGTTCCCTGTGATCCAATGAAATATAATGTGTACACAACACTATCGGTTTTCAACAGTTGGTAAATCATTCATATTGATTCTCAGCAACAACAGTCACTTCCGGTTTCCTGCGGACTGGCTGCATTTGGACTAACGAATTGCAATTTATATATTGTTTTGGATTTCGCAGTGACGCATCTACAAGGGTTTTCTGAGATATATTGTTAAGTTATGAATCAATACATCCTCCACATCCGGAGTATCAGTGTAAATTTCAGGTTTACGTAATGTTAATCAAACTGTGTACGATAATTATGATTTGTAAAACTTGTATTCTAGATATTATGAAAAGCGGTCCGGATATATGTGTTTCGTGCTTGCTTTAAAAAGATACGCAACAAAAAAAAAAACCTGGACCCCTTGTTAAATAATGCGTTTTCATGTTTTGATATATTCATAATCTTGAATGACAATATGCCATATATACAGACTGAACATTTTTTAAAAGAGAATAAGAAATGCTTCGAGGGAGTCCACACAGAGATAGACTGCTGAATATAGGTTTGCCCTAGATACCGGCCACGGACATCAAATTAATCAAAAGCAGTTTCCCTAATCAGTTTTTTACGGAGTCACGTCTACCCGAAAGCAGTACAACAAGGTACATTTTGTATCAGCGATATACACGATCTTGTGGTGCAATATTATCCAAACTTGATCTAAACTCCTCAAAAGTGTAAACATACTTTAATTACACAGGGACTAGGCACGGACATATGCCACTATGAAATGATTGTCAGATATTTTATACCCCTCTCGAATATAACCCAGGGTTACATGGTTATATTCGAGAGAGGTAAACAACTCTAACAAATGTTACAGGGTTATATTCGAAAGAGGTTAAAAACACATCTGACAATCATTTCATAGTCACATAGGTCCGTGCCCAGCCTATTTGTAATTAACAAGTCTAAGACTACATGTTCAAATTCTCAGGCGCCTGTGCCTATATTATTAAAAACCTTTTCTTTCGTACGGTTCGTTTGTTTTTGCTTTTCTTTTAAAGGCCCAATATACGGAACTTTTGGCATATCTTGAAGCGATAATCTAGCTTAATACGTTTTTATATTTATAGATTAAGTTAATATTAACTGATATCAGCAATATTCAAGAAGAATTCTTACGCGGTTACCGGTACAGCAGCAGTTGAAACTCGGTATTTGTAAACACGCGTCCATTTTGAACCGTCTTCTCACTTCGGTTTGTTGTTGAAGTGGGACCCACCTGAATTATTTTCAATTCTTTGGATTTTTCTGTCATGACTTTCTTGTTAGTTACCGCTCGGGTTTACTTCGTTTTAGGCTTATTTTTGCATGGTTATCAACTGGATTTTTTTCAGAATTTTTCAGAATCACGAAAAAAATCCTGGAGTTACGTATATTGGGCCTTTAATATAAAAGGTGAAAATGTGGTGAGCACAAACATTGATGCGCGATTTACATGTATGACTGTTTGTGTTCAAATAATATCAATTTCGCATATAACCCTCTTGGGTTTCATATCAATACCGGCATTCATAATTGAAGTAAAACTAAAACGTTGAACACATTTATTAAGATAAAAACTCATCTCATGTTTTCATATACATTAATTGTATGTGTACATATAAGTTTGGTTCACTTCCAGTAAGGTAGACCGTAAGCTGATAGATAGACATGAAAACATAAACAAACAGCAAAACAAACAGTTCATCACGATGGTAAAATTGCATGTGTTGTTGACTCTAGGTGTGGCACGGCCGTCAGAATAACGATGACGAGCCCTGCCAGGTTATACTTCAAACTTCCAAACACGAGCCCTTCCTGGCTACACAGCAGACGGACTTCTTCGGATTCGGGCTCTCCGACATTGGCAAGACGTTTATAATGATAGCATGACGTAGCACACAGATGCTAAGCCACATCTACGAGACACGTCAATAGTGTCTGTACTAGACACAGCAGTATCAGTGCGGGTGTACCTGACCTTGTACTGATCCATTAGGAAATAGTCAGCAGCAAGTCACATGATAGTCTGGATACGAAACAGAATGGAAATACAGAATGAAGCTTTATGACGTGGTGATGGAACCATCTCTATAAGGACCCGACGTTCTTACATAATATTTATATGTAAAACAATGTGTTTGAGTGCAAAAAAACATAATTTAGACTAGATAAAGGTAATTTTTTATGAAAAATGGCAAATTCAAGACAATGACAACGAAATACGAAGCCCTTTCCATTCTTGCCCGATTTTCTTCTGACCCTAATAACATATCTGAAACCAGATACCTATTTATCAAAATGTCCCAGTCTGGTGTAAGGGCCAGAAGAAACCCAGACAATTAACATTTTAAGACCACAATGCATGAAGACATGTTAGGAAGCCCCAATTATGTTACATGTATTTAATCCTAATAATCTAGCGGTTGCGAGACGTATATTTGACCTTTTGCCCAATAAGCTTGATGTTTGGTGAAATTACACTTTGATTGATTACTACTTTTTTGATAAATGATATAACAAGATATAATGAGAAACCAGAAACGATACCGGTCATATCTCCGTTATTTCTTCAGGGATTTTTGCAAACATTTTTTTCAGCTAGTGGTATTTGAGACTGGGGAACACGTTTAAAACCATAAAAATCAAATCGGAGTCTCTTTCTAGTGATTCAAATGTCAATCAAAGGATTCGAACCAATTTTTCACACATTTACTTATCAATTAAATAGAATGAATAAAGATATTGAAATATAATTTGGTATGTTGATTCATCATGATACATTCTACCACTAGCCCTCCATCTCTGGGTTGCGAGTTTGAAACCCAAGTAAGGGAGTTTCAAGGTACTGACCGTAGGTCGGTGGTTTTTTTCGGGTACTCCGGCTTTCCTCCATCTCCAAAACCTGGCACGTCCTTAAATGAACCTGGCTGTTGATAGGACGTACATGTAAACTAAAATAAATCAAAATCTTTACGGATGTCTGTTTTCGCTTCGTCATGAAAATATAGCTGTACAGTGGAACGTTCAATGATTAATGATCACGGGGCTTAATATTACTAATACATGATTGAGACCACACAGGATTCAACCATCATTGTTTGTTATTCCTCGACATACTTATTAGAACCAGTACCATTGTTAAAAACCATACGGTTGTGTCCGTATAAATTAAAAAAAAAAAAAAAGAAAAAAATACAAACTATGCTTTGACAATCTGATTAAAATATAGATCTAACAACATTACATTATGAACATAGTGTATAGTGAAGATCTGTATTTTAATCAGATTGGTGTTTTGAAAAATACATCTGTATGTATATCGGTACCTGTCCTTAAGTACAAGAGCTAGACTACTCGTTTTCATAGAATATATACGTACATATATACATATAAAGATAAATAAAAATAAATAGATATGCGTGATCTACTTTTATCTACACAACTTATGACTATATAATGACATGAAAGCTTTAGATCTGTATAATCAAAAGACAGTTTATTACCAGCAATCGCGTCTAGTTGTCAGGAATCAGCCCCACGCTGTCGGAAAATGGAACATATACATGTACATGTAGGTATTCTCGTTATATTGGTCGGAGCATGTTAACATGCGATTTCGGTTTGCCAATGAAAATGCAGGTCTTATTATTATTTGCTTTCCTACAACAATTTTGCCATTAATAACACATATATATGTAATTGGTGCACTTTTGTAGTTTTTATAAATTGGACTTTAATTAAATGTTCTCGTCATAGCACCTGCTGTTAATTAATTGTTAGCTTAACCATTATAGTTATGTAGTACGTTGATAATGGATACATGCAATTTACATAACCATGTAGGTGTTTCTTGTACTGGACTTGGTTAACACATTTTTTGTTGAATTAAATGAGAAAGAAGAGAGTTGTGTAAAAGGTTCTAACCGCCGGAGGTGAATTTTCCGAACATTCTGCACATCATTTTTAAGGGGAAAAAATGATGCGCAAAAGTTTTATTTTCAACGTTTTAAACCCCAAACAGTACCTGCGCAAATTACACTGGTGCGCAACTTACATGAGTTTTCCGAGTATACATGTCAATAAGTAAATAAAGTTTCTGGTTATTCAAAGTCGTCAGCACATGTGCTTGATAATTTGTAACACACGGAATTGGACCGACATTAACGTGTTGATCTCGTAAGTCTACACTTGTGTGTTGTTTAGATCAATGTTTATTGGCAGACCAAAATCGCATGTTAACATGCTTCGACCAATATAACAAGAGTACCTTTTATGTATCTTTAAGTGATATGAAGATGGACGTTTTTGAGTATGCTCATTAGTGTTTTACAATGTACTTGCTGTGATTGACAATGGTACTCGGTTCTCATTTTTGAGAACTTGATGTTTACTAGGATGTGACAAAGATTTACATGGCGGGTGTCGTCGATGAAGCAGAAGATGCTTACTCTTCCGGAACACCTGGTCTTATAATCTTGTACTTTTGCAAGGGTCTCCATGTGAATCTTTTCCTTTGTTCCTATTTTGCCCCTGGTTTAATCGATTTTGAGCTTGGATTATTAATAACGCTTCGGTATTCTCGAATTTATTTGGATAAAAGAGCACTCCAGTTGTAATAAGTATTGACCATTGAGGGTTTGTTTTTTCATCGAATGTTGCTTTTAAACTCCTAAAAAAATGTTAAAATTGCGCTTAAAACCTTAGTTAGGTCCAAAACTAGCTGTATCAAGCTTCCATGTCCCTATATGGTCTTCAGGTGTATGCTCTTTTAGCGGAATTTAAAATAATTTTGTTTTATGGTTTTACCGGTCCATTGTCTATATAACATATCCATTTTGGCCTTCTTTTCTGAATATTTATGATCACCTCGTTTTCTCACTGGAGATGACTTCGTTTCGATTTTACATATTTAATTTTAAAACGTTCGTAGAGTTAAGACATTTCTATGTAGACTCCTGTTTACTTTGGTCCGGTAATCCAAGTTAGACCAACATGCCAGATCTCTTAAATTGGAGTAGGACAGGGGACATAACTCGTACTCTGTTATGCCCGTTTGACTGTTAAGATTTTATGTTTTGTTAAGACAAGGGTATCCATGTAAATGTGTCCCTTTTGTTAATATTTTGCCCCTACTCTAATCGATTTTTTTAGTTCGAATCATGGTTTTGCTGACGCTTCAGAATTCTATGTGAACAAAAATTAAATGACACCGCAATGCCTAATCCCCTGTAAAATTTTGGCAATAAATATGTTTAAACTAGGGCTGGTGTGACAGGAAGGTGTTTGGGTATCATGGGGGGGGGGGGGGGGGGGGCTGGGGTGGCGGGGGGGGGGGGGGGGAGGGAGGTGACAGGGGGAGGCTTGGGTTCGCACCTCACGTTCCTTGCTGTTTAATCTAAACGAATCATTCTAATGTGTTCTCCTGTTGGTCTACCCACCATCCATCCTTTAGGACACTTCATATAAAGAATTGGTGGATATCGTAAACCTTGGTGTAAACTCATTTGCATATGTATATTTGCCTTGTAAAGAATAAGAAAAAAATCTATTTAATTAAAAATTGCAAATGATGCTACATATCACGTTAATTTTAGAATCAACTAACTTCACTTTTCTCTTGAATTGTTGAACCAATTAATATTTTACTTATAGTAAGGCCTTCTGTGTTATCTCCCCTGTCGCACCCTGCGGGCGTAGGGTGTTCGTTTGACTGTTACTGTACCTGTATCATCTCCCGTACGCAAGGCTGGAATACAAAAAACGGACAGACGAACAATATTTAGATAATCTTGAATATAAAATCTACATATTTTTCTATTACCGCATAATCAGTCATTGTAAATGAAATTGATCTCTCCATAGTCACAGTTATCTCATTTGAGTGGTAGTGGCACGGTACAAAATATACACATTTTCGTAGTGCACGATTTGAAATTATACAGAACAAGTTCAATTTTGCTTCTAAGTTAATTAAACTAAAGGGGTTTTACGCACCAGACCCTTCTGCTTCTACAAGTTTAGAAATGTTGGATTCCCACCTTTTGGCCCCTAGCATTACTGAAGAGTCCTAGGATGACGAAACAATTGTATGATACAGTTTAATTACTTTTTAGGCATACTGTATCTGTAACTAAATGTAAAAGTGGAAACATATATGTATGTTACGTCATCTTTATACAACACAGTGGATTTCTACAATACAGTGTCGGTGATATTTTGGTCGTTTATAAAACCTCGTATACCGCCATTACGTGTCGCGAAAACATTCACGGGTTTCGTCTTGAAGATTTCTCCCCTGAATAAACCTGCTTGAGCACTGTTGACCAATCAGAAATGACCCTTAGAGCCTGCGCATGGTTCTTGGTTATTGACCTTGGGTATTCAAAAATATGTGGTGACGCAGATTATGAATATTTCAATGATATTTCAATGAATCAGGAGTCAAGTGTTTATTATTGTATACACCAAGATTAGTTTGTGCTTATGATGCCTAGATTCTAATTTTTCTATGCCTGTTTCTTGACTTGACTTCACGCGGATGTACCTGAGAGCGGTATCCGATGATTTTTTGAGAATCTGATAGACTGGTCCCGTCTCCAGAATAGTATTAAACACATAACAAATTATTTCCAAAAAAAACGAACAATTTTGATTACTCGGTTGTCTGTTTCTAATTTTGTGAAATATAAGCTAAAAGTAAAATTCACGGTAGAGGACTTCTTAATACAAGCTTAGGGACAGTCAGTATATGAATACACCCCTATATGATATGTCATGGCAAAGCTGAAGACTCCGTGTGCGCCACCTTGTTGATTGGGCAAGGAGGGTGGTTCGAACATATGATGTAAATCAAAAGAATCCCGTGGTCACATAACGGCAAAAATTGACAGTCTTTGAAGTCAGTTGCGGCTTCTATGTAATCTTCAAAGGACATACACAGCCTTGCAATTGGTCAGGTCTTTTAACCTGAGGGTGCGTTCAGTTTTGCCCAAAGCGGGGGAAACTTTACATTTACTTGTAATTCTCGTTGACGGAAAGGTCTCACGTGATACTTTACTTTGCTTGCTCCAGTCTTCTCAGCTTTAAAGGAGTACGTGGTTGGGCAGTCCTAAATTGTAGAATGTTGGCTGTGAGTGCCGAAATGGCAGCACCTGCTGTATGCTCCCCAAGTCTAGGGAGATGAGAAGGATATTGGCTGGTTGTTATGTGAACCGGTTGCTAAGGCTCTATAATCACGGATAATAATTTGTGAACCACTCTGAGGCGACCTTTAAGGTCGTGATAAAGCGGTATATATAAGAACCTCGAATTATTATTATTATTATAGATATTTACATGTACATGAATGTATGTACATAATGACCAAATATTGTCCAAATCTGTCCATAAAAGGTTGTAAATACAAAGAAACTATATAGGAAAAAACAAATGCAGAATTAGTTATGATATAATAAAATTATTTATAACTTGATCAAAGATATCCTCAACTCAAGTGTACGTGGGTGCATTAATTCCGGATTTTTGCACGCGACAAATTCCGGTTCGGTTTCCGCATAATATTTTATAATTTGTTTGCTGTTTCCGGCTAATGGATTAATCGTAAACATGGATCTTTGGAGTTCGTATCGAATAACCAGCTGCAGTTAATTAATTAACGAGTTGATATGTACATTAGGTAACAGAGTTCGTCAATTTGTGTATATTTTGATTAATGCAATTGAAATAAGAAGCTGACACAAGACCAATATCGCAGTAACATTGTGTAATCGACTGGGTCCTGGCCCCGTTTTCATCAACTTAAAGAAATTCCTTTACTTTTTATATAGAAATATCTCGATAGAAAAGCGTTAGGAAAGTAAATCGGAAAATCTGAAGTTAAGATACTTTTCTGAAATTTTATAAGGCTTTACTATAAGGATTTTTAATTGAAGGAATTTCCTAAAATTTCAGTAGGCTTAATTGAGTAATAACACTGTCATGTACAAGCATGTATATGATGTATAATAGGATGAGGAAAAGTGATAAAGAAACATTCTAGTGCGGTTGCTGCAGCTCAAACCCGCGACCCTTGGCTCTTCAGCCTGATGCTCTACCGACTGAGCTAAAGGGAAATTCCCTACAGCTCATGCTTGTAAGGCAACTTACAATTGTGTAATCAATGCACATCTTTTACACAAGATATTACTTTTATCTTATCCATACAAAAAAAATCTATGGCCAGCGGCCTTATAAGTTTTTTGCCCACCATCATCAGATGGTCACGTGCTATTCAAATCCCCCTGCGTTTGTCATCCGTCCTTAAAACAATTCCTGTTATCGCTATTTCTTGGGAAGTACTGGATGGATAAGGATATTATTCTCAATTTTCATATGTTGCTTACCCTTTGTGCATAGTTGCATGTGCATGGTCCATTTTTGGACAGATCCAATAAACAATATGGCCGACAGGCGGCCATCTTGGGTTTGTGAGTAATTGTTTGTTAACACTATTTCTTGAGAAGTACTGCATGGATCCTTTTTAAATTTCATATGTAGGTTCTGTTATGTCCTTGTGCATGGTCTAATTTTTGGACAACTCCAGTGGAAAATATGGCCACCAGATGGCCATCTTATATGTTGACTATGAAAGTATATTATGGTTATTAAAAAAAAAAAATCAAGATGGATTTGGCATTTAGAACTGATCAGAAAAACAAAACTCTGGACTAGTGACCTTCTTTCAAATATTAATTTTCAAGAGAAATTCACAAAACTATGATTAGATACAAAAATGAAAGTTAAAATAAGAAGGGAAATTGATGAAAGATTCAAAGAATGAATGATGGCCGAGTGGTTAAGGTGTTCCAACATTCTACCACTAGCCTTCCACCTCTGGTTTGCAAGTTCGAAACCCACGTGGGGCAGTTGCCAGGTATTGTCTGTAGGTCAGTGTTTTTTCTATTGGTACTCCGGCTTTCCTCAACCTCCAAAACCTTGCACGTCCTTAAATGACCCTGGCAGTTAATAGGACAAAAAACTAAATAAACCAAACCAAACCCTACTGCTTATCATACAGAGGTAACCAGGGCTGCATTCGTGTAATCGGTTGAAACAGTATGTGAGTTATTCCACAATAAAGACACTGGGGCCGAAAAAATATCCCTTTTCTCATGCCCCCGCTTAACTATATATTATCTTATATCTGCATCATGATTGATATTGATTTAGAAAATGATGCAAACTAACAATAGTCAGCAATTTATTTTTGGTCAGGTACAACTGCATGGACCTATCAAACAACAGGTGTCAGATTTTTCAGAGGTCAGCCTCATGCATATTTTACCTGGTATTTTCATTCATCTTCAACTTATCATTGTCGGAAACCTAAGCAGTACACTTCTTGGATGCTTGCATACTGTGGGCTAAAATAGATGGAAACCCTCATTTTCATACTAAAATAGCAGCCAATAATATCGATACTTTCATCCATGATTACATCGAGCCGGTACAATCAGCCAGGCTATCCTGTTTAATTTGTAGCACCGCCTGTCAACAAAACCTGTTGATTGTGTCATAATTGTGTCAATTGTGTTGTGTTAGAATATAAAGTCTTACCATACGGAGATTGACACCGGTGTCATGCCTACAGAAATATATTGGTCGTAGTCTAGGTAAAATGATCTTACAGAGTGTCACAAGAAACGACCATTCTGATTGATCGAAATCTCCGAATAAACTTCTATTTGGAGAAACGAAGATTTACATCTATTTTAGCCCACGGTATGCAAGGGTCAGAGAAGTGTACCATTTGTTTCCGACGATGTTAACTAATATGTTTTTTTATTTGTCCAGAGAAATATGTTAGTCAACACCTTGGCACTTGAAGTTGCTTCAATCATTTTATTTTTACTAATATGGATATAGAGACATGTTATTTATGTCAATCATGTACATTTATATCATATGTTAAAATAGAAATGTGCTTAATCAATACACACTTGCTTTAATTATGATACTTGTATATGACTACATATACAAATATCCTGTGGTTAAACGTTATGTCCCTTTTAAATATTGCATAAACAATAGAAGAAGGAAAACATTGCACTGACATCTTAAAATTCCAAGAATTTTGCAATTTTATTTTAGAGATTTTATTAAATGGTGTTGATTTTATGTCGCATGGCAGGGGCATAAAAAGTATATAACATTACGTATATATTATCATTCTAATTCATGCAGACACCTGTATATGCTAATCAGGGATGATTCAAAATTCTCTCATAGATGGTACGAGGGTTTGATGAACTGATTGAGCTACAGAAAGCCAGAGAACCTCCATGTAAACTTCAGAATGAACATAATAAAGACCTTGTACCATGAAGTCTACACCCTTAGAGACTGGTTTGATAATTACCCTATCCAGTCTTCCAATGCCAACATTTGGCAGGCTGCTGACTCAGACAGGTTAGTTGAATGGGAGATTGACATTTTCTTATAGAGTAGTCTAATTTAACCTTCGATAAAGGAAGATTTGGGCAAAAGGACATTCATACCCATGTTAGGGGGACCACAACTTGATTTCTTTTTTCCCCCATGAAATAACAGTTTTAATCAAACAGTATTATCAGCCTGCAATATTTGAAAATTATTATATTCTGAAATTAGTTTTATAATCTATAACTGAATTGGATATGGTTAGAAACAAAACAATCATAATTTAATTAAGTTGTTTTCTACAACACCAGATATAACACAATTTGTGTTATCAGCATATCAGGCTAGATGAGTTGAAAACTACCACAACCTAGATATATAGTGGTATTTCAACCAGTAACACTAGTGGAATGGACTCAAAATTTACTTGTGATCATATAGCAAAAAAATATCAATACTTGATACGATGTAGCAGTGACGTAAGGGAGATAATCCTTGATTATACGCATTTAAATGTTTACAATCCTACCTTTATCTGTGCTGTGTATTACAGTTTTACAAGGTTCCTAGACACGACATTGGTAGCACTACCTCCTGGAGCCAAGCGATTATCAGCGGCACCAACACTCAGCCAGAACTCACACCAAAGGGAGATAATCATGAGAGTCATAGAAGTATGTCTTTTACTTAATGCTGTAAGCATACATCTGTGCTAGTGGTAATAATCTTATTTTAACAATTTTAGTGCTAAAGCATCACACTGAATTATGATTGTGCTAATTACATAATAAAAGTTTCTGTATATTGCTTTCTACATAGTCAGCAAGTGTTGTAAGTGTGCCAATTCTTCACTTATCTATTTAAAGTTTATGTGCTAAAGTTTGAGCACGTCAAAATACTGTAAATAAATTAACAGTGTACTATTTTCTGTTATGAAATACATTGTTTGTAATGAAAGGAGTAAATAAATGAAATCAAACATGAGTGGTAAAAATGTTTCATAATGCAAATCTTGGATGATAGCAATTTGGAATGGAAAATGGGAATTGTGATAGTATACTTTCCTGATTCCATTCTCTGTATCAATCTTACTTCACACATCTCACATACTGCTTGTTTGTGTATTCAGAGGCTCAACAGGAGGGAAGGCAGTGGTCAGAATGTCCTTTCATTAGGTTTTGGACAGGTTAGTATCTTAAATTATTACATTTCTAATTGATTGATACATTATGTGGCTAGATCTATACATGACTAAAATTTTCACATGTAGTCCAATTTAATAGAAGAAATCAATATACCTTGCCTTGAGGGCTTAAGGTGCATGCATAAGTATAAGCTCATTCAGTAGATCAATGTCAGTCATCCATCCTGCATCTGTCAAATATTTTTCAAAACAACTTATTCTGAATTTTTAATTACCAAAAGGTGTAGAGTCATGTTATCTGGCTTGTAGCTTTCTTGGATAAAGCCTGAAAAAATTTGAGACCCTGTCTCTTGTGAACCCCATATATTCATTTACTGATTAAAGAATTTACACTAAATACTCAAGGGTACTTTATATTAGTCAGTGTTGTAATGTTTTATATTAACAGGTGTCAGACGACCCAGACGCCTACATGTCCAATGTTGCTAGAGTGGAATATCGCCATCCAAACAGTGCAGTCAACAGACTTCACTTCCCGGAGTGGAAGAAAGTCTTGTCAAGGTGAGCTGTTATACCTGGGTATAAGAATATAAAACTCTTTCATGACCAGAGGTGTAAAATAGGGAAATTCCACTGCTTAAAATTTGGTATCTGAGGTTTTGCCGAGGGTTTTTGCAAAATTTGAAAGCCCTGTGTGGGGGGTCATTTCAACTTTCCTGAATAATTTATAAGACCTTGAAAATACTTTTTGACTGACTACCATTTTTGTTTTTTTAAATATCAGCTTTTCCCTTGAGCTTTTTTGATGAAAAAATCAATCAGCAAGATTAAGCATGCCCCATATATAATTGCAAACAATGAATGCACAGAAAATATTATCTTAGCTTTCTAATGTTCACGGTTAAAATATTATGCAAGGTTTTAAATTCATCACATCACCTTTATCTCTTTTTTGGTATCAGAGTTTATCACATTCGTGATGTGACATCATTGTTGAACCACCGTGGCATCACGCCTTTGCTGTATTGCATTGCATGGGTAGATGTGTTATACAACCACTAGCGATCATAGATGCATTGCCCTAGACAGGCCAGAATTAATTACTCACTTAGAAATGAGAGAAAGTTTGGTCAAATCATGCATTATTTAATTTGTAGACAGTATGTCTGGTAAACCCTACAACATTTGTCTTACATCTTTTCTTGTTAAAACTCTGCCATTATTGATAATTTTCAACAAAATCAATGGAAGAATTAAGAAACATCCCATAGAGATATAAATTAAAGAGCTTCTGTGTCACTGAGTTTTAGAGAAATGGTGGAGCTAATATAAACAATAAGTAATTGCTATGATTTGTCTTTATAGAATCGGGGATACTATGATGGAACATCTTTTGGAGACAACTTCCATCTTCACATTTGTACCGCCGTCCAACTATGTCCAGTTAACAGGTAAGTCCTTGTTAAAACAGGTTTCTATATAAAATGATACAGGATGTACTTTTTTTCACTCTAGGATTATGCAACCAATACACATATTTAATATATTATCTCTGCCCACTTTGAATATCATACCTGTTAGCCCAGCTCCCTAATTAGGAGAGAGACTTCCTCATGGTCAATTTGACCAAAATTAACAAATCATCCTCGAAATCTCCCTCATTTAAGTCCAAGCTCACACAAACTAAAAATCTACATCCTGTTGTCAAATAATATCCTTAGTAACTGCAGGGTGGGTGTAATGACCTTAATAGGTGTACATGTCTGGATCAAATAAATTCTTTTTGGAATTGTTTTTATGCAAAAAAAATGGAAGAGCGAGTTGAGCAGAGCAGTGTCAGTCATATTAATACATTTTAATGTTTCCCTCATTTGAAATGTGAAAAGGGGGAGATCTCCCTTATTGGAGGTTTCAGAGGTTAACACCTTTGATGTGTTTGGCTGTTGCTTGTGAAATGTTAATTAAGGAGAGTTATAAGATTACATAAATTATTTGCTGCTTTGTTTAAATTGGCATTATCTAAAAAGTGCATGGTACATGATAGGTATGTAGTGAGACATTGATTGGTATTTTTTGGGGGAAAATAACTTTTTCATATATTTGCTGTTAACTATTTACTATACACTTTTGCTTCCTGGCCCTTGCATCGATAACCACACATGAAGACCTTTTGTTTCAGGTAAACCTGTTTTTGAGCTATGGAAACCTGGCCTTGCTGTCAAGTGTCCACAAAAAGTCAATCCTATAAAAAGCTCCAAGAGGAAACACCATGCACCTTTAATCAAACATTTGAGTACAGACACCAGTTCTACTCAAACACTCAAACACTGCATAGCAATTGACATGGAAGATCTAAAAGCCAAAGCAAAGACTTATGCCAGGGATCAAGGGTTCCCTGAAGATTTTCCTCGTAAGAAGAAACAGAATCAACAAAAGGACAAGGCCATGGATTTAATCAGTGATGTTAAAAATACAGAGGAAAAATTTGTGGACAAGATTGAACCAGAACAGGGAGCCATCGCTATGAGTCAAGTGTTCATAGAGGATAAGTTTGATATGAAGGATGAGTATTATGAAAATTGGGATGGTGATTTTCATGGAAATCAGGGTGTTGATTTTGATGAAATGCAGGAGGAGGATATTGATGTAAATGAAGAATATTTTGGAAATCAGGAGGAGGATTTCAATCAAAACCAAGAGTGTGATGATCAAAGACGGCTCAGGCCAAGGAATGTCAGTAAGAAAGAGAAAAGAAAGAGAGGAAGACAGCGATGTAGAGAAAAAAAGGCTCAGGCTTGGATTCAGAAGATACAAAGTGGAGAACATGAATCTAGTGCAATTCCAGGACAAATCAGGACTTCATTTGGCAGTTCCAAAAAAGAACGGCGGAAGATGCAGAGGTTTGAAAGAAGGGTGGCAAAAAGTACAGCATTGGCTGAGGACTATGCTAAACGTCAGTGTATAAGCGATGTTAGCTGCAATCAGTCTGGCATTGAGGGAAAAAATGACTGTATGGCTTCTAGTTCTGGCTGGAAGAGGCGGAAACAAGAGGTAACATATGAAGACGTTAGACCTTCTACCAGTTCACCCACTCCTCAGTCCTCATTAGGAAGAATGCCCCAGGGAAGACAACCTCACACTGCAGGTCCATCACAACAGTTTTATTCCTCTAGACCTCAAGGGAGACAACCTCACACTGCAGAACCATCACAACAGTTCCCTCCCTCTAGACCTCAGGGGAGACAACCTCACTCTGCAGGTCCATCACAACGGTTCCCTCCCTCTAGACCTCAAGGGAGACAACCTCACACTGCAGGTCCATCACAACAGTTCCATTCATCTAGACCGCAAGGGAGACAGCTTCACACTGCAGAACCATCACAAGAGTTCCATTCACCTAGACCTCAGGGGAGACAGCCTGACACTGCAGAACCATCACAGCAGTTTGGTTCTTATAGGCCTCAATCGCATCAGTTTAGTTCTTCTGGGTTCCAATGGAGGAATCCTAACACTTTAAAACCACCTGAACAGTTTCATTCCTCTGGACCAGAACGGAGAAATCCTGATGTTTCAGAACCACTCAAAGAGTTTCATTCCTCTGGGCTTCAATGGACACAACCAAATACATCTGAACAGTCTCAACAATTTAGTTCTTTTAGGCCTCAGTTAAGACAATCAAGTTCTTCAGAACCACCCCTACAAGTTGGTTCATCTTGTCCTCAGTGGAGAAATCCAAATAGTTCAGAACCATCCCAACAAGTCGGTTCTTCTAGGCCTCAGTGGAGAAATCCAAATAGTTCAGAACCACCCCAACAAGTTGATTTGTCTATGCCTCAGTCCTCATTTGAAGAAATACACCAAAGACAACCTACCACATCCCAATCATCACAGCAAAGAAGTCACACTAGAGGTAAAAACTAACAATAAGATACTGAATACCAAGGCCAAGGTTATGGGAACTTTTGTGCCTTTCTTGGTGTTGGTGATGAGATTGATATAACATTACAATGTATACATACCCCTACATGTGAAGGCTAATCAATTAACATTGGATGAATAAGGATTAAGTTGGTGAAGGGCAAATACAGATTTTTTACCTTTCTGTGTCACAGAGGAATCTTTAACAAAGAAATTGAAATGCTAATTGGTGATTTCTAAGTTTGATAAAATGTATATCTTCCTTGCAGTTTAGATACAGTGTATACATTATGTATGTGGAGATAGTTCTTTTACTGTTCAGTTTATTCAAAGATTTCTTCAAGATGATATGTTCACAGGTGCTGATCACACTTGTAAAAAAGTCAGTATTATGCCATATACAATGTACTCTGTTATAAATATATATTTCATTTAACAGGGTCTATTAAACGTCTCTAGCTTAAAAGCTGGCAGTTGATTGTTTGATCTGTTTATACATATAGGAACAGGCATATTTTTTTAAGCTGTACCTAATAATCAAATAATAATTCTATTATAATGTATTGTTAAACATTGTTGATATTTTCTCTGATGCCATAGAAAACAGGAAAAATAGGAGAAAAATGAAACTTGCTCGGCGGATTCAGCGTAGAAATGAAACACGTGAAAACCAAGGTAATGCAAGTGGGACAGGTGATAACGTTGCTGAAGAAGAACCAGCTGGGAGTGGTAATGAGTCTGGTCAAGGTGACAACACCACAGAAGGACCAAGTAGGTAAGTTAATATACAGTATTTCCTGTCTAAGCAGAAAGCCTCTGGCACAAATGTCAAGTTTAATTTGTAGAGGTACGTACGACATACTATTAAGCTATTATTTATAAAAAGGTAAAGAAAGGGACCAAATTATAAGGCCTTGCAGAATAGACAGGCTTCCAGATCAGACAGGCCTGTTTATTTAATTCTTGCTGTTAGAGTTTTATTTTTCAATATTGAACAAAATATTCTTTTAATAAACAGTTTCTGAGGACATTTATAATGGCTCTGGTTTGATATATTCAATATATTCAATATATATACTCTGATGGAAATTGGATAATTTCCTTTTATTTCTTTGGCCATGGTTGACTGTAATTAGCTGTAAATGCTTGGATTAAAATAACATATATGTTCAGTGAAATACAATATGATTATCTTGTTTTACATGCCTAGTTGATAATATTTAAAGCCTTATGATAACTGTTGTGTTTTGGTTTTGTTTCAGCTTTAAGTACCGGTGTTTTCCAAGGAAGAGTATATTCTGTTCCCGAGAACTCTTGGAGCAGATTCCAAAATCCTGTAATTATGAAATTCAATATGAAATTATATATAACTAATGTTCACTTCCAGTCTGATTATGTTTCAAAATGTTTTATGATTCAAAACAAAAAGTATTACTGTGCCATCTGAACAAAATGCAGATACTTTTTCTTACTCTGTTTGTTGTACAAGCATCTGACAACATCCTATATGAGGTCATGCTTTTCTTTACTTTACTCTATCTAGCAGATATGTGTTAACGCTAAAATAACTGTCTTTAAGTTGAGATTTTGTAAATTGGTTTTATTTTTTGTAGACATTTTGAATAGGTTGTCACAAGATGAAATCGGTGCTGAGGAGCTCTTTCAGGAAATATTCCAGGTAACTTACAGCAGTAGGCCATAAAATGTGTAGACAATTCTGTTTTGCTTGTTTCCATGATGCTCCTTTAATTTGCTGATTTCACTTGGAGTCTATTAGCCATCTTATTTAAGCTTTGACTGTCTCGCCAGTCAGGCAATTCCCCTTGACTTCCATACAGATTGATCTTTGGCCTGCCATTTAGGTGGTTTCCCCTTGACTTCCATACACTAAGGTTGCTCTTTTGCCAACCAGTCAAGCGGTTTCCCCTTGACTTCCATACGGGTTGCTCTTTTGCCAACCAGTCAAGTGGTTTCCCCTTGATTTCCATACGGGTTGCTCTTTGGCCTGCTAGTAAGGCAATTCCCCTTGACTTCCATACAGGTTGCTCTTTTGCCACCCAGTCAAGCGGTTTCCCCTTGACTTCCATACGGGTTGATCTTTTGCCACCCAGTCAAGTGGTTTCCCCTTGACTTCCATACGGGTTGCTCTTTTGCCTACCAGTCAAGCGGTTTCGCCTTGACTTCCATACAGGTTACTCTTTTGCCTACCAGTCAAGCGGTCTCCCCTTGACTTCCATACAGGTTGCTCTTTTGCCTACCAGTCAAGCGGTTACCCCTTGACTTCCATACAGGTGGCTCTTTGATCTGCTTGGAAGGCAGTTCCCCTTGACTTCCATACAGGTTGCTATTTGGTCTGCTCGTAAGGCAGTTCCCCTTGACTTCCATACAGGTTGCTCTTTGGTCTGCTAGTAAGGCAGTTCCCCTTTACCTCAATGTGGGTGGCTTTTTTGCCCACCAGCCAGGTGGTTTCCCCTTAGCTTCCATTCAGGTTGATCTATGGCCTGGCTGCCAGGCTGTTTCCCTTGACCTCCATACAGGTTGCTTTTTGACCTGCCAGTCAGGTAGTTCCCCCTGACCTCAATGTGGGTTGCTCAATGTGGGTTGCTCAATGTGGGTTGCTCTTTAGCCTACCATTCAGACATTACAATGACAGATGTTGGTATTACATGTATTATTAACCTACAATAAATGGTAATAAAGTGAAATTGCTGGCAAGTTGAACATTTAACCATGTTTAATTACTTCTATTGTATTAAAAACAGATTGATTGACCATGGATGTTCACTGATTTATTTTCCATCTTATATTATAATGTTGGTCACAGGAAGTCCAGGCGGACCAGCAGACTGTTCTGTATAGGACCAAGGTGTTACCGGCCCTGGAGAAGATGCTCAAGTTACACAAGTAAGAACATATACAAACTTAAATTTTAGACTCAAATGCGTTTTTTTCTAGCGTGACTCTGGAAACAAAATGTATTACAGTGCACTTCTCTTGATATCATGTTGCATTTGTCAGACAAAAACATGATATTAACAGGAATGTGACATTAAGAGAAACATTTTTTACCACTAAATCTAGTGCATTTCCAATCTCCATAACTAAAAGTAAGCAATTTAATGTACATATGAACATGATTGTTTCAATATAAAGATAATATTATTTCAATTAAAAATAATGTTGGAGGTTATTTTTCATTTTATATGCAACATTTTGTACAAGTTGTGTCTGAAATCAATGGAAATGACATCATTTTCTGGATATTTTATGTGATTGGTTAAAAAAAAACATAATATTAAGAGGAATTCATCTCAAAATGCATGATATTAACCAAATAAAATTGCATCTAGATTATACAGGGAGAAAAATGGTGCTTGGGAAAAACATGATATAAATAGGAATGTGATATTAGCGGGAGTGATATTAAGTGGAGACCACTGTACTACAAACTGAACAATGCAAAAACAGTTGAACCTTGTTATCTTGAACCTACTTGACTTGAAGACACTGCTTGAATTCAAGTGTTTCATCAGTCCCAGTCGCGCTTTACACTAACACTACACACTCTCTCAACATGAGTACTCAGATTACTGGAATATTTCCCCCGATCACGCTGACTTTGAAACAGCGCTCGGGTTTTGACCTCACATTGGTTTAAAGGACAATTTTGTAGTGTAATCAATTGCGGACAGAATTTTAAACATATATCCAAGCATTTAATGACCATATTGCTATTTTTATGAAGCTTAAATTATTTTATTATACCCCAAATTGAAGTTGTGGGGCATACAATATAAATATGCATTTAGCTTTTAAAGTTAAGTTTGGTTATATAAAGAACCCATTGACAAGAAAAGAGAGCTTTTACAATCTTATAGAATACAAATCTAGAATTGAGTGATGTAAATAAATTGCTTAATTAATTTCCAGGAATAATTCGTACTTGAGGCAATTAAACTATAGCTGTACAGGACAATACCAACAGTGTAAAATGGGAGTACGAGGAAAAGGAGTGATAGTGGCAGCCAGAGAGAGGATACGGAAACTGTCTTATGGTATGTACAATGTTTGTTTAGTAATCAAGAACAGGGGCAATAAAATCAACACAGCTAGTTTGTAGCGTAATGTAAAATTTTGAAAGTTTATTCGATATGAAATACTTAAATAATTAAATACTTTTAAATTGGACTTGTAAATGAATCATATTATATGCAAACATTTTGAAATAGAAGCTATCTTAGAGAAGGACATATGACTGTGATTTCATTCCTTCAGTATTATCAGTATAAGGATGTGGCTTACTTTTGATCAATTATTTTTCTCAGGAGGTGGGGGATAAATTATTCGCGGTAATATATATTAACGTTTGTTTGTTTTGGGTTTATATTGTTTGAAAATTCAAAGTCAAGCATGTTTCCTGTTTGGGGCTGGAAATTTTCAAGTTGTTATATGCTCAGTTGATGAATATTGTGTGTATAATTATGATCATGTACCATTCAGAAACTTCAAGTACTCAAATACATTACATTGGTATAATATAGGATTTATTTTTATTTCACCAAGATCGAACAAACTGTATAAGCTGTTTATTTATTTTGCTCTACAGTTTTTATACGCCCGTCAAAAATGACGGGACGTATTTTGGTATGGCGTTGTCCGTCCGTCCGTCATAAACTTTTGTTTGTCCGGAGATCTCCTCCCACAGTTTTCAACCGATTTCTTTCAAACTTGCTAGGCTTAACCACCATAACATGAAATTGTGTTTTCCTAAAAGACAATTTGATTCGAGAATATTCACTAGAGTTATGGCCCTTTGGGACGCAATTTCGAGCATAATTTTGAAAACGTCAGAACTCTTTTGTGTTTTCTTTAATTCCTCTGAAATTTAGTATGGTACTTCGAATATCTATAATATTTAACATATATTACGGGTTTTGTTGAGTAATTTCAACTTTTTGCGTAACAGCATTTCATATTTAGATATAGGCATTATGTAGAAAATGCATTTCTGTTGTAAACTGTTGTTTTGTCCGGAGATCTCCTTCTACAGTTTTCCACCGATATCTTTCAAACTTGCTAGGCTTAATCATCATGAGATGAAGTTGTGTTTTCCTGAATGACAGTTTTTTTCTACTATATTTACTAGAGTTATGGCCTTTTGGAACTCCGTATCTGATGCAATTTCAGACCTTATGTAAAAAATGTCAGAACTTTTTGGGGTTTTCTTCAATTCCTCTAAAATTTTGTATGGTACTTTGAATATATATATTATTTAACATATATTACGGGTTTTGTTGAGTTATTTAAACTTTTTGCGTAACAGCGTTGCATAATTGCAATTGCAAAATATAGGCTTTATGCAGAAATTTTATGCATTTCTGTTGTAAACTGTTGTTTTGTCCGGAGATCTCCTTCTACAGTTTTCCACCGATATCTTTCAAACTTGCTAGGCTTAATCATCATGGGATGAAGTTGTGTTTTCCTGAATGACAGTTTGTTCCTACTGTATTTACTAGAGTTATGGCCCTTTTGAACTTCGTATCTGATGCAATTTCATACATTATGTTGAAATGACAGAACTTTTTTGGGTTTTCTTCAATTCCTCTAAAATTTTGTATGGTACTTTGAATATATATATTATTTAACATATATTACGGGTTTTGTTGAGTTATTTAAACTTTTTGCATAACAGCGTTGCATAATTGCAATTGCAAAATATAGGCTTTATGCAGAAATTTTATGCATTTCTGTTGTAAACTGTTGTTTTGTCCGGAGATCTCCTTCTACAGTTTTCCACCGATATCTTTCAAACTTGCTAGGCTTAATCATCATGGGATGAAGTTGTGTTTTCCTGAATGACAGTTTGTTCCTACTGTATTTACTAGAGTTATGGCCCTTTTGAACTTCGTATCTGATGCAATTTCATACATTATGTTGAAATGACAGAACTTTTTGGGGTTTTCTTCAATTCCTCTTAAATTTTGTATGGTATTTCGAATAGCTATAATATTCAACAAATATTACGGGTTTTGTTGAGTTATTTCAACTTTTTGCGTAACAGCATCGCATAGTTGCAATTGCAACATACAGAACTGTATAGGCATTTATATGTAGAAAATGCATTTCTGTTGTAAATTGTTGTTTGTCCGGAGATCTTCTCCTACAATTTTCAATCGATATCTGCAAAATTTGCTAGGTTTAATCATTATGACATGAAATTGTGTTTTCCTGAATGACAGTTTAATTTAAATTGACAATATTTACTAGAGTTATTGCCCTTTAGGACTTTGTATCTTATGTAGTTTTCGAATATTATGTAGAAAGTGTCAGAACTTTCTTTGTGTTTCCATACCATTATACTTCCAATAGGGTACGGCGGGCGTATCATGCCTCCGCTTGCGGTGCTCTTGTTTTATTTGTCATCACAGGAAAACAGGGGCCTATCTGGATGAATCAAAGGAAAACAGGAAAAAGGCAGTCAAGGAAAGTGTCTACCAAAAGGATCCTGAGTCAGCACCTTGGAATAAATGAGGTACATTATGTATATGATGCGATAGGTTATCTCTAAACTTCTCTTTGATAGTATTAAACTTCTTTTTGATAGTATAGGCCTTATACCATTTGGAAAATCGTTATACAGTGTAGTATGATCACTTTTCGAAGTATAAATTCTTTACTGGTAATTAATGGGTGAAAATTTATATCCATGGGAGAGCTGTAGACATAATATTAATTTCATTAGAAGTACTTCTCTTAGCAAGGTATTTTCACTAACTACGAACAATTCCCCGAAACTGACATGGGTAGAGGAAGTTGATAAGTCCAAAATTTCTACCAAGGATTTTTTTATTGCATTTTTCAGTTTTCTATAAATTATCATTTATTTTGTGCATGTAACAGAGGTCATTATTTATTTAAATGCCTCCGCTAGAAGTTGAACTCGGAACCTCTGGCTACTAGACTTACGCTCAACCGATTGAGCTAAAGGGAAGATCTCCCTAGCCGAGCGGTACTATATTACAGCTAGTATTTACCAGGGTTGCATACTCCCCCTCCAGGAAAGAACTCGTCCCGAGTTTTTCCGGGGGTCATAGGGATTCCTTTACAAGTATCCCTATAGGTATGATTCCCGGGTCCCTACGTGGGTGCATATGTAACAGAGTCAGAGGTCATTATTTATTTAAATGCCTCCGCTAGGAACCTCTGGCTACTAGTCTTATGCTCA
Organism: Mimachlamys varia; assembly: GCA_947623455.1. NCBI lineage: Eukaryota > Metazoa > Mollusca > Bivalvia > Pectinida > Pectinidae > Mimachlamys > Mimachlamys varia. The sequence continues at coordinate 24,622,116 of OX392538.1, forward strand.
ACCGATCGAGCTAAAGAGAAGATCTCTCAAGCCGAACGGTATATTGCAGCTAGTATTTACCAGGGTTACATGCACATTTCGTTTTTTTTTCTTGAAAAATGAAAAATATATTTATTTTTCAGTAGTGACAATTGTAAGAATACTTTTTATATATATATATATAATGGATGCTGTTGATAACCTCTATTGGTTTGTATTTCCTCTGTTCTAGGTATACATGTTTCTGAGACGTGTGTTTCTCCATGTTATACCAAATGAGTTACTTGGAAACCCCAACAAGAAGATGCTACAAAGATGTATCCTTAACCTTCTAACATTACAACAGTTTACTCTTTAATAAAATACATTTATTTATTGAGCTCTTTATAACTGTACATCAATATAAATTTTATTTAATTAACAACTATTATGAAACAACTACAAGTTATATGGTCCACTTATATTAATCACTCTTGATGGCGCGAATGTTAGCGAGCAAGAGGTCTAATTGGAGGAGGAAACTAGAGTACCCAGAGCAAACCCATGTGGCTGGGCAGGTGACCCCCATACCTTTCATGTCCATGTCGTGATCTGCCCAGCAACACTTTCATTAATTTTGATGATTTGACCTTGACATAAACTTCAGGTTTTAAACCATTCCTAAAACTTGGAAAATATGACAAATTTTCCATGGCAGAGCTGAATGTGGAGAAGATGAAGGTAGGTTTATGATATGGATTGAGACACTACATTTGTTTAGACAATAGTGTGAGTTAAATATATTTCATGAATTTTAAAATCCAGGATAGATACATGTAACTTCAATGTAGAAAAAATGAATAAAGAAAGAAATGAGCGGCCCAGAGGGCTAAAGTTTTAGATAAGGAAAGAGTAATGCAATCCACATATATACTGGGATATATTGACCTCTTGTTTAATATTCAGTAAGTTTTATTGGTTCCATATAATCTTAGACATTGATCCGTTTTCAGGTGGAGAAAGTTCCGTGGCTGGCTGGTATTGCGTCCAAACCTGAGCAGATTCACCTTCTATCACAAGTTGTCTACTGGATTTTCAAGGATTACATCATGGTGTTGCTTAGGGTACATTTCTGTATTTAACATTTTCCAATAATTCATAGTATGTGGTAATTAATGATGAAACATTAAGGATTTTAATTTAAAGAATATGTATAGAAATTCTTTGAAATTATGAAATGAAGAAAAAAAGTTGCTGGAAAACACATTTTTTTAAGACTATAAATTTTAATATTAAAATGGATGAAGCAGTACATCAGTCCTTACAGCCTTCAGCTTCAGTTGTTTGTCAGTATACGTAGGTAGTTTTAACAGATTCAGCATACATCATGCTTCATTTATCCACATTTTCCTATAGATCTCCTTATAAGAAAATTAATTGTAAGAGAACAGGTTCATCTTTCATCATGTTTGAGGCTAGTTACTATGAGAAGTTGTAGTAAACATTTTTTGGGATTCCCATCAACTATACACAAATACACCCAAATATTATCGTAATATTGTTCATAGTTTCTTTTGATTTTTTGAGTCATCAAGTTTTACGGATTTTATTTTGTAAATATTTGAATTATGTTTTTATATTATGTAAACCATTGATAAACATTTCAGTCGTTCCTGTATATAACGGAGACAGCACATCACCGCAACCACTTACTTCACTTCAGAAAGAGGGACTGGCTACGACTTCATATGCGAGGCTTGAACAGTACTGTATATACCACATATGACAATGTAACAATGAGCTTGCGGAATTTCTTGATTTAACAAATAAACACTATGATTAATTGTTGATTTGAATAGTTATTTGACCGCCAAATTACATTTTGAAACTTGTTTTATATATAATTATCTGTTTATATTATATTTAATCAGATATTAGATATCATAATCCTTTGCTTCGAAATTCAAACTCACTATTGGAAATTTAAATCTTAACTTAATATACTGTATAAAACGTATAGTATCATGTTGAAATATACAGATTTTTTGGGAAAAAATAACATGTGTTTGATAGATAAGTGATGAACTATTTATACCTGTGGTAATATATTTGACTTCAATATTTTAAAGAATTAGGACATTTAATTCATTTTAAACAGAATCATACTGTTGAAGTTAAGAGAAAACTAATTTTGTATAAAATGTATTATTTCAGCACTGTTGAACAAGAAGATGATGGTGCCAGTGACAAAGGTAAGGTCTGTTTTAGTGATGACATTGATATTTTACATATTACATACATAAAAATTGGCTCGGATAGTCTTACTGCTTTTTACTGTTAATGTTACCTATATAATTGCTTTTACCCAGACTTACATAATACATACAGTGGCTTATGTATAATTCATACTTTTGTCTCATAAGATGTATGTTTAACAAGTTAAAAATTGTAATTGGCAATTATTAGCTTCTAAAGAAACTTGCCTCAAACCTTAACCTAGTGTTCCTGCAAAAAATGGGTTAAGTCCAAATCTGTTGAAAAATTGAATTGTTTTTAAACAGTTATTCTGCATTTGACTCATTGAAAAAGATGTTGCACCCTGTAAGAATTCTCTTTGCAAATATCAGCACCATTAGTACAAATGTTGAATGCTTGGTATGTTTCTATATCAAAGGAAAATTAAGCGAAAAAAACTCTTAAGGTTTTTCTGGTAGTTTTCATGGGAATATTATGACTTTGCTATCATGGAGTATGAACAATAATGCTTCCATTAGTTTTCAGTATTGTATGAATGCTTCCAGATGATCCGTATTGCCTTGATTTTTGGCATTAACTATCTGAGGAAATATTCAAGGTAGGGCAATGAAAAACAGATTGTGGAAGAAATGTCATTGCCATGAAAAATTCATTTCATAACTAAGGAAACCACTTAAATTTCTATTACCATGATTTCAGTCACTGTCCACTGAATTTTCATGGTCTTGATTAGTAATGATGGATTGTTTATTCCATAGCATTCTTGAAAATTTCACGGTCATGAACACTACAATTTTCATTACTGTGAAAAATGCAAACTTATTTATAGCCATGGATGTCCTTAATGCCAATGAAAAGCGTTGGATTGCTTGATAAGGAAAAGATATAGGGTGACTAGATGCATCGTCAGATAATCATGTTTGATTGCACTATGCTTCACTGTAGCATAGCATAGCGCAATCAAAAGTGGGTATTCAACGATGGACCAGATGAAGCATATCAATCTGAGGGCATTATACACGCAAAACTTATTGAACAGAATTTATTTGGTTTTTGTATCGTGACTAGACAGAGGCGTTAAAACAGTTGTCGGAGGGAGATACCCTTGGGATATCAAGCTTGCGTTTCCTACCCAAGATGAAGTCACTCAGACCCATCGTAAATCTTGGGAGGAGGCCTCCGCTAGGCTGTAAACAGGTGAGTTCTGTAAATATAGGTCTTTATAAACATCTCGTAAATGAAAAAAATAGTTCTGTTAATTAAAGGGTGACATTATTGAATCATACTTAATACACTGTTTACTGGAGCAAACTTCTAACGCTGCATGATTCAAACTAGGGATCGGCTTAATATTATAATTAAAACAAGAGAAAAGAGAAATTCACAATAAACCTTAATTAAGAACTTGGTAAACTCCAGATGGCAGTACTGCCAATGGAGCTTCATTTCTCTACATTCCTGTCCCCAAGTCTTCGCCCCTATAACAGAATTATTTACCACTAGGCTCAGGTATTTCACTTATTAAGTGAATGCTTGAGAAAAAGGTTGGAAAGCTTGCTATTATCTTAACAGGATAAAAAGAAATGCACATGGCTTGACCAGGATTCAAAACCTAGACTTTAAACCTGGATGCCAAATATTGATTAAGTCAAGTTTTGCTATATATAATCAAGGATTGGCTTAGGGTTGTTCCAGAATCAACGATATTGAGACCCCACCACCCATCAAATTATAGACTGAAGTAATTTACATAATGTAAGGAATTAGTGGATAAAGGCTTTTCTAGTTTTAGACCCTTCACCAATATATTAATACAGGTACCTCCCATCTCACCCATACAATTGAATATCACCTCTGAAATTTACCAATTAACTATTCCAACCTTTAATTTGGAAGGGTTCAAATGTGTTATCAAGGGGTGAATGAGTTGATCATGAAATAGCCCTTTGGTTACTAGGATACAAGGAAAATCTCTTTGCTTGTATCTCTTTTACCTGACATGGGAGGATGGTCTCATTAATTAATACTAGAATTTTTTATTGTGTATAAAAAAAAGTATTATTAATAATATAAAGACAAAGTCTTAAATGAGCAAAGCTTAAGTTAATGTTTGATATTTACTGAGAATTATTCATGATGAAATTTACTGATTCAAAGTTTCAGAATAAGATAAGTTTTACACAATTTCAAGTTGTCAAGTAAAAAAAAATACTTCTGAAGCAATATGGCAAAGAGATAATTGTAACAGCTGACATTAGCTGAAAGATACATTATGTATTTTGGTTATTTTTCAACCTTACAGAAAATAACCGATGAAGGCTGAGTATATTGTAACGTAATTGTTGAAGCGTTTCAGGTTTCTCCACTGCATGGCTACTTCTGTCTGGGGGAAAAAATTAACAGCATAGTGTAGCAAGGGGAAGCAACTCTGTTTACCGACGCATGTGATAACATTAAATAGCTTTGCTCAGGCACATTCAGCGTGCGATAACTACACTAGCTTATGATGAAGTTAATTTCACTTCAAACTTTTTCTTCCAATTTCAGACTATCCCAATCAACAAGCAGCTACTGAACCTGTTGAACATCTTAAGCTATCACAAGGTAAAGCGACAAATTGTTTCCTTTCAAATTTTAAAGCTTTTCAAACTCTTTAAAAAAAAATCTTATTTATAATAATTTCACTTTCATTTATTGATAAGTTTTGTTGGCCTGGATGAAAGCAAGAAAGTTTTATTATGGGGAGAAAATAGTGCATAACTAAAAATATCCAAGTGGTAAATGAGGTGACTGACACAATACCTTTATATCACTGATTGAGGAATCAAACCTGGTTGTCATGGTAAAAAGGAAATGTGCTGTCCTTATATAGCCACAACTTTAATTACTTACCTTACACAGATTTAGAGTGTCGTAAGAACGCTAATCTTAATATACGAAATCAATGTACTTATACAGAATAAAAAGACATTTTTTTAAAAATAAGATGTTAGCAGTTTGCTTATAATGGATCCATCTAGTCAAGTGCAAAATGCACTGGGTATCTTGGCTTATACAGATTCATGGGATGATGGATTGCTTACGATAGTGTGCCTTGCTTCCAGCTTGTTTTTCTCACTATTACAGGAAAAGAACCCGGCATTGGTAGGATCTGCCATATTTGGACTTGACAAAGTATACCCCCTATGGAAACAGTTTGCCTCCCAATATCAGCATCGAGGACAGGAAAGGTCAATGTAGTTTAATTACTGTTCATCACTATATGCAAGATACACTCTTACCTGTACATTTGTTCCTCATTTGAAGGATAAAAATAAAAGTTTTTTTTACCCCATCATCAGATGGTGGATGGGCTGTCCAAACTGCCCTGCACCATTGGTCCATTGTGTGTCTGTTTATTGTTATCAAAATTTCTTAAGAAACACTGGATTGGTCATTCTCAAATTTCACACAGTAACCAATTAATTTCATTTCATAGGTTCCCCTTCCCTTAAGTTGTACGCTTTTGATTTTGAGACTGTTAAGAGGAACAAAATGGCTGACAGGTGGCCATCTTGGATTTTGACAATGAAAGTTTGTTACATTATCTCTTGAGAAATTGATGTTTATGGAATTCCATATGTATGTTTCCTTTAGTTCCTAGTTGTGCCCTTTTCATTTTTGGACTGATCAGAAACACAAAATGGCTGACAAGCAACCATCTTTGAGTTGAGAGTTCAGGAACATTAATGCTATCTCTATAATTAAAGGAGTTCTAAAATTTGATATGATTACGAGCAAATATTAGAAAAGAAGGGCAAAGAAGGGAAAAGCTATTAAAAGATCAAATGAAGATTGAACATTGATAGGCACAAAGAACCCTCTGGAATCTCTTATTTGAATTTAACAAAACATGATCGTCAGGATTTTTGAGGACATTTGATGTAATTGTGTGAGGACAATTTAAGTGACAAGAATTTTGAAAGATTATCAGCTATACCCATACAGTGTGCTGCTAGGAATTGCATTTCATTTCGTTTCAAGTTGTTGATTTTTTCCAGGTCAGATGTGAAGCAGCTGTATTTTGTCAAGGTGGATATTGCCACATGCTTTGAGGACATTGACCAGGAAAAACTCTTCTCTGTTATAAAAGACATCATTCAGAAGGTATACTTTGACTATTTTTTTTTTTTCAAAAATTAAGCTTGAAATATTTTGTAAATATTGCAAAATGAGTCAGGGCTGTTCCAGTAGAAAATCTACCTGACTGCAGGACTCCAGAATAAATTGCTTTTGTGCAAGACAAGGTTATAAGTTTGACGCTTTTGCTTTAATTGCTTTTTGGCAAATTGGAATATAAATTGTATGAATGTAAATTAGAGAATACTGAAGCGTTAACGAAATCATAATCAGAACTCAAAATTGATTAAACCAGGGGCAAAATATGACCAAATGACAGATTTACATGGAGACCCTTGTAAAAGTACAAGAGAATAAGACTAGGTATTCTGGAAGAGTAATTAGCGTCTTCTGACTCAGACATGTTATCCCATGACAAAATTTGGAGTATTTGAGTTGGGGAAATATTTAAATAATGTTATAGCCTGATTACCAATAGGAAGTTATTGTAACCATTTAGTTACATTCATTTGTTCTATATCCAAACTGCATGGAATCATGATTGATGAAATTAATTGTTTTTAATTCTGGTTATATAGAGAAGATATATTGTGTCGCCTCCGACGGATGTCGGAAAGGCGGCACATAGGGGTTACTTTTCCCACGGCGACGGCGGTGTCAACAATGTTAAAGTTTTGCGTTTAGCTCTGTTTCTAACAAAGTTACATCAACCAAACTTCTATCATAGATGAAGCATGGGTAGTAAAGCCTACGGGGCTAAAAAAAAATTCTGGATTTCTGCTTTTTTGGGGTAAAAATCTCAAATTTGTTGAATTACAACGTTAAAGTTTTGCGTTTAGCTCTTGCATATTAGGCTGTTTCTGACTAAGTATAAAAGCTACATCAACCAAACTTCAATTATAGATGAAGCATGGGAAGTAGAGCCTACTGGGCTAAAACAATTCCTGGATTTCTGCTTTTTTCGGGTAAAAATCTCAAATTTCTGGAATTACAACGTTAAAGTTTTGCGTTTAGCTCTTGCATATTAGGCTGTTTCTGACTAAGCATAAAAGCTACAGCAACCAAACTTGGTATGTAAGGGTATTATGAATCAACGAACACTATCTCACCTTCTGTTTTATGATTCAACAAAATAGCCGCCATTTCCTTGCCACTGATTGGTCAAAATTTAGATATTGTCCGATTTCACTCAAAATTGGTATGCAGGTGTGTTAGGACTCTGCAAACACTATCGCAACTTCTGTTTCATGATTCAGCAAATTGGCCGCCATTTCCTTGCCACTGATTGCTCAAAATTTAGATATTGTCCGATTTCACTCAAAGGACCTCTTACAGGAACAATAGAATTTTGCCCACGAACCAATTTAAACTTAACTGGGTGTCGTTTATAGCAAATTGAAGGACTACCCATGAAATGTGTTTAAAAAATTCAAAAGGTCCCTAGGGCCTGTGATATGACCTATTTAGTGCCTCAACCATGGGTGTACGACAGGGTTCACTATTTCATCTAAAAAATCTATCGAAACAAAATTTTTCATTTATAAATTATTTCATTTTTGAACAAGTAGGATCGGCTGCATATCATAATTGCAAACATATATCTGAATATTGCAAGACAAAAATTTTATGCAATCTCAAACATAAAAAATGTGAAAATTTTTGGCACATTTTCAGGAATGACAACTTTTCATGGAAACGTTGCAATTACTTCCGGTTCTTGTACACCAAAAATATTTACACAATATTTGACCCATTTTATCAAGTACCTGTGGTGAAAATTTCGGGAAAATCGGGAACCGGTAAAAGTGTCATTTAAAGGTCAAGATGTAGCAAGGTCTGTTTTCAAGAAAATTCAACGACTATAGAACTATGCTCCTGTTTGGTAGTTGCTGAAATAACATTGACCTAAATAACAGGGTTTTTTCCTCTACATTAGTGGTGTTTTTCAAGTTTAACCTACTAGTGATACATCCTATTCTTGTTCTTTTACTCTGTCATATATTTCATATGATTTGTTGCACGCCTAGGGTGAATATTTTATATAATTGAAGGACCAGTATTGTCATTTAAATGTCTAAATGATTTTTCTTAAATCTACTGTAACCAAATGGATTCATAATTATCATAAAATCTTATAAAACTAATAATTAATATTTCTATTTGAATCACAATATATTTTATACAGAGCATTATGTAACTACAATAAGTTGAATAACATATTTTGATGTTCTATGTACATGTAGTTTTTCATTAACTTTGAGACAGTCTTATGGATGAATTAATTTTTCATAATTAACCAAAAGACTAACACAGAGGAGATATATTTCTGCAATAGTCATTCAACGGATTTAATTGTTTTTAAGTTTTCAATGTTTACTATTTTATTACATCTCCAAAATAGGGCAAACTCCCTTGATATAAGACAAACCTGGCAAGAGAGAACAATATTTAACTGACAGTAATTTGCTCATTGAATCTAAAGACTTTAACGACAATATCAGTAAAACCCTTAACTGTACTCTCAAAAGATACAATGTATAATTGCAACTATAGATGCTGAGATTTGGCCAGTAGGTACCTTGGATAGAGTGCTACAAAGTTTCCTCATATTAATGACCTTGATCTACATTGTACTTTCAAGGTCACAGGGGTCAAATGTGTTGAAAATATTTCAAGCAACTTTTTCTCAGTAACTAAAAGGCCTAGGGTAATGATATAATACATGGAGCATGCTGGAATAAAGGGGCTACCAACATTATTAAAATAAATGACCTTAACCTACTTTCAAGGTCACAGGAATCACATATTTTAAAACTTTAAGCAACTTCTGCTCAATAACCAAAAGGCCCAGGGTTATGATTTTTGGTCTGTAAGATGCTGGGATGAAGGGCTACAAAGGTTGTTCAAATGAATGACCTTTACCTACTTTCAAGGCTGCAGGGGTCAAATATGTTAATATCATAATCAGCCAAAAATATATATACATTGTATAGGCAGATGACCGTTAAGGCCCGTTGGACATCATGTTACATTCTGGTATGATAAAGGTATCATCCATATCTATGTACTGTCTATTAGACTACAGGCTAGTTGGTTAGTTTTAGGATAATCATTTAGACCTTTAAATGACAAAACTGGTCCTCAAATTATCTAACATATTCACCCTAGGCATACGACAAATCATAAAATATATGACTGAGTAAAAGAACGAGAATAGGATGCATCACTAGTAGGTTAAACTTGAAAAACACCACTAATGTAGAGGAAAAAAACATGATATTTAGGTCAATGTTATTTCAACAACTACCAAACAGGAGCATAGTTCTATAGTCGTTGAATTTTCTTGAAAACAGACCTTGCTACGTCTTGACCTTTAATGACACTTTTACCGGTTCCCGATTTTTCCGAAATTTTCACCACAGGTACTTGAGAAAATGGGTCAAAGTGCAACGTTTCCGTGAAAAGTTGTCATTCCTGAAAATGTGCCAAAAATTTTCACATTTTTTATGTTTGGAATTGCAAAAAAATTTTGTCTTGCAATATTCAGATATATATTTGGTATAATGATCTGCAGCCGATCCTACTTGTTCAAAAATGAAATAATTTATTAGTGTAACATTTTGTTTCGATAGATTTTTTAGATGAAATAGTGAACCCTGTCATACACCCATGGTTGAGGCACTATATAGGTCATATCACAGGCCCTAGGGACCTTTTGAATTTTTTAAACACATTTCATGGGTAGTCCTTCGATGTGCTATAAACAACATCCAGTTAAGTTTAAATTGGTTCGTGGGCAAAATTCTATTGTTCCTGTAAGAGGTCCTTTGGTATATAGGTGTATTATGACTCTACGAACACTGTAACTGCAACTTTGGTTGCATGATTCTGCAAATTGGCCATTATTTCCTGGCCTCTGATTGGTCAAAATTGTGATATTGTCCGATTTCACTCAAACTTGGTATGTAGGTGTATTAGGACTCTACAAAAACTATCGCAATTTCCGTTTCATGATTCAACAAAATGGACGCCATTTCTTTGCCACTGACTGGTCAAAATTTCAATATTGTCCGATGTCAATCAAATTTGGTATATAGGTGAATTATGACTCTACGAATACTATCACTATTGACAAAGCGGGAAAGGCGACACATATAATTACGCGTAATTCTTGTAGGTATAATAGACAAACTTAATTGGTGGTTGATACACACTATTGCAGTGCATTTGTTTGTGGTGATGTTGAAATAGATATTTTCAATATTTTAGAAGCAATGGTTTATTGGTAGTAAAATTTTGTTATCAAAGCATTTATTGGATACTGTTTTGGAAGGGTTAATGACAAAGCTTAAGTTGATTATAGGCATTTCTATGGACTCCTTAACATTTGAGGTTTATTTAGTTATGTATTATAGTACAGGGCTGTGCACGTGGTTGCCGAGTGGTTAAGGTGTCCCGACATTCTACAACATTCCCTCCACCTCTTGGTTGTGTGTTCGATTCCAAGCCCATGCAGGGCAGTGGCCAGTCAGTGATTTTTCTCTGGGTGCTCCAGCTTTCCTCCAACTCCAAAACCTGGCACGTCTTTAAATGACCCTGGCTGTTAATAGGACGTAAAACAAAATAAACCAAACCTATTATTATAATTCTTTCTTTCCTGCCCAGACGTTCAATTCTGCTTCCTTTTGTAGGATGATGACTACCAGATCAGGAAGTATGTGACGATGCATGTTGCTGGTGGACAAGTGAAACGGAACTTCAAGAGGAAAGCATCAACATTGCTGGAGTTCAATCCCAACTTCACCAACTTTGTTAAGGAAAGGGTGGAGAAGGATAGCCTTACAAACATCATCTTTGTGGATCAGGCATGTTCACTGACTAATAATGACAATGAAAATTTGAGGTTCTTATATGATGTTTTATCACACCCTATAGGTTGTCTCAAACCGGTTCACAAATTTTATATCCGTAATCCGTTATAAACAGCGTTAGCAACCAGCCACTATCGTTCTTAACTCCCCGGGAGGCATACAAATGCATACTTGACAACCCTCCCTATTTAGGAGGGAGACTCCCGATTTTGGACCCTAAAATGTTGCATTTTCAACTTCAGAATCAGCTTAACTGTTCCTATTTTTAAAGGTCTGATGATTTCATCTGAAAGAAGAGCTAAAAAGAATCCATTTAAAAGTGTTATTTTTCCTCTAAATGTACATGTATACATATTATTTATGCTATAAATTCTGAGCACGTGTAATCTCCCCCATGGAAATTTCAAAAAGTTGGCAAGTTATATATGCATCTGGTGGTGCCTTTTCAGGGCTCACAGCTAGCATTTCTAGCACTGCTCAACCACATACTCATTTACAGCTGGGTAGACTGGAACAAGCAAAGTATATATGAAGTATATTGCTCAAAGATACAACATAAGTGACATGGCTGAGACTGTGACTGGCAACCCTTCAATCATGATCGGCCAAGCGTCCTACCACTAAACCATGTGCTTTCAACACTAATGATTTTATATAAGGAATGGTAGACAATTCTGGTTTTAACACCTATAATTTACCAATACAGGTGCCTCCAGCTCCCCACCCACGCATACAATTATCGATTAGCCCTTAAAATTTGACGACAAGTTGAGTTTTTGTGTAGTGTAGATTCCATTGAAAGAAATAAGGAATTTTACAGGTGGTCACTCGTTAGTGTATTACAGCAGTATATCAATTCATTGTTACAGATGGTCACTCGTTAGTGTATTACAGCAGTATATCAATGTATTGATACAGGTGGTCACTTGTTAGTGTATAACAGCAGTATATCAATTCATTGTTACAGGTGGTCACTCGTTAGTGTATTACAGCAGTATATCAATTCATTGTTACAGGTGGTCACTTGTTAGTGTATTACAGCAGTGTATCAATTCATTGTTACAGGTGGTCACTCGTTAGTGTATTACAGCAGTATATCAATTCATTGTTACAGGTGGTAGCTCGTAAGTGTATTGCATCAGTATATCAATTCATTGTTACATGTGGTCACTTGTTAGTGTATTACAGCCGTATATCAATTCATTATTACAGGTGGTCACTCGTTAGTGTGTTACAGCAGTATATCAATTCATTGTTACAGGTGGTCACTTGTTAGTGTATTACAGCAGTATATCAATTCATTGTTACAGGTGGTCACTCAGGCCGAGAGCTCTGTCCACCTGTTACAGCAGCTGAAATCTCATTTGTCCAACAATCTTGTCAAGGTAATATTTCTAACCGGATTTATATCTATTTCAGAAAACATCGTTTTCTTATTAAAGGATTTGTTCATGCTGGGCTTGCATATGATTTAAGATCAATAAGACTCATTTGATCTTTGATTCATTTTAATCCACAATTTTTTAAACAATATATAAAAACTGTAATTAGCACAATATTATTATAATTAAGCAGAATTCTATCAGCGTGAAAATAGCTAAGATAAGATAAATGCTAAAATAAGATAACCACTAGAATAAGATAACCGCTAAAATAAGATAACCGCTAAAATAAGATAACCACTAAAATAAGATAACCACTAAAATAAGATAACCACTTAAATTAGGTAACCGCTAAAATAAGATAACCTCTAAAATATGTACATTTACAGTATAAATATTTGTGTACAGGTAGGACAGAGGTATTATCTCCAGGCCTCTGGAATTAGCCAGGGTTCTGTCCTGTCCACCATCCTCTGTAACATGTACTACGGACACATGGAGACGAAGCTGTTCCCAGTGAGGGATGGAGAAGAGCTGCTGATAAGGATTGTTGATGATTCACTGTTTGTGACACCACACATGAATCGGGCTGTTGACTTCCTCAGTCTCATATACAAAGGTCATTATCTTTCCTCGTATATCATTATGTGTTAAATTATCAGACTTGTTATTGGGAAACATCTCTCTACTCTATATATCTGATACTGTAAAAGTGCATGACATTTTTTTCACTTAGCAAGCCTCCAAATTATACTATTGTGGTGTGAAAATGTTCCTAGTGTCAGTAATACTGTTGTATACTGTACTGTACACTACACTGTAGTGTACCTTTAAAACTATTATACACTGTAGAGTTTGAGTGGTGTTATATTAATGTTCTCCTGTGGATATATTCAAATTCACAGGTAATATTTCATGGAGGCGAAATAAGCGAAACTAACCACATCGCGAAAAATTCCATTTATACAGTGTCAGTGGGGAAAAGGCACATTTAAAATTTTAGGGTTTCTAAGGCAAACTGAAGATATACTTCTGAGGTACATTTTTGGTGACAAAGAAAAGAGGACAACAAGCAGTACGTGTTAAAGCATGCTAAATATAGGTACAGTATATTTGGGGCACATGAAATGTGACCTATGTACCTAAATTGTAGTTCCATTCAAGGAAAGACTCAACATACTTATTAACGTTTTGCAAAAGCTATTTAAAAAAAAAAAGAAACCTACCGTATTTGACAGGGAATAAGCCCCCACCCCCTGAGAAAAATAATTGATCAAAAGTAGGGAGGGGTCTTATTCCCGAATACATCCCCAGTCACAAAAGTCCACCATCTTGGATATTCTACTGTTTTGATCTAGGAAGTCAGTCCCCACTATACCAGTAATGTAATTCTAGTTGTTTGTTTTGTTAAAATAACAATTTACATTCTGAATGTTTAAAAACAGTCACTACAAATTGATGCCATTGCTTTATCACTATAAAAAATATTTTCTTTATTTTCTTTTTCAATACAGATCTACATGTAATGGATCAAGTACAAGAATAATATTTCGTTTTTGTTCAAAGTTTGCAAAATGCACAACCAGTTCAAACATGAAAGTATGGTGTTCTTAACACCAGCTAAACAATGTTTTATTTCAAGTTTAGACTTATAGATATTTTTTTTGCACACAGTTAGACATATTTTATGTTCAGCCACAATATTAAAAAGAAATTAACATGCTTTTTGATGAGAGAATGTATTGTTAATGGGGATATATAACAAAAATATAAACCACAAGTACATTTTGTATTTGTACTGTTGTATCGGTAGTGGTCAGGATGTGGTCAGGATAACAATTACTATAGCAACCATCTTATACAATTTTAATTATTAAATAGTTTGAGGTATCACTTGATAGCTTCTGATTAAATTGAGTGATACATTTTTCAAGAAATTCAAATTTTTATTGTATGTTATGTTTCCAGGTATACCAGATTACAATCTGCGAGTCAACACTGATAAAGTTCTCCTTAACTTCCCTCTGGTACTGGATGATAATGTAACCTTCCCTGTGACTCAGACAGGTAGGAATTTTACTAAATCTGAACTTATTCAAGCATTCTAGTGATTGAAGTGACATGCCCTTGGCCACTGCCAGTTGGTTGATACCAGAAAAGACTTAAAGATAAAAGTTTCACATCAATTGGCTGATTCAAGTAGTCCAAATCTTGTATGAAAAAAAAATCTTACCGTGGTAATATGATTATACGGCATTTCAAATGCAGATTTAAATTAAATGTTTATAGAAATTGATTATGAGTGTGTATTATATAGGAGACAAAACTCATTTTTTGGGTTCCTCATTTAAATCATATTGGGCTAAAATATGTAGCAATGCCAATATAAAGCTAAACTAATTTACCTGATTGTAGATTGGTTCCCATGGTGTGGGATGCTGTTTAATACCCAAACTCTCCAGACCAGCATGGACTTCTCCAGATACGCTGGAATATGTAAGAATTTTGTCTTTGTCTTATGAATCATGGTCATCAAAATGTAGATATTTGTGAAATATTTTATTTTGTATCCAAATACTTAAAACTGAATTTATTTCAATACATTCAAGTTAAGTGAGGTTTATGTGAGTTATTCAAAATCTGGCAAATCTCCATATACAGGGAGTCAAACCAGTTTGAATTTTGAGAAATTTACAGAATTTATATTGAATCAGATGTACATTTTGTATAATGCTTTTATGTGTCATATGTAATTTTTTTGACCTACATGTGAATACAAGTGATGCTAAATAAATGCCCTGAATATTCTGTTACTGAGATTAAAATAATAATGACATTTTAAAAAAAACATATATATGCATCTTTATTTTTTTTTCACTCCTGTTTTTTAAAGGTGTTGCTGATACAATGAGTTTTGACCTTTCCCGTGACCCTCTGATGACCTTGAAACACAAACTCTTGAAGTAGGTACAGTAATATATTTGACATGTGTCCCAGTTAAGAAAAACATTCAGAGCATATGAAATGTTTATAAAATACCATAAATAAAGCATGCATAAGAGGTAGATTTCAATAGCTTACATGTATCTTGTTCAAATTCTTTCAGCTGAATTGAGATACCAATTTGATCTTTGACTAATAATCACTTTAGGCACTGTGTATCAATTAATATATTAGGACCTTTCAGTGATCTGACAACCTTCTATAGCCATGAGACATATTAATTGATGTCTGACTAGTTATTTATAAGGAATAATTTCTTTTAATCTGTTGCAGTGCACTTAAGCCTAAGAGCCATGTCATCTACATGGATACTGAAGTAAGTACAAATGTATATGTTTATGTAGTATATATCAGTAATTACAACAGCCACACTCAAGTCTAACAATTCTTTAGTGTATTTTAATGTCTTCTAGGTGAGACATGATATTTTTCTTTGCGACACATTTCTTGGTACAACTGGACTTCTTTATCAGTGACAAAGAATGGTAAGTCATAGCTTGGTTACATGTAGATCTATACAAAATAAATATTTAACATGATTTTATATTCAGTTTCATGAAACATTTTAAAATCTTTTACAACCAAATTGAGATACGCCATTGGAATCAATGTTAAATACTAACAAGTGATTATTAGCTTCTTTTTCGATGATAATTTATTTCCAGAAACACAATAAAATCTCTCTAAACTTCTACCAGTGTCTCATTTACAACAATTTTGACGTTTTATGATCGACATCTTGGTCTTATAGAGAAACATTCTACATCTTGTATTAATATATAGACGGAAAGTTTTTGATTTTGACTGCTGGTTGTGATTGAGAATTATGCCTCAGTTCACACTTTGAGGGCATGATATTTACTTTGATCTGACCTAGATTTACATGGTGAGTGTCATAGATGAAACAGAAGATGCTTATCTTCCAGAACACCTGGTCTTATTCTCTTGTATGTTTTCAAGTGTCCATGTAAAACTTTTCTTTGTTCATAATTTGCGCCAGGTTTTAGTGATTTTGAATTCTAGTTATTGTTTTGTTAATGCCATGGTATTTTCTGATTTGAAAATTTGAGTGAAAAATAAACTAGGTATGTGAACAAATGAATACATGTTTTAAACAAAAAATGGAAATCGAAATGTGATGGCAATAAGCAATTAACAAGGTTTGCAAAATGTGTTATATATGTTTACATATCTCATCATTGCCATGTACCTTGTAATAATTATCAAATTTTTACTATTTATTTAAAGCTGAATTCATGAAAGAATATTTAAAAAAATACAACTACCAACTGTTATAGCCCTTTAACTGATGTATTTTACTTTTCAGCTGAACACAACAGAAATTGTTGTGACAAATATCTTCAAAATTTTTGTTCTGAATGCACTGAAGTTCAACAGCTACCAGAGACGTCTTCCTCACAAGCTGCACCTCACTTATAAGAAGAAATTCTTCATAGGTTTAAAATTTATCTCGGCTTCATGGCTCATGTACAAACCTGTACATGTTCGCTGTTCCATCTTAGACGCAAACGGTACGGAAGTGCTTTGGAAATGCTACTCAAATGTTACAGAAATGCTACGTGAACGGTACGGAAGTGCTATGGAAATGCTACTCAAACGGTACTGAAATGCTACGAAAATGCTACACAAACGGTACGGAAATGCTACGGATGACGCTTGCAAATGGTCGATCATATTAACGGATTTCCATAAAAACGGATCCACACAATCACACATACAAACGAAATGAAATACCCATAATGCATCGGGAAACGTGTGCTGAAACCGAAAATGGAGATCCAGCGTGTACACATGCATACGATTGTTTTTCATGTTTGCTTTGCCATTAAGATAATGGTATGAGAGTGAAACAAACAGACATGCCTTAAAAGTAATTGAGAACTATATCAAATATCGGTAATATTGGAACATGTATTAATTTTTTTTCAAAAAGATCCGACATACTCTGACAGGTAGCCATGGGCATCAGTCGGAACACCTCGGGTATTCTCTTCCGAGCTTGCTGGAAAGGCCCGATGTTGTCCGACTGGCTGGGGCATATGACCTTGATATTTCTATTTAATTTAATTAAATTTCATGTTAAATTTTGTCAGATTCATACATATTGATAAAAACCTGGCTTGTTTTTTGTTTTGTTAATTTTTGAGACTGATATTATTTACAAAATTCTAAGTTTATGCAGCTTATAAAGACATGAACTATTCGTTTCGTCAGATTTATTCCATAAAATTTTCAACGGAACGTTTCGCAAACGCTTTGTAAATGACACTAGTGCTTCGGAAATGGTACGATAGTGCGACGCAAATGCTCAGTAATGCTACGGAAATGCCATGCAAACGGTACGGAAATGCTACGTTAATGGTACGTAAATGCTACACAAACGGTACGCAAATGCTACGTTAATGGTACGTAAATGCTACACAAACGGTACGGAAATGCTACGGTAATGGTACGGAAATGCTAAGGAAATGCTACGCAAATGGTAAGCTTTAAGTGGAACAGCGAACGTGTACGGGTCTGTACATTCCTGTCATGTGCTTGCTGGGAATTTGTCTTGTTTCAAAAGAAAAAATAAAACAGAAAACCAGCTCTGCCTCCTATGTCAATATGAAGAAGCTTTTTAGGTTCGGAAGGCACATGAATTGTATTTCAGCCATTGTCTGTTTAACTAATTAAACCCAGAAAATGCAATTGAACTCTTCCAATTCAAAAGTTGGAACAGTTCATTTTTAAATGTCAGGGGTGAAAAAGTAAATATAACAAACAAGAAATAATTTAACAAGCTACTATACAAATGTAGATACTGTATGTAAAATGTATTAGCTATTTAATTGAACTTTCAAAATCTTAACAACTTGTGCTATCAAAAAGAAATTGGTTAATGATATTTTTTACTAATTTTCTTCATAACTTTGGTTTTTAATTGATATTGAAGACAAATAACTTGAGCAAATTAGTTTTCATAAGCTTTCTTGATTATTGCAGAACTACTGTTAGACCTGGGAAGTTATTTCTATCATCAGACTCATGTGTGTCTCACCAACAAGGTAATTAAAGATATAGAGACAATGAAATACACACCTGTCTCACCAAGAAGATAATCATAGATATAGAGACACTAAATTACAAACCTGTCTCACCAAGAAAGTAATTATGTATATAGACACTAAATTACAAACCTGTCTCACCAACAAGGTAATTATAGATATACAGACAATGAAATACACACCTGTCTCACCAACAAGGTAATTATAGATATAGAGACAATGAATTATATACCTGTCTCACCAACAAGGTAATTATAGATATAGAGACAAGACTTACATACCTGTCTCACCAACAAGGTAATTATAGATATAGAGACACTAAATTATATACCTGTCTCACCAACAAGGTAATTATAGATATAGAGACAATGAATTATATACCTGTCTCACCAACAAGGTAATTATAGATTTAAACACTTGAATTACATACCTGTCTCACCAATAAGGTAATTATAGATATAAACACTTGAATTACATATGTCTCACCAATAAGGTAATTATAGATATAAACACTTGAATTACATACCTGTCTCACCAACAAGGTAATTATAGATATAAACACTTGAATTACATACCTGTCTCACCAATAAGGTAATTATAGATTTAAACACTTGAATTACATACCTGTCTCACCAATAAGGTAATTATAGATATAAACACTTGAATTACACACCTGTCTCACCAAGAAGATAATTATAGATATAAACACTTGAATTACATACCTGTCTCACCAATAAGGTAATTATAGATATAAAGACAATGAAATATATACCTGTCTCACCAACAAGGTACATGTAATTATAGATATACAGATTGTGAATTACATACCTGTCTCAACAACAAGGTTATTATAAATATAGAGACAATGAATTTCACATCTGTTCAACTGTGATGCTTTTGACAATGGTATATGTGTCGTTGAAAATGTGTATAAATCAAAACCTTATTTAAATACCAGTACATACAAAGAATCATGTATCTGTTTTATCAAAAAAGTTATTCTATACTCTATGTTAAACTCTGGATCATTCTAAGACTTGTTTCTTTTAAGAATAAGTTTCGTTATCATCATATACATGACATTGTATCTTATTCAATCATTACCATTTGCCCATTACCATAGCACTGTCATGATGCAATTTATAAATGTGTTCTTTTACCGAGACTTGAATGAAACAATTTCATTTTGTTCAAGGTAGTGTGACTTAGAACTGTTTCCTTTAATTTCTTACAGGGTATATCACCTGGTGTTTTCAACATATACAAGGATGTGGTACTCTGGTATGTTGTCATACATTCTTATTTTAATTCATTAAATACTTATCAATACTTGTACGATTCCATTTGTTAAACAGTAAATACTGTTTTGTGTTAATTACATTTATCTGCCAATTTAAGCTTCAAAGATCTTTTAAATATTTCTCCATGTGCAATTTAAAATTGTGTTTGTGACAAAAATGAAAGAATACAGAAATTTCAAACAAAAAATAATCCGAACTTATAATTGACTAAACTAAGGATAAGATATGAATAAAAGAAATATTTACCCTGACACCATTAAGAATTGCAAGAAAATAAGACCCGGTGTTCTGGAAAAGTTAATTATGTTTTGTCTTTGTGATGGAAGTATGATTTGTTGGATTTTTAGTCTGGCTGTCATCATTGCCAGATAGTCTTGACTATGAATCTTTAAATCGTAGGCATTGTATTTGACATTTCTTTGTTTCAGGATATGTCTGAAGGGTTTCTTAGTTGTTCTGCAAAAGAATGGAAGTGGATGGCAATACAAGGACTTTAGAAAGGCACTCCATCAGGAACATAGGACCATCAGTGCCAGACTTGAATTACAGGTAAGCTAATAGAGTGAGACTCTACTGGTATTGTGTGATCTACATTTTATGTTAGGACTGTTCGAGAATTAATAATTTACCATGTGGGAGGATTGGGAGGCACTTTTAACCCCGCCACTCATGAGGTATTAAACCAGGTCCCTCCCAACTCCTCAACACGATTAATGATGAAACAGCCCTTAGTATGTACGAGATGGTTAGATATCATTCCTTATCCATATGGGACTAACAAATTGTATGAATAAGGATATCATCATATGGAGGAATGGATGTGTTTGAATTTGAATATGAAGTAGAAATAGTTAATACATTGTGCACGATAAGTTTTAGACATATGTTTGTACATGTTTTTTGCTGTCCTAACATTGAATGGGATTTTTTTTTTCTTCTACTGCGTCAATACATTGTTCTTGATACATAAGCAGAACATTCGACCAAGCAGAAGGTCTTGATCAATAATCAAATAAAATTTACCAAATTATAGGTTATGGATGACACAGAAAATATGACTTAGTGAGTTATACTTTCGGAAGTGAAATTTTCTTTTTACTTTGTATTTCACTGTGGTTAAAGGTAAGTATGTATGTTATTCACTTACGTACCATGCGACCATCTTTGGTTATTCATAGGCCGAGATAATTTGATATGATTTTCATATGCGAGGTATGTCAGTGTTACCTTCGTTTAAATATATGATAATATTATGTAATTGTAATTAGGTAAAAGTTATCTTGAAAAATTGAATAATTTAACAAAGGTACGTAAATATAATGTATGGTTTGAATTTGAAAAAAATGAGTCTTCTATTTGAATATGTTTTTATTGATAGGAGAAAGGACTCTCTGATGTGCTATTGAGAGTTTGTGGTGAGCAGGTCCCTGATGAATTCCTGGATCTCATTCCTTGAGCAGTCAAAATGTGTCACATCTACTTTGTTTCAAAGCGTGTCAGATTAACAGTTCAACAGTTTTCCACAAATCATTTCTTGAAGAATAAGTCCAATATAAAATATGTAGGACAAAGCTACAGGAAACGAACAGGTGTTTGATGTAGGTGTCACTCGCGCTTCAGCAGGCATGTGGCCTGCAGACATTCGACGATGCCCACGTTACACATTTCATCATATTCAATTGACATAGATGGTGTATTGTGAACGAGATAAGGCAACATGCATATATATAACCCAGAAGTAACCAAATCTGTGTCTGCGAGATGGTATTATCCTGTGTTCTAAAATTGATATGCGTACTTGATTTGATATCCTTCAGTGTGATTGCACTTTAAATCGGCAAAAGATCCACTCTTTCGCAAGAAGGCTTACACGAACATATCACCGCCTCCCAAGTACACACGCTCTCAACACAAACATCCACATCGCATACACGGGAGGCCTTCATTAAATGACTCTGACTGTTAATAGGACGTAAAAACAATAAAACAGAACCAAACTAAAAAAGTGTGTTTTTGCAATGATACATTTTTATTTCATCGTAATGCAGTCCAAACAAAATTGTATGTGCCATTGGTTTTTATGTGGAATATTGGTGTTGAGCGATCACATTTACTTTTGAGATTTATTTCGTTCAGTAACATATCCCGGGAGGTCACCACAAATATTATATACAGTGAAAGCGTCATATATTTTCGATTGAGAGGTCAACACGGATAGCCGTGGCGTGTTTGCTTAGTTAGTGTTACAGATGTATATAATCGTGATCTCATGAACGTACATGTGATAACCTAGAAACCATTGGATCTTCTCAAGTCAAATACTTGAGGGGGCCTGTGCCTGTAGTTGCTAGTCTTAAGGCATGGCAAGCATTTCCTGAAACAATTACGATTTACCTGTGCCAAACATGCAAAGAAACTTTGCTTTTGTTTTTGTTTTTTTGTAGAAAATGTTACTTGTTAAAGACGTGATTGTAGTCGTCCAAGTATTATACTAATATTATAATGCTAACATTATTTTGATATCATAAACAAGTTTTCCATGTTGTTAAAATGATGTATTTTATTGTCAGTAAAGGTCTATTCGGTTAATAATATCAATGTTATATTAGTAGACTAATATGACTGAGGAACATTGCTGCTTTCTTTGCTTAGTGATCTTAATTCTGAATGTCAACATACATGTATCTAGTCAGGCGATCGCATCATTCACACAGGTCAAGTTATTTTACCTAATTGCCCTAAAGATAACGTTATAGTATCCGCCTAAACATTTGTTTTGAAATGCTGGATGGAAAAGTTAACGTCTTTCCATAAAAAAATTCTTGCATTTATCTGTACATACATGCATTGCGATTGTCTTATTAAGATTAACACTGAAAATGAAATGTGATTTTTCAAAGGTCAGTATTCATAAAACTGTTCTCGTGCTAAGGCACGGATTTTCTGCCAAAGCATGATTACTTTCTCATATGTTATAAATTATTGTCAGACATTATTTTGTCAGAGATTGAAAAAAATGAAAAGATTTCAAGCCAATTACTGTTTCCAAATACCTATTTTTGTTTTTGATCGTTTTGGCATGATATAAGTGAGTCATAAGAAATTTAGTTTGAGTGCAATATCCGTGTTTGAGCATGAGAACGATTACATGAATACGGACCCAGGTGTTCATCAACAGTGTTTTGAATTTTGAACGTTAGACTCCTGACGTTAAATATCTAAATGTCATTGTTTTGTTAAGACATGCATATTTCCGTTTTCTCATTTACGTAATATAATGAGTAAAATGTAAATCTGATTTGTTCTTGTTGTTGATGTTTTTGTTCTGCAGTACAATAGTCATTAAATTAATATACAAACAACAAAGGAGTTTGTAGTGATGTTAAAAATAATATTGACGTGCTTTCATTCGCCTGCAAATGCCAATAAACATATTGTTGTATTTTCGAAATTTTGCACTCATAAAAACATGAACAGTCATAGTCAGTCCTTCAGTAAACATAGACATTGGTTTGTGTACAAAACAGAACGACTAAATCGGTCGTCAACAGCAATGTGTCCTCGTAACCATAACTCCTTGGACAGATTTACAAGGTTATCCATAGAGATTACTGTCGTTCCAGCCTCTTCAGCTGAAAAAAAAAATGAAAAAGATTATTTAATTTGAAATCTGAGTTTAAAGTAGAAACTAATATTTTTAACAGAAGGATGGGTTTACGTAAAATTTCCTTATTACGAGAGAAAATCTGATCGGACATAAAAATATCGATAACACGTAGAAACAGTAGGTTAATAAATTAGCCTTTGAATCGTTGTTCTAAATCAGAGAGTTTATATTATCATTATACTAAGTAGATGATCTATATCAACTTTGTTTGCTCTGAAACAAATTACATTGTATACACTTGGTTTAATTATACATATGCTTGGTCCACAAAATCAACATTAACATTATTTATAAACGGACAATATTGCAACCAATGAAATCAAACTTACGGAGTGTAGTGGTATTGTAGTCCCAGGAAACTAATGCAAATCCGAACCGTCGGTTTGTTGACGTCTACGTTCCTGTGACGCTGTGTGTCAACAGAAAGTTGTACTGATAGGAAATGCATTAGTCATGAACGATGATTAAGAATTCTTTAATATCGAATGATTCATTTTAAAGAATGAATTTGTTGTATTTAGGCCGACCTTTATACGGATAGATACACTGTTCATGTTTAATTGTCACTCTGGATAAAATCATCGAAGTACAGATAACAGCGTATATGTATATATTTCGTAATTATCACAAAAGTCATCTGATATCACAATTACAATATATGTATGAAATAATCTGCCAAGGGTGCTAGACACATTCAACTTGCGTCTTTTTTCAGAAGACTTCCTTTTCCGCAGTGTTATAGCTTTAAGATGACTTGTATTTCTGTGAAGAGAATTTTTGGTTTTCGATACAAAATAAGAATCAGAAAGTAACTCATATATGTACACCCCATCATACTCACCAGAAATGTTGTTTCCGACAAGTGTAAATTACAATAATGGGAAGCAACATTTGGAATTTTATGTATTATTACATTAGTTAATAAATACAAAAAATATTTTTAGTGATAAATTTGAAAGTACATTCGGTAAAACAACCTGTTGGTTAACAATCAAAGTAAGATGTCAATACATCGTTTGTTTGATCTTATTCGGGCTATTCCCCAGCAAAATCGAAAATTGATACAAATACAAACACGTTTACATGTGGTATTTTGCGTCATTAAAAGCAGATGATATACAACAGCAGAAACGTAGAGTACATTCTCAACAATATCTAATGTATAAAATCTCAATTGTGTTTCTCTTACCTGGATTTCCGTTTTACATGTACCTGTTTTGATCACGAACCGGCTAGACATGGAAAAAACCGCCGATGTCCATTTTCCGAAACTATTATACATAATTATCAATTGTAATACGTATAAATAATATCAACATACATAAAGGTTAATGTGATCTGAAAGCATATTTATAGATACAAATGTATAAGCAAGTTTCTTTTTCCACTTGATAATTTCATGATGACGAAAATTAATCTTTGCGTAATATAAATACTTTTCCCACAGTACTATTAAGTTGATAGTAAAGTTAATCAAAGAAAAGCAGGTCACTGAGCAAACATTTATCATACAATTCATATATATTGATGTACTAGAGTGATTGTGCAGCACATTTGATATACAAGGGTAATTGTACTAAACGTATGTAAATAAAACTGCTTTAATGCTCAATGATCTACGAATCATTGCAAACAATTGAAAGAAAATACAATTAAAATATCCTAAAAAGGTTAAAGAAACTGAATGTAAAAACAAAGTCCAGAATCATGAACAATATTAATTTTCATCACCGAACATAACAGAAATAAGGCATATTAAACACTTGCAAATATAGAATATACTAATGAAGGGCGAACTCTCCCGCTCCATAGTATTACATCTGACATTCAACCATGCATTTCGTGAAGAAAGTAGTTGTCCGAACTTTACATGTCCGTAATTGAGTTTTATCCATGAATGTCGTATATTTTATTTATATTTATAAAACTTACATGTCTCATTCTTCAATCCAAATGTAGAGGTATTTGATTGTCTGCCATCACAATTGTCTTGACCTTGGGCGAGAAATGTATTCAGTAAGCATAGTACGTTCATTGTGAATTACCTATATACAGAATAAGCGAACGACAATTACATACATATCATAGTTTTTAGAGTATATATGTGTAATATAGTCAACGTATCGGATTCAAATATCTCTGAATTTACGTTAAAATGTTGTTGTCACCTGTAAGTACAATCCATCTGTCCATTGAAACGGACACATCACATGCGGAACAGTTGTCGTCACTCTTTACTTGACCATCAGCAACACACTCTCCATTTATGAGACAATATCCTACAAATAGAAACCTACATTACCAATATGTTACAACATCCTCGTAGGTTGAAGTGTCATAGTATATGATATACACATGTATAACGTCATACAACCTACATCACGGTGCTATCTTTTAATATGAATAACTCTAACTACAAACTGTGCATGCATATTGAAGTCCACTCCTCCCTGACGACCAACATAAAAAATGTACTTTGTAATTGGACTGTAAAATATTAGATTTCAGTTGCAACATATGTAAACTAACAAACTACTTAGTAATAGAAACAAAACTCAAGAAAATACTCAAACATAAACAAAACCATAATACGAACTCAAAATCCATTAAACTAAGTTCAAACCATGAAATCATTGAAAGTTCCGGGGGAGAATCGACGATGAAGGTTGATGAGGAAAACAAACAAGTTTTATAATTTCTATCTTGGTCAGAAAGAGAAATAGTTTGTATTATTGTATGATATGAAGATGGACATTTGTGAATACGTGTGATAACTTGATTTTAATGAGAACAAATGTGTCGGTTCTCATTTTGAAGACTCTTCCAAGACACATGGTCTTTTTCTCTTATACGTTTTCAATGGTTCCAATGTATTATCATATCCCTAGTTTAATTGATTTTGAGTTTCGATAATGGTTTCAATGGGTTATTCTCTAATTTTTCTTTTACAAATGATGGAAAATAAGATATATGTAAATAATATTACCCGGATTTCTGTTCCACTGGAATCTTGATTGGGGATCAACAGCGTAGCATACCCGGCATAAATCGGATGGATGTGTATTTCCCTCTGGTATGCACATTCCGTCGATGAAGCAAAAGTCATCCTGGAGAAAATGTGTAATAAAAGGGAAACCTGTTTAACACAGACGACCAAGTGGGCGATAAAAAGCTTTTATCAAAAACAAATGCTCTATTAGACATTCTATTACATTGTTGTTAAATTTCGTGGATGTAAAAGTTTGCAGGTTTAATTTTCACATAATAGTTATAAAACTTCAGATTGAATAGGCATAATAAACAAATTACTAGGTCTTAATTTTCCAGAATTTTGATGAAATCGCTTATTTAGTGAAATCAAACCCTCCTGAGCTTTTTTGTTTTTGTTTTTGGAAATTTCGTCATTATGTGATGCATGAATATATCAAACTAACAAGTTATCTATCAATCGCTTGTTGAATAGCGATTGTTTTATAAACATATTGATGTATCAGCACTAATTCAACACCAATCTGGTGATATCTCGACATTTAAGAATAAACAATTAATCCCCAACTCTACATTGCATAACAGCAATATCACACTCCTTCAACAAATGTATTTAAAAATATACAAAGTTTACTCCTAAATCACCGTACTTGAAGTTAAAACCAAGACGGTAAATATATTGTGTTTGATTAAAATTGGCTATTGGTTCATGAAAGTGTAAGCCTGTTATCATAAAGTATACCAGATTTAAATGCAGCTGAATATATGAGCTACACAATATTTGCTTACTTCCATCTCTACTGTCAGTGTGTCATTCGCGCCGTTGTTGACAACATTCTGACATCTCCCGTCGTATACGGTCAGATCCAAGACGTCCGAGGTATGTTGACCATCATTGCTGACCCCGACTGACCATCTGTAGGCGAAGTGGTTATTGGAAAGGCTCAAAGCGTCTGACATTGGACAAAATACCTCTACAAGGGTGTTGAATTGCGCGTGAGATGTCCATTGTATGACATTTGTCACTGTGCCGTCAATTAGAATCTAAAAGATGGAAAGAAATAAAAACAAAGCGTCATTTAGCCTCACACAAAGACGACAACATGTGCCGCTTAAATCGTAAGAAATCCAATTATGTACCCATGAACCATCGTTAATTACACTGGGTACATGTTTCCAATAAAGTTAACGTTTTTCAAGTACCATACTCTGTAACCTTATACTATACATTTGGTAAAATAAAATCAATGAAAACAATTGTTTAAAATGCATTAAACATATCGTACCGCTTTATAAGACTGCTTCAAGTTATTACATAAATCGATGTGAAGAGTGACCATACAGTTTTGTTCTTTATGTCTATTCCGGGGAAACTCGTTTAAGTTTACAGGATCTTTCCGTGTCGATGTTCAAGTAAAGGGCAGTGAAGTTTGGAAAATGAAATTAAATGACCATTTTAATATTCATGTCTAGCATGCGTTGTTTTTAATACTATACAGGTATCGTACATACCTGATATAAAGTATTGTGACACGTGAGGCTATGTGTATCGATAAACGTCTCTCCTTCTACAATTGCAGCAAGACATTGATTAATGTCACATGTGCTGTTGGTATCCAGGTTAACACCATATATGTGAGGAGGTTTCCGAATGTCTACGGAACAATCAGCGGCTCCAAAGTTTGTACTACACGCACAGGTTCCTATAAAATTTAAGCATATATTTAGTTTTACTTCCAAATTCATAAATTAAAGGGGTTTTACGCACCTGACCCTTCTGCTTCTACATTAGTTAAGAAATTTTGGATTCCCGCCTTTTGGCCCCTAGCATCACTGAAAAGTCCTAGGAGGACGAAACAGCTGTATGAAGCAGTGTAATTCATTTTTTTCGGCATACTGTATCTATTACTATATTTAACAGGTGCAGCATATGTGTCTGTTACGTCATCTTTAGCTGGGGATTCAATAAACATAAATATTGGTTTTGATGAACAGTTAGCTACTGCACTTTGTATTTTCCAGATTTTGTTTTACTGCATGATGTTAATACGTTACTAGAAATGAAAAATAAAGTTCTACATTGTAAATACTTTCATTCGTGTTATTTCTTTGGTACAGTTGTGAGAAACTTTCCAATATAACAAAACAACTGATGAAACAATTTGATCACACATATTGTACATGTCAATATACAAATACATACGTAGTGGGGGACCAGCACCACCTACCGTTATCACACCGCCCATGTCCACTACACTCGTTAGGACACGTGATCTCTTTGATTTGCTGAGCAATGGAAGGTTTGTTGGGTGAGTCATCTTCCTGGTACGTGGTGTTTTGTTTCAGTTCCTTCAGACAAACGGATTTCAGAGATTCTCTCGCGGAGGTAGCCCACGTCGTTGTCTGGGTGGCCTACACATTTTATACTTCTAAGTACTTACACATGACAAAGTATAATAGCAATACTATATTCATTGTTGAAATGACAATGGCGGTTTTTAAATCAAAACTTAATATGTGAGACATCGCCCATAGGACTAAGAAATATCAGGCCCGAGCAGTCTATGATTTTCCTGGATTATACAAAATGTCATATAAGATTCATTTTGAAACGGTTCAGAATTGTTATTATTATATTAGCTTAAGACAAAATATAAACATCGAGAGTTAAAATCATCTACATTTCAATTACAATAATTAATGATTTGACAAAAAGGCGAATACAAACATTTTCGTTTTAAAATGTTTTTGTTTTATATAAACTAGTCTTGTATCCTAATAATGCGTTGAAGTATATATCAACGAGCGTAGATATAGTTAAAAAATAAATAAAGTTCAGCAAAGATACCAACCATAATATCAAGAACACAGGTATCGATGGAATTGTCCGGATCTGTTGCTGGCACGTGTTTAGAACAGGCGTCAAATGATGTGGAATCTCTCAGGTATTTTTGACAGTAGGCTGTTGCTGTGGTCATGTTCCATATCTGTTGTTGGGGACCAACCTACAAACAATTTAAATATGTTCTAATTTACCAATGATCTGTTCCGAGCGTTTTCTTGTTTATTGTTTGTATAAACACAACCTGTGTGCTAATGCTGGACTACAATAAATGTAATTTAATGTTACGTGTCTTCTCTCGGATTACATGTACTCTATTGTTCCGATCATTATTTGTTGAACATTTACTTACATTATTGAAGTTTTGCTTGACTCGTTCACGACTAAATAAACAAACTTGACTGAGAAAAACGCATGATCGTTGTTAGGTAAATTTTGTCAATGGTATTCTCTAAAATATATATAATACGCATCCAAACTATCAGGAGGCATACCTTTGCACCAAACCATTGTTAGTTAAGTTAAATGTTATATTGAATACCCATGTCTTTGGAATCTACGGTTTATTCCTGTTGTTTTATTAAACACTCGAAAAATGAAGATTGATGTCCGTTAGTTTATTGAGTATCTTAGGCAATGAGACTAGGAATTAACTTTATCTTTACTTACCATAACAGGCGGGGTAGTGCTAGGCAACAGAGAGACTGGGCGTAAAGACCGTGATTTTCTGACCCTACATCCCTCCTGTTTAACCATTGGTGTTTCGTCGTCCCTCACACACGTTGCTATGGCACCATGTGTACAGGAAATGTTTCGTGACGGTCCATTACACGTACAGAACCGTGTATTTTCTGTTTTATTCCACGTGGTCAATTTCCCAAGAGTGTCAGCAGGCATAGTAATAAGGTTGTCGTCGTCGGTTACGCTAAGAAGTAATTTTAATAAAAAGGTAATTGATGTCAGCTGTATTTTATATATATTATTCCACTTAGAAATCTTCTTTATAAATTTTAGCTAGGATAGACAAAATAAAACAATTAAAATGCGATGACGAATTGACTATTGCATGTTTCTACATGTCATATAAAATGTGTGTACATTTATCATAAAAAAGGTGAACATTGTTCATTCCTTGTTAACGTATGGAATGCATATTTAGTTAACTCTTCTCTGCAACTACATACATGTATTTGGTGGTTCAATATTTTTCTTTATCATTTGTTTTATTATACAGGTTCAAAAGCTTGATATACATACATGTTACGATATATTCAAAATGGGACATTAATTAGATATTTCATCGAAACCTCCATAGTTGTATCATACTGCATGTATTGTACCTCCACGATAAAGAGAATATATTATTATCTCCCGTGATTTGTCCGTCCGGCTTGGTAAAATCGTCGTCCGTTCGTCCATTCAGCGTCCCACAAAGCCCTCCTGTATGATATGTGTCAGCCGCGGATGGATACATATGTAGGTCCATGACGTCCTTCCCAGTATAATGCCAGAGAGTAGTACTCAGGTAGGTACCACTGGGCAGGTATATCTAGGATCGGATTGGTACAAAAAGTGATTAGCGTATAAAGAATTTCATGTTATCAGATAACTGTGTACTAATACTATTGTGAAGTAATAAACAAATGACGTCTTTATGATGTCACATGATTGTCTCTGTATTGCAAATCATACCGCCAAAGTAGAATTTGCCTTTCTAACAAAGAAATTAATTTGAAAGTTAAGATGTGTTTTCTCTTTAAAATAAGTTATAATATATTCTTACGCTCGTGTCAATATAATATGGAATTTATTAAACTCGTTAAATGATTAATATGTTACTCGCCCATAAGCTCGTGACAAATTGAATTATAAGGCTCGTTTGATCAATTCCATAGTACATTGGCAATCATGTAAGGCCCACTATTTGCAGAAAATATGCATGGGGAATGAATGCATATATGATGTTATATCACATCATTTCATAACACAATGATATATAGACATTATTATCCATATATGATAATAATCGTCGACGGTCGCAAGGAAACTAGTACATATTCAGATACATACACAACATTATACACTTTGATACCTTTGCTTTCCATCAGGAACGACATTGTATACACAAACGCATAGCGGTATTTAAATTAATCCCCCCACCCCCAAAAGCATGAACAGTGCCCATTACCATTGTATGCTAATAATGTGTATTATATCGAACTAAAATCTTTGTTTGATTACAAATGGTATCTAAATTTGTTATTTATTAATTTCTATTTCAATACGAAGAGTATTTTAAAAAAAATAGTTTACTAGTACTACTAGTACAATATGAAATAGAGAAAATATTCTCTTTCGATGATAAAGAGAGTTAGATATCTAACGGACATTAATGTTATTTATAAAAAGACTTTTGCAAAAGCAACAAAAAAATCATGATAATTGTCATCAATACATATACAATTATTGTAGGTAGTCAATGGGATTTCATTTTATTTTACTTTGTAGAAGTTTTCGTTGATTTTCCTGACGTCCAGTATGTGATCCCCACATGAACGGAACTCAAATATGGGGCGATATATTCCCGGGCACCTGTCAATAACGAAGACGTCTCCACCTGCTCTCACGGCAATAGCGCATACACAAAACACGTGAGCCGGAGGGTTACATGGTGTCACCTTCATTTGTACCTGCATCAGACCCAACACACAATTCTGAATATAAATAATCTAGCGGAGAGAGTCGTGACAACAAAAATAATACTGAATCATGTACCAGTGCTCGTAAGTCATTTATCTGATCTTGTTTTTCATTATTATCTTGAATAAAAATTTAAAAAACTTTTTTATTCTTTAAGTACTTTTACATAATGCCATTATAAACAATCCGAACCTTGTAATCATTCAGAAACTGAGATCAAACAAATACTGTTGCCAAGTGCGTAAAATATCGTTCTCTCAACACTATACTTTGGTACATTACCTCAACTTTTTTGGCAGGATCATCATTTTCATAAAGGATATAGGTCCCAGGGTGTTGATTTTCGTAATTCCTGAAATTAGAGAGGCGATACAGATACACAAAGACAACAAAAGAGTAATATTGATTAGAGGTAACAACGTACATGGTACGCCCATTTCTTACATGTTTTATTCTATCGCCGCATCTAATTTAGATGTTTAGCTTCTGTCGCTTTAGAAATACCCGAAAAAGGACATAGCATACATTTTTATACTGCACACTAGCGAGCAAATATTACATGTACATATGGACAGATTCATTGCAACTAGACTCAATAAACCTTGAGAAGGTCTGAAGATCTATTTCGAGAAACTTGTCATTTATATGTGTGCATAGCATATTGATACGTCATTATTGTATTATGTGAAATATGATGGAGTTCCATTTATCCACCAGATGTGCACTCTACCTGCCGTCAAATGTTTTCATATGAGGATCACATATAGCATGACATTCTTTTCCCTTCCACAGGTGAGTGTTGTCGTCCAATATGACCTATGCAAAAAAAAGATTGTATATAATATATAAAGGACATGAAGGGGCACATATTATTTAATGTTTCGTGTTGTGCATATTTGTCACACACACACTACAAATATATTTTTATCTATTACGGTAAAGATACATTTAAATACATTCTTATTAAATCCAACTTCTCATATTTTCATAACGAGTACAAATACCGAAACGTCAACCGAAGCATAATCCGAACTCAAAACCAATTAACCTAATACAAAAACATGCACAAAGACAATATTACACGGAGACCCTTGAAAAAGTGTAAGTAGTAAAATCAGCTTTTGCGGGAAAATAAGCGCATTTTGCTTCAATGACGAAGTAATAAGACCAGGTGTTCCGGAAGATAAAGCGAATTCTGCGACATCGACGACACCCGCCATGTACATCTTTGTCACATCCAAGTAAACAATAAGTAAGCATACTAATGAGCATGTTCAAAAACGTCCATCTTCATATCACACAATGAGACAAAGACGGCGACTATAGAACTTGGACATGTCGTCATCAACCTGTATCATTTGAATTCCTATGCGTGTGTTCGTCGGCAGCCTAACAGCCTTTACTTACATTGACATCATCCAGGACGACGTTGCTCCAGATAGGGTTATAGTTATTGACAGCCGTACGGAGACTGACTCTGTAACTGTCCGGGTGTCCGTTGTACGTCTGGTCGTCCAGCCAGGCGATGTAGATCTTGTGTTCCTGGTCCCACTCGTCATGGTGGATGTGTTTACCACAGGTCTGAGCTCCAGTAGGCAGAACAGCCCCAATGTTGGCCCTGTAAAGGTATTAGAAGCATTTATGTTCCCGATGATTACCTCCATCACGGATCTGACATGCATAATATGTTATATTTAATTTGGTCTACCATGGCTTCAACACCTTACGTATCATTACCGGCATAGGGACAGGACATATCGCTCGATCTCAACATTAAGCTTTCGAAATGAGAACCGAGTCATTGTCAATCACAATAAGTAAGCATACTAAATGAGCATACTCAAACACGTCCATCTTCATATCACACAAAGATACAGGATAGTTTTCAATGCGACCAATACAATTAATACTTATAACTATTTGAAATGGTGGAGCCAATTTTTTTCTGAATATTTTTGTGTCGCGACTAGAAGGCATAAAATGTTAATCCCAAACTCGGCAGGGGATACAGGTATTAGTCGCCTCATACGATACATGTGGTGGCTGACAACATGTGTATACTTTTCACGGTCCCAGACCTGAAAGAGAATATCTCTGGAAACTAATATAGTTGCACCTTACTTATGTAGGTATGTTTCGGCTGATAGATCAATTGGTTCCTTACCTACACTTGTACGTCTCAGGAAGGATGAGCTCTACTACAACTTCGCAGCCATCTTGAAAAAATGCCGGGCACCCAATCGGTACACTTGGCTTTACCACAATGTAGGCTGTTGGTGTCTCTCTTTGCAAAGTAACTGATGGTGTAGACTAGATAAGATGAAATACTCTTTGAAAAACACGACTGTTTAAGATAGAGGGCAATTTTGTAATGCATTTGTTATAATTCGAATTTCGATATAATTGAACTCTGCATACATCACTTTGCACTGTTTCCAATATTATGCAGAAAGATGAAAAATAAGATAATCTTATCATTTATCATATCCATGTTTCGTAATACATGTATTAATGTTTTGTTTTGGCACCAGTATGCACACGTATGTTTGATTTAAGCGTTTCTGTAGCATTTTGATGAATATGTCTTTATTTCATTGAGTAGGATACTTACTTTCTTTCAAAAGTTGCTATTTTTTTCGAAATTTCACTTACTTTAATACCAGCGTAGAATTGATCACTCGTGGGTGACAATCGGCCAAAAACACCATCCGGTAACAGTCGAGCTCTCACAGCGCATGCGACCTATGTATACGATTCCAATGTAATCAGGAACAAACATTGAAATAACGTCAACAGAAAAATCTTTTTAATTATTTCGGACAATAAAGATAGAAAGATACAAACAATTAAAATAGTTTCTCTCCCACTAAACCAGATTTATGAAATTAATTAGGAATAGTTTGTATATAACGGGTACAATTAATAACCATATAAAATAACATTCTTTGTAAATTGAGCATTTAAATTCAAAGCATCCGCATGCCATAGCGTTAGCATGTCGTTTAAAGAACTTCTTGTTGATTTTGATACACTTTATTCGATTCATAACGCATATTACCGGTGAATTAAAACAACAGGCAACATTATTTACATTGACTCCAAGCTTTTCCAGTTGACCTGGTCGTTCTTCCAAAACCAACTGTTCAACTTCCGTCCCATTAGCAATCATGGTTTCATTGATGGCCTTCCCATCAATATACCATATAACTTCGTACAGCAGATCCTCGCTCAGCAATGTGAAGTCACACACAAACTGTAGAGTTTGTACGTCCATGTTAAATGCAGAGCTGAACTTGTTGACCAGCGAAACATTCACCGTTGGTTTGTGTACCTCAAAGGTCGGTATAACAGCTAAACACAGATACAAGAAAGGTACTTACTTTATATAACTCAGACGTTGTAAATCATAAACAGACAAATTCGAATCGAAAAAGTACGTCACGCTTTTTAGGTGAGGTATTTTTGCTATTATAGAAACTTCACCCTTGTACGAAAAGATTCTAGAAGTACATTTACAATAGAGTAGTCTGTGTCAGACTTAAACACAGAAGTAGATACAAAACAAAATAACAAATAAGGAACAGGAATACAGTAGATACATCGGGTGAATAATCTGAGTAAGAATATAGACAATACTGTTCGTCAGGGTACATTTTAAAACACTGCATGATACAACTTAATGTACCTCTCATTCAAATTAATGAGCGAAAATTACAGGGCTTCTACATTTGTAGTTAAGGAACATTAATCGTTACATTTTAAAAGACAAGATAAATTTGCATCATAATAGATGCTGACTCCAAGATAGGAATTAGAGGCACACATTCGCATAGTGACTGCATTAAGCAAATTTCCCGTGTTGATGTTTTTAACTAGCTCATCGATTATTCAACAAAGTTTCTAATTACCAACTGGCTTATTGTATATTTATATATTTTTTTTGTTTTCTATTTCATGCTATTAGCTTAAGTTATTAAAAACGCATTACCTCCGACAGTAGTGGTCTCCTTGATAACGTCCTTGCAGTCGACGTTTGCTTTAGGAATATAAAACCAAATGCATCAAATCAATCAGACAATATTTAAACATTGTAATAATAATGCCGGTAGGTCTTTTATCATTTTTGAAATAACATTTTAAAGTTCAAAGTTCAAATTTCGATTTTCAATGCATTGCTAAACTAGCGCCACATTTCAGTGGTTATTATTAGTTAAACAGTTGCTGGCAGTACTCAATGGGAACGGAAACACTGCCTTTGTATTGAAACTCATTCCTTTAACTATGGTTTAGTTGTCAATGTATATGTAGCATTTAGGAAACATCTTTAAAACTGTAGTAAGATGTTTCTGTCATTTTTTATCGACAAAAATGAACAAAACACAGGGACATTGTTGAATAGTTTGTTCGAAGGACCAGACACAATGGAAATTTTAAAACATAAATAAGTACATTTTGTATCTGATCAATCATTGACCTACACTTTTGCTTTATATAGACACTATGAGTATGATGACATATATTACATTTCGTCTTCGAACATATCACATAGAAACCCTTGCCCCATAATCTTATTTTTATGACAGTTATAAAATATATCTCAGAATAATTATTCCAAAGAATATTTTTTATCAATTGCAAAGATTCATGAGGAAGATTGACAATGCCAGCATTATCATGCTTTACGTAGTGTGATATAATTTGAATATTACAATTTAAATGGCAAATTTATAACCCAAGCATTTGAAGACATATTGAATGCATTGAAATATTTCCAAAAAGAAATAAGAGAATACAGAAACGTCAACAAAACAACTATCCTAAATCAAAATCAATAAACAGGGTGCAAAATATGAACAAAAGAAAGATATACAAGGGTACCCTTGTTGAATTAGTTGTTATTACCTGTGTTTATGCTCCATTGATATCTTGATTGAAGATTAGAGATATGACATATCCAGCACGAATCCACTGGATTGATGTTTCCTTCAGGTACACAGACACCTCCAATGAAGCAAAAATGTTCCTGAAAACACAAAGAAATTAAATCAGTATGTTTGAATGTATATATGCTAACTATCAAAGAGTAAGTGTTGTTTAAGAGTTATGTTTAACGCTTCGGTATTATCTAATTTATTATCAAAGAGTATTTACCATGTACAATGCAAGTGGAATGACTTTCACAAGTATTGGTTAGTGTAAGAATTATTTGATCGGTGTTCTGGGATCTCTTCGTATTTTTGGGTTTAACAATTCTTCCTTTCCTTTCGTGCAACAATGTCTAATCAAGAAATGATGTATGATAGCTAGATCAAACGACCGACATTGGCATAGTTTCACCTTCTTTAACACCAAATGGAAGTTAGATTTTATGAAGAATCAAAACAAGCAGTAACAAAAGATTAATTGAATGATTCCTCGTGCACTGTTTTCAATACCATTGTGTTTTGTTCGACAATGCATTGTATTGAAAAGGAACCCTATTTAAAATATTATCTTAACTTAATATACAATTGTTTTTTTTCCACAGAAAATATGATAACTCTTACCGAAATTCAGTATTTAGATGAAGAATGTGATATATCGTGTATATTATTCATAATCACAACTGGAATGTCAGAGGGACCTGTCTTCATATTTATTACGTCATTATAAGAATTACATCAACACTTTGGTTATAACATTTTCAGCTGACATGATTACCATTCTCAGGGAGTTTTTATAAATTAAGCGCCATAGAGTAGAACATGTGTACAACCTATTGCTCTGTGAGCTACAGTGTAAGTGATCATGCAATTGAGTGATTTGTATCATCGCTACAATATAGCTCCCAACTAAGGTTTTCATCATTAGATATTCATTATTTTTGGGGTTATTTTTAAATGGTAGATTATTGCATCGTTAAAATAGCTACAAATACTTTCAGAATTAAAACAAGGAAAAGCTATCGATTTTTCAGTCCATTGCAATCCGTTTGGGTACATTTGTAACAAGAAAAACAATAGTATTTTTTTTTCTTAACAAAGGGTTTAGGCAAAGGCACATATTTAACTGGAGTATTATGCATCCTTCAGCAAGCAACTATTTCATACAATGAAATGAATTAGTATAAGCCTGCACTTACTTGTTGGTTATATATCGTCTGTAAAGAGATGATAGTAACTTCCTTATTCGTTAGTCGGCTGTTTACTAATTCTATATATCCTAACTATTCTAATAAAATGAACACATTACATACTTGCAGGTGTACAGACGAAACGTTATTGTTGTCCACTCGTTGACAAACTCCATTGTAGACGACGAGGTCAGATACTTTCCCAAAATGTTCCCCATCATTACTGACCCCTATTGACCAACGCTGGGCGAATCCGTCACTGACTGAAAGACTTCGTGTATGCGGTAACGGACAGAATACCTCCATCAGTGTGTTAAATTCACCGGGAGCTGTCATATTCATATAGAAATCTTCTGCACCATCAATGTATACCTGAAAGCAAAAGTTATAGTTATAGTACTTAATCCAGCAACAACGACGGGCTTAGGTTAGTTACACCGCTAAAGAAGGTACATGTGTGGTTAAAATGTTCCATACGGGTTTATAATATAAAATAAAATAAGAGAATACCGAAGCGTCAACATAGTCATAATCCAAACTCAAAATCGATTAAACCAGGGGCAAAATTTGAACAAAGGAAAGATTTACATGGAGACCCTTGCAAAAGTAGAATATAATAAGACCAGATGTTCCGGAAGAGTAAGCGTCTTCTGCTTCATCGACGACACCCGCCATGTAAATCTTTGTCACATCCAAGTAAACATCAAGTTCTCAAAAAATGAGAACCGAGTATCATTGTCAATCACAACAAGTAAACACACTAATGAGCATACTCAAAAACGTCCATCTTCATATCACTTAAAGATACAGAATATTTCAGAATGAGACAAAGATGGCGACCATAAAACTTTAAATATCATTAAATATCATTAAAAGACTGAGAAAAACTTTAGACTTAGGAAAACTACATAAAGAGCTAGAGTGAAAATACCTGCCGAATTAAAAAAAGTGTTTGCACTCAGCAAAAGCGTTATGCAAGTTGAAGCTATTAAACGACCAAGACAGTAGTAAATAGCATATTCACCTTTACTATATAAACATGACATTCTTTAAATTGTGTTATGTTTCTGTTGGAGGCATAGAGTCGCAATTAACCGACATTGAAATACAGTTTATGTACTTACAGTATATATAGTGAAATGACAAGTAAGGGTAGCAGTATCGATGAATGTCCCTCCTTCAACAGTCGCCTTAGAACAATCGGTGAGATCACAAGTGCTATTTGTGTCAAGGTTTACGTCATGTATATCTGGAGGCATCCGAACGTCTAGAGAACAATCGGCATTTCCGAAATAGGAAGTACACACACATGTACCTAAAACGAGCAAATAAACAGTAAACAAGTTTAATGGTAATTTTGAATACTTTAAAAATAGTATTGGTCATCTATAACGTATGGTTAATAGTTGGGCATGATTTATTGAAAAAGGCGACCTTCTTGTTCAAAACACTTACCATTATGACACTGTCCATGTCCATTACACTCGTTAGGACACGCGATCTCTTTGATTTGCTGAGCAATGGAAGGTTTGTCGGGTGAGTCCTCTTCCTGGTACGTGGTGTTTTGCTTCAGTTCCTTCAGACAGACGGATTTCAGGGATTCTCTCGCGGATGAAGCCCACATCGTTGTCTGGGTAGCCTATCATTTAAACGTAACACGTCAATTTTGTTAAATATAATTCATGGTCAACATTCCGTTTAAAAATCATAGATTAGGTGACCCACCGGCTTTTCTATAATTTGTTTATAGAGTTTGATGTCTCTTGTTTTGCAACTTCCCTTTACAAACCCACACAAGTCATTTAAAAAAAAAAACATTTCAAAGTGTTTCGGGTGTAGAAATGATAATTAAAATTCTTAACCATTCTTCGTCCTATAAACTGTTTTAAAAGTTATCATGTCAAACTATGCTTATAAATTCAACGCGATCTTATGACATGCAATCGTCTTCAATTACAAGTAATTAATCAATGTACATTTATCAAATACTTGACTTCAAAGGGAGACAACTCATATAGTGTTTAGTTTATTGGTCGTGTAATGCTAGAAATTATTATCGATATATATTTATTTGTGTGTATGTAGGTATGTGTATATTGTCAGATTCCACATTTTCCTACTTCATATGTACATTTGTAAGAAGAGATCTTCAATAGATTCTTGCCTGTAACCCGAATTATTTGTGAAATAATTATTGGCCAGTAAGATATTCATCATTGAATCAAAGGGGGCAAGTGAATCCTGATGAATGGATCAGTTATACCAACCATAATATCCAGAACACAAGTATCAATAGAATTGGCCGGGTCTGTTGCTGGAACTTGTTTGGAACAGGCGTCAAATGAAGTGGAACCTTTCATAAAGTGTTCACAATAAGCAGTGGCTGTCGACATGTTCCAGATCTGTTGCTGGGGACTCACCTGTAGACGAGATACAGTCGGGATTTTTCGTTTTAAATAGTTAAAATCTAAATTAAGCAGATCGTGTGTCGAATAAGCAGAACTACAACAAAATTTGCTAAAATTGCAAAACAAAACATGTTTATTTTGTTTCTATAAACACAGTATGCATTCAACTTATGGTAAGTACAAAGAGACAACACGGACATTTTATATGTAAGAATACCACAATAATAATATATAAAGAAAATAAGATGGTTTTCTATACTTACAATAGAAGACTGGGTTGTGTGGTGAATGTCAGAGATCGGGCGTAACGACCTTGACCTTTTTAGCTTGCATCCTTTCTGTTTAACCATTGGTGTTTCGTCGTCCCTCACACACGTTGCTATGGCACCATGTGTACACGAAATGTTGCGTGACGGTCCATTACACGTGCAAAACCGTGTATTTTCTGTTTTATTCCACGTCGCCAACTTTGCGAGATTGTCAGCAGACATGGTAATTAGATTTTCTTCCTCGTTGGTTACACTAAGAAACAGAATATACGATTTATAATGCAGATACAAGTATCCAACCAAAGGAGGAACATAAATAATCTGTTTAATACATTGAGCAATATACACCAGTATGCTCAGTTCAAACTAGGATGTCGTTTCCTACGGAAGTCAAAATTGCAAATGAATCAATCAAGTTATGAATATGCTATTAGATTTGCAACAACATGTTAATTGATATGTACTCACGCAAGTGATATCACACAATAGCAAATAACTGTTTCATAAACATCAGGAGTACACTTTCTTATCAAACACTTAACATTATTCATGATTGAAATATAAGGATTGTACCTCAGCTTTACTGCATTTACGGTAGTTTGCCCGCAGTTGGCAACGAACACATTATATTGTACACGTCAGCGATCTATACTGAATGCTACCGTATACGCAGTCAAAATGAGGTGCAATCCACATATTTGAATTATAAGTAACATTTACTATATATGCTATACGAAGAAAGAACATTATAGGCGGGTTGCTACAATGGCAACTACGATAGCCATGTTTGCTAAGATAATATTAAGTCCGAATGAATCTTCATCGATATCTTGGTAAGTTTAGTAAATACGCAGCAAAAAACAATATTTTGTTTTTCAATCACAAGTGAATTTTTGATTTAATCATATGACTTTGTTGTAACATCTCGAACATAATTTTACACTAACAAGTGTCGTTATGCTATCACATCGACACGTTTAACTTGTAGTGATGAGGTCAAACTTTACAACGAAAAGTTGTCTTTGTTTGCATTACCGTCATATGAATAGAAAATGAAGTTTACCAGCATCCATTTATTAGCAATTAGAT
The DNA here is from genome assembly GCA_947623455.1 of Mimachlamys varia. Taxonomy (NCBI): domain Eukaryota; kingdom Metazoa; phylum Mollusca; class Bivalvia; order Pectinida; family Pectinidae; genus Mimachlamys; species Mimachlamys varia. The sequence goes on from OX392538.1 coordinate 24,664,149, forward strand.
TTAACGGATCCCAAATGTGACCACGTTTAAGTAATATGAAGAAACCAAACAATGGCTGCCATCGAATGATTCTCGTTTTGAAGCATGAACAGAGCTGTATTTGAAACATAATCTACAAAGAAGTTTTCAATTGCGTATACGTTTATTTATACGCAGTCAGTGTTGAAAAGGATGAAGGAATTGATGTGAATACATATATTGATATAAACGTGCATAAAAAATTAAACATATGTGCAAATTCACTGTACCTCCAAGACTTTGCAAATACATTATTATCTCCGGTAACCTGTCCATCTGGTGTTGTAAAATCGTCGTCCGTTTGTCCGTTTAGCGTTCCACATAGCCCACGTGTGTGGAACGTGTCAGCAGCCGATGGAAACATGTGAATGTCCAATACGTCCTTGCCAGTGTAATGATAAAGTCCGGCACTCAAGTAGGTTCCACTTGGCAAATAAATCTAAGTAGAAATAAGGTCATATGTTTGAGAAAAAAAATGTTCAAACAATAGGATTATTGTTTGGCCTTTTTGCCTTCTTAGGTTCTTCGAACAAAGAATAAGAAGGTAAAACTATCAGGTTTACCTTTTAGTTTTATCTTTTGTGCAGACATTCGTTCTAAATAGACTCATCTAGATATTCACCTAAAACTTTCTTCACCATACCATATGCAAAAATGTATATATCATACGGTAAAATATAAGGAAAATTGTGCTATTTATGTTATCGTTCCCAGTACAGTAAATACCATAAGTTATTTGATTGAATTGCCAGTAAAGGTATTAATATTATGTTAAATTCCAACATTATACATAGCAATGGGCACAAAACATTATATGATGTTAAGTGTATTGACTTTGGAAAATAAATGTTCCCGAGTTAACATGCAAGGTTAATCAAAATACCTTATATAAATTTTCGTTGATTTTCCTGACGTCCAGTATGTGGTCTTCACATGTGCGGAATTCAAATATGGGGCGATATAATCCCGGGCACCTGTCAATGACGAAGACATCTCCACCTGTCCGCACGGCAATAGCACATACACAAAACACGTGAGCCGGAGGGTTACATGGTGTCACTTTCATTTGCACCTTTTAAAAAACATAGTACCTCCATATACGACAATACAAAGTTCGAGAAGTTTCCAATAACTGTATATCTTTTATTTCATTATGTTGTTTTTAAAGGAATCACGCACGTTATCTTAAGTATATGTTACTGAAATGATTGGACGAATACGAATATTTTATAAATTACCACTATATCTATTTACAAGATAGTGTAATTTGAGTTTTTTGTTGTTCATTGAAAAGTAAAAATAAAGTTGGGAAAATATGTAGAAGCTGTTTCAAATCACAGAATGTTTTTATACCATTTTAATCTAAAAAGGACACAGTCCGGCGATATAAACTGTAGTGTTAAACATGTTTTTTGTTCTTCAAATATAGAAATATATATATTAATTTTCACGTTACCTGGACTTTTTTATTCGGATCATCATTTTCATAAAAGATGAAAGTTCCAATATTTTGATTCTCGTAGTTCCTGCAAAGAGTATGGCAGTGGTTATTATGATGCTTCTTTTCTTGAACATTGCAAAATACATAGTATAAGACCTTTATTTCACATATGAAAGTATATTGTGATATTATACCAAAACCTCTCTTGACTAAGAGAAACAATTTATAGTGTATATTTCGGAAAAAAGGCATGATATATGTTCAATAATAAGATAAGCGTAACAACGAAAATCTGAAGTCACTTAACTATTATTATATTACCTGCCATCAAACGTTTTCATGTGGGGGTCACAGATGGCATGACATTCTTTTCCCTTCCACAGGTGTGTGTTGTCGTCCATTATAACCTATTGTAACGTACAACCGAAACACTATGATTCAAAACAAGCACTTGATAATTTATAAACGGACAAACTTAAAGGACGAGATTGACGATTGTGAAAGAAAAAAAAATTCCAATGTCTACGCCGCACATTTTGAATAATACGATTTACAAAAAAAAAAAAAAAAGAAAAAAGAAAAATAAAGAAACAAAGAACGTTAATGCAATGTCGCACATTGCACATTCAATATTATTATACGTAATACATATGTAAGACAGATGAAATAACTGTCAATTAAGACTAATACATATCACTACTGACTGACAAGTGTATTATATATGTATACATGCCTTTTGATATACGTATAAATGTACACTGTACAAACAAAACCTAAACAAGTCTATGTTTGATCCTTGGATGGCTTTTGTCATCACAGATAGAAGTCCACGTACAGATTAACATAAATATACATTGAACTAGTACAAAATGCAACCCAACTAGATCTGTGGTGAACAATTTGACGGGCTTTTCATATCTATGACCGATTTAGACTTTGGTGAAAGGGAGGTAATTCTTACATAATTGAAACAGGTTTTTTATGTAAAATGAAAGGGGAAATCTCAAATGGCGTACACAGTACGAAATGCAAACACATTTATTAAAAGTCACAAAGCTCACGTTGACATCACCCAGGACGACGTTGCTCCAGATGGGGTGATAGTCGTTGACAGCCGTACGGAGACTGACTCTGTAACTATCCGGGTGTCCGTTGTACGTCTGATCGTCCAACCATGCGATGTAGATCTTGTGTTCCTGGTCCCACTCGTCATGGCGGATGTGTTTACCACATGTCTGAGCTCCAGTAGGCACAACGGCCCCAATACTGCCTCTGCGGATACAACACAAAAACTAAATGCTGAGTGGTTGCTCAATGTACGCGATTTATCTTTGTTTGTTAAAGTTGTTTCGGCAAAACGCATTTGCTTACTGTCTCTGTTTGTGTTTGGGTCCTGTTTTCAGGGAGGAGTTGCTCAACTATTTGATTTGCTTAATCAATATTTAATGGCATTTTTCAACCTTTATTAATTTTGTCAATATACAAGGTTCAATCCCACAATTTTACACGTTGATTAACCTTTTTAGACAGCTGAAATCTAGAAAGTTGTAATTAGTTCAATGGTTTGGTTTTGAAAACAAAGGAAAATTTGCAATTATCACGGATTAATCGCATTTGAACAACTGCACCCAGGTACCTTCATAACACGTATATGTGTGGATACAATTTATTCCGTCTTGGGAAATCTCTCTATCATCTATCGTTTTTATTAGAACGTACACCTCTACTGGAATCACACCATCTGTGTATCATAATTGTACATTTATACGTTTTTACCTGTACTTTATTCCTGTCATTCGTCATGGAGACATATAGAAAGGTACGTGTATCTTTTTACGCAAATCTTGATCCATAAACTGATACATGTATCTTGTGTGTTAGCTGGTACCTTACCTACATTTGTACGTCTCAGGAAGAATAAGTTCTACCACCACTTCGCAGCCATCTTGATATAACGCCGGACAGCCAACAGGTACCGTAGGTTTCACCACAATGTAGGCAGTGGGTGAATCTCTGTGTAGAGTTACAGTTTTGGTAGCCTAGGTAAAACATAATATTTTTAATAATGCAGAATATCAAATTTATCCCAATTTTCGAATCATAATTTTCCAATGACATCAATAAAATAAGGCCAACTGAAATATGTATGTATTGTTATGATGTATTGAATTAAAGAATGCGTTTGGGCTCCCAGAAATCTGGTGTTTCCCTCAATGGAAAGATGACAACGTTTATTTCTTTAGCTGAATTGTTTCCATGAAGTGTATTTTTAATTTATTTTTTGTTAAGACCATCTTCTCATTTCAAAACGGCATACATTACGTTTAAAATAAAAGCAATTTGGCAAAACTATATTTTTGTGTTTATACCCTAATGCCAGCATAGAATGGATCACTCCTCGGGGACAACATTCCAGGGAGGTCATGTAGTGTCACACGGGTCCTCACAGCGCAGGTCACCTACAATATGTATAGTCATTGTAAAAAGTGTGTTAGGGAGCACCGACTTGTGTCTATTTGATCCATTTGATATTTCTCTATCTTCTGTTGACGAATTATGTTTTGAATATTTCTTTTTCCCAAAGATTCTTAATGAATTTTACACAAAGGTTCAATGCATTTAATAACAGAATGTAAATACGATTTACAAATTCCAGGCACAGTATTAATCATTTGCACGAAACGAGTTCACATGTCAGACTTAACAAACTTGATAAAAATGCACACTAATGATATCAATTATAATTCTATTTTTAGTGATTTATATTGGCACCGGAAAGGTATTATAGACTATTAGTCTTGCAATGTCGAAAATTGATTGACAACTCATTTAGGTACGTGTAGTTCACGAAGATATTTACATTGACTCCAAGTTTTTCCAATTGACCTTGTCCTTCTTCCAAAACCAATTGTTCTATTCCCGTCCTATTAGCAATCATGGTTTCATTGATTGCCTTCCCATCAATATACCATATAACTTCGTACAGGAGATCCTCACTCAGCAGTGTGAAGTCACAGATAAACTGTAGACTTTGTATGTCCACAAGGAAGACAGGACTTATCTTGTTGACCAGCGAAACATTCACGGTAGGTTTATGAATTTCAAACTTCGGTGGCAAAGCTTTAAAAAAAACAAAAACAATGTTTTTACCATTTGATTTATTCATTAGTGATTTGAAAAACTGGAGGAAGACGTAAGATAAAATTTTATTTTTTTACGTAAATAGAAAAAAAATCATCTCTCACTCAAGCATTAATAAAACCCAGACATGTTTGTTTAAAAAAAACCTCTTGCACCTACTGAATTGATTCTCTGTCTGTGTTTTCGTTTTAAATATACAAGTACGAACATTACTTACTATTGTCTGGATACACTAAAAAGTAAAACAATAGACTATCATCAATAAATTATTCAAAATATCTTTCAAACAATGAAATGTAGTCTAAGTAAAATATGGCCTAAGCAATGTCCCTCTGTTGTGAATGTACTTATTGAGATTTAGTTTAGGGTCACATGATTCACATACAAATTTATAAAACTATACATTTTGTTCAAAAACACGTCGTTTTAATATAAACAAAAACGTGTTAATATAGAGTATGCCCAGTTAATTGGTAACGGATTCTTCACACAATTTCAATTCCTACGAATGTTAGTGCAATGTGAAGAAGATACTCAAAAGACTTAATATTGGTGTTTGACTAAAAACATCTATATTTGATGGCATGAACAAGGCAACTATTGGTCGTAATTCATGTAGTAAATATTTTACAAAATGTGTTTGTTTTCGACCCAACGAAACCGTATCAATCGTGCGCGAATAGCCAAAAGGTACAGATGCATGCCTTTTATAGGCAAAATGTGTATTATACCAAACACCTTATACACAACCATGTTTTTTCATAGTTAGATTTAATCAAATAATCACTGAACGATATAGCTAAAGGTCGTATTTGTTCCGTTTCGTGAGAATGTCCTGAATGATTTGTGTACGCTAACTAAAAAAGGCTTTCTTAAAATAGCTGCCTCTTGTTTACATTTAAAGTCGGGTGTTTGATTTTAGTAAACACAAAAAAAGAAGCAAGAATATAAACAGCAATAAGAATAAACCACTCCTGTGCGTATCGCCATATTTAACTTATACATTTGCATCACAAGTTTATTAAAAGCAAGAGACAATTAGATAATCGAGTTGGATTTTATAAAAGTTATGTTTGGGGTTAAAGGTGAAATAACACACACGCATGCCAGTTTGATTAAATTGTTCTTGAAAAGAAGAACAGAAGAATTAATGAACTTACAAAAGCAGTATGCTGACGAAGTACTGGCTGGTCTTTGAAGGAAGTAAACTGAGAAATCTTGACACTTTTTTATCTTGATGTTCATCGGATGTTGACAAAGACTACCAAATCCCACAGTACAGGCAACCCTGTCGACAATTCCATCCTGTCGCTGTGGTAAACTTCCTGGGAAACACATTGCAAAAATGCTAAAAAAACCCATCTCACCAATATACTTGTCAACAAAAGATAATGAAATATTAATTTATTAATGTCATATTTGGATATTTAGTTTGTGTGATATATTAGAAGATATTCATTCACAAATATGTTATTAGCAACTATATTTTCCATTTTGTTTTCTAATCAAACATCACTAGGTATTCTAGATGTCGAAAAGACCAGCACCAATATAATTATGTGCACATTGCTCATGCTACGTCAATATTGATCAATATTTCATAAACTCGTATCAGAAATAACAAACACAATACACAAATTATGGAATTTTAAACCATTTCCATGGCAAATAGTGATGTTTCTTCGACGAAATAAAACTCACCTTTTAAATAGATGGGGAAGACCGTTCCGCAAGCCTTGAGTTCATGTATTAATGACACGTTGTTCAACATGTGCTGGGATTCCACCTTGTACCATGCCCCTCCAGCGGGGATATTGTAGTGGTCATCAATGATAGGACCACTCTGACCAAGGGTCGAATTGATACCACGTTTGTCCAGATCTGGTAGAACATTTTTGGAGTCGCAGGGGTCAGCCACTTCAACAGTGTGGACTGGAATTCAGACTTCAGTCATAATTCAGATTGTATCTTGATGCAAGTATTTTGTAACAAATTTTATTCAAAACGTCAATGCTGATTAAAATTTCATTCTTTGTTTATTATTTGCTCTTAGTTATACTTTTTGAATAGGTTTACTTCAGTGAGACGGTCGCATTTGTTGGATTGCCGTCTTGTTATACACACGTAGTTTATCAATAGTCGTTCAAGAGAATAGTACGAGTGCATCCTTTCATGTTTGACCTTTGGCAATTGCTTTATTAAATAGTGGTAGTTTAGAAAATACGTAAGCTCATTTCAAGTGTTTATGAAAACAAGCCATAAATAAAACAAGCATAAGATCAGTGAGACAATATCTTGATAGCAGGTCTATAAAGGAATTTTCAAGGTAATTAAACAGCAATAAAACTTATTGAATTAGCATAAAAACAAGTGTTAACTGCTTTATATCCATAGCGAAAATTTGTGAAATACTAAATTATAAACAACACGAACCATACAGAGCTAAATCAAACTACTTGACAAAAAAGCAGACGACAAGACTTTAGGAGTATTGTTGCCTCCATTTAGGTGTGCAAAATAAGTAAGAAATACAATAAGTCTCTTTAAAAATGTATATATGTATATTCATGTACTTTATTATAAAACAAACGTTACGACACTTAAACACCAAAACACTTACCGAAAGTAAGAAGACCAATCTCCAATAGATGTATTAACACTACTTTGTAATTGCACCAATACATCTTGCCGGGTATGGATGCACTGAAGGGAAAAGGTGAAGCTTTCACATTTAAACGTTATGATGACGAAGATTTAGGGATGGGTCTATGTCTATGTGGACGAGAGAAATAGTTTGGTCTCACAGAAACAACTCATGATATAAACGTAGTCTGACAAAACATCCGTCAATAAACATTTACTTTTTATTTAAGCTTTAAGTTGTTACATGGGGTTTATCACATATAACACCACAAATATTACGCGTAAGTTTACCTCTGAATAAAAGTTAAATGAGTGTGATATAACGCCAAGGAGGATTTAATCCTTTATAGATAATACAATGATAACATCTCAAATTGTTTGGGGTTTTTTTCAGTGGATTGTTTTATGTTTTGTGATCAGAATTGGTTTCAGTTATTTAAATGATTAAGTTCATCGTAAGCTATCTTGATGTAAAATTTTGCTATTATATCTACATGTTTCAAACGTTGGCATCAGCTATCCGCTTGCCACACTAAGCTAAAGCTCCTTGCATTTATGTCTAGGTGCCAACGTTTGTATCAGATAAATGATATCTTCGAGTCAAAGATGACATAACACAATCACTCACACACATGCTGCACATTTTAATTAAGTAATAGATACAGTATGCCGAAATAAATGCAGTAAACTGTATCATACACCTGTTTCGTCCTCCTGGGACTTATCAGTGATGCTAGGAGCCACAAATTCGAAATAGAAAGTTTCTAAACTAATTTTTAAACAGAAGGGTCAGGTGTGTAAAACTTCTTTTATTAATATAGAAAAAGAATTACATAAGTATCGTATAACTTCAAATGGTGCACCACGAATATGAACCATGCCACTTTACAAGTGATATAACAGTGGCTATGAAACTCACCAGTAAAGTCTACCACCTTCTTTCCTGAAAGATATGCATCGGAACTAAATATCTATATGACACTTTGTTGTTTTATATATATCTTGAAGTCAAATTTTGATATGACAGATATTTACTTATCAAAATTCCGTTATAACCTACATTGATGCAAGTATCGGATATTTAGATGTCAAAATTTGCTATCAGATAACAAGATGTCAGCAGCCTAGATGTCAACAGGAGGGTTGCCAATTTGAAGCTTTCTGCTGCACATCAGAAATAAGGCCAATATTTTGAAGGAAGATACAAGTAAACTCTAGACTATATGGTAAAGATCAACTTTATTGTCAGAGGTGTACAAATACATTCATGGACATTCGTTGACAGAGCATCACTGATACAGTAATATGTTGTAACAGTGAATCAATGATTTTATGTTTTATACAAAAGTATTGTCAATGAAATGGTGCATCCCTTTCACAAGAGAAACCCATGCAATTAAATCAGTAGGACAACAGTGCATTAAACACCGTTTTAGGACACACGTATGTATGTATCTGCTTGTATCATACACCCAAACATTGTGTGTCGACATGCCAACGTTTCCGGAGTTTAATGAATAATCTTGCTCCTTCAAAAAACAATTACTGGATTATTAGTGACTTCATCACCAGACAAACATTTGTATCCATAATTCGATAATGTAACATCCGTATGTACATAACCGCGGATATTATACATCAACAACTTTAGTTTATTTACATACTAACGTTGTCAGCGATACACTACAACGGTAGTTTATCTTCAAACCAGTTACGTTTGAAGGTGTACAGTAATACGTAAATAATCGCACCTAGCATAATTGAAATACCTTACGGAATCCTATAAACCCTGATCAGAATATATAAGCACCATAAACATCACGTACACATATTTTTGTCCTATTCATTTATGCCGAATTCATGATTTATTAAGTCGTACCACACATATCATATTGGGTGAAACATAGTGTTGTGAAATGGAAATGGGAATATATTGCTATCTTACGAAGACAAAATATACATATGTATTCTATCAATACGTAAAGTATTGTAATAGTATATCATTATCAATAAACAACAACATATTCTGTTTTGATTTTACAATTGATATAACAAGGACGAAAACGAAAAACAATGGAGATACAGTATTTACAATTGTCCAGCATAAATATGGAAAAGTAATTCTGTTTGGTTTATTTAGTTTTACCTCCTTACCACAGGCCATTGTCATTTCAGGTCGTGAGGTCGAGTGGGCCACGCCGGCCAAGTGGCTTATGTGTCCCGACATTCTACCACTAGCCCTCCTCCACTGGTTTGTGAGTGGGAAATCCATGTCGGGCAGTTGCCAGGTACTGATGTATGTTTTATATTTCGGATGTATCGGCGGTGTGTTGTCTGTGAACGACAGGAAGTTTGCTGACCACGTCGATCGTATATACCCTTCTGAATTTGAAATAGAGGACACAACAGATTCTTCTACATCAGCTGCTTACCTTACTTCAACTACGACCAACACGGACAGCTTACTACTAAGCTATACGATAAACGTGATGATTTCAATTTTCCGAACGGGAATTTTCCGTTTCTTGATAGTAACATCCCTGCTTCCACAACCTATGGTGTTAACATGTCGCAGTTGATTCGATATTCTAGGTCTTGCTCTAAATATCGGTATATTTTTGATCGATGTCGACTGCTTACAAACAAACAACACAAGGATTCAAGAGATGTAGATTGATGGGCAAGTTTTAATGGTTGCCATCTTTGTCTCATTGAGAAATGTTCTGTATCTTTAAGTGATATGAAGATGGACGTTTTTGAGTATGCTCATTGGTGTGTTTACTTGTTGTGATTGACAATGATACTCGGTTCTTATTTTGAGAACTTGATGTTTTCTTGGATGTGACAAAGGTTTACATGGCGGTGTCGTCGATGAAGCAGAAGACGCTTACTCTTCCGGAACATCTGGTCTTATTCTCTTTTACTTTTACGAGAATTTTCATGTAAATCTTTCCTTTGTTCATATTTTGCCCATGGCTTAATCGATTTTGAGTTTGGATTATGATTTTGTTAACGCTTCGGTATTCTCTTATTTATTATCTATACAATAAAAGTAATGATTTCGATTTTCCTATCAAGAACTTTCATTTTCTTTATAGTAACGTCCCTACGTTTCCAACCTATGCTGTTCAAATGTCGCTGTTTATTCGTTAATCTAGGGTTTGCTCTAAATGTCGAGATTTTTGCGAAATAGACACTTACTCGTCTGGAACACCTGGTTGGTCTTTATTTTTAAGTGTTTCCGTTTAAAAATGTCCTATGGTCTTAGATTATCCGTAGATTAATCGATTTAAAGGTCTCGTCATGGATCATGGTTTTGTTAACACTTCTGTATTTTAAGTGTTTTTCCTACATATATCATGATAGCACATAAGATTGTTCACAAAGTGTAGGCAATACAATGCATATCACAAGTTAATCGGTGGCACAGTTAAATGACATTGGTTATCGTCTATTACTTGCTTGTTTACAGTGCATATTGATAAACGTACGACGTAGGTACAGTATACTATTTATACTATTGAATTACAATTATAGTTAAAGCATCTTACTATGGTATACTATATAATCCATGTCGTTCAGTATACATGTTACCGATCTACTGTTCGTCCCCCCATCTTATTTGAAATCTTTGGCCTTCATGTTGTACTGTGCATTTCATTCTTTCGCTCATAACTTCACATGCTATAAGCGACAGGTCGAGTGTGGAATAACGTATATACTGTTTATTACGATTTAAATTCACGTTGATTTATCACGCGATACTATGTCGTTTTCATACTGTTGGTTGTGTTCCGTTGGTTTTACTGCAATGGCTGTTCTAAGGACCAGCCTCCCGTTATGTTTACTAATAAATGATGTGTTCATAGTTTACACTGTAATAAATTTACCGTTATCAGCATGACCTGAATGATTGGGCCGCTGTGGCCATGTGGTTAAAGTAATCCGAAATTCTACAACTTGCCCTCTACCCTTCGGTTGCGAGTTCCGAACCCACATGGAGCAGTTGCCAGGTACTGACCGTAGATCAGTGTTTTTTCCGGTTACTCTGACTTTCCTCCACCTCCAAAACCTGGCACGTCATCACATGACCCTGGCTGTTAACAGGACGTTAAACAAAATAAAACAATTTTTTAATTCAAGCATTCAATACATATACTTATCAATTACATCCTAAATAGGTAAAATCGGCAAATTTAATATTTATGTAGGTATGCATGACATAGAAGAAAAAGTTTCGTGAAGTAATGGAAATGCTTACATAATTACTTTTATGCTGTCCACAAAAAAAATCAGAGAATACCAAAGCGTCAACAAAACCATAATCCGAACTCAAAATCGATGAAACTAGGGCAAAATAGGAACAAATGAAAGATTTACATGGAGACTCAAAAGCACAAGAGAATAAGACCAGGTGTTCCGGAAAAGTATATCTTCCCCTTTTATGTAATACGAATACGTTGGTTAAAACAATTGTTTATGTAAGAATTTATTCGTGTAGCATTTCATTATCTATCTTATGTTTTAAACAACAGAAGCACCCTACTCTTTTAGAACACCTGGTCGTATCGAATTGCACATTTTCAAGGATTGCCGTTTCAATGTTTTAAATGTTCATATGCTACCCCTTGTTGACCGGTTTTAAGTTCAGATTTGGTTTTGTTGACGCTTCGGCATTCTCTGATTTTTTTCTTCAATCGAAGTCTGTATTGAAATAAATATGTAAGTGTTCATTTTTGACAAAATTGGTTATTGTATTAAATAAAATGAATGTTTTGGTAAAAACTGTTCAATATATTAATAAGCAAACGTGTTTCTGTTTGATGCTATCTATAAAAACAACTAGAGAAAACTGAAGCGTCAACCACACCATAATCCGAACTCAAAATCGATTAACCAAGTGGTAAAATACGAAAACAGTAACGATCCAAATGAAAACTTTTGTACAGAAGAATAAGACCATGTGTTCCAGAAGAGTTTGCGTTTTCTGTTTTTCGACGACACCCGCCATATAACGCAAATGTGCTGAATCATACAGGACATTAATTTTATAGTGCAACATGTATCTACCAGGTCACGCAAGACATTATCATTTCAACGAGGCGTTTTATCTGGTCCGTGTTCTATTATTTACTCAGCGTTATATGGGGTCCTGTATTATAAAATATACACATACATTTATATCATATATACTTGTATATCTCCATTTAACTCATTAGAGAAGAAGCGACACACCAACAAGATGGATCCATCTAGAATGACAGTGCTGCTTGTATATGCTGCAGCTGTGTGGCACTGTAGCATTAGTAAGTAAACATTGAGTCATTTTGTTAATTTCCTCTAAGTGATGTACATTTTAAAAACTTAAAAAAATGAACATAATATATCAAAACATAAATACCGTAATGTTTTCTAAGAAACATTTTGTCAATGTAGTTTTTTTGTACTTACTGATGAACCCATTGACTGTAAAGACATACCAAAATGTTGGATTTTTTCCTTAACTTCTGTAATGCTTTCCTATGGAGATTTCTAAGTTAAGGAGTTTCCTTAAGTTAAGGAACGTTGATGAAACTAGGGCCAGGACACCAACTATACATCACAATCTAGTCCTAGAATCAGGAAAACGTGATTGAGACTGTTTTAAAAGAATTCAACATTATCAAATATTCTTTTTTAAAAATGCAATGTAATATCTGCAACGTAGTTATCGAAAGTGCACGATGTAATGTGGGAGTCGCTTACAGACATAATAATTAGTAAATATTTATACACGTGTTCCGTTGATATGTTTATAAAGTGTTTTACTCAGTCTGTGGGAAACCAATAGTTCTAGAACATACAACTAAATACTATACAATATATATAACGTTGAATTATTAAACTTATGTTGTACGATTATTTTTTTTTATATAGAACGATAAATAAGATGCTATAAATGACGTGTTGTTACATTTTACTTGTTCCTTGGTAAATACTATATAACTTTTTGCATGTTTGCCATTGAATCATTATTTTAAAAATATAGTTTATACTATTAGCCTTTTGGCCCCTAGCATCAGTGAAGATTATTAGGAGGATGAAACAGCTGTTTGATGCAGTTTAATTCATTTTTTTCGGCATACTGTAACCCGGTATCTTTTACTAAATTCAAAAGATGCAGCATACGTGTGTGTTGAGTCATCTTACGTGATAGGGGGTGGTAGACTCTGCTGGAGGATTTCTTAGTCCCAAATGTTTGCTTGAGCCTCCATAGCTACAGTTATCTCATACGAGTAGTGGCACGGTATATAATAAACCCATTTTCGTAGTACACGATTTGAAATTATACAGAACTATTTTAAATTTACTTCTAAATTCATAAATGAAAGACTTTTTCACACACCTGACCCTTCTGCTTCTACATAAGTTTAGAAAATTTAGATTCCCACCTTTTGGCCCCTAGCATCACTGAAAAGACCAAGGAGGATGAACCAGATGTATGATGCAGTTTAATTCATTTTTTCGGCATACTGTATTTATTACTAAATTCAAAAGATGCAGCATATGTGAAACAAACTTAAAATATCGTTGAGACGGTGTTAAGCAAATATGTCCTGCTGCCAAATAAACAGTATACTGACTTATCAACAGCAATGCTTTTATCTTCGTCAAGTACTTCCTGGGGAATTTCCAGACGCTTTTAAAATTATATAATTTTATCTGCGTACATTGCATAAAAGGGGTTTCTTTATATTGAAAACGACTGGTCTAAAGTATTTAAAATGTGATTAGCTTAATCAGTGAAAGAGTAAATTTTATTGCTCATATACATTTAAAACCAAAACATTGATTGAGTTACAACTTCCCATATATCACATATCTAGTACAGTCATTTTGCATGAAAAATTGAGGGATTGCAACATAAATATTGGCAGGGTTATTCAAATTTGAAAAACAAAATATTGTTAAATAGTTCTTAAAGCTGACAATGCAAGTTGAAAAGCTTCCTTGATGAGAATTTAAAAAAAATACGGCAAAGTAAACTTTTAAGAAAGCTTCTGAGATGCCACCTAACATGTTACTAAGGAATGACAGACATTTTTAGTTTTTACCTTACTAACCTATTCCTTGCCGTATTTTTTTAAAATCTCATCAAGAAAGCTTTCTAACTCGCATTGTCAGCTTTAAGCTAATATTCTTTTGGACAAGTGGGCGCAGATAGCCAAAGGTTGAAAATAAAATACAAAATTCTAAAGAACATTGGTGTTTTGCGAAAGTTCGCTTTGCAACAAATTAGGATGGATTAACCTTAGGACACCAGTCTTTATATAATTTATCTACTTTCTGAAGTTATATCTTACAATTCAGTGATGATTTGAATAAAACTAATATCGGCACAAAATACGCTACTGGTGTGTGTTTTAATTTGATGAGGCCAAATGATCTCTTTTTTTACGAAATTGGAAGCAGATCGTGTAATGACAAAACACACCCCAACCAGTTTTGCAGAAGTAAAATGCCTTAATTATCATATCATCGCCGGATTGGTCTAATGGTTAACACTCTGGCATTCACCATTCACCATTCGAGGTTCGATCGCCCTAGTCGCCGTACGCTTGAAAAAAATCAAAAAAAGAATAGTTTTTTTACCCATCAGTCAGAAAATATCAAAACTCTCGGTGAGGGTAAGATGTCTCTATCGCATCCAGGCAGTACAGTCTGCACGTATCGGACACAGTTCGTAACGTCATATTTGTAACGTTTCAGGATCATTTAGTTCTCATTGAGGTCATGAACATTCTATATACAGGCGTCATATACAAATAAGTTTACTTGAAAATGTATCATGGCTATTCTTTCAAATATTTTACTGATAAAATTATAAACCAAACTTATAGTTTATGGAATAATGGAGTAGAAAAATAAGCATTCTCGAACAGATATACCTATAACCTCAGAGGAGATTCCTGCAAGTTTAACCCTCAGCAAAGCTTCCGGTTATACAGCCATGAATTTCCAAAGTATTCCCCGAGGGTAGAGAGTGTTTCCCCTACTTTCAAGCTAGGCAAATAGCTTATTCTTCTTTTGTCAAACACGTAAAATAACCTAGGTTGAGTATGGTCTCAAATAGGTGTTGAGGAATCTGTTTGTAGCATTCGGGTGACGTTACACAATACATTATGCCGTTTGAAGCAAGGAACAATAACCAGGAGGACACAATACGCCTCCAACATTCATGCATTAATTCACATATAGAGATATAAGCAAGTTGGTATATGACTAGTAGTTAGTTGCTCGTAAGGCACTCCTGCGAGAGCCTCGTATTTATAGATGTTATTGACATCGATTGTAAGAGTAGATTTATTCAGTTAAAGATGATGATATGTCAATTCTGGCATATCTATTTTTATTTATTTTTGATATAAGGTATCAAGCATCCTGAATCTTTAAGTGTGTACAACACTGTTTCAAGTGGCCTTCGTTCAAAGACGTACATATGTAAAATAGACAAATTCACCTTCGACGTAATTTCCCCCCAGTTTTATCTGGAAAATCCATTGTGTCACCTGACCACTCCTACTAAGGTGACGTAACACACACACATGCTGCACATTTTAAATTTAGTAATAGATAGAGTATGCCGAACAAAAAATCAATTAAACTGCATAGCACATCTGTTTCATCGTCCTGGGACTCGTCATTTATGCAAGGGGCAAAAAGATGGAAATCATAAATTTCTGAACTAATGTAGAAGCCAATTGGTCAGATGCGTAAAACCCTTTAATGTATTAATTCAGAAGTAAGTCCAACCTTACTGAGGCAATCCAATACATTAAGTCATTTTACTATGTATTGGTACTTTATCAATTAAACAGAAAGAATATGACGCCGTCATAGGTTATCATATAGTTCACAACAATTAAACATGACGTTAGCAGTAAAATTATGTACAGTGAACATCAGATAACCTATTTACAAGACCGTTTATCAGGTGTCAGGGCGCTGTGTTAAAATACCTTTGTTAAACAACAAACAATAAGCTGATACGCTTATCAGATATAAGATAAAGTATTGTTAAATTCGGTTTTATGATAAAGTGATACATATCAATATAACCTGACTTTTAATTATACTGATGTACAAAGGGCAGGTTCGACAATACTTTCTTTTTGTTATTTTTTTAAATCCACATATGTACATGTAGTAGGAAAACAAACTGCGTCAAGGATATATGTGTGAAAAGATCAAATATACAAATTCAGCTTCACGTAAAACTTACTTTGTTACATCGGACAATGTTTTGCTTAAATACATTTTGAAAGATTGTAGACAACCTACACACGATAATAGCACGTTTATGATTTAGAATAAGATACAGCCTCGTCAAATAATGTATAAAATTCCCCAAATAATGTATAAAATTCCCCAAATAATGTATAAAATTCCTCAAATAATGTATAAAATGCCCCAAGTAGCTGTGATGCTTATCAAGGGCCGAAAAAGAAGCATATAGGGGGCGGCTGAGGAATCGTCCAAATCCAGATAGGTTGATGCACTAGACCTGCTTTAATAAATTTGTATTTTTTTTTTTTTTTAGATATTTAATAATTTCAAATAAATGTAATGTACATGTATGCATTCTGCACAGTGCTACCATTCGAATGAATTAAATTGTGGCAGGCAGATTACGGGGAACCTCGGGGTCCACTTGCGGCGTCTACTACCTGTGAACCCATGCGAATGTAGAAAAAAAGTACGAGAAACGAGAATGGCATCTTTATGATTCAGATTTAGATACAGTCGATCCCAGTACTGTATAAAACTGCACATTGGTGAAACTTAGCAAGTGGTGTTCAACATTTCACCAATTGAAAGTTGTGTATTGATAACCGAATCAAAAGTATCTAGTCTCTAATAACAATTACTACTTAATGAAAAATATGGATTGAGATGAGAGGGGTGGGGTGGGTGTTTTTTTTTTGGGGGGGGGGGGGGGGGTTGTATTTGAAAAAATGGTTTCTGATAATTTTTAAGTTTTATTCTCACACGTGTCCATAAAATACATTTTACAGCAGCTGACCCTGATCCATGTAGCACTGTAAATGTCTTACCTAACATGGATAAACGGGGACTGCACGACAGACTGAACGGGAGCCAACCTATTGCTGACCACTACAATATCCCAGACGGAGGACAATGGTACAGAGTAGAGGGCCAGCAAATGCTTACCAACATATCAGCTTCAGATATACAGATATGCAGCACTGTATTTCCCATCTACTTGCAAGGTAAATAGACATCTAGGATAATGTTTCTGATTACACAATTGGTAGGACAATTATTCAGAGGACTTGAGATAAGATATGCAAACTAACATTAAGTAAGCAATTTAAGATGACTCGACGTTTACTTTAACAGAGGATCATACTTTGTACTTGAACTTTTCTACGTATATAGTGTATAAATCTATCAAAGATTTATTGGTAACATGTTGATTAAAGGCCCAGTATACGTAACTTTCGGCAAAACTTGAAGCGAAAATCAAGCCTATTAATTTTATTTTTATAGATTTAGTTAAGATTAACTGATATCAGCAATTCTCAAGATGAATTCTTACGCGGTTACCGGTACAGCAGCAGTTGATACCCGGTATTTGTAAACACGCGCCCATTTTGAACTGTCTTCTAAATATTTTCAATTCTTTGAAAGTTTCTGTCAAGAGTTTTTTGTTAGTTACCGCTCAGGTTTATTTCCTTTTAGGCTTATTTTTGCATGTTTATCAACTGGATTTTTTTTCAGAATTTCTGAGGTATCGTAAGCTATTCAATAATTATGATTTTTATTTATTTGTAAGGAAATGTACCTACTAAAGCTGACGGATTAGTACACAGGACTGCGTGTTCTATTACATTTGGTAGTGCATGCGCCCATCCAAAGACGATAAAAATTAAGGTCTGCCAGGACTTCACAGCGTATTTCCTTCTACCGCCTGAAGGTACTTCTTCAGCATACTGTTTTGGTAAGTGATAAGAGAAAACGAGTCCATCATGTCATTGCACAAAAGTTTATCACAAAGAGATGAAATTGCAAGACAAATATTTGTTTCTGTATTTAAAAAATATATCGATTCATAGCCGGAATTATAATATAAAGAAAGAATACGTTCCTCTACCAGTAATAATTATAGATAAATCTTTTACTTAAAAACTGTCTTTAACAGTGAAAACAAGATAATAACTTCATTGCAGGGGTTGTTATAGTGTACTTCATATAACTGTAGAAATAGACATCCGTCTACGATTGATTCCCGAGGACTTGATAGAAAAGTTTAATAAAGCACGTGTACGGAAGTATGATTTGTACATTAAAAACTAGGAAATGTTTCGTTCTATTTCAGCATCTGAAGACAACAGTGAGTATTGCGTTTTCTTTTAATAGACGTCTTGTTGTAAGCTATTTTAAATGTAAACATAATTGAAGGAATAGTATAAGACTCTTTCCTGACCAGTGGTGTAAGTAAGGGAAATTCCACTCCAGGGGTGTTCAAATTTGGTAATATTCTATATATTCTTGTATGTTACTGAACATGTTCGTTTGAAGGTAGCACACTCACATAATACATCCAGAGTGTTATGTACTCATCCAATAGAGCTACAATTACAATGTGTTGTCAACGAAACAAACAAATCAACGTAGTTCTATCTTTGCATTATTACGACATTATAATTGCCATAAAACACCCTTATATTACTTAATATTCTTTCATTTACATGAATTCTTATTATGTTTTTGTTTTCGAAATATCATATCGTTTTCACGATATATTTATTTTTCGAAACATCATTTGTCGAAATATTATTGTTAATAAGAATTCATTATAACGAAATAATGTAAGTATGTAGAAAGTTAGTTAACGGCTCCGTACACTACTGCTGTTTTAATGTAAACATATTTATTCAATTAAAGGTCATCCGCCAACATACATCATTCCGAAGCCTACGGTGTCTCACAAACTGGTCACAGTTGGTATATTACAAAAACTACAATTTGTTTGTACATTCGCACCCTCA
This sequence comes from Mimachlamys varia, assembly GCA_947623455.1. NCBI lineage: Eukaryota > Metazoa > Mollusca > Bivalvia > Pectinida > Pectinidae > Mimachlamys > Mimachlamys varia. Next base: position 24,683,445 of record OX392538.1, read on the forward strand.
ACGGAGGACCTGTATTATCAAGTGTTCTGGTTCGTCGATAGAAAACCAACATACATCACGAAACTGGCACAGAGAACAGCCCTGGGAACATTGGTTCTTGAAGAAAAACAAGGTCAACTAGAAAGGCTTGGCATTAATGTAAGGACACATCAAGGAACAGGTTTAATATCAGTATCAAGATAAATATTTTATATTGCTAATGACTATAAAGCAGATTTTTTCGAAGAAACATGTAATTGCAGATTGAAATAGAAGTTGAAAAATGCCCAATAAAACAGTTAATAAACTGTATGTACAGAAAACATTTGAACAGCTTTAAAGAATACCTTTGCATGTTCGTAATGATGCAATGTTTGATTAAAGTCCGTGTCTTTGTATAACATTTATATTGGTCCCATTTAATGCATAACCCGTTTTAATTTACCTTTTCACTTTGCCTTTTGTCTCAATACAGATGTTTCAAGATCTAACAATGATACATTGTATCTTTAATATTGGCTCCTGTAGTGGTATCATGTTTCTTTAAGTTCTTTACAATATATGATTGTCTGTTCTAGGTGGCGTGTTCTGTTCGTGCTAAAAATAAACCAACTGGTGTACCTGGGCATATGTCACAGATGAGTGAACAATTCTACGCCGGAATTATTGTAGGTTATTCTTTATTTCATCTTGTACCAAGCCATTAATATCCATTTTATGTAAAGTCATGGTAATAAAGTATAGGATTCATTCGATTAAAGGGACATGAACTTGATTTATATATGTTATGAATGTTTTGCCGTATGAAGACACGATTGCACTTTAATGAACACATTGACCAATATGCAATGTTTTACAGGTAAAAACTACGACAGTGACTGTTTATCGCGGTAACGCAAACCATGGTCACTCGTACATCGTATTAAAACCGACAGTTCCTATCGGATGTCCCACAGTGGTTCAGAGCATTGGTTGTCCAGTAACAGTGGAGATGATAATTCCTAACCAATATCAACAATGCTCAGGAAACCTTGGTGCGGTACAATCTCGTGGAAACCACAATTGTGGCCTGAAGATTCCCCACGACGAATGGGACCGTGAACATAGACTCGAAGTGTTCTGGGATGATAATCAGGCCTACAGTATCGATTCCGCTAATTACAGAGTCAGTTTGAGAACCATAACGAATAACTATCATCCGATTTGGGGCGATGTAAGCCTCACTGATGTCAATGTAAGTCATGTATGATACTTATCCAATACCCTAAAAAATGCATAAACCCAATATGACGATGTACTAAAGACGATATAAATATTTCACTTTGCCGTTAGCTAAAGTAATAGTTACCTTATTAGTATAACGACCATATATGTTTGTTATATCGGGTTTTATAAAGAGTTGTTTTTCTCTTTTTCGGACATCTTGTTTTATTTTGATCAATCATATGTTGATCTTTGTTATGTTTTTTTATTAGTGCGCACTTATTTTCATAATTTCATAGTTACTTTCTATTAAAGATGACTAACACTGGCATATGCTGACCTTTTTAATTTAATAATAGATACAGTTTGCCGAAAAAATGAATCAAAACTGAATCATACAGCTGTTTCGTCCTCCTAGGACTCTTAAGTGATGCTTGAGGCCAAAAGGTGTATTATTAGATACAGTAATATGTTTACCAGATTTTAACTTGCTTTGTTCACTTGAGCCCTTTTCTTGTAGTTAAGTAACGGTTTCTGCCCCCATTAATACATGTAGTTGTTATGCAATTTGAAACTATATTGATTAGGTCCTTGTTGTTTATACGTCTGCTCTTTTAAGGTTCAAGTTGCAGACGAAACCCACATTTGGAAAGGAAAAGAGTGCCATGCTATTTGCGATCCGCATATGAGAACGTTTGATGACAGGTAATGTTAGATAAAACGTTGTAAAGATTCGACTAATATTGGAATCCTCGATGACATTAGGAAATCGCTTTTGCGCCTATTGTCTGGGGTTGAAATATCGACCAAAACAAACATGCAGTACCTTTTGCAATGATCGATATGCCTAAAGTCCAGTCATTTTCTGCTTTTACTTCAAACTTATTGCAAAAGAATTTACAGTTTCGTTGTTTGGTTGGTGAACATCAGAAAAAGTCTAAGAAATTCAAATTAAGGGATAAAATGTTTTTCGTCCTTCTGCCGTTTCAGGAAAATAAAGAAAAATGCACATTTACCAACATCTGAGGTCAGATGTTTACGGTTATATTAACTAACATAGAAAACTAATTTGGTAAAGTCTTCCATCAGCAGTATTGAATTGCAAATAAAAAATAAAAAAAAAAAAAGCTTTTTAAGAATATCCTGCTGAATGTATCGCAAAATTACCTGGATAAATGGTCGTAAATCCGCTGATTTCTTGTCTTGATGAGCAGCTTAAGGTTATGTAATCTGATCACGGAACTACCTTCCATGTAATGTGTTTCGTCTAGTAACGTTTCAGTCTACAGAAATGCATCCGTAAACATTAACACCGTCACCACCAAATGTTGTGCCAAGAATGTGCTTCTAATGGTATACCGTATTTCTTGGTCTCCAAACAAGGACTCCGTCGTCTATCAGACTAAATGAAAAGCAACATGCATTAGACCAGTTGATTCCTCCTTCAAGTGTTTATATTCCATCATTTGCTTGCACAATATTTCAGAATTTGATACCGTATATCGGGTTATTTTAGCGTGTGTCTAATTTTCGCTATGTTTGCAACAACACTCCATTGCGAAAAATAATATATCGCAAAAATTGCTTCCATTATACGGTATGAGGATACAGTACAGGATAAAACCATTCGATGCAAATGGTTTGTAAAATTGTATGATCACATCAAATCAAGACCTGATGTAAAGTTATTGGCCCTACAATGGCATATTGCCGTGCTACTGTATCCTTCGCGAAAATATTTGATGCAAGACCCGATACTTTTCCATAAATATAATGGCTTTTAACTCATTTTGTGCTATATATGATACAGACGCTAAAATTAATAATCGTCGCTCGATCACCACTAAAACTAAAATTTGTACAAAAAAAAAGCAAAATTTAGTATTCGCTAAAATAACCCGATATACGGTATTTAAACGTCGTTGCTTTAGTTTTTGGCTGAATTCCTCGAAGTTCACATAGATATCGAAGCAAAAATTATAATATGTTTGTGTTATTATAGGTATTATGATAATCAGAACCCCGGTACCTTTATACTGTATGAACATGATGATACATCACGAAAAATGCAGGTACGTATAATAATGGTTATAAAAGATTATAATTGATTTTATAGTATAAATAAAGTGCTATTGCGTCATTTTGAAATGGCAAAACTAATCCAAATTAAAGTAATTTAGAATTTATTTTAGAAAATGAGTAAACTGTTTTACAGTCTTTATCTTTGTTTTGACTATATATGACAGACTAAGAAAATACTTTGTCTTTGGTCAGGTACAAATAAAAGTGACGTCATGTAATCATCCATTACATGTTTACTGTGTGTGTGCAATTGCGGTGAGGGCCGGGGGAGATGTGTTTGTCATCGACCGGTGTCCGGGGATATACCGCCCTATTTTTGAGTTCCGCTCCTGTGAAGACCACATCTTGGACGTCAGAAAAATCAATGAAAACAATTATAAGGTAGCTTATCATATTTGATGACTCTACTTGTACTTAGATTGAATTGCTTAAAGCATATTTGCATTGATGTTACCTTTTTTTAATATCAACTTGATATTTACTTAATATTGTTCATGTTTCTCATCACGATTAAATATCGAGTTTTTATAATTATGATGTAATTAATTATTTCTGATATTATTTCGATGAATATCTTCACGATCAATATCGTTTCTCTGATCCATTTAGCCATTTACCCCTAGAAAATTACACATAATTGTCTTACATTTGGTTAAATTCCTTGGTTTAAAATCTGATAACATTCGTTAGTATATTATACCTTTTTCTGACGGCTAATTTAATTCGATTTTTTTTCCATGCGGAATATTGTGACATACTTTTCACGCTCACTTTTACAAGATTTACCTTCCAAGTGGTACCTATCTGGACGCTCAACTTTGGCACTACACAGGAAAGGACGTAATGAACCTTCACATGTACCCGTCTACCGCGGACGCCCATCACACCAAAGGCCTCTGTGGCACTCTTAATGGAAACAAACATGACGATTTTCAAACTGCAGACGGACGAAGAACTAGCGATGCAAATGCGTTTTCAAGGTCTTGGAGGTACATGTTTTTTTGTAATTGGATATGTGTCAGTTTCTCATTTATGCATGTGTACCATCTGTATATGATTATATAACTTGCTAAAGACAATGAATGTAGGATAGGCAAAAACATAGTAAAACAGACATACCATAAAAAAATAAAACTAAAAACATTCGGAATTAAAATGGATTAATTAGACCAGCTTGCTTATGTGAGCAGATGCTTGGTTGGTTGGACCTTTTACTGCGTAAAACATCATATCAAATAATGCACATACGGATCTCTATTAATATACCAACTCCAGGAAACTTAAAAAGAGGAAAGGTAATGCAGGTGATATTAAATACACAAACCATAAATAACGTTTATATTCGGAAGTAGTATTCTAATAAAGTAAGGTAGATCTACGAAGCAGGTGTAAGTGTTTTTATCGGCAGGTCAATTAATTCTAAACGTGTGTATTCACTACAACGAAATATGGATAAAATGATGTTTTAAAGCGTCATACTCCAAAAAGTGTGCGATCTTTTCATGACTGTATTTCTTTAGAAAGCATAGCATACATATAATATATCAGTCAACAAAGGTAGTTTTGTTTTATTCCATAAGTCTTTTAACACAATTTCAAATATAAAATAGATATATATTACATATATCATTATGAAAAAAAGCACGTGCCTGGTATATTCAAAGAAATGAAACTATCATGTTTCTGTATGTCAGGTGATATACCTGATATTTTGTTCCACATGCTAATAAAATCAGCAGCCATAGTTCTTTCAGTAACACACATATAAAGTAAAAAAGATAACTTTTTGTGAAACATGAATTGGGTTCTATCAAATCAAACAAGAACGAAAGACAACTGTCAAGTGAAAATTCGCTAAAGTATAAGTATATGGTCGATGGCTTTAACATGGCATTCTTACTTATTCATTACGTCCATTTCACCAACAGCGTGCCTGATCGGGATAACCTGATCACCATGGATTCTGAATCTTTAAATAAGTTGGATGTCTGGAATAAAACAGTACAGTTCTGCACATGTAACGCACAAACCCAAGGCAACGGACCTGTACATGACATCACCTGCTCACAGAGTACCGTAGCAACGTGTGTGAAGAAAAACGAAGTTACCGTAAAAAAGCAACAGCGATGTAGAGTAAAGACGACCCGTAGTCTACGTAAAAGATCGGTGATGTCATCGCCAGGGCACATCAGTAGAAGGAAGGTAGAACAATTTACAACATATTCAAAAAGAGTTCAATGGATTGGCATCATATAATATCATAATAAAATATGTGTGTTTCAACGAATTCCAGATAGAAGAGATAATCTTCTTCTGCAGTTTTGTTATATTTATGAATTTTGTGGAATTGTCGGATTGTTGTTTATGTTGGTGTAAATAACATGTGATAGGTTTGAATAAAGTTATAATCATGATTTAGTGATATAATTTCATTGTTTTTGTCCTTGTTATTTCAGCAGAGATTCTTTTTGTCCGTTATTGTAATTGTCTAGTTTCTGAATTTATCAATTAATGTAAAGAGTATAAGAGATCCTATTCTACCAAACGTTATGCATGTCAACATATAATATCATTTTTTAATAGAGGGAAACATCTAGAAGCTGGAATCATACCTCAGCCATATCTTACTGCGAGACGTATGTTAAAAGCTCTTCGTCGTTCGAGGCTTGCTCTAATGATGTGTCAGTCACTGATCCGCAATCTTCCATAGACACGTGTGTTCTTGATATAATGGTACATGTATATATATTTTTTTCATTTTAAATTAATATCACTGATGGCAGACGGCTTTTCCTGTTATGACGCTATGTCAATGGTTTTTCGACATTCGTAATATGAATATACGTAAAAAGAATGTCTTTATTGAATAATATATACTATGATGTATAATTGCGATAGCTATCTCATATAATTTCCATCTTATTGATTAATGGTATTCATGTTGCTGTCGGTGTAAATCCACAGTACGTCATTATGACATCTTGTTGTGAAGGGTCTTTTTAATCTTTAATCTATTATTTTTCAATTGTGTTTACACCGATTTATATTGAGAACGTTTAAGCCTTTAACATCACCATGTGTCCTTCAAAGATGACTCAGCTGTATCACAATGTATTAATCATGTTTGGTTATTACAAATGTTATTACAATATGGAATATATAGCCGTCTATGGGTTTGTTGCGTTTAACTTGCAGATTGATATATACAATTAGTCACATGATATGTGATGCATTAATGGGTATATTATCAATGCAAGGCAAGGACAAACAAAACAACATTGTTTCTGTGTAGGCCACCAATACAACGATGTGGGCTTCATCCGCAAGAGAATCCCTGAAATCCGTCTGTCTCAAGGAACTGAAACAAAACACCACGTACCAGGAAGAGGACTCACCCGACAAACCTTCCATTGCTCAGCAAATCAAAGAGATCACCTGTCCTGACGAGTGTAGTGGACATGGGCGGTGTGATAACGGTAAATACGTTGTAGCATATCCTGATTGTTCCCGCAATGGAAATCATTGAAACCGTTCTGCTTGTTTTTTTTAATAGATCTGTTTAATGCTGAAATACATGTACATTGTCGACGTAGTAGAAGAGATGACGAAACACACACATATTGTGCATCTTCTATATTTAGTAATCGATAAAATATGCCGAAAAAATAATCAAACTGCACCATTCAGCTGTTTCGTCCTCCTAGGACTCTTCAGTGATGCTAGGGACAAAAATGGGGGAATCCAAAATTTCTAAACTTTAAGAAATACAATTTTAGAATAGAACATATTGACCATTATGTAACTTGTGGGCCGTTTCGTCATATCTTTTGTGCGTTGAAATAAAAGAAAGACATAAAAATGTGCTTGTCACAGGGTGACGATCAAAGATAAGAATGAAAAAAATAACTAAAATTAATTTAGATAAAACATACTTCTTCAAAAAGAAAACCGTTGTATGTATACACCGAATGATAGTTACAATTAAAAGATTACAACATATTTTGACAGAAACAATGTCATAGACAAGATGAAATCATAGGTAAAACGGGTAAACTGTAGGGATATTTAAAGCGATTTAAGTCCAGAAACGCAACCATATTATTGGTAATATCCTAATAGGACGCACGAATGATAATAACATTTTCTAGTATACTCAAATTTGACTACATCTATGTATAAGAGTTGCATTTCGATAAGCTTCGGGTAAAACTACTAGTATTACCCAATATCCATCGGTATACTTTATTTCATTTAAATATTAAACAAAAGTATTTTTGCTCATTTCTTTACAAATGTTGTTTTTTTTTAACCTAAAATGTATTGAAACATAAATAAATGTGTACGCATGCTGCATTTGTTATATATTGATGCCTTACATGTCAGGGACCTGCATTTGTTATCCAAACTTTGGAGCCGCCGACTGTTCCATTGATATTCGTGTGCCCCCTCACATATATGGTGTTAACATGGACTCTAACGGTACTTGTGATATCCCCGCTTGTGACTCGGCTATTGTTGAAGGAGAGACGTTCGTAGACTTTGGCAACCTCTCCTGTCATTATCAACTATTTGGGGTAAGGAACCTTTGCACTTTTTATCGTATAAGCAAATTGCCTTTTTTAGGTGAGAAAAAAAGAGAAAGCCGAAGCGTCAACCAAACAATATTCTGAACTCAAAATCGATTAAACAGGGGGCAAACTATTAACCATAGTAATCATTTACTATGGATAACCCTATAAAATTACAAGAGAATAAGACCAGGTGTTCAAGAAGAGTAGGCGTCTTCTGTGTCATCATCGACACCCGCGATGTAAATAAAACAAATGATACATATAAATATGTTGACATGTCTTCATATGAAAGATATATAAGAGTTTGCATACAAAAGTTCTAGAGTTGAGGTGAACCCATGTAACAACGCAGCGCTTAGTCATATTATTCGACAAATTCGTAAACATTTCTTCTTTGATTAAAAACATATCATATTCGTTGTGATAGTAGCCACTTCACGAAAAGCCACGTCAGGAATTTAACTTTGATCGCAATTGATTATTTTGTTGTATATTTTGCAGATATATATAAATGGCACAGAGGAGTTTATCGGGAACAGGACAGACCGTGGACAGTTCAACACGCTAGTTGAGGTGTTCTGCCCCTTGCCTGACCTATGGAGTGAACATGCTGTTGACCGTTCAGCAGCCGTATCTACATCCAATCCCGTCCCCTTTGTCTATCGATGGTCAGTTGCGGTCAGTAATGACGGCGAACACTTCGGAGAGGTCACTGATCTGATTGTTTACAACTCCGAATGTCAGCTTTTAGGAGCGGTTGATGACCTGCTGCTGGATTTGGAGGTAACAACGCTTGGAATACTCTTGCTTAAATTTGAATGTTAGACTTAGATTTAGATTTCTAAGTGGGAACGATTGGGTATAATAAAACAGAAGGAAAACGTGAATGTCTTCATGTATGTTGGTATCCAGGTGTTTTTTCGTAGGTTATTCATGTGGTTACCCAATAAGTGTATATATCTATGTGAATATGTATGTCACTCATATGTTTACTATTGCTTCATGTTTATGCATGCATATACTATATTCAATAAAAATAAGATACGCAACAGGAAATATAATTAATACAGAGTAATATCGTTAAGGTCGGTTTAGGGGATAGGATTGAGCATTGGAAAGAACACTATAAGACGACTGGAGTTCCATCGCTAAGGCGTAAATAAACAGGATGTCATCTCCAACAAGAATTCCTCTGTTTCGAAAGTTTACTCAATATTAAATCCTTTCGAATGCTTAATTTTAACCAAGTGAATAAAATACATTGTAAAAGCTTCAAATTTAAATTCAAAATTTCTTTATTTCCATTGGAGTTACAGTTTTTCATGACTAAATACGTTGTTTAGAATTTTGTGAAGAAATGCGTTGCCTTAGCCAAAAGCATAACAGACGGAAACCATTTTAATGACTGTGTAGATTTACTTTTAGAACTTTTTCTGAATTTTTTTAAATGTATATTTTTGCACGCCTGTCGTTTTCTTTTGAACGTTTATTTTTTATGAGACCAGATTTTGTTTTCAAGTGGTGTAATATGAAACATTTATTGACGTTTCAGGACGAGTATTGTTTTATAAGAGGCGTATGCGCACGAGACGGAGTGACAGACGCATCGGACCCGTGCTCTGTCTGTACGCTTCATGCCACTCGATTTGACTGGAGTAAGAATAGTGGTACGGTAATCTCTTTTGTTATATGTTTTTGAAATAATTGACAGTAAACTGAAAAGGAACGGCATATAGTGTGTGTATGGTGCATACTGGCTACTGATTCAAAATAGCTAATTCCTTCAAAACTTAGTCAAAATAGCCCTTCGCCTTATAAATACATTTTTAAAAAAAATCAGAGAATACCAAATCGTCAACAAAACCATAATCCGAACTCAAAATCGATTAAGCTAAGGGCAAAATAGGAGCAAAGGAAAGATTTACATGGATACTCTCGTAAAAGCACAAGAGAATAAGACCAGGTGTTCCGGAAGAGTAAGCGTCTTCTGCTTCATCGACGACACCCGCCATGTAAATCTTGGTCACATCCAAGTAAGCATCAATCCTCAAAATGAGAACCGAGTCATCATTGTCAACAAGCAAACACACTAACAAGCAAACTCAAAAACGTCCATCTTCATATCACACAAAGATACAGACTATTTCTCGATGATATCAAGATGGTGGCCATAAAACTTGCCCATAGTCTTCATCAACCTGCATTTCTCGAATCCCTGTGCCGTAAGTTTGTTCGTCAGCAGTCGACATCTATCACTAAAATCGCGATATTCAGAGAGCCAGTGAGACATGGAATGAATGAGAACATTCGGTATTATTTCAGTCAAAGGAACTGATACTACACTATGTGATTACAACTATATTTCCAAATAGTACATAACTATATACTAAGATTGAAGTTAAAATTATATTTGACGGAGACATGTTTTAATAGATTAATTTGCTGTGGGTTTCGTATTATAAATAACTGTGTATATTGTAATATCAATGATTTGTTTTATTAGGTTATTGCCAGATCTCTGACTTGTGTGTTGCCAATAACACGTTAGACTCAACCAACAACTGCTCCATCTGTAACGTCGCTGCATCTACTGATTCATGGAGTCATAACCCAGGTAACTAAATTTTGAGGATACCATCATTCATTTTTTTTTCCATTTTCGTTTGGCTTTACTTCCAATTTACTGGTGAATTGTTTTTGTGCAGGTTAAATGTTTTGCAAAACAAGATTGATACATGTAAGTTCAAGTCTTATTCCTTTTCGGTGTTAAACCATGCCAATATAAGCTTTGCCTTTCCGAGGTTACTTGTGTTGAACAGGGCATTCTACTTAGGGTACAAAAGCATATCTATATAATTTTTAAGGTAATGTTCTATGATTACTGAAATGATACCCAAGCATTTTCTATTTGATAGTCGATTTCAAGCTTTGCTGAATACTTCATTGACAAACAATACTATTTGAGCATATGCGTAGTTTTAAAAAAGTATTAATATTAGAACTAGAAACACTCAATACGCTTACTTCACGAATTGATAACAATATGATTGGTTTTCCCTTGTACAGACTACTGTTTAATAGACGAGATGTGTATTACCGATGGTTTTCACAAGAACCTGTCTTCCTGTCTGACTTGCGACGCTTCACGTAATAGCAAAGAATGGTCGCTGCTTCACGGTTCGTATCATTTTGACAATGTTTCTTCTTTTTAATTACATTATAGTTTCAAAAAGAAATGAGTGTACGAGTGAAACTTGTTTCTACTTACAATGTCATATCAATAAGGTTCTGATTAACATCTGTTAAGGAACTGGCTGATGGGGATTTTCATAATTGATTTTTTTAAAAACAATTTTACTATGTTTTTTAAAATATTTGATATAATTCATCAGAAATATTCAAAAAGGAAATTGATAGTTATTTAAAACCAGTTTATTTTAACATTTTGCAGAATAATAACTCCTCTTCAATTTATTGGAACACTTAATTTAAAAAAAAAACGAATAAACATGAGAAAGAATACTCAAATATTTAACATATTGTGTCAGATGAATTTTTCGAAATCTATATTTTGAGGATATTCAAAGAAAAAGGGGCCAACAGGCAAGTTTCAAACATATGCTGCGAAGGGAAATGCCGTTCCAAAAAAATGATTACATTTCAATAAAAAAGGGGCAGATTCCCTTAATGCTGTAAATAGAACTGAGATATGTCAGTGTTTAAACGGAACTTGTTCTATCCTTTTTACAAGGCTACTGTCTGATCGATGACACGTGTGTGGCTGATAACATTACTAAGGAAGGAGATACCTGTTCAGTGTGTAATACCATACTGTCTAACTCAACATGGAGCGGAAATACAGGTAAACAAACACATCAGATGTAAAATAACTTGAACTTTCGGGACACTTATCTTTAGTACTTTGTCAAATGAATAAATATTGCTATTGCGTGTCTCTTTATGTCATTATATATACGGATGCCTTATTCTTCAATAACTTTCTAGTATTTTGTTAATAATCACAGCTGTATAAAATCCAAAATTCACGCAGCCATAGATTTGAAGAAATATATCTAACAATGTAGAAAGTTTGATATCTATGATGTTTTCCTTGATATATTCTTCATAAGATGTGATATTCATGCATATTCACTGATCACATTTCATCACGTATTCTTAATATAATTCTGCCTTGTTCATAAAGACGTTTCGTCTTTATAAACATTTATTTCTTTCCCTATTCCAAAGGACTTGAGCGGGCCGGGCCGCAAAGGGAAAGTTAACATTTATTTAAAGGCCTTCTCTAGACTAAGAGGTGCGCATGCTAAAGTCGATACCTCAGATTATCAGAGATTTGATTTATTATATTCAGTACCCCGTAGCCATCCGTTATCCCTTAGGGAGCTGGTTTCATTTGCCTATTATATATTATATATTATATCGGGAAATAACATTTCATGGTACATTTTGTCCCTTTCAGTAGGAAATTATTATTTTTGGTTGGAAACTGTAAAATGGACACTCATGCTCCAGCTCCATGCCAGGGCCAAAATGTGCAAAATTACACCTTGTGGAAAGGTGTTAAATTAAAGAAAAAATATAGGGAAATAACACTTCGTGTTTATATTTTGTCAATTTCAGGAGCAAATGAATGAGTGATGATCACCCTCAATAATAAAATTTTTTATTTGTTTTTATTTGATTCTTACATTTTTGAAACTTGACAAGTATTTATTTTATCTTGTTTACATGTTGATTTTTCCATTACGCTTGAACATTGAAATTGAGCTGCCAGTTCATATAGCAATTATCTGGTGACCACTAAGGCTTTCTGGTGGTTTGCTATATACACCACGGTTAATGAATGTCATGTCCCCAGGAATGTTGACCATTTATTGATTATCACATTAATTAGATATTTCGTTATGCCTATATTACTGATAATATGCACATGTACTTAATATTTCTGTTTTATATTATGCTCAGGCCACTGTTTAATAGACGGAGTCTGTGTCAAAAATGGTACTATCAACTCCAACACGACATGCCTCAAATGTGACGCCATCCATATGTCAACAGACTGGACTCTTATGCCCGGTAAGATACAAATAACAGCTCCTGACAAGGTCACGTGATAATAAATATCAAACATTTGCATTATTTTTATTATGTTTGAAGGAATGAACTTCCTTTTTATGTATTTAGCTTAACTTTTTACTTTGAAATCTTTTGTTACACATGTAACCATATGCCTGAATTAATTCATGTTGTTACACATTAATTCACAAGACTACTGCTTGATTGATGACGCATGTGTGGCTGATAACGTCACCAAGGCAGGAGACGAGTGTTCTATCTGTGATGTCAGAATGTCTAGTTCGACGTGGAGCGGAAATACAGGTGAACAAAACGAATCTAACGCATACATGCTGACATGCTTCCTTGTTTGATATTCGCTAGATTCCTTGATTTCTATTATAATATTCATATATGACTGCAGAGCAAAAATATTCACGTGTCCCATCATTGCTCATCCCGGCACTCATCTTCCTGTCTCCTGAATGTTGAATATTGTGTCAATTTTGCTATTAAAGTCGCATCATTGATATAATGAAAAAAAGGCAATTGCAAAAGCAATAAATTAATCAAAACTAATTCCAAGATGATGTTGGCATATAGTTTCCATTCATTAATTATGCTTCGCTAAATAATTGTGTCACATTTTGAATTTTATTTCAAATACCATCTTTGTAAGAAACTTATTTTCGGCCAGGCGTCAATCAGAACCATTCAAATTCAAGGTAATTCTAATATAATTGTCATTAGTATATCAATGAGTCCACATTATAGTTCCATTGTAATGAATATATACTGCCCCTTTGCTATGCTCAGAATACTGCATGCGTTTTTTTGTGACTTCGTTGAACGTTTAAGCTCTACTACGCAGGCGCTGTTATATTCATGCATACATATGAAATGTCATATCGCTGTCATCCACACTCCGAATATCCGTCTGCTTGATAAACTGTCCAGTTTCATTCGAAATATTCATCGTCCAAGCCAAGATCTAAACAGAAATTGCCGCAAATAGAGACTTCTTTACAGAACTTGTTATTGTCAGATGCAAAGTGTAGAAGTGATGCTTCACTGTGAAGTGATTTCCTTAATATTTTCTGCATATCAAATATCAGCTACAGTAAGAATAGTATTAATATTTGTGGAAAGAGAGACATGATACTTAATCTAATTCTATCTTTAGAATTAAGATTAATGAAATGAAAACAAAAGTTTTCGAAGCCATTTAAATCCATATCGACATTGCCTTCTTTCAGTTTGTTTTGTCACAGCTTCTAAAGAGGGGGGAGAGTGCATGTTTTGTAACGATCTAACGTCTAACTTAATGCGGATTCTTGATAACGGCGAAGCCATCTAATACCACCTCTCTTACAACTCAGCATATAAACCGTCATTAATATGAGTAAGAACCCCACCATAACTTTTTATTGCTTGTTGGCACGTAAATAATACATACAAAACTGTGTCCCATAATCATAAAACACAGGTAGCATTATATAAAACAAACTTGGAATAACACACTGCTTTTACTATAATACTTACCATTCTCGACATCACGATCGTTAACATTATTAGAAAGTAAGTTGTCTACACAACATAAGTTATTAGTATGAATATTTGATTGCAATTTATCATTGTTAATTGTTCCAAATGCATGTCAGTATTCAGTAATTTTGCTATAAAATAAGATTTTCTCTCACAAATGCATTATATATATTTTTTGTTTCAATAACTCAACGAAATAGTGATTAAAATATTATTTCATTGAAGGTTTTTGTAAAATAAACGGGACATGTATTCGTCATAACTCGCAGTCGGCTGCCGATGCCTGTTTGACGTGTGATGTACAGCAGTCACATGATCAATGGACGAGGATATGTGGTACAACAGGTAATATACATTAAAGGGAAAGATATGTAAAACAGATCACTTTTACTAAATCAAACGTAGATAGAGATTACAAAACGAGTGGTTGTTTGATATGGTATCTATTTCACTGGAGTTGGTTAATTTTCAAAAGTTACAAAGAACACATACTTTAACGAGTGTCCTTTGTATCTTTTGCAAATTAACAAACGAGAGTGAAAAAATACAATATGCAACAACCACGAGTCGTGTGACCTGATTCTAACCTAAATTGCAGCCGAAAACAGCAGTATTTCATCGAATTGATATAAATGAACAGCGGACAATATGGGTGTAAACATATGGAATTCTATTTTCCCGCCAAATGATGACGTCGTCAAGAAACGGCAAATGACATCGTTCCGGTTAAAATTCACCATGTCAGCAAATCAAAATGCGTTAAGAGTTTATTCCACGTGTGGTATAAACAGCAATGTTATTCAACAGTTTTAATGATTATTTGATACCTTGGGAGTTGAATAACACCCACCTATTGTGGTAGAAACTACCTTTATGATGTTCTCTGTAAAATATTGTATACTTCTTAAAGGTGTTGATCATATTAAAGATGGTTTTCATTCAAGCTTTGGCTATTGTATTGGAAAGTAAATTATATGACTTATTTTTATGGTTCATACTTGTCAAAAAGGAAGACAAAACAAAATTGAATTATTAATATGCATTTGTGTCTACGACAATGTTGTTCCATGTAAAATTATCTAATTCATGTGTTATACGGAATATGTACATTTTTCACGTCTATGTTGCTTTGCATATCCAGATCAATGATTTGGATTGTTTACCTAACACATATATCTAATTGAGACAGTGTTATCTATTAAAGCATATCAGATTAATTTAAAGCGTTCGGCAAAATCCCAGTCCCGCCCCTGGTTGTCTCAAAAATCTTTGAAAGCGATACATTAAATCATATAAAACAATCAGCATTTGTAGGAAAGAATAGACTTTCTGAAGGATATTGCGTGTATAATAACAGTTTTAAGTTCATGTTAATGTCCAACTGCACAATTGGATTCGAGGAGTATATAAGTAAGTATAAAAGTAAAAGTAAGTATAAACTGCAATGGAGAAAGCATATTGTATTGCCTGATCTACGCAGGTAAGTCTCTTGTTGGGACGTTTATAATCTAATACTTATGGTGTTATATGAGACATACATTGCTATTTTAAGTATACTTGTGTTGATATATTGATAGTGTTGCATACTATTTCTATTCTATTTATATTTAAAATAGATTTCTGCATATTGGTTAATAGTGATCTGATCAAGCAATGTGTGTATATCAAGTGTAATGAATTTGTGGTTGCTATTGTATTTTATGAATATGCTGTGTTTGTACTAAGTGTAGTATTTGTCATGATACCTGGATAGAATTACGACGTATTGTGTGAGGTACTTGTAAAAATACTACTGACCGAAGGCCAGTCGCGACTATAACTAAACGTAAAAAACGTAGGTGGGAGTCATTCAGAAATAAATCTTCAATTTCACAGAATAGCTAAGAACAAATACAGTAGAATAATTAAGAAAACAAAAGAAACACATTGGATAGGGTTCTGTAACTCTCTAAACGATAAAACCGACACAAACACTTTATGGAATAAGATCAGTATCATTCAGGGCGGTCAACCCCGAGATATGCCAATTTTAGGTAAAAACGCCGAGGGTAAAACCAACTCAGAAAAAGCAAGCAAAACTAAGAAAATTGATCAGATTAAGGCCGATTTTAAAGATGCTGGCGCCGAAATAACCCCTTTAAATAGCCCGTTTTCAAATGCGGAATATCTTCAAAGAAAAGAACATCATCGGGCATTGATTATCTATCATATACCATTCTTAATGAGTGCCCAGAAGGCATTAACGACATTATGTTAGACCTTATAAACAACATCTCGCGAACAGGAGATTAACCATCTTCCTGGAATAACGCTGTAGTTATACTTATATACAACCCAGGTAAAGATACAAAAAATCAAGCATTAGATAGACTAATAGCCTTAGTATCCCACCTGTGTAAAACATTAGAAGCTGTGATAAAAAATAGATTAAAATATCATCTTGAACACAATAAAATAATCAGCAAAAATCAAAGCGGATTTAGGAATAATAGGCCTACATCAGACTCACTAGTCAAGTTAACATCGGAAATTAATAACTATCTTAGTACAAACTTTCATGCCATAACGATTTTTTTAGATACAGAAAAAGCCTACGATTTATTCTGGTACGAAGGACTATTAATGTCACTAAAAGATGTAGGAATTTCCGGAAACATGATTCGGTTCATAAACAAACTTTTTAAAAGATCGAAAGATACAAATAAGGGTGTAAAAACATTAACTCCGACATCAAAACAAAAAAGATAATGCCGGCTCAGAGGATAGGGCCATATTTTTAAATTCATAGAAATATACCTTTACTAGCTATTTAGGCGGACAACCAAATCCTTGATAATACTAAATTCGATTGGAAACCCTAGGTGACCAAGTCGGTGCGGATCGGCGGTTTTTTACGAGTAGAATAGGGAATAGATTCGTCTCACTTTCGGTCATCTTCCATTCGCGCTTCGTCATCTTGGTACGACCGGCAAACACCCCAACCCATTTCTAGGTAGGACATCTTTAGATCGTCTTCAAAATTATAGCGCCTCTATGTAGGTTGGTAGGCCAGACGACTCCTATATCCACCCTCTCAACCCATTCCCTTTGCCTTTCGTCCTACATACTTTTTTCGTCCACCGAAGGTTGTAAGGCCATGTGAGGACGAAAAACTCTCAAAATGAATAAAATAAATAAAGGCCAGTCGCGCTATCTCGAACAGCAGACCGGTCGTAAACAGTTTTAACAGGTGAGAGCATATCGTAATATGTACTCGGTACAGAAAACTAGCGTACTGTGAGGGGCAGGTGTTTAAGGCACGGATTGTCGTTAGGAACACTGGGTAGCGTCAGGTAAACGCGAGGGTGTGTCGGGCTCACGCCAGAACGCCAGGGAGCGTCGGAAAGTTGGGTTCACGCCGGACGGCGCCGGGGTTACGCCGAGACAAGGTTTACGCCAACCCCACCGTACCGAGTGCCTGTACTTGATCTATGTTTTACGCCGGCTGTCATTTACATTAGAAGTACTCACACTCTACTTCATAATCTTATCTACTGCCTGCTGCTACATCTATTTGTCTGTGATGTCAAAGTAATAAATGTGTAATTCTTGTTGAGTTAAGCTTCATGTGTAACACGCTAAGGAACGCCATACCTATACGCTGGAACCCAAAGGAAAGAGAATAACGGTTATATAGTAAAACTGCAAGATAAACCATTACACAAGCAAATATTTAATTAAGATTTCATGCATTATCTTTATATTAATAATTCAAAAATAATATTTGCTTTTATTTACATTCTGCGTTGTTTTTGCCAGTATATCATTACTAAACCAAATTGTAGTATATCACACTGTATACTACAATTTACAATCAACATCACATGACGCTATTTCTGACGCCATGTTGGACTATGTTATATCAAAGCTTTGCACTCCGCCTCAGATAGCATGTACAATGGCTTTGAGTCAATAGCTCAGATGATATTGATTTAAATCAGACTCTTCCAGTAAAGAAACACACATGGAAAAATGGAGAACGTTTCCCGACAATATCCAAAAGAAATAGATACATGTACAGGCTTTTTTTCAAATTGTCGGAAATGTAAATATAATCATTAAACTGTTCCCAGATAAAAAATCATGTCGCCCTAACGGACGACATTCTATTTATCTGTCACCCAAATTGTATTCATATCGACTGTATACTACATCTGATAACAGTTTAATGCTTAAATGAATATATGCATGACAGAAAAGAACAGATACGACGAGTATCACTTGTAATGCTAGATATTATTTTACAGAAAAAACGACCACGGTAAAACCAGCATTAACAGAAGTGCACACAACCCCTGAAGCGCAAAACCAGCACACCACGAATAGAAGTGACACTCCCAGTACAACAGTTGGTGTTCGACCTACAACACGTGGTGTTCGACCTACAACACGTGGTGTTCAACCTACAACACGTGGTGTTCGACCAACAACACGTGGTGTTCGACCAACAACACATAATGACGTTTCAACGACACCTGATGATTCCGTCCCCCATACCTCATTCGGTACTACACACAACATAGGGGACGGAAGTGGCGCTGCTGACAAAGAACAGGTTGGACAACATAAATCCCAATCCCTAGCCTGGATAGCTGGTCCTGTGGTTGGCGTATTTGTCGTCGCTATGGTGATAGTTGCACTTATTCTTCGGAAAAGAAATAGGTGGGATTTTTTTTTCTTTTTTTTTTTTTTAGATTTATTCAGAATTTTATTGATCTCATTTTATTTTAGTTTACCAATGATAATTATGACATATGTAATTAGTCCATAATCATAGGATTTGAATGCGAACTAGCAGTAATAAATCGTAAATATATTCTTTTTGGTCGATGTAATAATCTCTTTTATATTATGTGTTTTTGCCAGCCGACCGAAAACAGACTATCAAGTCACGTATGTAGCTTCGGACTCGAAACCAGAATGACATTGATGTCTCCTAGTTAGAAACTGATTGCCAGACAACGTTTGAACTACGGATGCCGCATCGTGAACACCTTCCATCAAAAGCAATGTCTCTCATGGTGAACTGAATAATTTGTTTATCTTATGAACTAAACAATCTTTCCCAGATGAACGCAATAAACAATTGGTGTGTCCGAATTTTTTGTTTATATCATGACTTATTCACACGCTTTTGAGATAAATAAGTTATAACACCTTTAAACACATACCGTAATTTCCTGCGTATTACCCGCACCGGGGTCTAGCCCAGGGCTGCGGAAAGTAAATTAAGGCATTTGTGAGGCTTTTGTTAAATAAATTTCAGATAACCCGCACTGGCAGATTGCCCTTGGTTTATACGTCAAAAGTATACCTGGTGAGTATAAGTGTACTTCGTATGTGACTTTGTGATATATTATTTTGAAAGTTGGAAATCACAGACATATTATGATGGAGTATTGGAAATATTGTTTTTATTTTGTAAATATATATGCTTATGTGTACAGGTGAAGCTATATATTAACTTATCAATTATATATTTTGTTTACAAATAGCGTCGATCTCCATGTTGATAAAATTGGAAACATTTAACAACGTATAGCCCGCATTTTTTAAAAAAAAAACAACAGATAGTCCGCATCGGCAGACAATCCGCACTTCTGATGTAAAAACTTGTAAAGCCCGCGGGCAATACGCAGAACATTACGATATATAAATATATCAAAGGCTTTTTTATATTATTACTAAAGGATTTGTTAAATAATGTGAAATCATTACTTAATTTTTGTTTAAATATTGTGCTATAAATAAAAGGTATGAAATTATTTTCTGTAACATTTTATCAAAACTTAACTTATATCAGTATAAAAACAGTTAGCATTGCGAAAACTTTTGTTTTTGTATTTGTGTACAGACTATTAACTTACATAAGGTTATCAAAGTCTTCGATTTCTTAAAGCACAACACTAAAGTATGACTAGAAGTAATATCATTAAACAGTTATCAATATGAAGTATTTGTGACTTCGAAGAATTGTTTATTTTTCTTAAACCATTAACAACATGCATCTGTACGATAAGCTATTCATTATCAGTCTTTTCTTCGTTTTTATTATTATTGTTTTCATGTTGTAATTATAATATGAAAATAACTTAAAACAATTCTACCTCATTATCGATATCATTGTTATCCAATCAAAGATTTTTCACTTTTAATCGTTCTACAAAGTTTTCTTTGAAATGGAGTTTTACCCAATTCTATCGCTTTTCAGTTTTTTTCCTCTTTAGAAAACATTTTTTTTCTAAATTCTATTCACTTTCTCTAAACTTTTCAATAAGCGTGTTACGTACATTATATAATGCCTTTGCGTATTTGACTTTGTGTGATTCTTCATGAATCTATAACGTTTCGTGTTTTTATTATGTATGTTTTGACTTCTAGCAGTGATTCGTTTGAATGAAACGTTAATATAAAGAGTAATTTACACAAAAATACCTTGTCACTATATTCAAGCTGATGTTTACAGTGTAACGACGGAGAACACCCTAATAAATATTCCATGTTGCCGTATTTATGTTTATCTTGTATGATAGCGTCAGCCTACAGTATGCACAATAACAGCGATTTTCATTAAAAATCTGCTCGTTGTGCTAAATGGAACGTTCCTATAACACTGCTACATATGACAGATATTTTGTTGTTGAATATAATAATAAAATTGTAGTTCGAAAATCATGTAAATCGTCTTCATGTTATATATTTGATGTCTTTAGATCGTGTATTTATTGAAAACAGGAAAACGTTGAATGAAATGTCACATTGTCACTGTAATATGGCTACGGTAAATGAAAAAGGGGTTCCACTTTGAATTTTGAATTAAATATGATTCTCACTTGAACAGTGATCAACCATTTTGATAAAACCAGAAAAGGAAGAAAAGATAAAGATATTGTCAAGTGCACCCCCTCCTCTTTATAAATATTAATAAGCAAATGATCCTGACTCCAAGCCCATTAACTCGATTTTTATAAAATGAAATACGTTGTTTGATGATATATCAGAGTCAGATTATTAAAAACACAGGATATATATTGCGTACAGTGTAGCAGTTACCAAGTTGAGTAGAAAAGGCAATGACCTTCCAATATGCGTCCATCGTTTTCGTATCTATATAACGGGACATAAACTAACATAATAACATTTCTTATCGAAGTCCACAGATAAGAGGAGGAACTCAGGATACAAAGGATACTGATAGGGGATGGAAGACCCTTCTGGTAGTTTTTTTCTTTAGTCCCCGAGGTTTGTTGTGGCCTCCATAGTCACAGTTATCTCATTGGAGTAGTGGCACGGTACATAATATACACATTTTCGCAATACACGATATGAAATTTTCCAGAACAAGTTTCATTTTATTTTTAAATTTATAAATTAAAGGGGTGTTACGCACCTGACCCTTCTGCTTATACATTAGTTTAAAAATTTGGATTCCCACCTTTTGGCCCTTAACATCACTGAAGAGTCCTAGGAGGATGAAACAGCTGTATGAAGCCGTTTAATTCATTCAACTAAATTTAAAAGGTCAGCATATGTGTGTGTTACTTTCACGAGGGTCTCAATGTAAATCATGCCTTTGTTCATAGTTTGCCTCTAGTTTAATCGATTTAGAGTTCGGATTTTGGTTTTGTTGATGCTTTGGTATTCTCTAAAAAATGTATGTACTTAAACGTATATATATAATTTGGACCTGTGTTTTCCAAAATGATGTCTCTAACTACATGCCAATATCTATTATATCATGTTTTAGCAAAATTGTTGAAAAAGTCATTTTTAAATATATGTTTAACTATGTAAACGAATGTGATATCATAACGAAACAAGAGTCAGGCTTCTTACCAAAAGACCCAACTATAAACCAATTATTATCTATATATGACACTATTGTGAAAAACTGTCAAAATAATGAAAAAAGATTGGTATTTTGTGATGTTACTAAGGCATTTGATAGAGTTTGGCATGAGGGTATACTTTTTAAATTAGAAACATATGGTATAAAAGGGAAAATATTGCAATGGTTTAGTAATTATCTTTCTGATAGAAAACAAAGAGTGTTTTTATCCAACTTATAAGCATGTCAAAGCTGGGGTACCCAAAGGTTCGGTCCTCTGACCGTTTCTCTTTTGATTTATATAAATGATATAACTAAATGTGTTACAAGTAAAAGAAAACTTCTTGCGGATGATACCTCTCTGTATGTAGTAGTAGACAATACCAAAATGAAATTGCAGTAAAACTAAATAATGATCTGGGTTCTATTAATGTTTGGGCAAGAAAGTTGGATATTAAATCTAATTCTTTGAAAACTGAATCAGTAATTTTTCCTAGGAAAAGGGAATGATATCAATTAGATCTTTTATTTAAGGATTAAAGTTTCTTTCTGGTGGTTCTATCAAAGGATAAAGTTCAGTAGGATATCGATAGTTGGAATGGAACGCGAAGCGTTCCATGAAACAACCATCGATATCCTACTGAACTTTATCCTTTGATAAAACCACCAGAAAGAAACTTTAATCCTTATATTTACTGTCCAGACCTTATATTCCCACATATAATTAATTCTTTAATCAGATATTATGATGCTTACTGCGATGAAATCAAACAGTATCGTTTGGTTTCGGTAGACTGTTGAAACAGCCGCTTTATAAGGTGACGAACTCCCGCGAAATTTCAGTCAACAAGTAAACAAAAAAGTTCCAAAAGATTACATTTTTTTATTGTTATTTTTTCACATAAGTTCATATATAAACAAACCATACTGTCTTTGTTACTGCTATTGTATTTTAAAAAGAACATTAAAATGCTTCTTATTTACTTCTTAAATAAATTAACACATACTACGCGGCAGGATATTGACCGAATCTGTAAAGTAGTGACGCGGCCTCGTGTTCAAATCGTAACGGCGCCAATAGGCGCGTGCCCCTCTGATTTTATTGGAAAATAAAGTTCAGAAGGCATTCGTAGAAATGTATAGGCAATATACTATCAATTCCAAACAGACTGTAAATATTTGGTAATGAAAGTGTTAATAATAAACAATTTCATAAACATCTCGGATTAAATTTTAGCAGTGATGGGAAAAGGACACACCATATTGATATTATTTATAAACTAGCTTATAAGAGAATGAATATACTGAGAATGTTAAAACATAAGTTAGATACATGTAGAAAAGTCTTACAACAATATATACCTCTTTTATTAGACCAATACTTGAATATGGGAATGTAATATGGGATAATTGTAGTAACAGATTTACATGGTCATCAGACCACAGGACAGCTGGGACACCGTATCAGAAAATCTGGAAGCTTGTCTGACAGACATCAGAAGCTGGATGAATGCCAACATGCTAAAACTAAATCAGGAAAAGACGGAACTGATCGTCTTTTCTCCAAAGTGTAAGCAATCAACGGCTCTCCAGCTCAAGGTCGGAACAAGTACTGTAGAGGCTGTCCCAACTGTTAAAAATCTAGGTGTGTACTTTGATAGTTCACTGACCATGGAGAAACAAGTGAATGCTATCGCCAAATCCTCTTACTACCAGATCAGGAACATCGGCTGTATACGGCAGTTTATAACTGCCGATGCATGCAAGATTTTGGTTCATTCACTTGTTACCTCTCGGCTGGACTATGGAAATGCCCTACTCTGTGGTATATCTGACAAATTGACAAGTCGCCTACAGAAGGTCCAGAACACGGCAGCACGTCTCGTTTCTCGGGTTAGAAAGAGAGAACACATCACTCCTGTTCTGTATTCATTGTACTGGCTACCTGTGCAATACAGGTCACAATACAAAATCTTGGTATACACATACAAGGCACTTGATGGAACAGCTCCCCAGTACATACGGGAGCTAGTTACCCTGTATCAGCCGTCACGATCACTGAGGTCGAAGACAGAATCATTGTTGTGTGTCCCAAAATCTCGTACTGTGACCTATGGAAACCGGTGTTTTGGGAAAGTTTCGGCCACGTTGTGGAATAGATTACCATCCGCTATCCGAAAAACAAATACTCTGGCCAAATTCAAGAAACTTCTGAAGACGTACCTTTTCACGTCTGCATATTAGGGACAACTTAGACGTCATGTATATACTGACATTTGTTTATCTACAGTAGATGTAGTTCGTATTTATATGCAAATTTTTATATTATCACATTAGCTTAGATTGTAATAACTTCTTTATTTATGCAGTGTAAGTATCAAATTATTATCTACATGTTGTGAAGCGCTTTAGAGTAATTTTACAAATTATATAGAGCGCTATATAAATGTTGTATATTATTATTATTTATTATTAATCAGGATAAAAATGTTTAAGAATCAATCCAGCGGGAGGCATTAAGAATTTTATCAGGAATGCGTAGAGGGACCTCGCATAGTAAGCTTTATGCAGAAACTGGGATTGAGACACTCTGTTGTAGAAGAAAAAATCAAAAATTATTGTTAATGTTCAAAATTTCAGATAATGAGTCACCAGAGTATTTAGAAGACATCCTTGAGCCATAACCTTTCAATATTGCTAATTTAAGTTATCCTCTAAGAAATACTCGTGTTTTTAATCCCCCATTCTGTAGAACTGAGAATTATTTTAATAGTTTGTTCCCTCAATGTGTAGAGAGTTTCATCTTTTACCAACGGAAACTTTAAAAGCAAGTTCCCTAAAACAATTTAAAAAAATCATAAAATCAAAAAATGTAATCACCACAAATGAAATTTCTAGCATATTTAAATACAAAGGTTCAAGAAAGTGTAATGTTATAATCTGTCAGCTTAGAAATCATGCTAGCAACTTGAACTGTCATACCAGCATGTAGATGTGGTAATGAAAAGGAAAATGCTTTTCAAATTATATTTGAATGCCCACTCTATAGTGACATTACAAGGCATATTATACAAAACATTTCTCAATTTTATTCAACAGAAAACCATTGTCATTATAACTTAAAAACTCTGTTAAGTGGATACATGATATGTAGTGTTGATACCAATAAATACATCTTACAAAATATATGTGACTTTATTCGAAAAACAAAGAGACTAAACAAGTAATCTCACTTTCAACTCAACTTACTAAAATTGATACTATACCTATAGTGTCATTTTATTTGATAATAATTGTCACTGGTGTAATATATCTGGAATTTGACTGGACTGAATTGGAACTTGTGATCATTACTGCTTCTAAATTTTAAGAGAACCAACTCCAATAAAAGATCCTTTTAGCTGCAGTGTCCATTCTGAATCAATATCATATTCTGAAATACTTAAAAAAACATTAAATATTTCTTTATATTTACAACTCTCCCTTCTTGTGCTTAGTAAACTCTGACTGCGAATATATTAGCGTAAACGCAGTGAAAAAAGGCTCGGCGGATTGATATTTGTTCAAATATGGCGTCGTTCACGCTTCAGAAAATTAAGTATTCGCCGTCGGCCATTGTTTTGTTCCTTCAAGATTTTGAAACATGGAACATATATGAAATCAATTTCTTTTGATTAAACAATAAATAGTTTCTAGCAAACTTTTGATTACAAATGATGCGCATTCAAAATTATTTGACGGTAACGCAAACATGGCGGCGCCCTGCAGTTGTGACGTCTGACGTCGGACCGCGTCACAACCAGATCACTGTGTAAATGCGTGTACATAACGACCGTTATAAATAAAGAAATAAATTCGTCTTGCTAGAAATATTATTTAATACCAAATTTACATATGATGTTATGAATAAAAATAGTGTTGTTCACAGTGTATTTTGTAAATCTACCAATATATCGATGAAATCCAATGGGACTATATTATCTTAGCAACCACGGACATCGTAGTTACCATCTTAGCAACCCGCTTCGAATGCTTTTTCTTCGTATAGCACTTGAAAATCAATAATGGTGTAAATATAAGGATTGTACCTCATTTTGACTGCGTATACGGTAGTATGCCCGCAGTTGGCAACGAACATATTCACTATGGAGCGCTAACACGCAGTCAAAATGAGGTACAATCCTTATGTAACCTTTCTTAGAATGTTTTTAAACTAACCAACATTAATACAATGAATCTGATAGATAACAGACTCATTTTTTCGGTTCACCTCGCCCTATTATCTTCAGTTTCGATTACTGGTGTGTTGTCGCTTCGATATTCCTTGTTATGTTTTTTTTATGGAGACACACCTTTTATATTGAATTGATATTTGGTGAAGTATCTATCTCTCTATATCTTAAACCCTCTATGTTATCTTGCGCAATAATTGAATGTTTGCTGCAATTAAGCAACGTTGTATTTCTCGCTAATTGATCAATAGATAACCAGTATATGTCACGTCGTAACATGTACGTAACCGACCCGGAATTTATGTTTTATATAAAAAGGTGAACACCTATATGATTTCTCAGTACAATATGCTAATAACTACAGGGATAATCCCTGCCCACTCCTGTGGCAATGAATAGCTTGTCTGCTTTACATGTAATCCTGTAGTAAGTATGTTAAATTCGGCGTCCCAAATGTGATCATAATGCATAAAAAGTGTCAACAAGAAAACACAATTCAACATTATTGATCATCAACAAAAACTGTCAGAACGCATATGCTTAGTAATACACTTTGATCCTTACACACATGTGAAATGGTAATCAGAAAAGGCCACAGCATGCAATTCCGAAACATATTCTATGTATTCTGTGTATTATCATTGACAATAGGAGTACCGTCTGTAGGTGAGTACTATTCTGTTTGTTGTGTTAAATTAATACGATATTGTTTGATCCTTCTTGGACTCAGCGATGCTACTAGACTTTTAAGCAAGCTTTCTTAAAACGGTACTGTAGTTATGATTGGACACCTGTGGTACGTATTCATGAAATGTGAACACACATCTGTGAAACTATAATAGTATCGAATGAAATACATAAATATTTTGCTAGCAGGTGTTTTAGATACGCTGACGACAACCACTTGCCACCGGTAGAGATGATTTCTTGTTAGGGCAGGCAACAACTGGATACTAATTGATAAGTTGTCGTAGGCCCCATGCCTATTGTTTATTATTAATATGAGCGACAAATGTTCATTTAGGTATGTTCGTCTAGGAACGCCGTTATATTGCCAACAATACTGGATTGGTAGGTTGGCGTTATTAAGTGTTTGACTGTATTTAGAGACCAATAATGAAGACATTCCATAACGGAATAAAGAAATACGTAG
Organism: Mimachlamys varia; assembly: GCA_947623455.1. NCBI lineage: Eukaryota > Metazoa > Mollusca > Bivalvia > Pectinida > Pectinidae > Mimachlamys > Mimachlamys varia. The sequence continues at coordinate 24,711,153 of OX392538.1, forward strand.
CTGGCAAAACAGATGCAAATGTAATTGTATTTTATGGTTTCTCATAAATGTTGATACGGAAAGGCTGTGGTTTATAAACAACACGTTTAGTGGGTATAATTAATATTTTTCAAGATAAAAGATGAATATAATTTATCAAGCCTGTGTGATGTAGACAGAGAAATTTCAAACCAAAGGGCAAGTTTATGTATTTTAGCACAACCCTTTGATTGGTCCCAGGATATGTGCAATATAGGGTTGATATTTATCTGTCTAAAATATGCAGGGGAGATTGATTGTTTTACTTAAACAATTTCTGAACATAAAATAAGTTGTAACGAGAACTCAGTGCATCTCGCAATCATCAATGGCAGATGCAATGTTTGACGAAATCGCTGACGTTACCCTGGTTACACTTCGTAAAGTGATGACGTGGCAGTGATGTTTTAGAATAATTACGCGTGTGAGCTGTCTTTCCACTTAACCGGTTAAAGTCAGGTTTATCTGTGGGAGAAATTCTGGTCCGATTCTGATGCCTATCCAAGGGAGGAAAGGTTGGAAAACATATTCGTTCAGCTCGTATGTAGACGTCGTTTCTATTAAATCATTAAGTTAAAGCAACCTGACAGAAACAAATTCACTGTATAAGCCTATACAACTATGTATTTATTGATTGTCCTGATGTATTTCGTAGTGATATCAACTGACCTTGCAGCTACAAAAGTGCCAAATGATGTAGGTAATGCAATGGCAAACAGATTAGCATCAGGTAAGTGTATGAGTATTTCGATAGCTAATGCAATGCTATCATAATAATGTGATCCAGGGTTTTATATCTCGCTTTCTGTCGATCTAGTTCATAGGTGGACGAAACCCACCATGTAAATATTGGATGCATGAAAGTAAATGCCAGGTCTTCAAAGTGAGAATGGAGTCATCATTCTCAACGACAGGTTAAACACAAAATAATAGGCATATTCAAAAAGTCTACCTTCATACCATACAAGGATACCATATAATCTTAAACACGACCAAGAGGACGACCATTAACTTTGCTAATAGTCTTCATTTGTGTCATCACGTATTTGAAGTATTTGTGTTAGTTACATAGACATAGACTTACGTCTAATGTTTTGCATTAGTATGATGTCTGTTTAGATAGATTATGGGTCTTTTCTATTTATGGCTAAGCATTATATCCGTACATAAACTGTATATGCTTCTTTATATTGCAATTAATGGTAGATTCAAATTATGAACAAATGTTCCGTGCTTTCACAACCAAAAATAATCTTTGAGTCAATAACCTAAACGGATTAGGTAAAACATCAAATGATAACAAATTAATTTATTGATTTTATTTTCAGTCAAACTGGCAAAGATCAGCTCTGCTCAAACCAGTGCTTACGGCAACAGGGCTATTGCTCCCGAGCCTTAAAGACATTATAATATTACATCCGGTTGTATAATGATATCAGATCATTTTTGCGTGCTTTTGTTATCTGTGTCCGTATGATTAATTAGTATTAAAGTATGACTTGTTCCGACAGTTGTTCCGATTCTTTTCTTCTTTTCGTTTGTTTGGAATATTGACCTTTAAGTTCGTCATATATCAGTACAGATGTATATAGTGTTGGTTATTTGTACTGATGGAGAACGACACGTTGTGTAAGGAATTTTAATATATATATATAACATTTTCATTCATCTTGCCTAGTTATAATCTAATCAATTTACCAACAATGATGGTATTCATCCTTCAAAGTGTTCGCGGTATGGAACATTTTGCGCTGTCAGCAATGCTGTTTTGTACAGTGTATCTATATATTATTATTCGTTGAAGAGTTTGAGTATTGTTATTTTTTTCAGCGTGTGGATATACTTGGGGAGATCTACTGAATGCGAAATACGCGAACATTTTCACATTGCGAGCAATTCCACTGTTACAGCAGTGAGCACGGGACGCTTGAAATCACCAAATAAACTTAAATCTTAACCAAACTTAAGTAGGAACATGAATATTATTATCAAAAATGGCAATGGATTTATATCTAAAGAAACACTTACAGACAGACATGATTGGAACCGATACCTTCACATACTACCAAGCCTTTCTAAAATGACTTCTTATCTACATAGTCTAAATTACATGCTAACGCGGCAAGAAATTACAACATAAAAGTATTCCTTTCCATAAACAATAACGTTAAATTTAGTAAGATGTATTCATGATGCAAGACGTTAGAATTAGAAAATAGTATACAAAACACATGACGTTAGAATAATCAAAGCGTATACATAACACATGTATACATTCAAAAAGTATACATGATAGCATTTAATTACCATAGACATAGCAGGTGGTTACTTAAGGATTAACATACATTTTGTTTAGGTTATCGGGGGATAACTACAACGGAACACGGGTAAATTCAATTACCGTCAAAGCCGGTTATGTATAATTTACCCCTTTTCCGTTGTAGTTAACCCCCGATAACCTAAACAAATACTCCAGTTATGAGATAAAAATGATAGTCAGTGGAACAATGGTTATCGAGTGAATGTCAGTGTAGACTGAAATATATAATATTAGACATAGTAAGCAGTTTACATGATATATAATATTAGACATATATGTAGTAAGTAGTATGCGCAGGCCATGACGTCAGACACAATGAATAAGGTAATTGACGTAATGTATAGTAAGTATAATACTACACATAGAAAATTACAATATACATATACAGTAACACGTACACACGTTTAAAAGCATAACTAGAATTCATGGAATATGGCGTTGACTCCAATAGTGTTAGTTCGCATGACAAAAGCATATGATGCATTTAATTAGTATATGCAAAATGCCTGTGGCGTCTTAAGTACAGGTAATAGTATACATGTATGCAACATTATGACTGTCTAATAGCAGAGAGGTCACATTAAGTGTTCGTATGAAGTAATAGTATGCGGGTAACATGGCAAATACCTAACATACAATGTACCTCACTTGGAGCACATCGTCAAGGCCAAATGCTATAGTACCTGAATATATATTTAATGTAATTGTCAGTTAATTTAAATTTTTGATAAATACAAAATATTTACACCTAACAGATTTCTATCGCAAACACACTAACTTTAACAGTAAAATGATACACATATAAGTGTTGGGTTGCAAGCTTTTGACTACTGTTAAAGCTTGTTTAGAGAAAAAGGACAAAGTACACCTGAAAGTGATCTTAAGGTTAATTATGTTACTTTATCCGATGTGGTTTGATCTACGTTATTACCTCCCTTTATTATGCTGGGGTGCTGTGTAACTGTCAAATAGAAAACATCAACGGTTCGATGAAAGAATATCCTGAAATAATTTGATGTATTCATCAAAAGACTTCAAAAAGATTATATATCTAATCTTCTGGTGTTGATAATAAAGTTTATGGATACATGAAATTAAGCTGTATCCCAGATGAATACTCGTCTTATGAAGCTTACCTGATCTATCAAGCAGAGGCAAATTCCACGCAAAAAACAAAAAAACAAAAAAAAACAAAAACGGATGCATATTATTAACTGTATCATTTATGAAACAAATTCGTTTCTGATCAGTAAAATAATTGTATGTAGATCTTAAAATCCCCATTCTCGTATGAATATGTATATGTTTGATTGGTAAAAGCATTACCTTTTCACAACGTCTGAAGATCCTGTATGAAATACAGACCAACCACAAATATGAATTCGCTATCCTAAATGACATGCTCGTTTTACTGGAATTTTCCGTTTGGTTAATTGATTATGAATGGGATCAGATATGAAGTACCGGTGGAGCTTACTTATTTATATCGCTAAAGGCGTCCAGGGATCGCAGAGGAGAGATGATTGTTAACAGATTCAGATGGATTTTCTATCCATTAACCGCTTACGCGGTTTTGTCGCTTACAGTTCCTACAGAGGCGGGTAAGTAGAATTTACTTTGAAAATAGACGTTTACCTATTTTATTTTTATATCCTCTGTTGTTGTTATCAGCAGGGAAAATATGGTATTTAGGACATTTTTAATATTGTAAATTGTCACAAAAAGCCCTTGCATAAAAAAAACATTTTTGCGTTGAAATTACAACACATTCCCCTGAATAATATTTTTACAGAATTGTACATTCATTTATTTTATTCTTCCAGTAGGTGTTTAGTTTTAGGGATGTGCATAACGACTAATTAAAAATCAAATTAATGAATCGTTTGTAAGATATAAATTCAGGTAACAGTATTTTGTTTCAAATTACATTTAGTTAAACGTTTAACTATTATTCTTGTTGGTTTTTTGAATTCGACTTCTAAGTTTAAATAGTTTTTGTGCTGTTTTTTGTTTGATACGTGTTTCTATTGGACTCTTTAAACATATTTCTACAGGATACTCTCACTTCATCGGGTTTGACGTCAATGAGATGTACATGACATACCATGTTCTAAAAACAAAATGCATCGGTAGATACATACCCACAGCAGAAAGTTTTAGTTAAGATGTTAATTCGATCCCGTGCAATCTACAAGACGTACAATGTACGTTAACTATAACTATGATGGCATTGTTTGGTTTCCTTTCTTGTGTACTTTAAAAGAGGCGATTCAGTGATTTTTTTTAATTTGTTGTAATATCACTTAATATTTTTTAACATTGCAGCCCTGTAGTCCTAATGAACTGTTCATACCGATATTTTGACCAAATTCTATGTTTTCATTCGTTTTTTAACCAATGAACATCCTTAATCGTTCAGCCAAATAGTGCTTGAAAAAATATCTGATCATTTGACCTCACGAGCATGCGCAAACCTGCCTCGTGAATGTAGATAGAAATGGCTTCGAAACCGAAGGGCAGCCTGTCTTATAATATGTCTCTGGATAAAGTAAAGTTAACATTACATTTTATGTACAAGATGAATTCCTAAATTCAATTACCTAGAAAAAAAGTATGTCTTGGGGCGCGGTTATTTCGTGGTACATTTGATCTCACTATATTTGGCGCTGGCTTTCCCAATAATAAAACTAACCACACTGAACAATTATTTTGTTTGAAAATAGGTATTTTTTATTTTAGGTGACACTAGTTGGTCCACTAAATTGCCCCTACAACAGCTGCGATCATTTAATGTCGTACTTTTGTGTGTGTTATGTAAGCGTGCATGTGTATGTGTGCTAGATACAGCGTATGGTAGTGTACGAGTCTATTTGAAATATAGCGTTGATAACATGGCGACTTCTAAAGTACTATCTCACTGACCATAACGCTGAAGGCATCCAGCACAACAATAACCAATAACAGCCTACGGGAGCTGAGACATTTAATCGGTTCTTAGTCTATTAAATAGTTTCTCATTTAATTTGTGTATGCATTTTAAACTTAGTTCATATTCTGTTAAATGTTGTGAACATATATAACGTATGTCTAGAAATTATTTGATTAATCTTTCCATTTTTATCATTTTGTTTTGCCCTCGTTCTCAGGTGGCGTATGTCCTTCAGAAATGCAATATGACGTGATCCAAAATTTGCAAGACATGGTCGTGAAATGGTCGGAGGCAATGTTCAAAAAGTCTCTTGACTCGCTCAGCAGCTGTATGTCAATGTGTAGGCGGGAAAAACCCTGCAAGTCTGGCTTTTATAACCAGAACAGTAAAATTTGTTTTGGATACCACCTGAAATATGTCCCCCCAAACGATCTCATCAGCCGTGCAGGTTATGTATTCTTCACACGAACCCAAGGTAATACCGTTATTTTTGTTTTCGTTATGTGCTTGTACTTGATATTCAAAGGCATTTTAAGTATGGTGTGAAAAGTAATGGACGTAGCAATATTTGTTGTTACCTGGTTAGAAATAGTAATATTGACATTTCAATATTTCCTTTCAATAAATGGCATCAGCTGTATCCCATTATGCTTAAAAAATCTGTGCTTAGAAAAAAAATCAGTAAATAATATACAAATTGGATGTGCAAATGTTTTTCATTTTGTTATTTACAACATTTTAAAGAAATAATATAAAGTTACTACAATGTTTATAGAATGAAAGCCCAGTGTTTAAATTCAAATATAAGTCTGTTAATCAGAGAGTCAGTGAAAAATACGTAGGTACCCCTTTCAAAAAGTCGTCAACTGCATGTTGTTTTCTGTTCAGGTATAAGTAGTTACCTGTACCTTGTGGAGGCTATATATGAGCATGCTTTTATATTATGATGATGCATTTCTCGTGTAAATGTTTGTTTTGTGTCAAATAGATGTGTAAAATTAAAATAAAATACCGACATAACGTAATGTACATTGTATATTTACGATGTAGTTATCTAATTTATAATTAGCTAGAGAAATGTATTTTGATACCTACGTTTGTATATGTCTCAACTACAACACGTGTTCACAATGGCAACAATTCACACTAGCGATGTTTGACAGGTGAGAAGTCGGGGACGAATCGGTATAATCAGTGAGTTAGTACTCTCCGATCCACGCGTACAATATAAGTGTATTTCAGTGATAAGTGATTTTCACCAGAATGTATACCGCACAGGTTAAACTTTGTTGACTACTTTTTTATGTTTATGTTAAACGGAACTCGAGTCTGGTTCCCAGTTCCGTATAACGTTAAACGTAACTGGTGTTTGGATGTCAGATCGGTACAACAGAAATTCCTTAATTGAGATTGTAATAGTCTTATTGGTTGCTTTGGAAGGCTCTGGGTTCGATTCACACGTTATATTTACACATAAAGATGATCATCGTGCATATGTTTTGCTAGATTAACAGGAAAAACATATCGTATACGTTTTCGTTAAACGGAACTCGGGTCTGGTTCCCAGTTCCGTTTAAGGTTAAACGTAACTGGAGTTTGGATGCAAGTTCTGTATAACAGAAATTAATTTAAGAATACTGTTTTAGTTTTATTGTTTGTCTGAATGGCTCTGGGTTTGATTCCTGTGTTTGGTTTAGATATATATATGATCATTTCAGGTATATGTTTTGTTAGATTAACCTGGAAAACAAAATGTATACCTTAATGTAAAACGGAACTATCTTGTACCAAGATCCGTGTTTGTTAAACGGAACTAGAATCTGGTTCCCAGTTCCGTTTATGTTAAACGGAACTAGTTTCTAGTTCCCAGTTCCGTTTATGATAAACGGAACTAGGGTCTGGTTCCTAGTTCCGTTTTTGTTAAACGGAACCAGGAACCAACTTCATGCTCCCGTTTAGTTATACGAAATCATTTGATCTTACTTTCAAAATATTTCTCTGACATTTTTTTTAAGGATTGATATGGTTTGTATTGAATATTCAGTGTTGTTTGTATATCATATACTACTACTTCAGTTTGCAAAGCAAGAGGATATACATACGATTGGACACAGGATTTCTGCTTTCAAGTATTTCCACAAAAGAAAACCTGGGCAGCGGCTAAAACATTCTGCAAAGACATCAACGGCTTACTCCTGGTACCAACACCATATGTAAAATACAAAATCGTTTTACAGCAACTTAAGAGTAGGTTACATTTCGTTACAGTTTCCATTGAATGTCATACTAAGTAAGACAAAAACGACAAAACGTTATTCGCTCTGCCTTAAGTACAACCAGGAGTCGTTCCTGGTTGTACGTACCTAAATACGTACATCTATAGATCGTAAATAACATAGGGAAACAAAACAAATGACGAAGGAGGGGGGGGGTGACTAATGTCCTGATTTGTTTGGTCTCGTTCGATCGATCTACAGCACAAAATCGCCTAGCCAGAAACACATGCGGCTGCTACCTGCTCGTTATTTATTTATAGCTGAATTTCTCATTTGTATGAGGGTCATTTCTTTCGAGGCCAAACGCTCGCTGATTTAAATATTTCACGGGTATATGGTTTAGAGTCATCTTATAATTTGTTTAACTTCATTAGAATAATATTATTTGATTATCACATTTTAAAGAACTTGTAGATTTCTGTCGGATACGGAAATGAGGAAAACTGCATTTAGATTCTTTATTAGCTTGACCAATCTTACAGTTAATAGAGGTAAAGTATATCTAAAACTATTTTAGAATACCTGATAGTGCAAAGCAAATTAATGGAATAACTGGGCTATGCTATCTTATTTCAGAATGTATTTATGCTTTGATTATTTTATAGAGTTTCCAAGTGATTTCTATTGGATTGGAATGTCGGACAAAGCTACGGAAGATGATTGGAAATGGCTTACAAAAGTGTCCGCGAACGAGTTCGCAGGAAATGGACAATTTAAAAACACTGATCCTGACAAGCCAAACACTGAAGCCGACTGTGGAGCAATCGACAGTACAAAGGGCATTATAGTTGACCGCAATTGCTACACATGGAAGCCGTTTATATGTGGATTTCTGAAGGATGGACCGTGCAAAGTGGAATAAGCTTAGGATTTGGTACACTACCATACACAGAAACTATTCAGAAACGTTTGACGTTCGATTTTTGACGTTAAGATATTTTAATGGTGTTTTTATTTCAGTATTTCTTACCATTTATTGTTATAGTTCACAAGAATAAAACCCAACTGTAGTACCTTTGCTTGCCAATATTTTTGATTTGATATGGATCTTTAAATGATTAATCACTGTTTTTACATCACAAGACTAATGTTGACTCAAACATGTCCATACACTCAATATATACGTCTGCTTTTATCAATGTTCTCTTTGATTTTAAATATAATCATATATTCAAGTACACAGGGAATCGTGCAGAAAAAAGAAGGATCACGCATGGTATAACGGACCTACCGAGAGAAAAAATAACGTCAAACAATCATCTGCATATTAAACAAGTATGGCCCTTTGTGGAGGGATACATCCAGAATTGTCTCCCTGGAAAGGGTTATTTTTCCGAGGGCGTAGCCCGAGGACAAATAATCCTTTCCAGGGAGACAATTCTGGATGTATCCCGACACAGAGGGACATAACTATTTTATTATACCGAACAAAACTAAAAACTTTTGTTGCTTTCTTTTTAATGACAGCATCTTTATCGTCAAGAATTTTAGCCACATCGTTCTCTGTCGACCTGCCAAACCTTGCCATGTTTGTTGTTGCAGACGACAATTCACTTCCGGTCGCGTTCGACTACGGAATTATGGGGCTCACGAAGGGTTATTTCCCTCGGGTTATTTCCCTGTGGGGTTATTTCCCTGGGGTTATTTCCCCCAAAGGTCATTTCTCCGGGGTTATTTCCCCAATGCTCCAATTTCGGTGAAATGTCTCATTTATACAATGCCATGTGATCACGTTCAATCCAATCAGGTCATTTAAAATGAAAGTGAGGGATAATAAATATATATAATTTATATCTTCCTTTTTTCAGAGTAGTGATTTAAATAGATTGTTTATATATCTAGGTGTCTAGTTATATTGCCAGCAATACATTGTGAATAAGATATCCAGTATCATTTCAGATATAGATAAACGATTTAGCGATATTTGTGAACGAATCTTATAACTTCAGGTGACTATTGTTCAAATTCTGTTGTTTATTGCTTGAATGGGCTGTTTCTGATCACAACGAAAAACCTTTTGATAATTACTTATTATGATTGTTTCCTTCAGTTTGGTGATAATAGAAGAACAAGACGTTATTATACCACAGCCAATAGGAGTTTGAAGTGGTTTGATGACTTATCACACGGTCACCTTCATCAGACCATTGACCAGTTTGAAGCGTACTACATGTAGTACCGAGTTATACAGTGTACGAGATAGTAAGGATCAATCGACTTCATCAAACTATTACTGCTAACTTGTTAACATTGACAATGATGACTCATTTTGAAGATTGATATTTACTTGGATGTGACCAAGATTTACGTGACGAAGCAGTAGACGCCTACTCTTCCATAACATCTGGTCTAATTCTCTTGTAAATTTACGAATCTCCAGGTAAATCATTCCTTTGTTAATAGTTTAATCGGTTTTGTGTTCGGATTATGGTTTTGTCGACGCTTTGTTCTTCTTTGATACTTTTTCTACCATCTTGTGAACGTTTAGCCTTAGTGGAAAGAAGTGTATAGTACAACTGAAACATGCGATTCTTACCATCTCGTTCACTACATATGTTTGTGCTAGTATGCTTCACACTGGTCATTAGTCTGACTTAAGTAACGTCACACTTGAATATCATATTGGTTGTGTTGCAATAATCAGTATGCTATTAATTTGATAATAGGTATTGTTTACATTCGTCGTTTGTTAACATCCAACTGTTGACAGTGTACAACCATACACATATAATTCCATTGTGTCATGCTTTTACTGAATGCCACACAACAGCTTTCAATGAATAAGATGTATAGCGTAATTATACCTTATGTTTTCAACGACAAGTTTATACACCGCATTTATATTGTGAATTCGTTGTTTGGTTTTTGCAGAAACAACATGTAAAGAATTTGAAAGTTTCTGTTCACTTTCTACCAGCATGTTAACTGTTTATAAACAAATAATAGTTCAATTAAACAGCAGGCATACACAATGCCTGTTATGATCGTGAAGAAAATAAGAAACTAAGATAATCCTGTGTGTTTTTAATTTGAAAGCAGGTAACACATTTCGCCTCACCCATACACCATTGGTGCCAATGTGGCAACATATGTTCATTATGTAGGGGAAGATATAAAATGCATTGTCCGGGGCAAAACATGAACTCAGATGGAAATATCGCCTTTTAATGTCTTATACATCGGCGATGTTAATAACCAACAAAACAGTTTGGCCAAACCTGGGAGTCTGTAGTAACATCATACGTTCATCATGAATCTGTGGAGTGTGTCTGTCCTTCTGGTCGTGATTACCTTACTCTCGACCGGACCTGTACATAGTGTACCATGTAAGTATTATACATGTATACACCAATGTTATCTTCTTAGTTTTAAAAGCGATACCCTGCAAATAAAATTCAATAACACCACAACCCTGCCACTGAGTGTAGCTGTAGGCTGGTTTTGACATTTATACCTGCATTCTGACAGCGTACACATTGTAAACGTCTGTTTAAGAGCCCTAACCTATCATTATCGAAAATTAAAAATATCATTTCATACACTGATACATATAGCAGAATGTCTTTTTATTACAGCAGGAGACCGAATTATGTAGTTTCGGCTTGATAGAATTGCAATTATTATTAACTTATGTTTAACTCGTAGCATTATCATGTTTGATTTGTATTTTATCCCATTTTTGTTTAAACAATTACATCTATGGTTATATTTGCAGTCTACCCTCAACTTTATTCGATTACTCGTTCCGATTTTTATGACGTCAGCAACAATAAATGTGACGGAGCTATGCAAATTAATCGAGTTTGATACTCAATTAAGTGACGTCACCAACAATATCTATTATGGGACTTAACGAACGCATATGCAAATTTCATGTTGTAACATTTATTAAATTGTTTTTAAATGTGTAATACTGTAAATATAATGTCTAATCTTAGTCAGAGTAGGAAACTTTGCTTCATATTTCAATTAATTAAGAAGTCTTTCCGTCTGGTATTCTCCTCTGATCCAGTCATCAAAATCATGTTCTGTAAGATTGATATATATATATTGTCATTCATTGTCTTTCACCAAGATAACTAGAATTAAATTGTCTGATTTGACAATAAAAGTAAAGCGTCAATAGCCAGATAGGAAGTGTCAGGGTGCCACTAACAACCAGGTGACTTTTTTTTCAGACACACTAGTTCTTGGCTATTTCAAGACCCCGTATGCTCTTTTATTCGGCCCAGCTATGTTAAGACCAGTTCCTTGCAGGAAACGACTTTGCATATTAAATTTTTATTGTCTGAACTTTTTTTCCCAAATAATTTTTCTAATGCTATTTTCAAATTATTGAAACGGACCCTTCTAAATATTCAAGATAAAGTGACAACAGTCAAATATATAAATACCTGGATTTAACCACTGAATAATATTTATGTTTTTTACAGATAAACTAGAAAGAAGGGTTGTATCATTGAATACCGATGACAGAAGTCCTGTGATACGTGTACGACGGGAAGATAGTAAGTAGAAGACTTCAGTTGTAGTTTTTTCTGTTGTTTATAACTGACAAAGCGATAAATTGCAATAACCTCAAATGAAACTAAAATGTACGTTACAAGATCGTTCAATAAACTATGATAACAAATATGCAATTATAGAGATAAAATCGGCTCCGTGCATAGACCGATATGTATTTATCTCCTTTGGGGGGTTGAGGTGCAAGTAAACGTACATTGCCCGTCATATTGATGATATAATGACCAATATTATACCTCATTCATTTGGGTGCCTATACGACTCTAATAGTTTCTCCGGTTACTTTTTTCGTATATTGACCTGGAGTCAAGGACTACGGGCCGACGCTATATATTTTGATGTCATAATTGCAGGATGTCCTTATAAACAATTTAGTCATTTTTCAAGATGATGAGCAAAATGGCATCTGATTTAATGGTCTGTTTTCAATGCATATTATATGGTTGTGTTGAGTAGATTCGGTATAATATAACAAATATTGCATGTCACTTCAGGCAATATGGGAGTTTATGGACTGGATAGCTTCGCTTCGTCCATATGCATATTTTTAGGTGACTGACCAGTCCATAAACTCCCATATTGCCCTCAGTGCCATGTAATATTTCTTAAATATTTTCCAATAATAAGCAGACCGCAGTTGTCTTTTTCGAGTTTGAACAAAACATTTAGTGATAATCCTTGTCTACAACTTATGAAAGTACTGATCATTTTTTAATCATGTCATGTGTAAAGATATATATTCTGGTCTGAATGATGACATATTTGTTTTATTTACGTCTTGTCTTTTAAATCATGACCAGAGTCAGCTCTTTACAAGCATGGTACACATTATTGATGTATATTTGATAATAAAAAGATAATCTTAAAATTGTTGAGAGTATAAATTCCTTGCTTTATTTGATCTCGAACAAGTAGGCATGAAACTTTTTTCTACCTTGTATTGACCCCAGTTTAGTATTCAGTTAATAAATACAATGATGTGTGTTGTATATATTGTCATCAATTTGCAAACAGATTTCAATTTCAATAATTGATATTAAGTACAAGTATTCGCTAAATAGCGTGCATCAAAGGAACTAATATAACCTCTTTTTTAAAATACATATTTAATTTGAAGAGATGATTACCCTAACTGATTAATCAAACATGATATAAGTTTTAAAAATGAAGGACATGTCACTAGTTCTTTTCGATTAATTAAGAATCAAACAAGCCCTAGAAACTTTTCTTCGTTAAGCACCTGACCCTTCTGTTCCTAATTTTCAAAATATCAATTTTCACCTTTTCGCTCCTAGAATCACTGACTAGGAAATGCAAAAAGCTGCAACATGCAGTTTGATTTAATTTTTCAGTATACTGTATACATTGTGCGTTACGTCATGTTTCAAAGTCACAAATATAAATTCTATTTCTATATCAAATCAATGTTAAAAAAATCGAATAGGAAAAATCATGGATTTATAATTAACAGCAAAGGGTTACAGAAAATAAACAATTAATCTTGTAAATTTTTTCGATCAATATTTTATTTTATGTTTTTGAAAAGAATAATATCTATAAAGAACTGCTTTTTGTAATATTTCATGGTTTACTGGTTTATATATTTATCTCCAGGTTCAGGAACAGACAAAGGTGGAGAAGGGTTCGGAAACAGAAACCTGCCACTGCCTCCTTGAGTGCTGTCAAACTTATGCCGATTGAACGTGGATCAGCAAGATTAAAATTATCTCTTATCAGATATAATCAAAGACAATCACTGAAATGGATTTCATGTTATTTACATATTTTCTTTGAACGTGTGTGTGTCATATTAAACTTGATATAAAATTATTCAAAATATTGTTCCTGTGTTGTTGTGTTTTGTTTGTATGTTACAGTCATCTACCTTATCTCTTTCTGAAAATTGTTTCCTTGTGTCCGAACATTAGAGTTGTGTTACAATTTGAGATCCAAAGGTTACAAAATATGGCGTCATTTGGTGCAACTTAAATACGTGATAAGTAGCCAGGTAGTTGAGAGAGTATTTAACAATATCTTGAAGTATCAATTAATCAAGATTAACAACTATTTTGTTTGGTAAGGTTGTAGTCCAGGGCTTCCTTTAAAAGCCGAACACGATCAGAAACCAATGGCGTATATTAGAGTTAATTTGAATAAGAGCTAATCAACATCATACAAGCTACCTTGAGTTTATCATACCTTTTTCCACGATTGTGCTTGTAATGATTACTAAGACTTATTACGACTATTTCTAGTACCTTTAAACCAGGGTTTCAGTCTTATTGTGACACTGTATACACCTGGAATAGCATAAACGGGATACTAATTTTGAAAAACTTAAACGGGATACTAATTTGAAAAACTCGAAGTATCAATTCTGAGCACCGTCAAAAAATGACTTGTAAATGAAAACATTCGATATCTACCCTCTACACTACCATATCACAAGCCAAGCGGACACAACACAACCACATGTAGAAAGGAGTATGATGTTTCGATGACTACAATGTCACATTCATCAGACCTATGACCAGTTGGAAGCGTACTAGTACTAACGTATGAAGTATGTACGAGATAGTAAGAATCAATCGACACCAGTACACTGTAACCATCTTTCGCCTATCTTGCTGTAAAAAGGAGTATAGAGTCAATTTTCGATTACTCTATACGTCAGACTAGCACCCTTCATACAGGTCATTAGTCTGATGAAAGTGACGTCACACGTAACAGTTAAATCTGATAATGTGTTTGCAATAATAACGTATTTCATACTCATTTGGTAATATCCTTTAAATTTGTTTAAATTCAAAAGATTACAGTGGACTAAATAAGACGTAACTTATTGTGTATAGCTGCTTTCATAAATCGGTCTCCCGCTGCTCACACATAAAAGTGTAATTCAATACAGAAATAAATGTCATGTTACAACGATCACCACGCAACAGCTACCATGTTTAAGAAACATATCGTAATTATGCCGAATGCATTTTACATCAAAATGATACACCACATACCGTAATTTCCTGTGTATTGCCCGGTGGCTCTACGATTTTTTACATTACAAGATACCTATTGCGGGCTATCTGCGGTTGCGGACTATCTGTGGATTTTTTTACCAAACTATTTAAAAAAGGGGGCTATACGTAGTTAAACAATTCCAATTTTATCAACATGTAGATCTACGCTATTTGTAAACAAAATATATCATTGATAGGTTTATATATAGCTTAAGTTATACACATAAACATATATTTTTACTAAATAAACACAATATTTACATTATATGTCTCTGATTTCAAACATTCAATACAATTATGAAAAAGTCGCATACGTACTCACTAGGTATACATTCAAAGTATAACCCGCGGGTAATCTGTCAGTGCGTGTTAACTGCAATTTATTTTACAAAGTCCTCAAAAATGCCTTAATTTACTTCCCGCGGGCCATACCCCGGTGCGGGTAATACACAGGAAATTACAGTATATATTGTGAATCCATGGCTTGTGTTTGCATGTACCTTGTCACTTGCTACCAGTATGTTAAAATGTTTATAAAAATAATAAAGTACAATTATAATACAATAGACCTACAGTCCCTTTCACGATCGTGTAGATAATAAGAAACTAATATAACCCAAAGTGTTTTTAATTTGAAAGCAGGTAACACATTTCGCCTCACCTATACACCTTTGGTGTCAATGTGGCAACATGTGTTCAATAATAAAGGATATGGTATCAAAGGCAATGTTCGGGGCCAAACGTGCACTCAGATGGAAAAATCGCCTTTAAATTTCTCATACATCGGCAATGTTAATCACCTACAAAACAGTGTGGCAAAACCGTGTCGTAATTACTAACCTCAACCTATCGTCATGAATCTGTTGAGTGTTTCTGTCCTTCTCGTAGTTTTCGGCTTACTATCGACCGGACCTGTTCACAGTGTACCGTGTAAGTATATACATGTAAACACACATTTAATCGTATTAGTTTTAAAAGCGATAGGCTGAAAAATGCATTTAAATAACGCAAATATATTGCCAATGCGTGTAGCTTAAGGCTGGTTGTGACATTTACATCTGCATTCTGAAAGCGTGCACATTGTAAACGTTCGTTTTCGAAACCTAATCTATAATCACAGGAATCTATGGTTAAAATTATTTTAACGGAATATAACAATAGTTCATTTCTTGAGAGTAGTGGACAGAATGTCTTCTTATTTCAACAGAAGCCTGAACAATGTAGTTTCAGTATGATGATATTGCTATTTTGTTCATTACTTATATCAATCCCGTAGCTTTCAACATTTCGTTTTCATCGCACGAGCCAAAAATACACCGATTCACAACTGAAACGATAAACTTATGAAGTCAGCAACAATATATTTGGGCGAAGTTATACAAGCTATCCGGGGTCGATAAGCAATTGTGTGGCGTTAACAACAATGTGTATTATTGGAGTTTACCAACGCATACGCACATTTCATTTTTTCATCTGTGTAAATATAAGCATTTTTTTTTGCGTTAACCCAAAATGTATCGACTGCTCAATTGGCTGTATGATCCCATTAACTATATATGTAAAACGTTAATCGTTAACAGTATACTTTAAAATATTTTGGTAGTCACTTTTTATTGAATCTCAAAAAAAAACAAAAAAACTTGTGTTCACTGTGTTAGACAGGCCCATTGTAGCTTTCTTCGTAGTTGTAGGCTTGTCATTCTCTCAGCAGCGGACGTCATTCTAGGTCATCCAGTGTCTTGTGTATTTGTATTTGATTAATGGACGCATGTCGGTGTAATTGCCTATTATTATATGTTGTAATAACTGACCCCCTTGGAGACTGATTGTCAAGGCCCAATAAGTGAAAGAATATGCTTCATTAAATTTGGGTAGGTGAACTATCGAAAATTATTCATTCTATAAAAGTGATATTTTTCAATAGTGAGAAATATAATATTTTTTACTTGTGAAAAATATCATTTTTTTTTCTTATTCATTTCATTTCATTTTATTTGACCAATCAGAACGCTGCTTACAAACGACATTTGGACAAAATCAAAAGCTACCACTATATATTTTGCTATAAAATGTAATAAACAGAATATCCAAGAGTATCTTCAGTAATACCAAACATATTTCACTCGTTTTTTTATATTTTTATATTTTTCACTCGTGAAATATATTTGGGATTTCTGAAGACACTATTGGATATCCTATATTCTTTCAAAGGATTATCTTCTAATGGAATGCACTTAACAGGATGATTCTATGATTGTTTTAGAAACAATGATCCAGGTGACCGATACAGGCCCTCTGTGTCTCTTGTTACAGTAATTGCCTCTTTGCTATCCCCCCCCCAATAACACCTACGTGACTGATTGTTCAGACAAACCAGTTTCCAGCTTTATTAAGACCCCTGGTGCTCTAATTGTCCTGACCAGATATACTAAAAATAGTCCATAGCAGGAAGCAACATTTGTGTATAATATTTCTATTGCCTGAACTAATCAAATTATTTTTTTTTTAAATTCTACATTAGTTGTTTTGAAACGTATTTTTCGTAACATTGATGATAGACATTGATAAACTAAAAACAATCATATCAATATATATGTAATAAACTACTAAATAAACTGTGTTTTCTGCAGATAAACTAGAAAGGAGGGATGTATCATTACATGCTGATGACAAGAAATCTGTGATACGTGTACGACGAGGAAATCGTAAGTAGTAGACGTCAGTTGTAATTTTGTTGGTAAATAAGAAGCTGCACATTTATCCGGCAAAGTGTCCGCCACAATATTTGTCTAATACATTATAATTGAAACTATCTTACAGGAAGGAATCGTTAGAAAAGTTTAACATTAAATATGATTAAAACCGTGCATAGAGCGACATGCATTTTTCGTCGATTTGTTTTCTTTTGCGTAGGAGCAGATGTGCAAGCAAACATACAAAAATCCATCTGCATATATACAAGATACAAGAAGCTTTATGGATAGTCGCATATATAAACAAAAGAAAACATTAGCGCTTTTTCTGCGACAAGCATTGTTAAAAACAAACATACAATCAAGGTAATTAACAAAATACATAGAAAGAAAACAAAAGCTTAGCCTGCAAAACGGTACACTATCACAGATAACTATGAAATTATAACATGTAAGTAAGATATCAGATATACATGTACGAGGCATATTAGCGACATTCATACTAATGACATTAAACATCATTAGCAGCATTATTCCCTTCTTTGACATAATAAAGTTGTCTTGTCTTCGTAATTGGAACAAAACAATTAGTGATGATACTATTTATATCTTAATTACAAACAATTCCATTAAAACAAATCAGAGAATACCTAAGCGTCAACAAAACCACCATCCGAACTCAAAATGATTAATATAAACGGAAAATATGAACAAAGTAAGATTTATATGGTGATCGCCCTAAAAGGTGCAGCATATGTGTGTGTTACAATATACATCATCTGAATTCATTGACTTCCTTTGTTGAAAACACTAATATTTATAAAGAACTATTATCCCACATTGATCTAGCATCTACTAATAAACTCATTTATTTCCAGTAAACAGTCCTAATTATGGGGGGACCGGATTCGGTAACCGAAAAATGCCATCCCCTCCTTGAGTGCTGCCAACGTAACACCTGATTGATCGTGGACAAACGAAAGTGATGTCATCTCCTATCAGATGTCATCAAAAACAATCACCCAGATTTCATTTTAAATAATTTTCATAATTCTGTGAACACAAATTATATATAAACTGATTAAATAATACTGCTCCTGAGCTCGTGTTGTTGCTTTTTTTCTTGTTTTGTATGCAGTGATTTTGTTTGCCCATTTTAACAGCCGATATAAGGCTGTTTCCCCTAGGCAAAACTTGTGCTATTTTCCCAAAATTAAGCTAAATTAAAGAATATTTTCGCAATTTATCTGAAAATCCTGCTTTATTTTCCCAGTTCAATAAGGCACAGGCGGCTGTAAAATTCAGGTAGCAAAAACACTGGTATGTTAGAGTCGTCTTAAATATATCTCTTTTGACTTGTGCGACAAAGTGAGATACGAGGGTTACAGCTATCTGGTCTATTGGTGTACCACAAATCCTTAATATTAAAAAAAATGCTGATTGGAAATTCAGACATCGTGAAGTATTAACTAAGTAAAACAACTATTTGAAGTGGTCAGGTTATAGTCAGCGGCTTCAATTAAAAAGCCGAACACGATAATAAACCACTTGCACATATTTGAGATATAATAGTGGTTACCCAACGAGTGGTTGTTGGATATGGAATTCATTTCACTCGAATTAATTATTTTTAAAAGATACAAAAGACCCTAGCTAATGCTCGTCTTTAATAATCGATGACATCGTTAACAATCATTGTTGCCATCGTTTTTCCGGTCAAAGTTCATCATGTCAGTCAATACAAATGCGTTTAGTGTTTATTCTACGTATGATATAAACAAAATGTTATTCAACAGTTGTAATGCTTATTTGATACCATGAAAGTTGAATAACACCCATCCATTGTGGAAAAAAAAAACTTGCTTACGATCTAATCAACCTAGCATGAACTGCATTGAATTGATCTTGGCCCAGTTGTTCAAGCAATGATAAGCTTAAACAATGAGTAGCGGAAGTATTATTTTCTTATTACTTTTTAAACAAAACCACCGATTTAATTACAACTTTGCAGATATCAACTATCAAGTAGTGGAAATAAACGCAAAATTGTCAAAATGTACCCTTCATGTCGACGTAATTATTCAAGGTTGAACAATGTTGTTAAATAGTAACTGGGCAAAAACGTTTTGCCACGTCTGGCATTTATTTTTTTACAGAAACGAATGTCTTTTCTGTATACGCAAAAACTGCCATAGACGAGATGCTAATTCCTTAAACACTAGAAACATCTTCTGAGCAAGCATATCAGTGAGCACCTCCTTCTCAAAAATGTTTCGGATATCAAAATACTTTTTACTACCTATGTATTCTACCATCCCACGTGCGAAATTTAAAGGACATCTTCGGTCTTCCATTATGAAAGCTTTCTTTTCCAAAAAAGATTGGCGACGATACAAATATACGGAGAGTTATTTTGGAATATATTTTAAGTATTAGACATTCGTTGATATCATTTTTTGTGCGAAGCATAACAAACGCTTACATAGGATGTACTGATTAAGGTATGTGACGATGACTGAGATCATGGTTGACAATATCTTTGCTTAGAGACTATTGGCTTTCCTATGGGAACAAACTGTGTCCCAGTCTTTGCTGACCTTTGTTTGTTTTTATACGTGCCTGAAATGTCATCGGGACAGGTAAATCAAACCTTAGCAATCATTTCTATTTCATTTGCAAGTAAATCGACGATGTGTGGTCTATAGATAACAACATATTATTCAAAACCAGCTGCTTACTTTGATCTTTACTTAAACTAGCAGTTTACATGTACTACTTATCTATACAAAAAAACTTACGATTTCGACATTCACTCTCTTGATACTGTTGTAACTTTCCTGCTTCTCCACCTATCGCGTTTACAAGTCGCAATCGATTCCTCACTCTAGCACCTGCTCTGAATACCAAGATTTTCGTGATAGATGTCTGCTGATGACAAACAAACGAACGGCACATGGATTCGAAAGAAGCGAGTTGATGAAGAATATGAGAAAGGTTCCAGGTCCTTATATTGGAAGCATTGAAGGCTAGTCTGTATCCTTATATAATATGAA
Source organism: Mimachlamys varia (assembly GCA_947623455.1). Taxonomy (NCBI): domain Eukaryota; kingdom Metazoa; phylum Mollusca; class Bivalvia; order Pectinida; family Pectinidae; genus Mimachlamys; species Mimachlamys varia. The sequence continues at coordinate 24,731,983 of OX392538.1, forward strand.
GGCGGGCGTTTTTTAATATACTCACTAGTATGTCAACTTGTTGTGTTTAAGAATGATGCCTAATTTTTCACTTTGAGGACATGACATTTCCTAAGATATGACCTAAATGTATATGGCGGGTGTCGTTGATGAAGCTGAAGACGCGTACTCTTCCATACCACCTAGTCTTATCAACTTGTACTTCTCCAATCAGCTCTGTATAAATCTTGCCTTTGTCCATATTTTTCCTTTGTTTCAATCGATTTTGGGTTCTGATTAGGATCTTGTTGAAGCTTTAATACCCCGCTTTTTAAAATAATGCAGTGGAAGTTGAAGGAGAAAAATAACCTAGATAAACCCTGGCCAGGGATGGCAAAAATGAGACGGACAATCGACAGCAGCTCCTGAGACGAACAAGGGAAGCCTAGTATGAATGAAGTTCTGATTTGGCCAGCTCTTGAATTAGGCTTGAATAAGCTGACTTTACTTAATTAAAAGATGCGAGACAAAACACCTATAACTAAGATCGTACATTATAAATATGAGCTATGACTGTTTGTTATAGTTTCTTCTGGTACTGTGTGACACCTGTCCAACTGATCGTTTACCAATTCCAAACCAGACACTTTCCTTGTTTTGGTATTACAAGTGCATGTATATCGACTACTGCATACATAATTCATATCACATGAAATGCAGATACGTTCATCGAAGAAAATTAAATACAAGTGTCCTCATTTTGATTTGATTGGGTAATATAATTTGTATTGTGAGATAAGGAATTTCATATTTCTGATTAGGTAACTTCGTCAAATTTCTTCACGTGTTTTCATTGTCACAATCCTCAAAAGCTACTAGAACACATTATCTTTATCTCCAAGTACTTGATCATGGTTTCTATGCCAAGAAATATATCACTTATTTATAAGTGAATCCTTTGATTTCTGTAAATTTCAATTTGAACTTCGTTGTAGTTAGAAATGTAATTTAAATTTCTGTGTGTGTGATGACCTAACTTTATGAGAATAATCATTTAGTTGTACATATGTATGTTACTTTTCAAATTTGAGTAAGTATGTTTGTTTCAATTCAGTGACATTGTAATGAGATCAACATTTTTATACGGGTACAAAACAAAAAAACAACACAAGGAAAACATAGCCAGTATGTATTTATTGAACTTTGTGATAAACATGTGTATCATTGTGTTGTAGCTTATCGTCCAGGCGGATTTATTGAACCATTACCGAATCCCTTGGGACCTTCTTCCCCATCATCAACTGCAACACAAAGCACACGTGGATTAAACATCTTAGTATACTACGATTTGCAAGCTTATTTTATTCAAATGAATATAACCATCACAGGTGTAGACTCTGTAAGACCTACATGTACGTCATGGTCGTTTTTCAGTACAGACTGACTCTATCCAATACTAGCTCATACTTATAATTACTAACCCCCTTCGTATGCAAAGTAGTGCCGTCTGCATTAATAATTAATTTCCAGCTGGTGTTAATCATCTGACCAATACTGCAGCACCCTGCCCCGGTTTACTAATGTAATAGACAGATACCTAATTAACCACTAGTTTACTTTAATAACAAATTACAGCATCTAGGCTAATTAATATTTCCAGATGGTACAGCTACCGTGATATATAATATCAACATGCCTACTTTGTTACAATCGTCCCTTTTTCACAAAGAAAAATAATTACTAATTATAGTTCTTTAAGATGTTATACACACTATTTTGTTACATTATTCGTCCCTTCTCCTCAAGGAAATCTATTTTAATTTCTAATCATAGTTCTTTAAATAATATGCCACCAGTATCCCAACTTTTTTTTTATTAATTACTTTCACTCCATTCCCACTTCAGATAATTCTAAAAGCAATTAATCTAGATTTAATAACCTCCGACATCGTAAATTCCCCGTTGAGCATCTATAAATATCTTATACTGCCCCTTAAATGACGACATGATATAGTCTTATTTTAAATGTTCAAGGTCACCTACTTTTGTCGTAAAAGTCAATAGTGGGTACATATATATTCATAACAACATATTTACAGATACAAATCATTATACACAATAGCTTCTTTAAATTAACCCTTTAGATATACCTGTACAAATCAGAATCAAAATAATAAAATCATTATAGAATTCACATGGTTAGTTAATGTCCATGGTATCTGCATAATCATTTAAACACGTATGTCGCGTCCGACATTAAAATTTCACACAATACTGTTCATTAATTCAATCACACAAAATAAAATAATGTTCCGGGAATCAAATATGATGATAATATTGAATGAACTAAATCACTATCGCAATTGTCTCATAAATACAATGTGTTTCACAGTCAAAGATGTTAATTCACTTAAAATGATTAAAGAATGTCCTTTGGGTTACGTCACGTCCTGAAAGATATACATCATAGTGTTCACAATAATTATAGATCTTCACAAATTGCACGAATAATTGAAAAGAAAATCTTAAGTGTCACATATTTTTGTTTTTCCAGTGTTCCTTCTTCACACGACATTATAGTCTGTTGTGCTCTCTCCAGTCGGATAAATAAGTTTTCAGATCAACCTCCGTATAATTAAACCCATTACCGATGGTGTGTACTCTAGTCTGGCACACGTACACGTATATATGTGCATCACACATATAACAGTTCCTGGTTCAAATAGCATCATTAACTACTTCCAGTCACATAATACTTATTCCCGTCAGATAAAAGAAATTTCAGAATATATCTTCCTTATTAAAAAAATCCGCTTCTGACGTCCGCAGATGGAATTTTCGTACAACTTATAATTTCACAAGGATTCACTGTCTCTCTTTGACTTCCAATAATTAAAACATGGAACCGTCCCTTTCTCGTTGATCAGTGACGTAGACTGTCGTTTGATCTAAATGGTTGGTGTAGAGGAAACTTCTCTAAAGATGTACTCCCATCCTCAGCTTTAGCCGACACCAATGTGTAACTCAGCAAAGTGATTAGCTTACCTGACCTTTTTCATTCTCACATGCATTATTATTGATGCGTTCAGTTCTTCATGAATTATATCAAAACTTTTTAAAATTACTATTTTCACTTCAGATTTTATCCAATTAAGTATGATTTCATATAATTACTTTTCTTTGTTTCTCTATTTTAATCTTTAGATCCTTAATCTAATAACATTTCTTTAGTTTTTATTTCTAATTTTAACTTTTTATCATTACGTCTAATATCACTTCTTTGGTTTTGTTCTTCTAATTTAAACATTCTGTTATTGAGCAAGAGATTGAATCTCACGTGCCATATCCGGATTGGTACGAGAAAGTTCTTTCTTTTAACTCCATAAACTTCTATTACACTGATTCTAATTAAAGTAACTTTTAAATTTCCTCATCAACTGACATATAATCTGAACTATCTTCACTTATTTGGTCATCTTGGTTAGCATCTTGCTCCATCTCGTTACTTGAACTATCCTGTTCTTGTGACTCTAATCTAGCCTTTTTTTCTCTTAAACGTTTAGATAACTCCATTAAAGGAATGTCATCTTCATCTGATGAATTATCCCTTTTCTGACGGAATCTCTTTGTTATTCTTTCAAAGGGAGGTAATTCAACATCATCTGAACTTGCCTCCGAATCAGAACTATCTTCTGGTTGTACTACAAAATGCGGTTTTCTGATTGGACGGGTGGAAGTACCCGTGGGTATCTCCCAATCGTCTATATCAGCTAGCCTCAGGTGTTCCGCATGCGATTTTGTACTAGTACCGTCTAACTGATTTTTGACAATAAATGTCACTGGTGTCCTTTGCTCCACTATTCTATAATATGGGCGCCATTTATCTTGTAGCTTATTTTTCCTAACATGGTTCTTTATATAAACAGGGTCCCCTACTTGAAACTTGATTTCTTTACTATTTTTATCTGCGTATTTGGCTTGTTTCCGTTTTGATTTCTTCATACGTCTATGCACTAGAGTGAATGATTGATGTTGTTTTTCTTATGCAATCTTATGATGTTCTTCCCCTAAGTACTTACGACGCGGTTGAAGTAAGTTGTCAATGGGAAGTACAACGTCACGGTTGTATAACAGATAAAATGGGGAGAATTTTGATGATTCATTGATATTGAATCGAACCGCAGCCAAAGTTTGATTTAAATACACATCCCATGTTGTTGTGTCATTTTCAAGTTTCTTTGCCAAAACATCATGGAGAGTTCTGTGGAATCTCTCAACTTTTGCATTACTTTGTGGGTGGTAGTAAGAAGTTGTTACATGACTTATATTTAATGCTTCTAAAGTCTCTTTCATTACCCTGTTAACATTTTCTGTCCCATTATCCGGGATAATTTGTAATGGACAACCAAATCTGGGTACTATGTGCTCCAATAGTAAATGTGCTACATTTTCTGCTGACTTATCAGGGACGGCAAATGCTTCAGGCCAACCACTGTATATATCAACAAAACTAATGATGTATTTATTTCCTGACAAGGTTTCTGGATATGGCCCTGATAGATCTAGTCCCAACTTAGCAAACGGATATGGGGGTATATCAGTTTCTTGCATGGGGGTTTTGTTTTCTTCGAACTACGCCTCTGGCACGGGACACAACTTGAGACATACTCATACAGTTGTTTGTACATGTTAGGCCAAAAATATTTGGACCTTATAGCGTCAAATGTCTTGTCAATGCCCATATGTCCATTCTCGTCATGATATTGTGTCACTACTCTGAATCTCAAATGATCTGGTACATATAGTCTAACAACAGGATCAACATCTGGGTTGGACAAATAATACAATATGTCATCCATAATCAGGTATTTGTTTTGTACCGACTTTCCCACTTTGTTTTCAGTTAACTGTCTCTTTAATTGTAGTATCTCTTCATCTTTCCCCTGTTCTACTACCATGTCTAAGTCTCCTGGCTTTAGAGTATCTATTTCAGGAATTGTCATAACAGGTTTCCCAATTTCACAACTAGCAAAGTCTTTCGGGTTGAACTTGTTGGAATTTAATGCACTAATTTCAAATGCCTTATCACTGAGATCTGGTGTCAAGTCTTCATTTGGTTTATCTTCCTTAAGGGGGGATCTCGATAACAAATCAACGCATGTGTTTTCAACTCCCGCTATATACTCTATTTTACAATTGTATCCCGCTATTCCTAATGCCCAAAGTTGAATTTTCTTGTTTTGCATAGGTGACTCCAACAAATATTTCAAAGGTTTATGATCAGTCCTGACTACAAACTCAGCATTGTGTAAAAAGTGATCTAATTTTTGCAGGGCGTAATGAATAGCAAATGCTTCTTTCTCTATGGTAGACCATCTAGTTTGTGTATCAGATAGCTTATGTGATAGATAGTACAATGGCTTCTCATTCCTAACATTAGGTAATATGTTCTGACCTTCATCACAAGGCTGGGTCAAACACGCACCTATACACGTACCACTAGCATCGGTGTATAACACATATGGTTTTGTTATGTCTGGGTAAGCTAACAGTAGGACTACCGTGAGACTATCTTTCAACTGATCAAATGCTAATTGACAGTTATGTGTCCTGTGAAATTTAGCATATTTCTGTGTCAGTGTGATCAACGGTTCTGTAATTTTTGAAAAATTTGGTATAAATCTCCTATAGTAACTACACATTCCAATGAACCCTCTGACTTCTTTAACGCAACTGGGAGCTACCATTTGTCGCACAGTTTTTACTTTTTCTGGGTCAGGCTTTACACCATTCTGATTGATCACAAATCCAAGGTATTTTGTTTCTGTTTGAAAAAACTGACATTTTTTTAATTTTAATTTCAATTTGTGTTTTCTCAATCTCGAGAAAACTTCTGCTATGTGAGCCAAATGTTCCTCCTCTGTTTCTGAATAAATTAAGATATCATCCAAATAGGCTATAGCAAATTGATCTAAATCCTGTAAAACCTGTGACATAAGTTCTTGAAATACAGCTGGTGCGTTTGACAATCCAAAAGGCATTACATTGAATTGAAACAATCCCTTATGACAGGCAAAAGCTGTTTTTTCTTTGTCTTCATCTTCCATTAAAATTTGCCAATACCCCGATTTCAAGTCAAGCGTCGTGAAATATTTTGCTTTTCCTAATAAAGCTAGAATGTCGTCTATCAATGGCAACGGATAGGAATTTGCTTTAGTTATTTTGTTTAGAGCCCTAAAATCAACACAAAATCTTTTTGACCCGTCCTTCATGTCAACTATCACAACTGGAAAAGCCCAAGGCGATTTAGATCTACTAATTATACCTGCCTGCAGCAAATCATCAACAGTCTTGTCAATAACTGTCCTCTGTGTCAAAGGTGTCCTATAAGGTCGGAGTTTTATAGGCCTGTTGTCACCTGTATCAATTTTCATCCTAACTGTTTCTGTATGACCTAATTCAATATCTTTTTCTGCAAATAAATCCCTATTATTCGCTATCAAATTTTGAACTTCTCTACGGTTGCTTTTTGGTACACTAACTTCTGTCATATTTACAGTTTCATTTGTCTTGGGTGTACTAGAGGTACATGTATTAATGGTCCCTACACTTTGTTCTTCTAAGGAATTTACCTGGGCAATAACAGTATCCTTTTTCAGTTGGAAGGTTTTGTTAGTGTTATTGACAACCAAAATGGGCACCCTACGGTTATTTTTAAGCTTGGCTATGGAACTTGATACCATTAATCCCGGTTCTTGAGCAATTTCACCTGTATTTATAGCAGATATTTCACATAACTCAGATTTTTCTATGCCTGCACTCTGTTTGAATTTCCCCATGCACACCTGTGCTGTTTGAGGTTTTATAATGGTTTTTGATTTAAGTCTTACAACAGAAGCCACATGAATATCATCTTCGAGTGACGCATACGTATTTTTAACTCTCAAACACCCTAAATCATAGTAAAGCCTCACACCGTTGTTCACTAACCAATCCTGACCTAATATAATATTTCTATTAATTCCCGATACAACATAGAACGAATGACAACACTCGACCTGTCCTATAGTGAACTTCATACTTATGAGCCAGTCTACGTGAATACTTTTACCATTAACTGCTTGTAAGTTGATTGTTTTCTTACTAAGTTTCGGTTTTTGCTTTAAAGTTTTATAAACCCTCCGATGCATCCATGACACTTCTGCTCCAGAATCTACGAGTGCCCTAAGTCTCTGGTTTTGAATTTTAATTCTACATGAATTTGGGGTACCTGCCAGTTCTATCTTATAATTGGGAATTTTGTTTTTTTTATTTCCCTTTTTCCTTGGAGCACCTTTCTTCCCGTCGATTGATTTCCTATTTTTCTTTTCTGGTAACGTCTTAGCTTTTTCATTCCTTCCATCTGTCATCTAATAACCAGAGTGTTTTACTTTTCCCTTTATAGTGTTTTGCGCCTTATTCTCCCTACAGTTTCTTTGTATATGTCCTGCCCGCCCACAATGCCAACATATTGTGTGTCGACAATTTCTTTTAAAATGTCCCCATTTTTTGCACCCCCAACACTTAACCCTTTCTTTTTGACGAACTTTCCTGTCTTCAGTATTTGTTTTATGTCCATCAAAGTGGGTGTTATCGTCTCCTTTCCTTAATTTGAACCTTAATAAAAGATTTTGTTCTGATACTGCGTAATCACAGGCTTCCTTAAATGATTTTGGGTTTTCTCTCATAACTTTAAATTTGATATCGTCATTTTTAAGCCCATTAATAAATAATCCTATCAATTGACTCTCTATAACGTTTCCTCCTGATCTGTCTTGCCCTTTTAAAACTAATTCTGATTCTCCTAGCAATCTCTCTGCATAAACTTGCACATTTTCATTTGAGTTCTGTCTTATATTTCTTAATGCTAACCAAGCATGATGAGGATCGGTTATTTCATCAAAAATAGATGTCAATTCCTTCTTTAATAAATTCCAATCGGTAGATTTATTTACGTTTAAATACCTCTGAATGAAATCACTTACTGGCCCTGTACTAGTTTGAAGTGCTACCAGGTTTAATTTATCTTTTGGTTAGTTTACTGAATTAGCATATTTTTCTATATCTTTTATCCACGTTTTGAATACCTCTGGTTTTCCTGAAAATGGTTTTACTATCTGGGTAATATTTTGTACTCCTACCATAGAACATAAACTCGAAAGTTGTAAATTAATTTCTTGAAAAACAGAACTTGCATCATTGTTTGCCATAATGAGAATTACTTTAGTGTCAAGGATAAAACTAAATCACTCACCCAGTCTGTCTCTGTTTTTTCTTCAAGTTTCGCTTGCCCGTCTTGTTGGCATCGTCTTCTGCACTTTCTTCTTCTGAATCCATTTTTCGTATTATGGTTATTCCGTTCGATATCCTGGTCACGGCCCAAAATAACACGTCTGTGACACAATTCAGCAACGACACATAATGTTGGATAATAGACAGTTTATTCGTGATCGTAAAGTACACCGACATCACAAGTACGTGTTCATGGTATTATAACAACATTAAACTTGAAAGTACTTCAGCGTTGTGTCTCTGTCTGGCTAAGTCAATTGTCAGCTTGTAAGTCTTCTACATCTTTACTAGCACTAGCCTGTAGCCCTCCTGCCAGCCTCTCGTGTAGACTGTCAAAGCCCTGGTACTCTATAGCCATCACAGGTGTAGACTCTGTAAGACCTACATGTACGTCATGGTCGTTTTTCAGTACAGACTGACTCTATCCAATACTAGCTCATACTTATAATTACTAACCCCCTTCGTGTGCAAAGTAGTGCCGTCTGCATTAATAATTAATTTCCAGCTGGTGTTAATCATCTGACCAATACTGCAGCACCCTGCCCCGGTTTACTGATGTAATAGACAGAGACCTAATTAACCACTAGTTTACTTTAATAACAAATCACAGCAGCTAGGCTAATTAATACTTCCAGATGGTACAGCTACCGTGATATATCATATCAACATGCCTACTTTGTTACATACTGTATAAGGCAGTTTTGAAGTAAACAGTAAATATTGCAATCTAGTAAAATGATTAAAAATTACCTAAAGCATTGAACATTGAGAATTTGCCATTTTCAAAATACAAAAATATGACATAATCAGCGACATTACTATTAAATACATCGTTGAAGAAAGCCAAGCAATTGAAAATACAAAGGAATGATTGTGCAAACGATATTTACATTGCCGCCTGACTCGTTTTACATGTCCATCCAGTTTATCGTTAGCTGCCACCATATTTTTGTGTAAGCCCTGTGCTGAAAAAATCCACAAAGATAATAATAAGTGAGGTCCCGACAAATATACTCCAAAAGTGTGGTAGAGGGATGGGTAGACAACAATTTAAGTTCAAAATAAAGTGGGACTCAGAAATTATCTCAATATTCTGAATGAATTAAAGTAAGGCAATTAACAGGCAAAAACAGGAACAGTCTTGCACGATACAAACATAAGATCCAGTTCAAATTGTACCCGATTCTACAGATAAACGGGCGATGTTAGGAATTAATTATTGATAGTGTCACCACCTTATTTCACCAGTTTTACCTGCGAGTAAGCCAGACGATATTGTTATTGATGCGTTGTCCCGTTATTTAACCCACCTGTCTGGACGTTAAATAGGCTTAACTCACTAGGTAGGTCAGTATTGGATATATGTGACAGCAATTCCAAAGTGCAATAAGAACGATAACGCCCCCCTCGCCGACATTTTGGTTTTAATCCGGGTTAAAGCAACCCTAACGAAAACACATGAAGGGCTTATAATATCTGACTGAGTGAAAGTGGTAAAGAAATAGGAAATGTAATATAATTGTGTTACTTTCGAAAGGAAATATGTGTTTTACATTAACCTGAATTTAATTGAATGCATTAAACCATTGTTAAATCAATGAGCATATAATTTCTCTAGAACTTTCATAAAAGTATTCAATATGCTGAAGTGTCCGAAACGATATGTGTGTATGGTTTTTATGGCGAATGGAAAAGAAAAGCTGGTTATACTTTGAACCAAAAACACCTACCTGTTGCTATGTGTCCCGGGAAATACTAATATTTTCAATTTGAATTTGACAGTATCTTTCAAATAGAGCATACATATACTGATCGGGTACAGTCTTATGTGAACAGAACTGCCGTTTTACCCGTGGGTAATGTGCCGGTGCAGGCTGTTTCCGATTAACCCTCATTTTTTCCTATTTTCATCTAGCGGTCTACACGTCGGTTCCAATAATACGCAAAAAATTAAGAAAGTTTAGTATGTGTAAACTTACGAGGCATACTATGCACGATGTTGTTTGGTATTAAAACCATCATCGAAAACAACACCAGCAAATATTCAAACTTCATCGTCGATATGAGGTATAACCTGCTTCTCTCCCTGGTGTCAAACAAGTAAATACATATATTTTTTATTTCTTAGGTATAAATATGTATGTTACAGAGGTGACCACTGATCGATAGGTGAAAGTGGAATCAGTACAGATTAGGCCATCTAGTATCTTTCATAGATATGATATCAACATATGTCGCGGGGAAATGTCAATGACAAGGAGTGGTTAAAAATGTAATTAACTTGTGAATAGATATGTATTATCAGCGCTCAGTCTAAATTCCAAAAAGGCACTAGAATAAATTGATATCAAATGTTTGATATTGTTGATAGAACTATCAATTGAAAGTTAGTAAATGCAATATATTGCTTATACTTTCTTGAATGAATTGGGAGTAGCCTTTTCCTATACGATCGATTAAAGTTTATATATAAAAAATTCCTACTTTTTCATGCGCATAAGTGTGTTATTGGCTGTTTGTTATTCAGTTATTTAATGTTGTGTTAAGTGAAGAGGTCTTTTTTGTCAATGCTTAACAACATTCAAAACATATTGCTGTTAAAGCCCCCTGTAGTTGAACATGTCTCTAGATTCACCTGTATATGTTGTTTTTAACGTAATTCATATCACTTACTATTTCCTGCGATGTTCCTGCAGTGTTAACTTGCGGATTAAATAATTTCCAGAAAGTGGTATTGCCAGAGATAAAGAATGCGATCCGTTCGTATTACCGACCCTAATTCTAATCTCAGATATGATGCAAAGATAATCGCCCAAATTCGATTTCAAATATTTTACATCGTTTCTTTGAGTATAAGTGCAACACAGATAGCATTAAAACTGATCAAGTATTACTGGTACTGAATATTGGGCCACAGTGGCCGAGTGGTTTAGGTGTTCACACGTTCTACCACTAGCCCCCACCTCTGTGTTGCGAGTTGGGCAGTTGCCAGGTACTGACCGTAGATCGGTGGGTTTTTTCTTCGGGTACTCCAGCTTCCCTTCACCTCAAAAGCCTTACACGTCATTAAATGACCTTGGTTGTAAAGAGGACGTAAAACAGAATTAAGAAAACCAAACCTGCTGAAATAATTATTTTCTATGTTAGAGTCATCTTAAATATATGTTTCCCTAATGTTTTCTATTGTAAGTGGCTTGTCAACACATAGCAGTCAGGAAATAGAGGAAGAACAAAGGTAAGTTGATCGCCGTTATCTTGATCCAATTAGGTTATATGGGATTTTGTCTTTCTTTGATTGGGAATTCGTTGTTTATTTACGTTGACCGTTAGTTGTCTTTTTTTCAATCGTCACAAACCCGAAGTCGCTCTCGGGAGATAAATATAATTGGAATTGACATAGACACCATCGAAGGATTGTAGGGAACTTCTAGCACATCCGGATTTTTTCTCCATATATACCCACCCATTGTTTCCATTTCAAGAAATGCTCATGCCAAGAAATGTCCATGTTAAGATATGTCGTTGTCAGCAAATGTATGATTTCTTTATTTGTAACACACGTGTTTTTTAGATAACCATATTTCTAATTCTGAGCTCAATCTACGTTCTTCGTTGACACAAGTCTCTCTTTTAACTACCATTTAACCGGAATTATTGTATGTTACTGTTTATTTGTGTGTTAACAATTCATTGATTAAGTGGTCAAATCCAATTCATGAGGGGAATACATCAGAGAATACCAAAGCGTCATCAAACCCATAATCCGAACTAAAAATCTAGAGACAAAGGAAAGAGTTACAAGGACACCCTCGTAAAAGTATAAAATAATTAGACTGGGAGTTCTGGAAGAGTAAGCGTCTCCCGCCATGTTAATCTTGGTCACATCCATGTAAACATCAATCCTCGAAATGAAAACGGAGTCATCATTGTCAATCACAACAAGGAATACTTATAAGCAAATCAAAAACGCCAAACTTCATATTACACACAGATACGGAATTAAACAAACCCAAATAAAAAATACGAAGTCATTGTATTTTTTATTAGGATATTTGACAGTGTGTATATTTGTAACATTAATATGTGCCTTATCGACCGGGTGGTGGTGGGTCCATGGAACCGTTACCGAATCCCATCGAATCGTCACCTTGAACTGCAAAATAAGTATATCGACACATGATGAGTAGAATAACCCTTGGTGTAATAAGTCTACTAGACTAACTATATTCTAATGGAAGAGACCTAACATTTCAGTTTACCACAAGGAAACTGCGAAAATAATGTTTTTTTCAAATATCACAGATATACTCTTACTCTGTTAGGATTTTTTTGAAGTGAACAGTAACGTCGCTTTCTCTATAGTGAATGAATAAACAAAAACATCTTTCTAGTGCATTAATTTATCTCATTTAACATCAATGGATCGCCAGTTTATATACATATCATATCTGTAAAAATCAGTAAAAAATATAGACAGTGCGTCGTTGCAGAAATCAAAACTTTTAGAACTAATAATAAATAATGATAATTTTGCAAACGATATATACTTTGTCGCCGGACTCGTTTTAAACTTCTATCCCGTCTGTCATTAGCTGCCAAAATATCTTGTGAGTAATGTGCTGAAATAAAAATTAATAATATTAATTCATCGACAGTTATGGCATTGTGAATACTTCATGTTATTCTACAAAGGCATTCTAAAGGAAAGGATAAAGAAAGTTAACGGTTATAAGGATAGGAAATCGAGTAACTAACTCAATATACTATAATGAATTAAACTAAGGCAACGGCAGGACAAAATAGGGACAGATATTTGTACATGAACATCATATTTAAGAACGGACGGAAATAAAAAAATATATATATTCAGATTATCTTTATCAAACTTTCAAGAGTGAAGCCAGTGACGTGTATTCGATATATTTTGATAAAGTTAAGTCAAACGTTAAATGGGTGTTATTTTACTCGGTTAAGTCTCAACACTATCCGCAATGTCAGGTGGAATTACAAGGTTTAAATCAGATAAACTTCTGTTGAAACACCACCGAAATCGAGACAAAAACAAGGCAGATATTGTTATGATTATATGAGACTCTCTCATTGCCAATAGAATTAAATAAGGCAATTCCAACAAAGGGGATTTCCAAATTGGGAAATATTGAGTTTCTGCTGAAGGTTTTTCGAAATTTCCAAAATCTCGAGGCTTGAATTCTCTTTCATAGACCTTCAATGTTTATATCAAAAGGAAAATAGAGCTCCGCATAACCTGTGTATTTAAATAATCTTAAATATAAATGTTGTTTCAAAGCACTCACAAGTGTCGCAAAAGAGCCGATGGGCAATTTTCGAAAGATATCAGCCCAAAGGCTCTATTTAAAAGTATCTTAACTTAGCTACTGTAACAAAACAATATATATACTTTAGATTATATCAAACGTTAAATGAATGTTATTTTATTCATTTATGTCTCAACTCTATCGGCAATTTCAGGTGGAAATGCAAGGTTAAATCAGATAAACTTCTGTTGAAACAGCACCGAAATCGAGACAAAACAAGACAAATATTAGTATTACAGTCATTCAAAATATCCGTTAATGATAAAGACGCTGACTTACCTCGGCTTTATTGGTAATCTAAATTACACAAGGATCCTGATAAGCAACGTTTTATCGCTGGCTCGTTTCATTGCTCAACCAAGCCATTATCAAAACAAACTTCTTACTACCATTCTTAGTACCGTTAAATAAGGGCTTCAGCCTTATTGTGACACTGTATACTCCAGAAGTGGCATTAATGGGATGTGGACTGAAAAATTCAACAGATCTTCTGATCAGTCTTGAGCACCCCCTTCTGAAAAATGGGCTTGTTGAACCTTAATAAAATCATTGTTCGTTGCTCAAGGGCCTTTATAAACATTCGATATGTGTCCCTCCTCCCTAGGTAGCATGCAACAGTAACTGACATTACAACATCTACATATATCATTTAACAACAGTAGTACTGCCCGACCACGAATTTATTTACAGATGAGTAGACTTGAGCAAGCAGAGTAACAATATTGCTTAACAATGCAACACAGTGTCCTGCCGTAACTAGAGCTCGCTATCCTTTAGTCACGAGCCCGCGTCCGACCACCAGATTACCATGTACCCTTACAATCCAGGATAGAAAACAACGAAGATCCGAAATGTTGCAATAAGGACAACAAATCTGCATTTGTTACTTCCATGACCCAATTTTGACCCCGATTTTGAAGGAGTTTCTAAATTAACAGTCTTGCAAGATATTAACAGGAGATTGAATTACTGTCCACCTAATACATTCTCTAAAAGGACTTATGAATTACGCTGTTTTTGACGCTTTGTTGCATTTTTGAGCTCAACTGTACAGTTCTTGGTAACACGACCGCGATCGACTTCAATAGAATATCAACGACAAGGCGTTGTTGAAAACTCAATTTACTTATGTAACCCTGGTCAATACTAGCTGCAATATACTGCTCGGCTAGGGGATATCCTTAGCTCGATCGGTTGAGCGTAACACTAATAGCCAGAGAGTCCGTACAAAATACTTGTATATGTTATGAGAGCAGTTGATTGTTTCTTTGGTCCATTTTCGTTACTTCTAAAAAAATCTATAAAGTAAGGCTCGAAACTGCTTCCAGGAATTGCTTAAACGACTTAGCTCGTGAACCAATAAGAGAAAACATTTCATTTATCATAATGGAATCGTCCAAAAACTAAGAGGCCTTCAATTTGTAGAAGTGAAGATTGTGACCGTGATTTAATGGAATTAGGAATTGTGGTAAGACGTTTCGATAAACGCTTTATTGAGCAAAAGCTGCTTTTCCGTTTTTAAGGTAAAGCTTGTACACCTTGCAGTGTATCGTTTTGTGTTTGATGCTGTTTGTCACCAATCAATTCATCCAACTTCACGATGATCAGGCTCAACCTAGCGCATCCTATGCACTAACAAAATGCAAATTTGTTTTGCTACATTGTGTAATATGTTGTCTATGGAAAAGCATAATGAAATGTCATATTGCAGTTAAAATGTACATATAAAACTCCTGTCCTATTTGTATACAATTGTGCAACAGCTAAAGACCTGAATTTGGTTCCATACGATGACACCTACAAATGCAAACCAGGGATTTGAAAAAAAACAACACATATAAGTTTTAAAGAGAGGCGACCATTGTTACAATTGTGGTAACGCACAACGCACCATAAATTGCGTGCGTGCATCGTGTTTATATCGTTCACACATCGTTCGCCCATGGTGCGTACAACTGAGCGATCTGAAGATCGTGCATTTATGTGCGCTATTCTCATCGCACACACGCACCATTTGGTACAATTGGTCGATACATATTACGGAATGAAAAACATATGGAACGCTCTTGTCGAAAATCTATCTAATTTCGCTTCATATTTGTTGCGATTATGTTAATTTTACACTATGCATTATAAACAGTATCACAGTGAGTAGGAGACAGTCAAGTAGGGGTTCAACTCCCAAGTAACAAAACAGGTAAATAACATGTCATCGTGCGCACACCGCACATCGTGTAACGTCGTGCGATCCCACAACTGTAATTTCCTCAATGTCTCAGTAGTAATGGACAGAGGCAAAGTCTGTGGTAACACTAGCCGTACTTTTGCAGCAAACTTAATATTTTTACGGTTAATGAGAGAAAGAGGCTGAATTATCTCGTCTTTATTTTACACCGAAACTGCACAAGAATCCATATGAGCGACGTTTTATTGCTGGCTCTGCTTATTGCTCGACCAAGCATCTTACTACCATCAAGTTCTCATTTTGATGACTTCATATTTACTATGTGTGTATGTAACGGCATTTTCATATACATGACGGGTGGCGTCGATGATGCAGAAGACGCTTATTCTTCCGGACCACCTGGTCCTATTCTCTTGTACCTTTGCAGAGTCTTTATGTAAATATTTCCCCTTGGTTCATATTTTGCCCCGTCTTTAATCGATTTTGAGTTGGCTGATGCTTCTGTATTTTCATACTCGATATACTGGTGTTACGATGACCTACGCTCTCTACACCCCTGACATATGTCATGGTAAAAATGAAGGTTCGCTCAGGTAAAAGCAAAACCTGACCAATCGTTAGGCTGCATGTCCTTTGAACATTACAATGGAACCCCGATCGACTTCACAGCCTGTCATTTTCTACCGTTATGTGACGTCGGATTTTTTTAATGCTCAACACATTGTCAAACCAGTCTTCTTATCTCATCAACAATGTGGCGCATAAGGAGTCTTGCCATGACATATTTAAGAAGTGTAGAGGACGAATGTGATCGTAACCCCTGGATAACGAGGATGCAGTATTTTGTTATGATTTCTGATTATTTACATAAAGCATGTGAGTGCATATTACAGTGGTTTCCGTCAAAGTGTGTATTAATTACGTTTACAAAGTTAAGAAAGAAAATTGGAGCAATTGTTGATCTTTTTTATCTCGTGACGTCTGTACATACCATGTGTGTATCTAAATATCTACACTTTCCAATTGATAGAATTGCACAAACGATTTTAAGGTTCGTAGAGTACAGAGTAAATACATTGTTAACAAGTGATGTTTCCCAACAAAGAACCATATGGTGTTTTCTGACATATTAGGTAAAGCTAAAATCATTAAACACGTTGTTATTTGACTAATCACGTGACATCCCCTCAATCCTGTCGACCAGTACTGTGTTGTGATCGATTGCTATTAGTGTCAGTATATCGTGGAATTCTGTTTATCATTTTCTGGTATAATACATCGGGTTTATGCCATATATGTATATATATATAGGATCCACCTTCAGAAGACCTAGAAGGAAGGAATGCTTACATTGAAACATTCGCTTATAAACAATGTATTAATGTGGATTAGTGGATAAACTAACATTCAATACTTCCATGCAGGCGTCTTTGGTTCGGTCCCGAAGTCGTCGTTTGTATGAAATATTGAGAGGGCATGGACTATTCAGATACTTTTTCAACCTGCCCATCTATCTCCAAAAGCCAAGGTAGATTAAAGAATTGACTGGATAAATGTTGTGGTATCTCTGCTGTAGCATTAAAGTAAAGTAGCACTATAAGATATGTTCGGAAACACAGTCCAAAAGCGAACAAAACACAAAAACATCTAATATCTACACTCGAATTGGACTTAGTAATAAGGAAGATCCTGCCAATTTCTCAGAATATTATATGATATTTGTATTAACTGTACAATGCGTATATATATCTCGTTTTAAACACTTTAGAATGACTTATGTTGCTTAATACTGAGTTATATCAAATGTTGTTAAACACTAACTGTATATGATTCTTCATAGTTTTATTATCATTAATATAGAAATTTATCTATTAGAACTATCGGTGACGAGAAGCTTTTAGGTAGCAAATTAAAGTAAAACCAATTGATTCTGAAAAATAAGGCCCTTGTCTCAAAAAAGTAGAAAAAGAATTATGACCTAACAAAACAAAATAAACATGTTATATATGTCTGTGAACAACATGCTATTTCCAAAACAAATAAAGAAATGAGAAGTGTATAAACTCGTTTTTCCTATGTATGCCACTTGTGTGAAAACCATTGTAACCACATCAAAAATAACAAAAAAAGGCAAAAAAACACTATTTTTAACCAAAAATTGACCCCCGCAAATAGGAATTTTGTTCCTAAGATCTTTCTAAAATTCAAGATTAAATAGTTGGTTGTAGAATTATCTGGGTCCCAGCATAGATCGTTTATTTAAATTTTTCGCTACTTTCCCTCATGTGCTGTTGTTAGAATTTCACTTCCTGTAAAGCTAGCTTTTCATTTGTAGACACCAGTTTCGGAGAGGCCAAAATGTAAATCTTTAACCAAATATATTTTTCTTTTTTTTTTCAAATGTGAAGCCCACAATGTAAACTTTATCATGTTTATGCCAATTTTACTGCTTATTTTATTTTTCAATTTTGATACACATAATATTATAGGGTTTATTCATTGTACAAAAATATCACCCATGGCCAAATAATTCTACTGTACACTGCCACCTTAAGTTTGATTGCATTCCAATATGGCATCAAATTATCTTCCACTTATTGATCAGAAAATTTAATACCAATGGTTTTTTTTTACAAAATCTTATAATACGGATATTTGATGTAACACTGTTCTTATGTATTGTACCTAGATGTTTAACCTATCAACAGAAACATATAGGATTGTCTCTTTATGTCTGTTGCCAATGCATAAATGTTGAACAATATGCAGGGAATAAAAATACTTCATGTGTTGGGAGAATTGTTTTATATTGTAATGATACACAACCTTTGGGTAAAAATAGGAATGTGATTTTGACCTTCATATATCTGTGTTTGTATATCTAAAACATATGTTATCAAATAGCCTAAGTTTTTTTGTTTAACACAATTCAATCGAGTATCCTTTCAATAGGTAAGGCAATTTAAAGACGTACCTCAAAGAGCACTGTGTATTTCTAAAGACTGGTATATAAAAAAAAATATCAGAGAATACCAAAGCGTCAACAAAACCATAATCCGAACTCACAATTGATCAAACTAGGGGCAAAATAGGAACAAAGGAAAGATTTACATGGAGACTTTCGTAAAAGCACAAGAGCATAATACCAGGTGTTCGTCTTGGCCTTGGCTTAGAACCAATAACCTTCCTCACCAGAGAGAACCTTCAACAATTAAACCAAAATTGAGAAGTTTCCTTGCATAGTGCTGAAAATAAAAGATAGCCAAAATGAAAACATACATTTTAGAATTGATGCAACAGATGCATTTGATAATTGTGTGTCCTTAAGTTATAAGGCTGTGCTAAAGAACAAGCAGTGATTAACAACTACCAATTCCAATCGCTTTTGTATATTTCGACCTGACAGAAAGAACCCATTAAAAAAGGCCATGACACTTGTCACCTTTTACATTAACGAAGATATATTAGGTCTACTCTTTCCCTTGACCACATTGAACTGATGTCATTAAACGTATACTTATAACATACCCTTCCAAAACACCTGAATATTTTTTCTTGTATCCTTTTTCATGGGTCAATTTTTAATCTGTTCATTTTTGTACACTTTCAATAAGTTTTGGGTTCTTATTACGAGTTTGTTGACGCTTCTGTATTTCTTATTATTTTATTCATATAAAACATAAAGCAAGCTTTTAGCTTATGTTTTTATTGTTGTAGTAAGTAGATGATTTTGCGTCCGTATATCCGTCCTCAAGGCATATCAATCATAGAACACACGATATGTATTCAATCATTTTCATTACCACTACCAGGCAATCCAGAATTTCCGAATCCATCGTTGTCACCTGCACAAAAAGGGTGCAATTAGTGAAGTGGACTAACTATTTCTAACACAAATGTCGATGATGTCATACAATCTGTTTATTAGTAGAGAATAGGAAATGCCTCGCAAGTATGTAATCACAGTTAGACTATATCAAAATCAATTGATGAAAATACATTTTAAATTAACAAATATATTAAACATTTGATTACAATTTTGAAACCGGTTTGATTGTTTACGACTTTAACACGAAATTTAGATTGTATGCAAAAAGTTATTTTAATGTATCATGTGACAACAATATTGTTGATAAAAGACAAAATATGCCTTTTCAATGCATTCACAAAATACCGAAAGTCGAATTCACATGGAAATTCTAACTCTCACTTCGTTACATATGTGTATCTGACAACATCCCATAAGAGGTCATGTTCTGGTGACTTTTGTCGCCTCTTTACTTCACTCTCTAGAAGAACTTTCTATTTGATGATTGTTTACGTTGGCATCTGCAGCTAGTCATTATGTTGCATATTAGCTTGTTGTGACGAAATTACTTAACGCATAAATAGAATTATGCAAGCTTTTTCGCCCATAACTATATATTTTCATAATTTTTGCAGCGTAATTTTATTACCTGATGCAAATGTTCACCAGAACGGTATGGGATGTTGTCATATGCCATTGCATATACTTGTCTTTCCTTATTTGGTACATTTTGAGTTTTAATGAAATATTCCGCAATATAGTCAATATTGTTCTAAGAAAAAAGTGTATATCTTTCTTTAAAGTAAAGGGATATTACGTTTACATAACCTCATAAAAGTCATACTTAACAAGTGTCATAGACTTAATGATAGCTAACAGGAACAAAAACAATTGGTGATGTAGACTATATCACTACGAAACTTATCTTAAAATAGATATTAACTTTGCCTCCGAACTCGTTTTGAACTTCCTTCCATTTTGGCGTTAGCTGGCATCATATTTTCTTGAATGCCTTGTGCTAAAAAGTAAAAAAAAAAATAAGGTAAACTCATCCAAGGATCATACCATTGCGACTCGTAGCGATTGTACAGTTTTCTGCGCTAGGGTGAATAGAATGGATATAGAGAATTCTAGGTTATAGCTCATACACGACCCTTAGTCCATTATCTTATCATCAAACAGAGTTACGAAAAACGGTATTGCTTTCTTTTCAAACACAACTGCATAGCTTGATACGTATTCTCATCCTAAACAACGTGTAACACGATTAGCTTACAAATCGCCAATTACATTTGAGTAACCCCAGACTCACAGCCCGCGTTAGCGTTATTAAGGATCAAATACATTTTTTTCTAACTAAAATTGAAAATGGCGCGAGTAACAATTTTATAGCAATATGTTATCAAACTATGATATAACCACTCTACAAGAACATGAATATCAAATAGAATAAATGCACTCTATCAAGGGAATCAGGAATGTCTAGAAGTATCAAAAGTTTCAAACAGATTGCTTGGATATATGGTAGGGTTATTTTATATATAAAATATTTCGAAAAACGGTCATTAGCGAATTTCTCTGAAATGTAATATCGAGTAAAAATACGTGTGAGATGTATTAAATAAGCCAAATACAAATTCAGATTCAAACTATGTATGCATGAACGATGAACAAGAAAATGCTAAACAATCCACAATTAAGGCATGTATGAAAACAAGTATATTCCAATTCCATTGAACTATAACATAAGTGATCATTTCACTTTAGCGAGAAATTCAATGCAGAGAACGATAATACAAATATCCTGACTGAAAATATACGCTTGCATGTAGAACCTTTCACAAAGCGTATTGTGTTTATCAATTATCTGGACCCTGACTTGTCAAACAGGATGTATTATGTACCGTAAACAACGGGGTCAGGATTGTTTGTAGAAGTTGGTAGATTGATGTTTCAATATACAACCAGCGTCATACGGAGTTTGGTCTCAAAAAGGCAACACCGTAATGAGAACGTGGAAGGGAAATAAAGAATTCCAGATCAATAAGAAAAGGAAAAAGAAGTGTTAGCAAATACGAATTGTAATAGGGGACAATGACAGAAGTCCCCGAAAACCCCACGGGTCGGTCCGCAGTGATGAAATACATGTACCAACGAAATTTCATGGAAATCGGACAATATTAAAATAAAAAAAAAGAGGTAGAAAAAGAAAAAAAAAACAAGAAGAAACGGAGTAAAACCAATACGTCTTAAAATTGTTTGGGGGACTTAACAATAAATGTTTGCTAGCCAGAAGACACTGGGAATATCCTCTGATCCTGCAGGAGTTTCCAGACCAATCGCCGTTCACGATTAACACGAAGTTGGGTACAGCAATGCTTGCAGACAGTATAATCCCATTAAATGATGAGTCGGAAGATACCGACACATACATATCATGCAACTCGCTGGGAATGCATTTTCATTTATTTTACATTCAAGATATCCTTTTCTGACTAATGGACCTTATGAATTTAAATTATTCAGAATAGAATCGAATTTAATATTCTCATCTTGTTTATTGTCTATCGTATTATTTCAGAGAATCCACAGGATTTCTCGACACTTCATAAATCTCTGGTAGAGGTCATTAATGGACAATGTAGAGGTCATCACTGACTCCATTTTCAGGTTGAATAATATCAAAATGAGAAAGTGGAACAAAAGCTTTCTTTTTGAAGAGTTATGGTAAGGTCACTCAGTTGAGCTACTGGTTGCTGTGTTGCATTTGGAATAACAGTAAGAAATCAATGGTGTAATTTGTATCTGCGGTAAGACGGTAGGCTAGCTTAGATGGACTTTCAATATAAGATATTATTAATCCAGGTGTAAATGACATGCATCAACATCATGAAATACATCGTAACAGGAGCGACTTGATTATCTGTTCCAGCAGGTTTTAAAAAAATCCGAGAATACCGAGGCGTCAACAAAACCATAGTCCGAACTCAAAAGTGATTAAACAAGGTCCACAATACGAACAAAGGAAAGACTTGCATGGATACACTTGTAAAAGAACACGACTATGTGTTCCGTAAGAGTAAGCGTTTTCTGCTTCATCGACCGCACCCGCCATATAAATCTTGGTCACATCCAAATAGATGTTCACTTTTCAAAATGAGCACCGAGTCATTATTCTGAAACACAACAAGTATACTCAAAAATGTCCATCTTCATATTACACAAGGATACCAATTACACATCGTTTATATATCTGAAAGTTAAATTCAAATATTTGGCAAGGTTTTTATTATCTGTCCTGATTAGTTCCTCCACAGACTCGTATGAAAACAAAAACAAACCAGCAAAGAAGGGCACAGTTTGTTCCCATCGGAATGTCTTCGAAATATCTTTTTTTCAAACTCAACATTGTCATCAAGGAATTCAATAATTAAAAAAAAATTAGAGAATACCGAAGAGTCAACAAAATCATAATCCGAACTCAAAACGATTACACTGGGGGCAAAAGGAAATATTCATATGAAGACCCTTATAAAAGAATAAGAGAATAAGATCAGGTGTTCTGGAGGAGTAAGTGTCGTTTGCTTATATATCTTAACCATATTTTCATCATATATATATTTGATCTTTTGCCATTTGTTGTACATGTATTTCTCACAAAGAGTATTTGTATCGTCGTCCACATTTCTGGGGGGAAAGTTTTCATAATATGAGATAAACGACGTTGATCAGAACATCTTTGCTTGATTGAGCAAGTAACAAACATAATTGCTTATACGAATCCTTGTGTTGTTTCAGTATCGAATAAAGACGAGGTAGGTCAGCGTCTTGCTTATTAATCAATGTGTCGAAAGATTGTAATACTGCAGCATGGTTAGATAGTATTCATGTCTTTCGAAAAGCGGTCATGTGTAATTAGGGTAATCTTAGTTATCAAACATGCTTAGTTCTTTAGTAAGTAATAAATGAAGTAGTGTTTATTAGATGTTTTGTCTTCAGAAACAACCACAGGTATATCTAGTAGATCGTTGAATGTTGTTCAACATCAAGGTCAAGAAATATCGAATTATGTTTCGTTTTCTCCCAGTCTGAAATGAATCTATTTCAGCATATTCACGTTTAGTCTATTGTCTGTCTGAATCTTCAACAGAGTTCAGAATTTTGAAATGCACATTCCATTTGAAAGATGGAATATAGCGATACTTACATGTAGGACCTTTCATGAAAAAACTCCGTAGCTTTGTTTGGTATACAATTCAGATAGCAAACTGCTCGGCGATCCGACGATGTTGTTGTGTTACAACTTCAGAAATTTGTTCCATTTTGGTACTTACTGGTTCTGGTGTAAATTGCTGTGCATTGCATCTGTATAAACATGACTGATTTCAAGGATGATTGAACTTTGAATGATTTGTTAAAATCGTAAAGCAGAATTCTGTTTTTGATTCATACACAAAGAATTGCCCCCTTTATTACATTCCAAGGGGAAAGCATTCACGTTGCGACACTTCCATTTGCTGAAGTATTTCGAATGCAAAACGTAAAGGTACAGGAGATTAAAACCAGATGTTCTGGAGGAGTTAGCGTCTTCTGCTTTATCGACGACACCCGCCATATAAATCTTGGTCACATCCAATTAACATTATGTCCTCAAAGTGAGAACCAAGTCAACACTCTCACTCACAATAAGTAAGCGCACTTATGAGCATATTCTGAAACGTCCATCTTCATATCACACACAAATACAAAATATTACTCCAAGACACAAAAATGGCGACCATAAAACCTGATCATAGATCTGATCAACCTGCATCTCGTGAATCCCTGTGAAGTAAGTTTGTTTGTCAGCCGTCGACAAGCATAAATACAATGGGACAGGTCCTTGCATATATGATACTAATCACAATACACCAATCAATACAACAAGCGAAAGTACCCTAATTTATATCCATAAATACACAATTTTTGAAATGAGTACACTACTGTAAGCTAATCACCGTTTATATATTTGAATACATATAAACTTACCAGGCATACTATGGACGATGTCGTTTGAAATCAACACCATCATGGATAACAGCACAAATAAGCACTTAAACTTCATCATGGTAATGGACATATGATCTATTTACCTGTTAGTACACCTGTAAGTATGTGTTAGACGTCTGAAATACGTGTAACTGAGAGAATCAATACCCCAGAGTGGAAGCCGTACATGACATTCATCTAGTAACTTTCCGTCAACACATGTCACAAGAAAGTATCAACGGTAAGGTGTGGTTTGCAAATGTTCAATTATGATATAAGCGTAGACGTAATATGTGTCATAATCTTGAATTCAAACTGGCGACAGAGTCGATTGTTATCAAATAACTCAGTTCTTCATACGCCATTGTTGACTTACCTAGTACACAAATTGTATGCGTACATTCATTGAAGAACTGAAGTCAGCTAGAAATCCTATTTGTGCCATCAGTATTTTTCACTATGTCATTATAGCCTAGTCTCTACAGGTCACAGCAACATAAAGTGTTGATGAATTGATGTTATCTTTCAAAGGAAAGCTTAGGAGCAAAGTGAGGATTTGAAATAAGCACTGGTTATATCATTGCCAGTAGGGCATATCATGAGCAGAGTAGATGTTAAGTTGAATTGAGTCAATCTTAGATATTTATATAGTTTTTCTTCCATTTCTTCCATACATCAAATGCACATTTGAATTCTCTCCACTTACTGTAAAAACAACTCAAATAGGAAAACTGCATTAGTGAGCTCCTTAGTGTGCTTACCTGTTGTGATTGAGAATGATGACTCGATTTTCAAATTGGGGATAATGGGTTTACTTAGATGTGACTAAGATTTACAACTTTCCCTTTGTTCGCAAATTGCTCCCTGTGCAATTGATTGTGAGATCTGATAATGGTTTTGATGGAAATTCAGTATTTTCTTTTATGTAAAAGACCATCCAAAAATGACCTAAACATTGATTGTACTGATTAAGCCATGATGTTCATTTTATTCAAACTAATCATTACTTGAAAAATAAACAAATGCAACGAACTTGCAAATATAGGAAAAAATGGTAACAGCTACACCATAAAGTATAACTAAAAACCTTAGCTAGTCTCAATGGGGTTGCCAATAACCCCTTTTAAATTTCACGTAAGCTACCATGACACGAAAAGTAGTAATAAGTAACAAAAACAAATATGTCGAAACAAATCTCGGACAAGATAGATATACATGGTCTGGTGATATCATAATACTTATATTTTGAACAAGTCTAATAATTCATTTTTTAATAAGATGGTCAGGAACTTCGGAACATTTATTCAACATTCTTTATAAAATTACCACGTTGAAAGCAATAGTGTTATCTAGTTCTACATGTATTGAACTTAGGTTCATCATTTCACAATTATTCAAAATCATTATTCAAGATAAATCAAAGTATTATTTTCCATTGTGATTTTTTTCAAATATTAAGCAATGATATAATACATAATTCATGTTTAAATGTTTAAAGTAACCATAGCCAAAAAAAGATAAGAAAGTATTATTTACATGCTGAGAATCTAAAACTTAATTGCGATTCACAATGTTTTACCAACATTTGCTTGCAATGATTAACTGTATAAACTCAGATATTACGACAAATATCATCGATTGTTTATGTGGTTAAAAATAAAAATTAAAAAAAACAACGCTGAAAGGACTCCTTGGGCAAATTCTCAAACAACCATAGGACACTCAGAACGCCAATGAAAAGCATTATTATAATAAATAATCATTAGGTACAGTGAAGCCGAGAATTGAATTAAACCTTTTTTCAAGTTTTCAAATATTTGTAAAATGTACAAAACATGCGGAAGACGTAAATAAAAAATAAAAATGAATGTTTCAGCAAAAATAAATAATGCATTTGATATCATATACCTGCGGGAGTAAAATATATTTCGTAAAAGTTGCTTTGGGTATTCCTGTTAAACGATTTCTTCTTTGCTTCAGATATACTTTATAATGATATCGTTTGGTAGAAACATCAAGCAGATGACAAAAACTTATGAATTTAAGCATAAAAAATATGATATCCAGACTTACGTCTACTCACACTCTGATGTCCTTTTCTAAACTGAAGAAATGTGTTTGATAGTTCTTCATATTCTTACACAAATTTTACAAATAAATGCCACGTTTCCATGACAACCTGAAATAAACACAATATCAAGCTTACCTGAGAGGTACAGAAAGGAACGTATTATGGACTAAAGAAGGTAATAACTTTGTACAAATTAAATGTTAATTAAAGCTATTCGCCGTGTCATTCACTTTTGTATAGAGAAGATTATCTGAAAATGAAATGTGGACCCTTTGTGTGTTTTCTTTGAACATATAAATTGCTACATTCAACCAGATGTCATTTCGCATGGGATGGCCTTTTCAACTGTTCAACAGATGGTCACATACACCCCAATACAAACTTCTTTTGAAAGTATCATTTGCATCGTAAACAAAGTCTTAATAACCGATAATACATGTTCTATATACAAATTTTTGTGGGGTTATGCGTAATAATTTGATTTATATGTGTAATATTATATAAAAAGTTATCATAGTGTTGAAAAATATTATAGAAGACGCTTAATGGATTTGTCACTCACTTATTTGTGAAAACAACATTTTGTTAAGTTTTAATAACGGTCCTTATAAGCAACGTTTTTTCACCGGCTCTACTAATTGTTCAACCAAGCATTTATCAGGTTTTTTAATACAACTTCTAAAACAAATAAATCAGAGCTATAGTCTATTGTGTTTTACAGAAATAGAATAACGGGATGTATATTGTGAAAAATCGTAAAATCCCCTGACTAATCTTTTACACCCCTCTTCATGAATGTTCCGACTATCAAAACAAGTACATGACCATGCATCTTACCAAACTGAAAGATCGTCGTCGATTTCTCATTATGAGAGAGCTGTCTTTTTCAATAAAGTTGGACGACTATACAAATATATTGTGATGAGACATCTTTGAACAAACACGTGGAAAACACAACAAAGGCTAAGATTAAATATACTGAGGAAGTACGAATGATTTAATTTCTGGTTGACAGAATCTTTGTTGAGTTTAAGAGAAAGATTTTCCAACAGACTGTTATCATTCCTATAGGACGAAACTTTACCACAGCCTCACTGACTTAAATTATTTTCATACGAAGCTGAATTTTCTCGAGGTGCCTATCAGAACAGGTAACACAAACCTTACCCATTCTTTATTTTCACTTTCAAGTATATAAGTCTAAGTCAGCTGTTTATCTCGTCCTTTTACTAACAATTTGCCAACATGTTCATATTACTTTAGCTATTCGATTAAAGTGACAATTTTGATATTCCAATCGAGATATTTCTTTTTCTTGATAGGAACATCCCTGCCCCTAACCAATGGTGCTTACATGTCGCAATTAATTCGTCTATACAACTTTTAATATCACGATTTTCGTGATAGATGTCGGCTGATGACGAACTAACAAGAATTGAAGAGATGCAGTTGATGAAGATGTCATCTAAGTCTCATTCATAAAATAATATTTTATATCTATGTATAGTAGGAAGGTAGACGTTTTTAATATGCTCACTAGGAGTCTTACGTGTGATTGAAATGGTGCCTCAGGATGTTACATTTTCTTCGATGGGACCGAAATTGCATTTCGGGAATCCGAACGCCTCCAGAACACCTTGCCTTTTGTGTTATTTCAAGCCGTTCCTTTGTTCATATCTGTGCACCTAGTTTAATCGACTTTTAGTTCAAGTTATGGTTTTGTTAACGTTCGGTATTGTATGGATTTATGGATAAAGGGAGGTAACTCAATCAATGCACTGTTGACCAAGTCTGAATGTCCATGCATTGTAAATTTGATATTGGGTTCAAATAGTATTGTCCAACAGAAACAGGTAATTCAACTATTTAGAAAATAAATATTTAGCAAACCTTGAAAATCGAACTAGACTTAGTCTATGTATGTTCGAATTCCATTACATATAATTGTGTACATAAACCATCAAAAACATAATCAGACAAACGACTTCGGAAAATATATTAGAGAATACCGAAGCTTACACGTAAACATCAAGTTCTCAAATGAGAACCGAGTATCATTCATATCACTAATCCATCTTCATAGCACTTTAAGATATAGAATATTTCTCATTGAGACAAAGATTGCGACAATTAAATTTTGTGTACCGAGTACCAAGTATCCTTGCCAATCACAACAAGTAAACACGCTTATGAGCATACTCAGAAACGTCCATCTTCATATCATTTAAAGATACAGAATATTTCTCAATGTGACAAAATCACGATATTGAGAGCAAGCCCTAGAATATCGAATTAACTACACTATGTAAACACCTTTTGTTGGAGAAGCAGGGATGTTACTATAAAGAAACGGAAAGTTCACGATCGAAAAATTGAAATTATAACGTTTATCGTATAGCTTAGTAGTAAGCTGTCCATGTTGGTCGTAGTTAAAGTAGAGATTGAGTAAAGCAGCAGTGTGCTAACCTCGGAACATATTTTGAACCATGTTTTTTTGTTACCTTATTTTAAACTAAAGGGCCTGTTTCCAAAATGGCCCCTTCTCTGATTCAAATTTCCTGTTGGTGGTGCATTGCCCATGTCGTTGTGGTCACAAATCTATAAATTATAAAGATTTAGGTCGATTGGTTCGTTTTTATGGCTCCTCAAAGTTGTACCTTTAAGAAGCTGTCTAAGTGTTGATAAAATGTGCATGTTATGTAAAACATTGATAAAAATCTAATCAAATTATGGTAAAGAATACATTCATGGCATGATTGTGACAAAAAATCATGTTTCAATCGCGCTATTCGGCTGTTTTATGGAAGAAACAATCTCAAAAATGCCATTTTCGATGATAACATTTTAAACACAAAAACTGTGTTTTTTTGAGAATACACCCTTTTATGGGCGTTGGATGCAAACCAATTTTTATCCTATTTAACAGTACGTAATATGCTATGGATGAGAGGAAAAATCATCAACATGTAAGTGGTGGAACATTTTCAAATCTTCGGTTGAACTAGCCTATGTTTGAAATGCCGATTTTCGACTTTCTTTAGATAATTAACAAAAACACTAGAGTATTTGCTCGGTATGTTGAGAATATGTACACAGATATGAAAAAAAGTGAGAGAAACACTTTTTCATAAAAAAAATACAAGATGGCTACTTCACAAGTCCCCGTGGTTGAAGACATTGGCTGACAAATAGACAGAACAACAAACAAAACGTGTTCCTTATGATTTTGGTTGGTTTTCGCATTTACGGGAGTGTTCATAGCTGCGGGCGATTGTATAATACCTATATATATAAGTTTGGTTAGTCACATGGTAACGAGGATCTTTCATATCGAGCCCCAAACATACTTTCGACATGTGCACTCCGTTGCCACATGGAAAACTATTTCAAGTTTTGTCGGAATTTCTTCACCTGTGGTTGTAATGGTCGAGGGATTTCAAGCGCCCTGTAATACCCAAGGTAGTACAAGATACTGGAGATGTGCGCACACATTCCCATCGTTCTCTCTCCAACTGAGCACTGGCAGTAGTAGTCCTTTATTGGGGCCTCATCATCGGGTGAAACGGTGAACCGTATCCAAACGTTATATTTCGTTTGGCTTTTGTATCGAGAATGTATTTGACATCGGAGAAGGTCTGGAGAGTGCTGGTAAAGTCACATCTCATAGTCTCCGTCATCACTTAAATGTTCGACAATGTAATCAGGAGCCAGAGATATATGATACGTTCCACATGTCATGGTTCTCAAGTAATCGAGATGGAGACGGGGAAACAGTACGGAAGATGCATCCATCTTGACAAACTCGAACCTTGCCCGTCTAGATAGATCCGGATCTGTCTTGACTCTCTGAGCTAAACCATTCAATGTTGTCAAACGGTCCTTCATACGTTCAGCCATTAGCCTATCTTTGGCATCTGTCTCTGGAGATCTCTGGTAGATCGGTCCTCTAATACCATTCAGACAGGTTGTAACGGTTCGAAGGAAAGCCTAGCTTGTCCATGACTTTTTTGTAATTGTAGCATCATTTTCGCTGCCAGTGAATGGTCCTACTGTGTCCAGAATGTAGCCTTCTGGTAAGGCGATGCTCATGAATTTGAGATAGTTTCTCTTCTTCTGGCCACAGTAGAACATTCTCTGGAGCTTGTGGTTGGAGCTTTTCTGGATATAAATATAGGTGCCATCTAATATGGCAGTGGCTTTACCTCCAAAAAATGCTTCTGAACAGACAGTATTGTGCCCGAGCAACTGTTCTCTTGTCAGGTAATCCAGACCTAGAAATTGTGGGACTACCGATGTGTCTAATGCCTGTACTATGGAGTGGAAACTTTTGGACACACTTGACTTGGAAATTCCAAAAAGAGAAGAACACTGACTCCAGGAAATGTCGGTTTTCAGTTTTTATCCAGAACAGTAATCGTGTGTAGTCTTAGTATATATACCAGATGAAAGATATGGGGAACAGTGCGAGTGGATTTCGAGGAACTGATCTTTGGACCAACCTGTCCAGGCCATGCATGCCGAGTCATCAAGAGAAGAAAAGCTTATTGCAAACGCAGACTGGTTCTGTGAAAGGACGTGCGACACCTCTAGGAGGTCATTAATGATTTCGGACGATTTTGATGGTAACTGAGATTCCAAGGAACCTCTACCATCAAGGACACCCTCAGTAGACGGATCTAAGTCGTTACCAATAAAGTGAATGGAGCAGACGCGGGATGAGGTGGGACAGAATAGATCAGGTGATATCTTGCACGTTTTGGTAAGACTGATGATTTTGTTCCATTTATTGCAAAGGTAACAAGACAGAGACAGCATTTTTTGTGTGAAGATGATCCATTCAAAAGATCATGAAGGGTCAGCAACGGCAGGATATGGGACGGGGAGTCGTCTTCTTCCTCTATTTCCTGGTTCTGCTCGGGTTCAGGTTTAGGCTGTTTTTTGTTCCGAAGATACTTCATGTAGCACTTCTGGCAAATAAGTGCTTGTTCCTTTGCTGACATCAATCCTTGTTGCACCAGCGTATCTAGGAGCCATTTATATTGTGGATTATTTACATTGCCTGCACTTCTGTTCTTATTGCCACTAAGTTTCTTGAAGTATAGTTGACAGCCTTCTCCAACATATTTACCCTCCATCTTGAAACAATAACGATTGGTTTATGAAGCGTCGATAAAGTAACAAAATAGCAAGCCACCGATGACTGCTGTAAACAGCATAAACTTAGTAGTTTGGTACAATTATGCGAAAATGTGTGATAAATAACGAACAACTAATTACAAAAAATAACAAGACAATATAATAAATCACATTCAATACCTCCAAGAAGCACAGAATTGATTGATTACTTAGAACAAAATAAAGTATTTCATATGGATAATCTATCTATTCGATGTGGCGTGGTCGGCAGGCACAAAGAAAGTGAGACAAGTAAGGGTCCCAACCCTGACGGAGCAACAACGCTTTAATAAATGTACAAGGCCACACGATCAGAAAATTCAAAAGAGGACAACTTGAGATATAACAGTATTCATGTATCAGGGTGTCCTCAGTGTAAATCTTTATATCGATACTGTTTATTTAGTCCTTAGATATCATAAAACTGTCATGAAAATATCCGCTCTGATATTCAATATAAAATTTTGTATATAATAAGCTATATGATAGGGGTTCAGACAAGGTTGTTACTCATTTCCCCTTTTCTTTCAATTTACAACCACATTCAGGCGGCGATATGAGAATGTTCCACCACATGGAATTAGCTGATTTTTGGTACACCTATGAAACAAGAAAAGCTCTATCCGATTTTCTGATGGAAATTTGCATCCAAAACTATATAACGGGAAAAAAATTGCAATTTTATGGCATTTTTCTTCATAATTGTGTCTCTGCAAGTGCATTTTCATCCGAGAAAATTTTTGTTTTATGTTTTATGAATAAACACGATGTTTTGGAAATATTTATCAAAAAAAAATTATACTATGTTGCGAATTACAATTTCGAGATAACCTTTTATTTACGACCTTATGTCTTTGATGCTCAAAATGACAACTTTATAAAAATATATTTTCACTGACATTATGAAATCTGGGTGTCGGAAAGGTGTAAAATTATTCTTCCGAAACGAAAAAAACTGTAGTTGAGCTAGATAAGAAATTATACGGGGGCAGGCTCCTATGGAGAATTAACATTACTGGAAACAGGCCCTTTGGTTTAACTGTGTTATGTAATGATTTTTGGCTTATTTTTATAGCAAATACATATTGGCAACCTCGATGTCCAGGGGTTACGATCACATACGCTCTCTACACTCCTGGAACATGTGATTTGACACATTTTTGGCCAAGTGATGGCGTTCCCACATTTATTTCATATATGCAGTAAAAGGAGTAAGGATATAAAAGTGGTATTTTTGTTTAAACTATAAAGAATTGCGTATTTGAAAGGCAATTCTAACGTTAATCAAATAAAACAAAGCATATATGAGGTATTCACTCGTTTATTTCGGTATCGTGTGATAGGCTATTTCCACAAGGCCGTCCACAGGCGTTATTTCGTAAAATGTCATATCCTGAAGATAGCTCATTATCAATCACCACCGGTAGGCAATCCTGGATTTCCGAATCCACCGCCTACATCTGAAAAAAAAGATACAATCAGTGTTAGAGGTGAGTACAGTTCTATATGACTTCATGTGTACTTTAATTATACATATAAGATACTATGACATGAAACGTAGGGGATGCTCGTTTGGTATCTATGACGGTGCGACTCATATAATCGCAATCTAGCGCTTCGGAATTTGATAAGGGCACGGCTATATCGGTTTCGAAATTAGAAGTGGTTTGAAAAGAATAAAATATTGCAGAGCGCACTAACACAGCAGGTTATCTTTAAATGTGCTGTTTCCAGCCGATACCGGTCTCGCTTGATTGGTAAAAGTGTTTGACCAGATATATGTGTTCCAGATTTAGTCGATCTGTGGAATTTTTCAGAACCACGGGAACTTAATTCCTGCACTCTAAACGAGCACACCGTTGTGTTCTGTAATACAACTATTTCGCACAAGATATGTTTAAGATGTCTGGTGATATAAATAACATTTCTTAACTGGTTCTTTTATATATTTGCAATCAGAAAGTATGCAACTGAGGAACAAAGTTTAAATGTTTTAGTACAATTATCCCGTTAAATTTTTAAAGGATTTGATATGAAGTCGATCACTATAAATAGTGTCTAGGCCAGTAGTTATTGGACTTGTAATTGTATTGAGTAATTCCTAATAATAACAACAATTTATCATACAATTATGCAAAACGCTATTCATGTTTTAATAGAGGTTTATTTTCTCATTGCCATTGGTTTTACTTTTGCCAAATCTTGCCAAATCATTCAATTTCACTTCAAGACACTAATTAGTATATCGATGATGTAATGTTTACAAAAAATGAAGTTTGCTGAACCAGTCGATTGCATGCATTCTTCTGAGTTTGAAATCAGGAACACAACAGACACTTCATACCTCGATCTTTACTAAAACTATAACACACATGCCCAGCTTACTACTAAGCTGGTAGGCCGCGGTGGTCGTGTGGTTTAGGTGTGGGGCAGTTTCCAGGTACTGAACGTAGGTCTATGTTTTTACTCCGGGTACTCCGGCTTTCCTCCACCTAAAAAATCCTTGCACGCCCTTAGATGACCCTGGTTGTTATTAGGACGTTAATTAAAATAAACCAAACCAAACCAAACTGATAAGCGTGACGACTTCGATTTTTGCTATCCTGAACTTTTCCTCTCTTGAAAGTAACATCCCTGCTTCTCTATCCTATGGTGTTTATATGTCAAGACTTTACATGAAGACTATTAACAAGGTTGTGTTGCCATCTTGGTCTCATTGAGAAATATTCTTCAATCTTAAATGATAGAAGATTGATATTTTGGAATATGCTCATTAGTATGCTTGTTGAGATTAAAAATTATGCCTCAGTTCCCACTTTAAAGCCATGCCATTTACGTAGATTTACATGGTGGGTGTCGTCGATGAAACAGAAGACGCTTACTTTTCTGGAACACTCGGTTTAAGTCTCTTGTACTTTTACACGAGTCTCTATGTAAATATTTTCTTTGTTCATACTTAGTCACAAGACTAATCGATTTTGAGTTCGGAATATGATTTTGTCGGCGCGTTGGTGTTCTCGGATGTTTTGCCGTGCTGAGAAACTCAAACAAAGGCTAGAATTTATTGTTTAGAGTCATCCCTCTTTTATTTAGATTTGCTTTCAGTGGTGGATGTACTTTTAAAAACTCGGATACAAATTTACATTAGAAAATCATTCTATGTTTAAATGGTGGATGAGGTTTAGGCAAATTGTCATATACTCAAAGAACACTGAGTAATGAGCAAACAGTTCAAAAGAACACTACGAAAACAGCATAAATTTAATCTTTGGCTTTTTGGTTTATTGATACCAAAGAATCAATTGGGGGAAAAGGCGTTTTATATTTTCAAAGATTCGAAGTAAATACATAATAATGCGAAAGATATTCATAAAACTCAATTACTGTTTAAAGCCAGAAAAAAATAATTCATTTTATGTTAGGATCACACATATACCTGGTAATACCTGTTCACTGATTAACTCGTAATACCTATAAGACTAGAACTGCTACTTTTTATACAAATACTTGACCATGAACTAAAACACAAGAATAGGATATCCATTGATTGTGTGACTTACATCTCTTCACACGTTTACTGTTTGCAGTACCTCCATTGACTCCACCATTGTCTTCATTCCCTTGATTCTCTGGACCTGCAAGTCAATGTATACCAACGTTGTCAAAAATGGTAGTAGTCATTCCACGATAAACGCCATAGTATATCATATACAGGAATTGTAAATTATATTTTTCAATGAAGTGGTATATATTGACATGACAAACAGCACAGCAAAATACCGTATTCAATGTTGTCAAACAATTTAAGCAAGTAATAAGAAAATAGAACTGTGGCCAGAACCACTTTAGCAGTAAGTGCGAATGAATATAGCTTCGTTAACTATCAATTTTCAATTAAAACAAGATGAATAAGAAAAGAAAATACAATTTAAATCTGAATAGAAATACATCATTAATTTCAAATGCATTACCTGTTCTATGAAACAAGTGTATATGCTTTAATATACATTTAAACACATTTTAATTGGATTAGAACTGTAATATAGATAAACTGACATATTAGTTCTTACCTGTATTACAGTCCACACCTGCCGTTGACAACAGACCCAATACCAGAAATAAGGTTATTATGTAGACATGCTTCATAACTGCAATTTTTCAATCTGTATGTAACACACCGTCTATGAATTCTTAAAAACATCTGTTCTGTAGCTGTACGTGTACTAATACAAGTTCATTCTAAAAGTATTGCTTAAAAATGCAATTACAATGTTAACTGAGAGATACAGAGAGGAACGTATTATTGACTTCAGAAGTTATGATAACTGGGCACAGTTAAGAATGAACATATACGCGGTGTTATTCACTGTTGTATAAAAAGGATTATTAATAAAGAAAATATTGACTTATTGTGTGTTCCATTTGAATCAATCAATTGCTATGTTGAACCAGATGTCATTTTACATGGGATGGCCTTTTCAAATGACTAACAGATGGCCGCCTAGAGGTCAAAAATAACCTCTTTTCCGAGCTAATATACTACATCATTTGCATCGTAAACAGTGCCTGCATACAGTGTATGTAGCACAACGATAACATTGAATATCCGTTGTCGTGTTGGCAGATATTTCAACGACAGGTCAATTTAAGATTACGTACATATATGTTGAAGGATACAAATGACTTGAAACGGGTTAATCAATAAGCGGTTGGTCTGTTATTTTTCTTAAGACGCAGAATAATACAAAACAATAACAGACCATTTACAATGTTTTGATACTTTTGATTAGCCAAGTGTTAGCTTCCGTATTGCGTCATCCACTAATTACAACATGTACATATATTGCAACTTATTACGAAATTGACATTGGTTGAACATTAAGGACATGTTTGTTATGATTAAGTGTGTCAATAAAATTCTTGCTTTATTTTTCAAGTCGTTCCTTTGTTCATATTTTTGAACCTTGCTACGATCGTGAACTTACCTTCTTCGGTAATATTTTTTAACATACTACGGTTATGTTCCGATCGTAAACTGTTTCATGTCGCAGTCGATTCGTTATTCTAGGGCTTGCTCTGAATATCGAGATTTTCTTGATAGATGTCAGCTGCTGACGAAAAAACTCAATGACCAAGGATTCGAAAGATGCAGGTTCATGAAGTCTATCGGCAAGTTTTATGATCGCCATCTTGGTCTCATCGCGAAATATTCTGTATCTTTGTGTGATATGAAGTTGGATATTTTTGAGTTTGCTTGTTAGTGTGTTTACTTGTTGTGATGACAATGATGACTCGGTTCTCATTTTGAGGATTGGTATTTACTTGGATGTGACCAATATTTACATAGCGGGTGTTGTCGATGAAGCAGGAGACCCCTACTCTTCTGGAATACCTGGTCTTATTATCTTGTGCTTTTACGAGAGTCTCCATGTAAACCTTTCATTTGTTCATATTTTGCGTCTAGTTTAATCAATTTTGAGTTCGGATTATAGTTTTGTTGACGGTTTTGTATTCTCTGATTTTTTAAATCGATTTTTAGTTCAGATTATGATATTGTTAACACTCGGTATTGCTTGATTTTATTTATTTGTTTCCTCTATAAAGTCGTTATAAGGTAAGTCGTTGAAAGGAAGTCACTCAGTCAATGAACAGTTGTAAAGGACTATGTATGGTTTGGGCCTTTTGTGGCCCCCAAATCATAAAATTTTGAAACAGACCATCAAACTCAAATCAATGTATTTCATATATGGAATACATCCCCGATAAAACTGAAACAATAATTATTTGTTGTTTCAACTCTGGTTGTCATGACGACCATCTCAAATATGCATAAATTAGGGAAATTTGACCATTTAGTCAAACTTAATATCAAATGAGAATATTTGGGCACTAAAACTGCATCTTTAGGAGAAATATTAAGTTTGTTCAAGAATGCGCTCTATGGTTGCTATATGAAAAACTATGTTAAAATTGACCAAAAATGACCAAATATTTACATCTGCATAATTTATGCAAATTCAGGATGGCTACCATGACAACCATAGCTCAAACAACAAACAAATACTATTACAATTGCATGAGGGATGTAGTCTATATTTGAAATAAAATGAACTGAGAGTGCAATAATGAAATTCACAATATGACGAATTTGGAGGCCAAAAAGAGGAAAAACCATACATAGTCCAAAGTTTGATTTTGGGTTCAAACATTATTGTTGAACAGATATAGATCATTCAACCATTTAGAAAATAAACATTTAGCAACATTTTAAATCGAAGTAGAGCAGATTGTTTAACAAATATTTGCCTCGTTTTGACCTAAATTTGGTTTTACTGTGTTTTGCAAAAACTCCTGGGAAATTCTAATAATCAATATATAATTATAGTATATGATTCAAATATTTAAAGAAACTACCGTAATTTCATCTGGCACATTTTTTGCCACGTGATGAGTTCCAAATTAATTTATCAATGCAGAAGATAGAGAAGGGAAATTAAAGTGGTATTTTGATCATACTATAATGACTGGTGTCATGTTTAGTGAAATTGTAAACAAAACATAATTGAAGAGTTCACTTGTTTATTATTGTATCGTTCAATAGGTTATTTCCACAAAGCTGTCCAGACGTTATCTAGTAAACTGTATTTCACTGAGGATGACTCATCGCTTATCACCACCGGTAGGCAATCCCGCATTTCCGAATCCACTGCCACCATCTGCAAACATTAAAGGTAAAATCGGTGTTATAGATGATTACAGTTTTCTGTGACGTGATATGCAATTAAATTATACGTATAATATATCATGCCATGAAACATAAGGGATACTTTTTTGGCAAGTCTGACGGTGAGATTTCATGGAATCGCAATCGAGCTTTCTGAAAATTGATTCGGTCACAATTCTATCGGTTCCGAATTAATGAATTGGGATGAATAAAATTTAAAAGATGCGGAACGCAACAACACATTTGACATGGGAGAGGTTTGTCTTGAAAACTGTTTCTGGTCTGTTCCGGTCTCGCTCGTTTGGTAGAACTTTCGTACCATATATGTGTGTTCGAAGTTTATTCGATTGGTGGCATTTCTCAGACCAACGGGAATTTAACTTAAACACTCCAAACGAGCAAATCCGTAGTGTTTAGTAATACACAAACCATAGTCATAACAATAATCATACAATTATTTAAAAGGTCATTCAAGATTTAAAATGGGATTATTGTCCCAATTTTTTTCCAAAATGGAAACATAAAATTCTATCTCTTTTAGTTTAAATGACTAGAGTGTGGTTTTACATGTTGAAAACCAAAGTCTAAAAAATTGAATGCATAAAACCATTCCTCTTTTCCCAAAAAGTAGCTTTCAATGATGGATGTGCTTTAAAAATAACTTAGGTATAAGGTTACATTCGAAAAATATCACTGATCGTTTCTATGGGGGATGAGCTTTAGGTAAAGTATATACAAATAGGACACTGAGTAATATAGGTCAACTTCCAGAACACTGATTTACATTAAACATACTTTAATATGTGGCCATTTGGTTCAGTGATACCAAGGATAAAATCGGGAAATAAGGCGAGAAGTACAGAATCATGCCAAAGATATTATAAAACCCAATGTTTTCAGCGAAATCAAATAATTCATTTTATATCAGAATCTCGAATATAACCTGCCAGAGCAAATTTTTTTTTTTTGTTCCAAGATGTTATTATGGGTATACTTATTTCCTTGCAACTACAGTTAATACTATTGTTTTGTGGGGTCAAGTTGTGCAGTGGATAGAAACATTGCCTATAACTAAGGCGACCAGGGTTCGATTCCTTGATTGGCCGTGAAAAGTAATAAGGGCACTTGCCCGACCACTTGTGTTTTCTCCGGATACTACGGTATTCTACCACAATTAGACTGTGCTCACGCTTACACCCGGTCCATCGAGGGTGGTTTATATATTTCGGATAACGTGTTTCATATATGTTTAAAAAAAACTAAAAACGTTTATATTTATAAACTGTTACAGTTTGTAGTGATATCAAACAAGTGATCTTGAAATAAAGCAAACGGAAAGAATAGGATAACCAATGGTTTGGTGACTTACTTCTTTTCACACGCCTATTGATCGCTGTGCCGCCATTCACTTCACCATTTTCGTCATTTCCGTGATTCTCCGGGCCTGCAAGTCAATGTTTAAAAACGACCTAAAAATTGTAGTTGTCATTCCCTGAATAAACGTCATAGCATAATCATGAATTGGTATTTTCTGAGAAAACAATGGAAAACAATCATATCAAATGTATGACTTGGTTTTTTACATTGTCAAACAATTTAAGTTAGAAGAAAGCAGAATTGTGAACAGAATCGCATAAGGAGTTAAGGAGAATTAACATAGCTTCAATAGTGTATTACAAATTTTCCATTACGACAACAAAAATAAATATAGATAAACTGACATATTAGTTCTTACCTTTATTACAGGCCACACATGCCGTCGACAACAGACCCAATACCAGACATAAGGTTATTATGTATATATGCTTCATAGTTGCGATGTTTCCCTGCCTGTAACACACAGTCTTTGATGTGTCCTCTTTATTAAAGAAACAACTGTTCGCAAGCTGTACCTGTATTTATACAAGTTCCACATACAAGTGACACGTTTGCATGACTACTCGAAATAAATACAATGTCAAGGTTCACTGAAAGAGTAATGAACGTATTATGGATTACAGAAGTTATGATAACTGGGCACAATGAATAATCATATACGCGGTGTTATTCACTGTTTTATAAAAGGATTGTTAAAAGAGGATATGTTGATGTATTGTGTGTTTCATTTGAATTCATCAATTGCTATAATGAACCAGATGTCATTCTTCGTGGGATGGCCTTTTCAACTGTCCAACAGATGGTCCCTCTTCTCGGGACTGATGCATTTTATCATTTGCATCGTAAACAGTGGCTTCATAACTTATTGTAGATACTCTGCAAACAAGTTTCTGTAAAGACTATAAATATATTGTTTTACCTACATCAATCATGGTTTCGTATGGAATAATCGTTTAATTTATGTGTGGTGCTTTATACACCCTCAAAGGGATTAGAAAAGTAACGATAAATTTCTCATTCTTCGATATCTTAAAACAACTGTGTTTTGGGGTTTTTGTTCGTAATTTCCAATTGGAAAGTAAAACTAACAATGATAGGTCTATGGTCGTCCCAGTGCAATATAAATCGTAAGCCAGCGTGACGGAGTCCGGGGGATATAACGCAGCCAATTTTGTTTTGTCAGAATTACCAGTATTTAACACTCAGAAATCATTTCAATACACACGATTGGGGTCGCAAAGCACTATAAGTAAAAAGACATTTGAGTTGTCCTACATATCGTGTCATTCTTGAGACACAAATTGACACAGGCATCAGTTATTTGGACAAAAATTCCTTTAATACCGCCTAAATGTTTACATATAGTGACATGTTCCTGTGTCGCAGCCTAATTGCCTGCTTCGCGTGACACATTATACGTAAAGTCTTCTGCACTACAGACTTACACAGAGTACGAGTGCCTTGTTATATCTATAACCAAAATGAAATGTAAGTGGGAGATCTGATAATTGTATGTTATCTATAATTTCTTTTGTGGCAAGTACATTGTGATGTTGACAGTCTAGTCGAGCTGTTGCAGCCCCTTCTGTTTTGTCATGACGTATTTCAAAACGCAGAGAAGTTGGAATGTATGTTGAGAGCAAACCTCCCACTTACACAACTACACAATCTTTCATATTTCAGTCTTCTGAACGGAATCACCGGCTTTTATATACTGATGATGCAACTAATCACAACTTGCAATTAGTGGAATTAGGATTCATGGCATCACAATTATAGCGAACAAACAACGGCTGAATATTACGAACATGCCGCCTGTTTTGGTTGTTTCAGGACCCTGTATCGATCTTTAAATGAAAAGCTTAAAAATTACAGTAAATTGTTCTCGACAAATGCGGTTGAACGGCAGTAACTCGACTGAAGTCAGGTATACTGACTATGTTATCAGGTGGCGACACAAACTCATGGATTGTTTAATCTTGATGGGTGAGACGACACATTAGCTGGAACAAGCCTAAATCATGAGCACAAAGAAAATGACAAAGACGAAAAGTGAATAAAAAATATCCACATGACCAATAAAGCGTGACGAAAATAACTGATGTACTGGATACATGTAGGTGTATGGAAATTTGTGCTCAATTGACCGGAATAAACCAGGATCAAGGTCTATAAATAAAAATATGTTTGCTTACCT
This sequence comes from Mimachlamys varia, assembly GCA_947623455.1. Lineage (NCBI taxonomy): Eukaryota > Metazoa > Mollusca > Bivalvia > Pectinida > Pectinidae > Mimachlamys > Mimachlamys varia. The sequence continues at coordinate 24,774,173 of OX392538.1, forward strand.
TTTCGATCGTATATACTCTAAACTTGATATAAAGGACACAACAAAATCTTCTACGTCAGCTGCTTACCTCGATCTCTACCTTAACTATGAACAGCATTGATAGCGTACTACTAAAAAAAATCAGAGAATACCAAAGCGTCAACAAAACCATAATCCGAACTCAGAATCGATTAAACTAGCGGCAAAATATGAACAAAGGAAAGATTTACATGGAGACTCTCGTAAAAGCACAAGAGAATAAGACCAGGTGTTCCGGAAGAGTAAGCGTCTTCTGCTTCATCGACGACACCCGCCATGTAAATCTTGGTCACATCCAAGTAAGCATCAATCCTCAAAAAGAGAACCGAGTCACCATTGTTATCACAACAAGTAAACACACAAACAAGCAAACTTAAAAACGTCCATCTTCATATCACACAAAGATACAGAATATTTCTCGATTATATCATGTGCAATGTTATTGCTATTGTACTGAAATGACTCGGTTCAGCTACTGATGACCAAGTGTAGTTAGATTAAATAAATTCTAGATTGTTTAAACGAGCAAAATCGAATGTAGCGAAATGATTGCTTTTTTATCTGAGAAATAAAATTGTTATAAATAATTATAGAGGTAGACAGAAAAACAAATTCACAACAAGTAAGCACACTAATGAGCATATTAAAAAAAATATCCACCTTCATATTATACCAGGACACAACATATTTCTCAATGAGACTAAGCTATAAGATAAACGTGATGATTTCAATTTACTATCGTAAACATCCCTGCTTCTCGAGAAGTCGGCTGATGACAAACTAACTTACTTCACAGATATTTTAGAGATGCATGTTGATGAAGAATATGCGCAAGTTTTTGGTTGCCATTTCGGTCTCATTGAGAAATATGTTGTGTCCTTGTATAATATGAAGGTGGACATTTTTTAATATGCTCATTAATGTGCTTACTTGTTGTGATTAAGAACGATTTAAACACGGAACTAAAATTTGTTTTTCCTCTACCTCGATAATTATTTATAACCATTTTTTTTCTCAGATAAAAAAGCAATCATTTCGCTACATTCGGTTTTGCTCGTTTAAACAATCTAGAATTCATTTAATCTAACTACACACTTGCTCATCGGTAGCTGAACCAAGTCTTTTCAGTACAATAACAATAACATTGCACATGCATTTACGCCTAGCGTAGATGGAATCGATCAATTTTCGTGAACAACTCGTATATTTTTACGTCTTTGTGTTCATACGCTTTGCATGCCATTCGTTTGATGAAAGTGCAAGAGTACAGGTACTAGTCATCGTCACATTTATTGGTTGTGAAAAATCATAGTTACATAAATTATCATCTCCAACCTGAAGCTAATGTTAACACAGAAGTACGGAAGCCGTTTAGTGCCACACGAAGTAAACTTTTATGTCGTAATTACGACATTAGCTATCTCGTAATTACGACTTAGTATGTCGTAATTACGACTTAGCTATCTCGTTATAACGATTTAGCTATGTCGTAATTACGACTTAGTTTGTCGTAATTACGACTTAGCTATCTCGTAATTACGACTTAGTTATATCATGATTACGACTTAGCTATGTCGTAATTCCGACATAAAACGTTTACTTCGTGTGGCACTAACCGGCTTCCGTACAGAAGTGAATGTGGCTCGCCATTTAATAGAGCCGTTAACAATGTACACTTGCATGCGGTGGTGTACAAAATGAACTCAGTGAGTCATAATAATACAAGCAGTGAGAATTCTGACCGACACAATTATTAGAAGTAATTTACAAAGCTATTACGAAGATATTACATTCAATTTTGCTTGTTAATTCTCTCCCATTTTTATGAAACTTATTTTCTAATTTAAAGCACGTTTATCTACAATTTGACCAACGGATTTATTTTTAACAAATCAAAACGCAACGTCAATTGCCGTATTTTGACGTCACATTTTTCGTGCCATTTTCGGATTCTTTTCATAGAGGTATGAAAAAAATTTCAACCAATCAGAAAGCCGCATTCTGCATACAATCAATGGAAAATTAATTATATACACATAAAAGTATATAAAGATTTGTATATCTTTAAAATGTATTGAGGTTTCTTTAGTATTATCAATTGACACATTTTAAGCCAACTGATGGTGTTTTCATAATTATTTCATAAATGCAGTAGATACAACTTTTTTAAAGTATTGTTATTGTTTATTTTATAAAATGATGTCACTGAAAGTGCAAGTCTTGCGTCATGAAAATACAATAGACCATAAATGAAGAGTTCACTTGTTTATTGTTGTATAGTGTTACAGTAATAAGTTCAACAAAGCCGTCAAAACGGGTTATATCGTAAACTGTTATATTCTTAGGATGACTCATCGTCAATCATTATTTATGTAAGTCCATCCCCGCATTTCCGAATCCAGTACCTCCTTCTAAAAAAGAAAGGTACCATGAATATTGAAGGTTATAATAACATAAACAGTTTAGTTCAGTTATAAATAACTACATGTAGTTTATCAAAACACATCTAGTGATATCATGCACGAAAGATTTAAAATATCATTGAAACGGTAATTTTGATCTGCTAAACCAGCTCAATTTATTTCTATAAAACATTCGTAATGATCTTAAGAAGAGTTAAAACCTTCCTTAACAACGTCCGTTAAAAACTTATCAAGTTGAAATCAGAATAGTGTCCATAAAGGCATTTATCAAACTTTTAATTAATGGTAAAAAGACTTAATAAAAACTACTTTTTACCATGAAGTGTACAAGTTATTCAAGATTTAACAAATGAGTAATGTCATATGTTTTTCCCAAATGAAACAATATGAAAGACATACGTTATATGTACCACAGGTGTGGATGCAAATTGAATTTAATGCAATGTTTCATGTTGAAAGTCTAAAATATAGCCTATGTCTTTATTGTATGACATCATTTATCTTTGCTTCAGAATCAGATGATGGATTTACTTTGTATATTATGTTTTAATGAGAAAATAATAGCATTGCAGCTTTGATCGTCATATATCGAGAATCTAAAAAGCAATGGAAAGGTGAAATGAGCAATTTATTTCTATTAACTATTTTTTGTTCAACTATATTAATTCTGATAAATAAAGTTGTTCATTACGTGTAGTATTGCTGGCATGATTTAACGTTTTACTCAATTTGATTTTACTCCAAAACGAATACAATATTATACACGAGGTAAGAAGGATATGATTCAAAGTCCGCCAATCAAAAAAATAAAATCCCTATAGTACTTTGATTCAGTGATACCAAAGATTGTATAGGAAAGCTTTGTTTAAAATTTTGAAAAAATTGTGTAAATAAAACTAATGGCGAAAACAAATTGAAAAAACTAACTACTTCAATAGTATATCTATCACAAACCTGCTAGAACAAAAACAAACGAACGATACTTCGGATGTACATAATCCTTGTGAAAACCCACTTTTATTGTGGGACTCTTTATTCTCAGAAATCAGTACGCTGTTGTATCGGTAAATGAAATGTTACGTTGCAAATGGTGACGCCATATTTTACGTTATGAGATGAATACACAAATATTTAAGCCAATCAAAATGCCTCTTACAAGAAAAAAATAAAATGATTTCGTCTTAACAACAGATAAGACCATCGCTGAATCGTTTGATGAGAGTATCAAACAGCTCAGCAGGGTAAATAACACAAAAGCATAAGAGAAGAACACGTTATGTATTTTTATGACTTACGTGATTTAACGAATACGTTATTCGTTGTGTCGTCCTTAGGTGCGCTTAAACCTCCATTGTCTTGGTTGTCAGAACTTGCTAGCACAAAACAAACAACAGAACAACAGTAAGTCCTGAGTATGATAACCATTGATATTTAAAGAACATCGAACTGTGATTCATGGATGATTGTCAAAACAACAGTCTAATTGCGAGCACGTTGTAAAAATCTACAAGTCACTGCGGTTGAACTCGAGATTGCATCCATTTGCTAGCGATAAAAAACATGTTCCCAGGACTTGGAAAGTATTTCGTTATAAAGCTGCCGCATTACTTATTTCGCCATTAAGAATGTCAACTAAACACTCCTTTCTGCAAAGGAGTATACGCCTAATAGTCATCGATCGCCGTTCCTAGGCAATTTTGCACGAAGGAAAAGCAAAAATAAAAAATATAGAAATAATCTTTATTTTGACAGATTATTTTCTCACGCATATCATTATTTACGATTTCAGATGTCTCCTCGAGCAAGCAAACCTCCTTCAATAGGAGTATCCGTTATCAAGTTATTTTCAAATAAGATAGACTGAAACAAGCAAAGTAAAGTGTCTTGCTCAAGGATACAACACAAGTGTCCTGGCCGGGATTCGAACTCGCAACTCTTCGATCATGAGCCCGGCGCCCTACCACTAGACCACCGCGCCTCCCGAAAAATGAAAATGCATTTCGAGAGGTTATTACATGTCTCAATATTACTGTAACATATAATAATGTACGAGTTCTTACCTGTATCGGAGACCTGGTTTGCAGTCGACAACGGACCCAATACTAGCAATAAGATTATCATGTAGACATGCTTCATTATGACGATCTGACGTTTTGTTGGTAGTGCGCTGTAATGTCCTTGATAAACTAAACACAAATGTCTATTTGCTATATATATCAATAGGAAAGCTGTATCCAAATAAATACAAAACCAGGGTAACTTACAAATACAGAAAATGACATATATGTAACTATGGAAGATATGATTTGCTGGGAACATCGATATAAAAACATACTATCTCTGTTAAATATTGCTATACAGAAAGAATTATTAATATAACAAAATGTGTTCACCTATTGTACATTCCCTTTTATATAATAAATTACTACGTGGAACCAGATGTCATTTAGCATATGATGGTCTTTACAACAGATGGCCACCCTGAACACGAATTAAGTTTCCGGAAAGATAATACATAGTATCATTTTAGCTTACACTGTTGTGTTCGGCTTGCTTATTTCCGACCATTTTACTACCGGACTGTTGTAAGGCTAACTGTATTTGAAGGGCAATCATACAGATATTGGATATATCATTGATGCGATATGTCCATAAGGAAAACATAATTTCTCATTAACTATCATTTTCTTTGTTTTGACAGAGCTGGTCTTGTGATATTCGTTGCTAGAATGTACCAGCTTTGATTAAAAACTGTTTAAATTTAAGTTACCATTGCTTATCAAGTGTACCAGTAACTTATAGCTAATAAATTACAGCGACGTTTAGATTGCTTATTGGCCAATATTAGACATATAAGTTATGTTCGGTTATATGCATATATTGTTCGTTACATATATACAAAGCAATACAGCAGAAAAGTCCCTTTAAATACTAGATCCATACAATCGACTGTTCTTATCGTTTACGGTAGTTTAAACTGGAATATTTTAGCAAAGAGATCATTGTAACAGTGTACACATTGCAAACCAATTAAGATCCATGAGAACAGAGAGAGAATTGCCATATTTACTTAACAATATATCAAAGTCGTGATCAAAACACAATACCGATAGAATTAATTTTCCCTGCTTGTAGGAGAAATGCTGCTCTCTGATTGGTAATTATCTCTCTTTTTAATTTTCCGATGAAAATCAGATCTATAGTTCCGCCCACTGGATCATGATTGGTAGGCTGAGCAGCAATGCACCTTCTTTGAGCGAGTCTGTCTTATGAATGAAATTCCGGTTTATTATAGTGTAATACAGATTTCTACACTAACGAATATCATCACAATTTACACACGTAGTAGGTTCGGTACCTTACTAGACGTCTAGAAAGTGGCATTTGTTGTACTGCTGCCACGTATTTCAGCCATTTCCGTTTTGAAAGTGATTGGCAAGCATTAAAAAGTTTCCCGGATTTTGAAAAATGGCGTGACCCGCCTGTCTTTAACGTCATTATATGCATTCTTACGAGTACAATTGTGTTATGATTTGCCTGAAATTTAATCCGTCGTTTTACCGTCTAATAACAGCATTGATGCACAGCTTTTTATTTTTGAACGTATTAAGAAAAAATGATTATAAGCTTTAATAGGAATATTTTAGTAATAAATCAGGTGTGAAAGAAAAACCGAATTGCAAACGTTTCATGAAGCGATACGCATATTCATTCAGTTTGTAATTCAGTTTACCTTTAATACCTGCATGGAACTAAAAATATTCTTGACACAGCTTAAATCAATTCAACTCCCCAATGTCGGAATTTCTGGGGGTTTTTTTTCATTTAAGCAATGAATGTTTTAGTATACAGTTAATTCATGCCATTTCAGTCAATAGTCAAAACTGTTTTGACTATTGACTTAAAGGGCATAAATTAACTGTTTTGTTGCCTTTAATTCAAAGGTCTAGAATTAATCTGTACCGTGTTCATCACTTATTTCTAACTCATCGAAAATTCTTTTGTGTCACTTTAATTCTGTTGAATTTAGCATGTTCTTTGTTCTTCAAGAATCTCTCGAAACAGCTATATATTTGCGTTGTGACTGCTTGTCAGAAAATGTCCAACAGTAGTCAGAAAATATCGTCTACATGTAAACAAAACGCTTTAATCAAGATCACATATACGCTTTGGCACAATCGTTTCTAAGGAAACGTGTATTAGTTCATGACGTCACAGGTCAAATAGATTAACTTATTAATGGCTGTATATGAAATGCATTGGAATGAACATGGAAATAGTCAAAATTATTGAATATCTATTCCTATAGAGAACCAGGTAACAACAAATGTTGTTACAGTCCTATAACATACATTGCTATTGATGACAAGCTAAATAATGCCCGGTAGGGCTTTATGAAAGTTTGTCAGCACTAACAATGTGTGTTATAGGACTGTAACAATGTTTGCTAAAATGTTCATTACTTATATTTACATTTTGATCGAAAATTTCTGCTTTATTTAGTTACTTCGAACCAATTCGAACAGCAAATCAAGTGAAAGTGCAGACAACATTGAAAGTGAGAGATTCATGACGCCACAATAGCATCTGTTGTTATAGTCTGCTGCACTGGGTGTTATAGGGGTATGACAGCAACTGCCTCGTAGCATTGTGTCTATGGGAAAATGCAGAGCAAATGTAAATATAAGCTTATATTGCACTCAACCTCACACAGGTTATTGCAAACCATGGTCAACACTTAATGACAAGGATTTAACTGATGTTTAATAAATCTGTTTATCAAAGTGAAAATAATTTCAGTGTTGTTGCACTTCGTTGATCCCCTTGCTTCACCACTTGGAAACGTCAAGAGTTAGTTTCCCTGTTTCACAAAACAATTCGTTCTATGCTGCCTGCTGCCTTGCTTTTAGATTAATATCTTTGCGATCCTTCCATCAGGACAAAGGAGTCAACGACAGCCGTACGAGCCTGCTGATGATCCCACTCCAAGTCGCTTTTCTAGTCACTCGGCTATGAAGACATAAACAACTGCACCAGCAAGTGTTTCTGAGATGTCTGAGACCCCTATCTCCAACCTGAGGCCAGGTATAGTATAAGAGGAACCAATGGTGACACGATTTTCATCCAAGCTTGAATACATCATAATGGAAAACAACGGAAAATGACTGTGCTATCGAACACTTGGTCAAAATTAGTGCAGGGTACGGTATGCATTGAAAGTATGAACAACTCCATGAGGATAAATGTTGCTCCAAATTTTCAGGAAACAAAATACTAAAGGGTGAATAAATTTATATAAAAGTGTTGTTGGAAAAGCCTCGCAATATAAACGAACATCCTAAGAAAATATGTTAGTGAAGTCATACAAATAATTGAATTCTTTGATTCTGATAATAAGAATATAAAAAAACAAGTCAATGAACTTTTCTGCTTCATGTTTTAAAGGTGTTAAAAATCCTATTTCGATCTATCAATAAAAATTTAATTGAAAATTCAGCTCATCCTCCAAAGCCTTTATTGTTGAAGGAGAGTAACTTGATCGCTTACAGTGAACCCAATCTGTCGCCCGGTGGCAATACAAACTCACAAATGTCTTTATACAAATGCAAAACTTGAAAGAGGCGACGACAAAGCGGCTGGAATCAGACTTGAATCAGGCGCACAATCAGAAAGAAAAACACATTATCGTAAATTACAATGATAACTGGATGAAGACAGATATAAATATGTGCGACCAATACAAATGATTCAATGCCAGGCCTTTGAGTAGTTGAGAGTGTTGTTCGCATTGCATGATTGTTAAAGGCGACCAAATTTGTGTTCTTATCATTTCGCTTTTTCCTGAATGACTTTTTTCTTCCTGATGTTTTTTGACACTGCCACACTTTTGGCACAAAGTTGCACGTTCTCCCCTGAGATTTTATATTTTTTTTATCAGAAAAGGTGTGTGTTATTCATCTTGCAGGGTAACAAATAATCATAACATATGTTGAAAAACATTTCTGTTCATAACACACGTGGAATTAACTCATTTTGATTGGCTGAAATGGTGAACTTTGACCGGAACGATGCAACTTGTTGATTGTTGACGACGTCATCATTTGCCGGAAAAATACGATCCGATATGTAGGTGCCCATATTGTCCGCTGTTCATTTATATTTAATTCAATGAAATACTGTAGTTGTCGGCTGAAAATGAAGTATAAACAGGTCACACGATTCGTGGTTGTTGGATATGATATTTATTTCAATCTTGATCAATCTCTTAAGTTCATGTCCTTTGTAACTTTTGAAAAATTTACAAACTCGATTAAAATCAATTCCATATCCAACAACCAATCGTTGTGTAACATCTATATATATCTCACGTTGTCAATTTCTAATATCTGCTTAGCGTGAAACTGATTTCTTGATAGGTATGTCCTTATAAAGATTCTCGTTGTAGATGTCAACTGCTGACGAACAAGCATATGTCTCAGGTGATGAAGACTATTAGCACGTTTAATGGTAGCCATCTTGGTCTCATTGAGAAACATGTTCATTCGTATGCCTGTTTGTTGTACAGTATTGGACCTAACACTCAAATGGAAACAGGTTATAAAAGTTGCATTAAAACAGTTTGTCATCGAATCCAGCAGTCTATGCTATGTTGAAAGACTACGTTACAAACACCCATGCTGTACATTTTAAATTCAGTAATAGATACAGTATGCCAAAAAAATGAATTAAACTGCATCATACAGCGGTGTCGATATTTTTCAAATTATTAAAAATATAGAAGCAGAAGGGTCAATGGTTAGTCTTGTGATGTTTAAATGTGAAATGGAGCTCGTCATCGGTGATTTGGGCTGCACTCATATCCCCAGCATTCCTAATGAGTCATAGAAGGACGAAACAGCAGTATGATACATTTAAAACTGGAAAGTTTGACGTACTTACATGTTTCGACATTCAATCTATTTGCATGTACAATATCCATATGCAAGGACAGACACTGAGGTTTCATATAAGATGCATGACAGGGGAAGGAAGGGGACGAAACTCCCAAAAACTCGTAAAGGTAAAGGTAAGCATATGGATATTTGAATTGGATTTTGGCTTAATCATTAGTATTTCCAATACAGAAAGTTTATTTTTCATTATATTTCAATCAGTATTGCGGAAGCCTATCGCGCCAATTATGAAAAAAAGAGGTCAGTTGGTTCAATTTTGGACATTTTGTTATGTTAGCCCTTCCCTAGATTAATGAAATTTAATATATTGCAGGTTTTACGGACCAATCGCGATATGTTTGTCAATCGGGCACTTGTTATGTTTTTTAAATTCTTAAATCTTTTAAGAGCTAGCGCGCTTCATTGAATTTGCCTTTGTCCAGTTGGCATGCATATATCCTATGAATGCCAAGTGAAAGCAGTTCAATACTTAATCATACAACTATACAGGATACACTTTTGTAAGTACTATTACATGTTGTAATATCCCAAGTACAACCGATTCCGGAACACCTGGGACCGTAGTCATGCTCAAGCATGGATTTCGTGTTCAAGCCTTATTTTTTGTTCATGCTATACATTATTTTAAAAAATCTGATTTTGTCAAAGTTTTGGAAAAAAATTGAAAAGACATGAAGCAAAAAACTATTGTCAGCATTTACATTGACTTGCTTTACTTTTCGACATGATTAAGGAGAGTTTCAAGAAAGCTGGCATGAGCACAGAATCCATGCTTGAGCATAAGAACGGTTTCATGAATACGGGCCCAAGTATTAAGCTCTTGTAATTTAACAAGAGTCTCCCTGTAAATCATTCCTTTGTTCGTATTTTGTCCCTACTTTAATCGATTTTGAGTTTGGATAATGGTTTTGTTGTCGCTTCGGTGATTTGTTTTAATACACACAAGTAGACATAGGTCAAGCTGATATTTAATTTGTTTAAAACTACTGTTCTTTACAACATATTTTTTTTAAAATTGATATCTGACAATAAACAAGTATTCATTACATTTACAACTCGCTGATATTCTTTGTAAATAAGTTTATTGATTCCTTTTGTGACTTTTCGTTTTAGAGATGTTCGCTACTGGCGAACAACACTGCTGTCCCCACCAAAAGGACCCGGTTCTACAGGAGGGTCCAATTGACCTGTGTAAAAACAAATAGACTCATAATTAGACATAGTCATTTTGTGTGTTGTATTAGATTAAAAAAATAATTAGTTATTTCGTGTTATTTCATATGAAAAACATAACAATACCTACATTGAAATCAATTGTATGAGACAAAAGGTCTTATATCAAAATAGGAAATCGAGGGTGATTTGAATATTGATGGATTTGAAAATTTACATGTATAACAACACACCTTTACAGGAGAAAATTATGAATATCTTTAGCTTGGATTAATAAGGAGTAATTTCCCCATATTTACCCAATATTTCATGGAAAACGAACTAAGTTCGGCGCACAGACATTTTAGCGCATAACAAAATCGAAACAGATCTTTTCAAAGATGAATTGGTGCTCTCATAATAACTACTGTAGAAATCAATATGTAAAAATGTCATTTGGCGCAATAATGATTATAAGTTTAAGCTCGAAAATCGCTAAAATAAGGGAACCGCTAAATATGTACGATTACAATAGTGTACGTATACCGAGAAAGCTCGCCCATCGTTAAAACGTGGTCATCCGCTAATAATGTCAATGTTATTTTTGAAACAAATCGATTAAAATGCTTCAAGATCTCTATGATATATTCGACGTGTTTTCTAAGCAAGGTAAAATATGTGTGAAGTACGGGTTGAAAATACGTAGACAGTTAAAAAGCCAATGCCACATATCATAATATTAACAGTCTGTTTGAAATTGATAGTATATTGCCTATACATTTCAACGAATGCCTACTGAACTTTATTTTCCGATAAAATCAGTGGATCACGTGCCTATTGGCGCAGCGCGCAGTAATACACTCCGTTACGATTTGAACACGAGGCCGCGTCACTACTTTCTAGACTCGATCAATATCCTGCCGCGTATTATGTGTTAATTTATTTAAGAAATAAATAAGAAGCATTTTAATCGGTTTTTTTTTAATACAATAACAGTAACAAAGACAGTATGGTTTGTTTATATATGAACTTATGTGAAAAAATAACAATAAAAAGATGAAATATTTTGGAATTTCTTTGTTTACTTGTTGACTGAAATTTCGCGGGAGTTCGTCACCTCATAAGGCGGCTGTTTCAACAGTCTACCGAAACCAAACGATACTGTTTGATTTCATCGCAGTAAGTATCGTAATATCTGATTAAAGAAATAATTACACGTTGGAATATAAGGTCTGGACAGTAAATATACTGTTCCATTCCAACTATCGATATCCTACTGAACTTTATCCTTTGATAAAACCACCAGAAAGAAACTTTAATCCTTAAATAAATAATATTTTATTCCTTGGTTGGAAAAAATAGTTAAATTAAAGATTTGTTTTAGTGAATATGTCACCTTTTATACACAGTGGAGACATAAAGTTATGTACGAATAACTAGAAAAGTGGCATACAGTACAATGAGTCAGTATTATCGGTTTATCCAAACCAACAATCGGGAGTCGCAAAACTCGTATTGAACAGCGAGGTTCTATAGTAAAACATCCAACGAACTGGTCGACGTTGACAGTTTGGAATTACTTAAGGAATGAATGTTTCTGCAAATGTTGTTACAGACACATTGCAATTGTTGACAAACATAATAAAGCCTGGTAAAACATTACATTTATTTAGCTATTTTAAACAGCAAATCAAGTAGACAACAATTTAATTGATGAAGTTACAATAGCGATTATAAACTTTATTTATTTAGCAACAATTATAAAACAAAAACTTATATTAATCATTTTTGTTGACTGGGATGTACAATAGCGATTTAAGACGTCACAATAGCAAATGCTGTTACAGTCGTATTGCCTTCACAATGCATTATAATGGAGGAATGCAGACGAATGTCAAATATAAAGTTACAGAGCGTCCTGTTCGATGTGTTTAATGTATTTGGCAGTTGACCTACATGAATTGGTAAATATAAACACATATTGAACCATTTATATGTTAATCAACGTTTATATTTACCTCCATTTTGAGGTTCGCCAATTATATTACGTTTAGCACGATTGACGCTTTCCATTCCACCAAGGTTATCTTTGTTCATCTCGTTGTGTACTGTAGAGACAAGAAACGGCTACATATAAACTTACCTAATTTACATATTTATACAAACAACATTTTGTAATTGCAAACATTATAACCCATATGATAATACAGAGAGGGAGAGAAAAAATGTTTTGGCAGAAGGGATAGAAATAGCTTGATAACAAATGTTTTCTAATAGCCTTCTCTTTGACTTTGCAGCATTGGACACATATTAAAATCAATGTGTGTGTTGTCACTGATTAGTATGACACATCCATAATACCAAAAGAGCATATTTTATGTATCACACTTATTTCTATATAATACATTTAATCACTAATTACAATTTAGTTACGTTAAGATAGTGATTATCCTGTGACATATCTTCAAATCAGTTAACAACTTGATTTTGTAGAGCTTTGCTACATATATAGACCATAAATATATACTAGATTACCCATTTAACCGTTAACATCTTCTATGATATAGCAACCGTCTCCTTTTTATATAACTGTGACCCCGGTGACATGTAAGTAACATCTTTGACAAATCAACAGCCCTCGTGTCGTATTAGACATTCAGCTATTTACAACTTACTGTATTAAAACGTTATTTTGTTATACATTTCTTATTTTAACGGTTTTCGCGATTTAAGTATTCCGCTTAATTTCGACTGAGCTTAATAAAGTTTACATATATTGCTTTGTAAATCAAGCATTTTGAGCGTGTCGATTCATCACAACGCTTTTCTGTTTAAACTCATCATAATGAGTTAATAGGATACCTCTTACACTCAAATTACAAAAATTACAAATAATAAATATGTTTAAAAACATTCAATAATTAAAAATCTCCATATCCAGATATATTTTCCATATAAGTTTCCTGTCTCTACTTCCTCTACTCTGTTTAAACTTGGCTATGCGCTTCAATAGAAACCAACTAGCAAAGAAGAACGGAATAATTTAAAGTGAAAGAAGCCTCGGACACGTATTGTATATCATGAGAAAAACTCTTCCTTATGTGGCTGTGAGCTGTAAAACTGTGGAAGAATGAAACAGTACCTTTGATAAAAATTATATCTGAAGGTGCTTAAACTTGACCACATTGATCAACTACATACAATTTACTAGATACTCGTTACTGTCCATCTCACGAAAACTAACACCAGGATGATTGTTTTTAAGGAAACAGACACGTAATGAACGTTTTCACCCTTTCAAAGGCAGTTCTTCAGAAATTTTGATGAAGTGAAAACTTTAATTATATGTGTCATTTAAACAACTTTCATCTACTTTCTTCCACAAGGACACTTCTTGTTTTCTATTTTTCATTATACTTCTCTTTTTGCTTTTTGTGAAAGAATGTTCAAAAGATTTGACAGATTATTACTCCTGTTGCTACCACTGTGCACCATTGGAGATAAATATGTTCACGCTACCATGAACAAAATCGTTGCTGCTGCAGTTTACAATAACTCAATTCTTGATACGTCTATAAATCATTTTGCAAGTCATATTTGTATACGTAAACATTAGTTGTGAAAACTTATCTACAGGATCAAATGATTAAAAAGTTTAAATTCCATATTACATACATATGAATACTCCATGCAAATTTTCTAACAAATGTTATAAATGTGATAATATGTAAATGTAAAATATAAATATATTAAGCAACACAAAAGCATTTTTTTTTCAAACAACTTACTGTTTCGACAATATCCCATGTCCATAGTGATGAAGCATATGGCAGTCATCAGGACCACGGTGTGCATCAGCTTCATAATGGCAGATTTTCAATGATACCTGTGTGTCTCTGAACGTTCCAAAATAAGATGCGGAGATTGTCCGTATATGAGAGTTTATATATACCGACACACGACTTATCTCGGAGAAAAAAAAAGTGGCTTCAACAACGACATTTGCACAACAGCAAAAAATGAGTGTTTGGTCGATTTACTTTTCTAATTATCAACACAAATGTTACAGGCTTGCGTAAGTTAGTTTCTTGTGTTCGACATGTCGAAATCTAAAAAACTAAATTATCAATATGTAGAATTTCAAGCTTTCACAATTTATATAAAGGTAATTTTGAATAGAAACATAAGTAATGTAGTGTATTGTAATGACATCTGGATAACACAATAGATATCAATTTGATCGCGTCATACCTTCACAAACTTGCAATATGTCGTGGTAAAAAAAATCAGCTTCAGACAAGATGCAATCGGTCATATGATGTTTTAACAAGCCTGCTTTGGCGTTCGTGGAATGTGTCATAAACAACATGTGTTGTATCAATTGTTCCCTGTTATAATTAGACATGATTTTCCTTTTCCTTTTATATATCTCTAAGAGATTCAACGCAGATAACTGTGCACATTCTGAAAGCTTATTCATTCCGGATCTCATATCGGATTTAACGCAAGCATGGTTATGGTCAATACAAACACATCTGAAGCAAAGTTAGTCAACTTCAGAAGTTGAGTGATCTTTGTGAAGTACATTGATCAAACAGTTACACTTCAGCCAGAAGTATCAATAACGACGCCATTTTGGAAACCAGTGTTGGGTCACTCAAATAGGTATAGTCTGTTCTTCTAACTAGCAAGGCTAAATTGATTTTGTTTGTTTACAAAAACAAACAAAAGAAAGAAGAAAAAAATAGAAGAAAAACAACACTGTAGAGCAAAATGACCATACAATATTTTCTGTTTTTACATTTTGGTCTGTAACACACAGAAGACCACACGGAGGTGTGGTACTTTCACTTGTGTTAAATATAGTCGCTTCCTTTCTCTGTATGCGATCATTATAGAAGGATTCTTTTAAAGGAATTTGGACATGACATGTGTTTGGTATACTGCCGTAATAAGCTGTCTGCGTATATACACTGTAGATGTATATGTTCATATGTGTATGGTTTACGGTCATCGTGCAACCATACACTATATACTAGGTTAACCCTAGACCTCCAATTCCATTGTTCTCAACTCGCGATGCAAAGTATACTATCTTGATCAACAAAAATAAAATCAAAGAATACCGAAACTTCAACAAAACCATAATCCTAGACGACTCTTGTAAACGCACAAGAGATTAAGACCATGTGTTCCAGAAGAGTAAGCGTCTTCTGCTTCGTCGACCACACCCGCCATGTAAGCCTTTGTCTCAGCAAAGGCAGACACCACGTCTTCAAAGTGAGAACCGATGGATCAATGATATATTGAAAATATATATTTTAGAGAAATAAAGTTACATTACTGGAACTTTAAAAAAATGAGAAAAATTAGTTATCATGCTGAATTGTAATACATTATGAACTGATTACTTACAAGATTTGAAAATTGCTTAAATAAACCTTTCTTTTGAACGAGAATACTAAAACATACGATTGTATTAACTTGTGTTTTCTTCTATGATTATTTTCTCAAAGTACGTTTAGTGTTCATCAGCTTGCCATCACCGAAAACATCGCAATATCCAGCGTGCAACCAACACAAGTAAATAATATGTATTCAGAATACTTACGTATAACGAGAGATAAATACAAACAATCATGTTTTGTTTTGGAACGTAAGGGAGGAAAGGTATATAAGACAGTGTTAATATGATTATATTTAAAGGTACTTCAATTTAAAGTCATACAGTGCGTAGGTCAATATGAACATATGTTACATTGTAGATTTCTGATATACACGCATGAGCTTAGGATTACATATCGTATAACTCATGTTCGCCATGAGGCTCCTAACGGGCACTGGGGATACCGGGAATTGTCTGTATATCGTACAATATTTAATTTTGTATTCAATGCAGGGGCATTTCCTTCATCACCATCTGGTGTGTCCTTATATGACATTATACAAAATTCAAAAACAAGTTTTAGTATAACAAGACTGTATAATTTAAAAAAATAAACGGATACATCTATCATTTGTTTGACTTATACTACTTCTCAGAAGTCGCAAATATGAACAGACTTTGAATTGATGTTGAGCAAGCAAAAAAACTAAAATAAGGTTAAGGATGCTGTCGATAGCCTCAATATTTCATTCATAATAGACGTCATAAGGTTTACGATGTCGACGGAACAGGCATGCTTAACGTTGTATTTCTATCTAACCCCGAAATGATTATATTTGATCTGTGATATAATCATTCAGTCAAACAGCATGTGGTTTTCTATTTCAAGGAAGACCGATTACCATAAAAAAGAAATATGTTTAAGCAACAAAGTGAACAACTCTCTGAATATAGAGTTAACGTGTGGTTAAGTTGTTGACTTACTAATAATAAGTCAGGAATACGACAAAATTATTCACATCATGTGTCGAGTTTCAGTGTTTAAACAACCACTAATGCATTCAAATTAACATAGAAGGAGTGTAACGCATGGAGGTATTCATGTCTGGTCAGAAAGTTCGTCAGGATTACCAACATGAAGAAATATAAATATGTCTTCCTGTTCCTTCTAGTAAGCCTTGTGTTTCTCGATGCAGCGACTTGCTTCAAACCAGGTAAATATTCGGAACTTATTTATTGCCTTCTATCAAAATATTTACGCGACAAAAGTGTATATGTTTGGTTTGATTTTATGTACGTTGAAAGATAAATGGACGTTCAATAAAATAATTTAATTAGTCTGTAATGCTTGAAAATAGACCTGTTATCTTGTTTGGCTTGGCTGTAACGAACAGCTGTTTTTCAGTTGACTATGTTTGTTCTGCAATGCGTATTCCCTGGAATCAGTCGAAAATGGTTTACATGTATTGAAGTAATTAATGTTTTAGATACGTTGTGATAATGCTTAAGCACACATTGCTAATGATGACAATGTTTTAAAAGTCTGGTAGGGCTTTATGTAAGTTTGTCGCCAACATCAGTATGTTTTAAGGACGTTCACAACATTCATTTGCTTAAACACTCTATATGGTCTTACTCTCTTGCACTTTTAAAAGAGTCTCTTAGTAAATCTTTCCTCTGTTCATATTTTGTCCCTGGTTTGATCAATTTTGTGTTCTGATTATGATTTTATTAACGCTTCGGTATTCTCTAATTCATTTTCGTATTTACATATTTAATATTCGTTATTTATATTTATATTGCATTTCTATGTTAAAATTATACTTTATTTAGTTATTTTGGACAGCTTTCAAACCTCAAATAAGTAATGACGGCAATGAAAAAATTAAATCATAAAGTTGATTACGTTACAAAATAATATTGTAGTAATACCACATTATATGCCTTCAAAAGTCATTGCATTTAAGGGAGGCAGAACAAATGTAAACATTTAAGAAAGATACTTGCAAGAATTAGTGCTTGGCCAACATTTTATGTTCTAAGATATATAACAAAGGACTTGATGTAATATTGACACTGATTATTACTAAGAATTAGTTTACATAATGTTGCATATACTTGGTTATGATCTTTATCGATGCAATATTTGCTTGCACAGGGGTTCATTGGCCTGTGCTATAGTGTTTGCTATAAGTTTCAGAGGATATGTAATATGTTGTTTGTTTTGTTTGTTTTGGGGTTTTTTTTCGCTTTCTGCTCCGTACTTTACTATTGAAGAATAGAGGTTACACAACGAGTGGTTGACGGATATGGAATTTATTTCACTCGAGTTAATTTATTTCTTGAAGATTAAGCGAATGTATTTTGTAGCTTTTAAAAAATAAAGCATCTCGTATATAATTGTATATTCCCACCAAGTGTTGACGACGTCAACAATCGATGACATCGTAAACAATCAATCAAGTGACGTTGTTTCGGTCAAAGTTCATCATGTCAGCCAATCAAAATGCGTTTAGAGTTTATTCCATGTGTGGTATAACAAAATGTTATTCAACAGTTGTAAAGATTATTGGATACCTGAAAGTTGAATAACACCCACCCATTGTGGTAGAAATGATATTATAATATAGGTAAAATTCGTACACTTAAAAACATCCTCCTTATCAGCACATTAACTGTTGATCATTGTAGGAATATAACACAGCAATGTAGATTTGCATTGACACTGTAAAAGCATTTAAATTTTGTTTCGTTTATTTCGTGGTTTTAGAAATTCACGAATATAAAATATGTGATCAAATACCTTGAATTTCAAATCGGTCTCTTGAACCACACCATACGTAGATTATAGCATCAGATCCCATCTGCTATGGTAGGTATATAAGGTATATTTACGATTCTTACTTCGATACGGCTTCATGATGAAGCACATTATTGGACCTATCTTTAAGAAAAAGGGAGTGTGATTGAAGTCGGAAGAGAGTACAAGAAGCGTGAAGATATTCATTAATTAAAGGGTTTTTACGCACCTGATTATTTTGCTTAAGTTTTACATTAGTTTAGAAAATTGGCATTGCCACCTTCTGGCCTCTAGCATCACTGACAAGTCCTCAAAGGACGAAACAGCTTTATGATACAGTTCTATAAATAAGAGAATACTGCAGCGTTAGCAAAATTATAATCCAAAAACGATTAAACCAGGGGCAAAATATTAACAAAGAAACATTAACATGGCGACCCTTGTAAAAATACAAGAGAATACGACCAGGTGTTCCGGAAGAGTAAGTGTCTTCTGCTTCATTGACTACACCCGCAATGTAAATCTTTGTCACATCCAAGCAAACATAAAGTTCTCAAAATGAGTACCGAGTATCATTGTCAATCAAAACAAGTAAACACGCAAATGAGCATACTCAAAAACGTCCATCTTCATACATGATACAGAATATTTCTCAATGAGACAAAGATGCGACCATAAAACTTGCCCATAGTTCTGATCAACCTGCATCTCTCGAATCCTTGAATTGTTAGTTTGTCAACATCGATCACGAAATTCCCGATATTAAGAGCAAACTCTAGAATATCGAATCAACTGTGACGTGTAAACCCCATAGGTTGGAGAAGTAGGGATGTTACTATCAAGAAATGGAAATTTCACGATCGGAAAATTGAAATCATCACGTTTATCGTATAGCTTAATAGTAAGCTGTCCATTTTTTCGGCATACTGTATCTATAACTAAATGTTTAAAGGTGCAACATGTGTGTGTTACGTCATCTTCCATTTTTTCGCTTGTGTTTTTAATGATATTTAATTTTACAGAGCCCAGTGATGTCGATGTGGCGATGGACATCACGGACGTAAGCTTGCGAGTGAAAAGAACGGTTGACGCTACGTCAGAAAACACAGCCAACGAATTACCGCCAGAGGAAGAAGTTCCAGTCACTGAAAGTATAACCATTGTAACTCCTTCTATACCACACAAACATAAACGCTTTTCTTACAATATATAGAGGACATCTAACAGTGTCTTCAGTAATACCAAATATATTTCGCGATTGTGGTTAAAATTTTATATTTTTCACAAATGCTCAGAACGAGTTAAATATATTAAAATATAAGCCGTAAGAGAGAAATATTTAGTATTAGTGAAGATACTTTTATGTATTCTGTTTATTACATTTTTATAGCAGAATCTACCGGAGCAGCATTTAAATTTCTGCAATGTCGTTTGTAAACAGCGCTTTGATTTTTCAAATCATAAAATGTGATATTTTTTTTACTATTGAATAATATCATATTTTTCACAAGCGAAACATATCACTTTTATAGAATTAATAGTTGTCGATATTTCACGGGTAAAAATGTAATAAAACATGTTTATCACTATCTATGTATACATCACAGTAAAAACATGTTAGTCGGAGCATAAGGTTGGAATGTGTATTAACGTTACGTGTTTCGTATACAAACATGGAGTTCTATATTTGTCGAGTATGCTGCTGGGCAAATTCTTTTACACAAATTGTGTTTCGACATCCAGTGATTCTGTTTGCCCAGTTTTACAGCCGATATAAGGCTGTTTCCCCAAGTCGAAATCTAAAATGTTATTTTCCCAAAATAAAGCAAAATTCAAGATTATTTTCCCAATTTATCTGAAAATCCTTCTATATTTTCCAATTCAATACGGCACAGGTTGCTGTAAAATTAAGGTAGCAAAGTCACTGACATCAAAGGTTTAATTCGATATAGCTCAGTTGTTGTTGGAAGTACGGTTACATGTTTTTACTACAATAATTAGGAAGTCACACTTCACAGACGCCTGCTAATGTGATGTTACAAGGGATTGGATGCGAAGTTATTCATTTCATATGAGTTTTTTGGCAATCTGTTCTATTGTAGCTGGTCAAAAGTTCACCCAGTAAACATATTATACTAGTCGCATAACATTTATAATGACTTTACGAGTGACCATATATTCCAATGTATCTTTATAACTTGTTTCTAAAACTTAAAAGGGAAATATTTCCAGTAGATGCGTATAAACAAGCAAGTTTAAAGCAAAGTTTGGAGCAATATTGATATTGAATTTTATAAAAGGATAGCGTCCATCTTTTATTTCAGCAGGATATGTCTATCTTCTCAAGTCAAACATTGTCTTAGTGTTCCTTAAGATATGTGGCTTCAGTTCCGTAATCTGTTCTCCACATGGTTTTGAATTATATATAGAGATATCGATCTTTATGTACATACATAGTACATACACAGTGGTACATACATTTACATATCGCTTTCCCTTTCCAGAACCTCGAGCTTCGTTCGGCAACAAAGCTATGCCACCGACGGAGAAGGAGTGAGCGGGCCAATGTTCCAGGACGTGATTAGACATTCATTGTACAGACGCTGGTGCACAGGGGGCATGAGATACTTAATAAAAAACAAATACGGACTGACGGGCTTCACCTTTAATCTGAACGTCTTTATCTATATTGTAATGCGTTATCTTCATTAAAGGATAGAAAATGATATGTAGCATTAAATAGTATACTGAAAGTTTTATGGGAATTCGTCCAAGAAAAAGACTCTTACGAAAATCTTGCACAAAGTTTACTGGAGTTCGACAAGGTTCCACGTTGGGTCATGCCCTAAATTATTAAAATTCTCAACTTAAAACAGCCTAACTTTTGAATGGTTTAGTGGATCGTCACCACATCAACACCTGACCTGCATTTTATCATGAAGAATCAACATACCAAATTACATTTTGAAATATCCATTCATTCTATTTAATTGATAAGTAAAAGTGCGGAAATATGGTTTGAATCCTTCGATTGACATTTGAATCAGTGGATAGGTATTCAATTCGATTTTTTTGGTTTTTAACGCGTTGCCCAGCCCTGAATACCACTAATTTTAAAATAAGAATTTGCAAAAATCTCGGGCCGAGATATGACCAGTATGGTTTCTCACCCAACAGGAAACATTGGGGGCATGCTAGTAAAAAATCCATAAGGATTTCAAGGGGGAAGCGAAATTTTTCTTTGAAGCCAAGAACCTACACTACCATATAAGACTGGGTTTTCCCCTATACCTATAAATGCATACAACTCTGATCCAAATTTGCAAGTTTTTCACGTTTTACTTCATTCCTTAAGCTTTACAGTTTATCGGTTACATTCAACATTACTAAGTATAATACTTATAAACATACACTCCTATACATGTACTAGTGATACACATTCGCAAAACACACACTGGTTGTATTAATAATGATGCCCGACTTTTTGACATCATCAACATAACAGCAAGCGTTTATTAATAAATTAATGCTAATAATAATAGTGTTTGCAAATAATAATACAATGTTCAGGCACAGTAACGGATTGTATAATACTAATACGTGATGGTACCTACGAATGGTACGTCAATCATAAATATTTTTTGAATAATTCGTCTTTTATTTGCTTAAAAAATATACCTGCCTAACTTACGAATTATGTTCATGTTGTCAACACATAAACGTTGCACAAATTTATCCATAAATGGTTTAAGCCAATAAAAACGTTTGATGTATTTCAATCGTAGGTCGTGATACCTATTACATATCATAATAAAATGATATTCATTTTCTATATCTGAATAACCACCCAACCCCTAGAATATTTCACTCCCGCTCCAAACCCGCTTCAAGTACTGTCGTTCGACTGATAATATGTAGTTAAAAAATAGCTTCTCTCGAAACTGTTACACTGTGTTGCTTGATAACATATCAAACTCTGATAAGAGTTGATAACCGAAGTGAATTAAGTCCATAGTCAGTTTAGCTTGGTAATGTATGATATGTAATAGGTATCACGAGCTTGGTAATGATAGAAGTATTCCGAATATTGTTAACTACATGTATTTTTATTCGACGTGAAGTCAGCATGTTATCCATGATTTCGAGGAAAAGCAACCACAACCCTGGAATAAAATTAGTTTCGCAGTGTTATAGGCATCACTGTTAATTGTTGATTATGATGATGTTATCAAATTCAATTTGATGATATTTATGTTCAACACAAGGAAGTATTAAAGAACATCTACGGTCATTGACTTTTATCAAGACTATTTCATAGAAAATGAAAACTTGTAAATGCAAACACGTAATTCAAAATCAAGTTTCGTTAAATCTTCGTCAATACTTCCCTATTTGGAAAATAAATACACGGATTAAAATGCATTAACAGAAAGGTTTCAAGGATTCCGAAAGTTCCATAGTGGGAACAATTACTTTTCCGCTTATTTGGAGCATTTCCTGGTCATTTAACTTAATTTTAATCGAACAACGTTTACTCATTCTTAATGTTTTCAATTTATTTTATGTTGTTAAACATAAGCTACAGTATGATGGTCCTTCATTAGTTTACAATGTAATATTTACAGTCTACATTGACTTACACTTGTTCCGCAGACTAGAATTATCATCCAATAGCTATACTTGAGCAGGTGTCAAATTTATATGACATCAACAAAAATTCATGTGGGTGGACCTTGCAAATTATGCTGATTCGAGACAAAATTGTGTGAGTCATCAATAACAGACATGGGCGGTGTTAACCCCAGAATTTGCAAGTGCCATGCTGTTAGTTTTAACCAAACATTCTCAAGTTTATCTGTTTTGAAGTAAAAGATATGTCCGCATATAGGACTGTTATGAATACAATATATATGAAACATTCACAGAAAAAAACTGTAAGTATAGGATTTAACATTTTATAGTTTTTAAGTTTATGAGATCAAAAATCCAATAGAGTAGTCGATTTTAACAGACACGCTTTGCGTTTACGCAATTTACCTCGTGCTCCATGGGATGTATGACCTCATAAACTAAAACTAAAAGCTTTATACTGAAATGATTATTATATTAAGCAATTTATTACAAAGGTTGCAACAGAGCGGCTACGTTTGGCACCTGAACTGGACGTTTGATTCATCCCACAATAGCCAG
Organism: Mimachlamys varia; assembly: GCA_947623455.1. NCBI lineage: Eukaryota > Metazoa > Mollusca > Bivalvia > Pectinida > Pectinidae > Mimachlamys > Mimachlamys varia. Next base: position 24,798,095 of record OX392538.1, read on the forward strand.
TTCTCCTTACAAACAGTTGCCCATTCGGCTCTTGTATTGGTACGCCCGAATGCAGCCCTAAAATAGCCTATAATTGTAAATGTACTCTGACCCTTCTTAACCAGAGTTAGTTTTCGTTAATCTAGGTTGAGTAGTTTAAAAGTAAAAGTAATTCATCACAACATAAATAAGCTTAGCAACAACACGCTGGAACTGTCAGTCTTATAAACATCCCCTTAGGAAAGGAAAGTTAATATATTCTATGGAGAAATAAAACTCTTCGTTAGAAGCTGAACATGAAATTTGTGGGATTTTCAGTGACTGTACTTTGTCATGCTATGGAGGAAAACACATCAACGTTTTAGGATACAATAAATAAACAAACAAAAAAATCAATTTATACAATGTTTTTTCTGTGCAGTCATTTTAACACCAATATTAAAGGCCCAATATACGTAACTTTCGGCAAAACTTGAAGCGAAAATCAAGCCTAATAACTTATTATATTTATAGATTTAGCTAAGATTAACTGATATCACCAATATTCAAGATGAATTCTTTCACGGTTACCGGTACAGCAGCAGTTGAAACACGCTATTTGTAAACACGCGTCCATTTCGAACCGTCTTCTACCTTTGGTTTGTTGTTGAAGTGGGCCCGACCTGAATCATTTTCAATTCTTTGGATTTTTTTGTCCAGAGTTTCTTGTTAGTTACCGCTCAGGTTTACTTCGTTTTAGGCTTATTTTTGCATGGCTATCAACTGGATTTTTTTTCAGAATTTTTCAGAATCACGAAAATTTCTCTGAAGTTACGTATATTGGGTCTTTAAGATCTCAACAATACTTCACAATGACGCCTTGCTATGGCTTATCAGACAGTACATTTGCAAATGACTATATACCGGAAACAACCCTGGCATCATCGAAAGCTAATATTGTTGCTATGATACTTTATTTATACTTTGCATGCTCTTCCATCTTTTCCTGCACCTACTTGTAAAGACTCTTTTTGAAATTAGATAGCAATGTTTTATGATTATAAGAGTTTAGTCTACAGTTCAGAGGCAGAAATATTGTTTGTGTAGTCATTACCGTCTCGATAACGCGAGCCGAACGAACAAAACTTGACATTGACTCCTTGCTACGTACGGCTCTCGTGACTGGACAACAGGTATCAAACACGGACCGGGCTCTCGTGACTGGACAACAGGTATCAAACACGGACAGGGCTCTCGTGACTGGACAACAGTTATCAAACACGGACCGGGCTCTCGTGACTGGACAACAGGTATCAAACACGGATTGGGCTCTCGTGACTGGACAACAGGTATCAAACACTGACCGGGCTCTCGTGACTGGACAACAAGTATCAAACAAGGACTGGGCTTTCATGACTGGGCCACATGTATCAAACACGCAAAGGGTTCTTGATGGGATACTGTGTATACCTTGCCTGCTCTTCAGTCCTTTTATTGTAACAACTGTTAAGAATGAAGATGAAATTAGATGGCAATGTTTCATGATTAAAAGAGTTAAGTCTACAGTTCGGAGGCAGAAATGATGTTTGTGTAGTCATTGCCGTCTCGATAACGCGAGCCGAACGAACAAAACTTGACATTGACGCCTTGCTACGTGCGGCTCTCGTGACTGGACAACAGTTATCAAACACGGACAGGGCTCTCGTGACTGGACAACAGTTATCAAACACGGACCGGGCTCTCGTGACTGGACAACAGTTATCAAACACGGACCGGGCTCTCGTGATTGGACAACAGTTATCAAACACGGACCGGGCTCTCGTGACTGGACAACAGGTATCAAACACGGACAGGGCTCTCGTGATTGGACAACAGTTATCAAACACGGACAGGGCTCTCGTGATTGGACAACAGTTATCAAACACGGACAGGGCTCTCGTGACTGGACAACAGTTATCAAACATGGACCGGGCTCTCGTGACTGGACAACAGTTATCAAACATGGACCGGGCTCTCGTGACTGGACAACAGTTATCAAACATGGACCGGGCTCTCGTGACTAAACAACAGGTATAAAACACGGACCGGGCTCTCGTGACAGGACAACAGGTATCAAACACCAACCGGGCTCTCGTGACAGGACAACAGGTATCAAACACCAACCGGGCTCTCGTGACAGGACAACAGGTATCAAACACCAACCGGGCTCTCGTGACAGGACAACATGTATCAAACACCAACCGGGCTCTCGTGACAGGACAACAGGTATCACACACGGACCGGGCTCTCGTGACAGGACAACAGGTATCAAACACCAACCGGGCTCTCGTGACAGGATAACAGGTATCAAACACGGACCGGGCTCTCGTGACAGGACAACAAGTATCAAACACGGACCGGGCTCTCGTGACTGGACAACAGGTATCAAACACGGGCCGGACTCTCGTGACAGGACAACAGGTATCAAACACCAACCGGGCTCTCATGACAAGACAACAGGTATCAAACACCAACCGGGCTCTCGTGACAGGACAACAGGTATCAAACACCAACCGGGCTCTCGTGACTGGACAACAGGTATCAAACACGGGCCGGGCTCTCATGACAGGACAACAGGTATCACACACGGACCGGGCTCTCGTGACAGGACAACAGGTATCAAACACCAACCGGGCTCTCGTGACAGGATAACAGGTATCACACACGGACCGAGCTTTTGTGACAGGACAACAGGTATCAAACACGGACCGGGCTCTCGTGACTGGACAACAGGTATCAAACACGGGCCGGGCTCTCGTGACAGGACAACAGGTATCACCCACGGACCGGGCTCTCGTGACAGGACAACAGGTATCAAACACGGACCGAGCTCTCGTGACTGGACAACAGGTATCAAACACGGGCCGGGCTCTTATGACAGGACAACGTGTATCAAACACGGACCGGGCTCTCGTGACAGGACAACAGGTATCAAGCACCAACCGGGCTCTCATGACAGGACAACAGGTATCACACACAGACCGGGCTCTCGTGACAGGACAACAGGTATCAAACACGGACCGGGCTCTCGTGACAGGATAACATATATCAAACACGGACCGAGCTCTCGTGACAGGACAACAGGTATCAAACACGGGCCGGGCTCTCGTGACAGGACAACAGGTATCAAACACCAACCGGGCTCTCGTGACAGGACAACATGTATCAAACACGGACCGGGCTCTCGTGACAGAACAACATGTATCAAAGACGGACCGGGCTCTCGTGACAGGACAACAGGTATCACACACGGACCGGGCTCTCGTGACAGGACAACAGGTATCAAACACCAACCGGGCTCTCGTGACAGGATAACAGGTATCAAACACGGACCGGGCTCTCGTGACAGGACAACAAGTATCAAACACGGACCGGGCTCTCGTGACTGGACAACAGGTATCAAACACGGGCCGGACTCTCGTGACAGGACAACAGGTATCAAACACCAACCGGGCTCTCATGACAAGACAACAGGTATCAAACACCAACCGGGCTCTCGTGACAGGACAACAGGTATCAAACACCAACCGGGCTCTCGTGACTGGACAACAGGTATCAAACACGGGCCGGGCTCTCATGACAGGACAACAGGTATCACACACGGACCGGGCTCTCGTGACAGGACAACAGGTATCAAACACCAACCGGGCTCTCGTGACAGGATAACAGGTATCACACACGGACCGAGCTTTTGTGACAGGACAACAGGTATCAAACACGGACCGGGCTCTCGTGACTGGACAACAGGTATCAAACACGGGCCGGGCTCTCGTGACAGGACAACAGGTATCACCCACGGACCGGGCTCTCGTGACAGGACAACAGGTATCAAACACGGACCGAGCTCTCGTGACTGGACAACAGGTATCAAACACGGGCCGGGCTCTTATGACAGGACAACGTGTATCAAACACGGACCGGGCTCTCGTGACAGGACAACAGGTATCAAGCACCAACCGGGCTCTCATGACAGGACAACAGGTATCACACACAGACCGGGCTCTCGTGACAGGACAACAGGTATCAAACACGGACCGGGCTCTCGTGACAGGATAACATATATCAAACACGGACCGAGCTCTCGTGACAGGACAACAGGTATCAAACACGGGCCGGGCTCTCGTGACAGGACAACAGGTATCAAACACCAACCGGGCTCTCGTGACAGGACAACATGTATCAAACACGGACCGGGCTCTCGTGACAGAACAACATGTATCAAAGACGGACCGGGCTCTCGTGACAGGACAACAGGTATCAAACACGGACCGGGCTCTCGTGACAGGACAACAGGTTCCAAACACGGACCAGGCTCTCGTGACAGGACAATAGGTATCAAACACGGACCGGGCTCTCGGTATGATAACGTATTCCCTGCATCAGCTTGTAAAGACTCTTTATGAAATTAGATGGCAATGTTTTATGATTATAAGAGTTAAGTCTACAGTTCAGTGGCAGAAATGGTGTTTGTGTAGTCATTGTCGTCTCGATAACGCGAGCCGAACGAACAAAACTTGACATTGACGCCTTGCTACGTACGGCTCTCGTGACTGGACAACAGTTATCAAACATGGACCGGGCTCTCGTGACTGGACAACAGGTATCAAACACTGACCGGGCTCTCGTGACTGGACAACAGTTATCAAACACGGACCGGGCTCTCGTGACTGGACAACAGTTATCAAACACGGACCGGGTTCTCGTGACTGGACAACAGTTATCAAACACGGACCGGGCTCTCGGGACTGGACAACAGGTATCAAACACGGACCGGGCTCTCGTGACTGGACAACAGGTATCAAACACGGACTAGGCTCTCGTGACTGGACAACAGGTATCAAACACGGACCGGGCTCTCGTGACTGGACAACAGTTATCAACCATGGACCGGGCTCTCGTGACTGGACAACAGGTATCAAACACGGACTAGGCTCTCGTGACTGGACAACAGGTATCAAACACGGACTAGGCTCTCGTGACTGGACAACAGGTATCAAACACGGATTGAGCTCTCGTGACTGGACAACAGTTATCAAACACTGACCGGTCTCTCGTGACTGGACAACAGGTATCAAACACGGACCTCGCTCTCCTGACTAGACAACAGGTATCGAACACGGATCGGGCTTTCGTGCCTAGACAACAGGTATCAAACACGGACCTCGCTCTCCTGACTAGACAACAGGTATCAAACACCAACGGGCTCTTGGTGTGATACTGTATATACCTTGCCTGCTCTTCAATCCTTTTCTTGTTCTACAGTTCAGAGGCAGAAATGGTGTTTGTGTAGTCATTGTCGTCTCGATAACGCGAGCCGAACGAACAAAACTAGACATTGACGCCTTGCTACGTACGGCTCTCGTGACTGGACAACAGGTATCAAACATGGACCGGGCTCTCGTGACTGGACAACAGGTATCAAACACGGACTAGGCTCTCGTGACTGGACAACAGGTATCAAACACTGACCGGGCTCTCGTGACTGGACAACAGGTATCAAACACGGATTGGATTCTCGTGACTGGACAACAGGTATCAAACACGGATTGGATTCTCGTGACTGGACAACAGGTATCAAACACGGATCATCTCTCGTGACTGGAAAACTGGCCCCGGTTTCATCAACGTTCCTTAACTTAAGGAAATTCCTTAACTTAAAAATATCCATAGGAAAGCATTACAGAATTTAAGGAAAGTTCCTTAGCTAAGGATTTTCCCCTTAAATTCTGTAATGCTTTACTATGGATATTTTTAAGTTAAGGGATTTCCTTCAGTTAAGGAACGTTGATGAAACCGGGGCCAGGTATCAAACACGGACCGGGCTCTCCTGACTGGACAACAGGTATCAAACACCAACCGGGCTCTTGTTGTGATACTGTATATACCTTGCCTGCTCTTCAAAACTTTTCTTGTTCTACAGTTCAGGGACAGAAATGGTGTTTGTGTAGTCATTGTCGTCTCGATAACGCGAGCCGAACGAACAAAACTTGACATTGACGCCTTGCTACGTACGGCTCTCGTGACTGGACAACAGTTATCAAACATGGACCGGGCTCTCGTGACTGGACAACAGGTATCAAACAAGGATTGGGTTCTCGTGATTAGACAACAGTCGAAGATGGTTTTGACAACGAAATTTGAACCTAACGGGAGTAAATCATTGATTGTCAAAGACAAAAAGCCTCCTCCTGTGGAACACAAATTAAATCATACATTGTGTTGCCTTTTTTGCACCAAGCATTGATATTGAATCTTCGAGGATTTGAATTGGGATATCAAAGTAAAATTAATGCATAGTCCATTTGGTAATAATTGCTGCAGTCGCCGCCGAAATAACGCGAGCCGAACGAACAAAACTTAGTTTGACGCCTTGCTACATTGGGCTCTCGTTACTGGGCGGCACGTCTCTAGTGACCGACAGTGTAGTGTAGACCTTATACTTACATGTTGTTACTTTGGCAGGCAACTTATCTTGGCTCCGTGAACGTTCAGACTTGCAGTCTTGGTACATGAAACGATCGCGTACGCTGAGGAGGAACACTGTACAAAATAAAAATGATTTAATAATGTCAGGTTTCTTTTTTCAAAAACAAATACCTTTTCTCTACAAAGTTTTGATTTCCGATTGTGTCATTTTGAAAACAAAATATAAACGAAACAAGCCACAAACAAACAAACACTATTAGATGGTGTTGACAAGGAAAGGTCTTTGGAACGATCATTGATTGCGCAAGACCCAATGATTGCGCAAGAATCATTCTTGCTTCGAATTCTAGGCAACACACAAATCAAATCATACATTTCATTGCCTGAAAACTATCATCTCGTCACTTTCATTTTAGAATATACGATTTATACAAATTTTATTTATTTAACAACAAATATGAAATAAGTTATCTATCGTATATACATAATTCTTGTTGGCCCAGATGTTAGCGCGCGAGGGGTCTTATTGTGGGTGGAAACCGGAGTACCCTAGAGGAAACCAACGAGGTCGGGCAAGTGATCCCCATACATTTTCACGTCCGGTCGAGGGATCGAACCCTGTCCCCGCTGGTGAAGGGCAAGTGTGCTCTCCACTGCATCACTCGACCACACGAAATAATGATATACGATGTTACACAAAGATGATGCTACCTGGAAAAGTACTCTCAGTGTCGACACTTATCTCCTGTCAGTAGGAGTTCAGGGTTGACAAAAAACCGTATCTCCCTGGCTACCGTCTTTCACCTAAGGTGAGTTAGAGGTATCGCCCTTTCGGTTATTATTTCTTTTTAGGTTGCTTATGAATCAAGTAATTTCTCTTGTAATTTGTTGCATATTCAATAACTTAAACATTAAACTGTGTGCATACGCTCTGCTGGTCATTTGTGCGATGAAGGTGACAGGGTACAGGTCGTACTAGTCATCAAAATGACATATAAAAGCATTCATTAGTTGTGTTAAAGAATCATTACATAACTGAACTGTTCTGGTAATTCAAGAGATATTATTCATTTGCCTCGGTTAATTTACTTCATAAAAACGGTTTAAATCACTAATCTTTCTCGTTCTAAGGCCAATAATAATAATAATATTATAAAACAGTATGTTAGTTTCTTTAAAGATAAATTATGAAAATATAAACATGTTGTATGATTTATATGCTAGTCGGGCGGTAGAAGGGTGTCCCTCTCATACCCCAGGAGCGGATGTGAAGTGAAGCACTTTACGATAGTAGCGATGTCAAGAGTTTCACATGTTTATTTTAACAATTAATCAATAATTTTAGTCGTATTTCTGAGTTACCGTATCATTCTAAGATACAGTTTATCACAACGATAGTTTTAAACAAATAAATTGTCCGTTAACAGTCTCCCTATCGATTAAAACCCCACTACACCTGTCAGGTACCTTAAATCCCCCCCCCCCTCCCATCTCAGTCTGCCCATCTGCACATACGCCATTCAATAAACTATATTTCTGCACGTAATTGGGAAATGACCTTGAAAATTAAAGTGGATCATAATAATTATATAGCAATTAAAATATATTGATCATTTCATTTCGGTTTACCGATTATTGTATGTATTATCTAAACAGCGTTGATCCGGAATATATTGCTACTACATGTGGACTATATCGTGGTACGAGAAGTGAAAATTAAATAGTAGGTTTTTTTCTGCTTGTTTGTTTGTTTTCTTTATTTTGTCAAATAAAATAAAAAATATATGTTTTATACCACTATTTAAATTCTATTCCACTACTTTTATTTAAACCGGTTATACTGTTACCAGTCTATAACCATCCGGTTTCCTTAATACACCCCCCCTCCCCCCCCCCCCCCCCCCCCCCCGATACTTTAAGATTATCCTGAGTGCTTCTACTTTGACAAAATAGCCCGTTATTTCAATATATAACCAATAACCGCTGTTACATAATCTTAGAAATGAAAACAAAGGAACCATTGCAGATGATGTTAGTATCAAATTTATGCGTAATGCCGTGTGAATTATTGAAACGTTACTAAACAGAGTATATCGAATACGAAATAATTGATGTAAGATTTCAGAAACTCGCATCAACATTTTGCAATTGTGTACAAATTAACAATTTGCTCTGTGTGCGTTTTACAGAGTTTGTAGATCAAAGTCATTGTTATTACACTGAATGTCGTGCTAATGCTAAATTCGAATTATAATAAGTTTGCCATTTATCTTAACTTAGCAATACATTTAGCTATTTACCTTTTAAGAATGGATGCGTAAATATTGTATTTACTGTAAACATTAATTACGAACAAACTGTCCAAAACGTCTGCTTTTCACAAAAAATAAAAGCTAGAAATTACATCTTAGAATAGCCTGTTAATTATAATTATACAAGTACAAAAAAAGTTTTTCAGACGAATATTTACAAAACTTGGTGGTTTACACAAATAAAAATAAATAAAAAAACAAAAATCAAAAACAATAAAAAGAATAAGTTTTAACACGATAAATATTGTAACTGAATAAAGTAGCATAATCATACAACACGTTACCTGTTTCTCTGCATTCCGTCCACTTCTTTCATGTTTCATTCTTCTGATTCAGGTCAGCATTTCTCCACAAGAAAAAAAAATGCAATTTTGAAATGAAAACTTGCAATAACCAATTTCAAAGATCGAAATTTAGAAGAGGAAAAAAACGAACAAATGATCAAGACACGTTGTTCAGTATGAACCGAAGCCAGTGCAGTAATGCTCAGAGTAGTACCGTATCGGTATTTATATCTACTGAGGGATGTGTGAATCCCACACCTGTCCAAGACAATACCTGTGTCAAATTTGTGGCTATGGGGCCCACGAAAGGGTTTTAATCCCTCAGTAAAAACTTAATATGATAACGATTAGGGGCGATGTGGCTCAATATTTCAACCTTAATTTGTAGAAAGAATTGTTAGTTGGTGATTTCGTCGTTCATTGTCTTTTATCCAGATATCTGTTTAGAAAGTGAACGAATGAGTTCTAATAAACTTGTACATTGTCTATGAATAAAGATGCAATATGAATAGTGATAATATTTACATAAGATCACGATACTATTTTTCAAATAAAATTTGAAGCTATAGCGTTCGTATGACTTTTTTGTGTTTATTTTTAACCATTTCCTCAAACACATAATTCGAAAAAAAACCATATTGACTTAATATTGACGTGTTTTGAAGATATATAACGCCCCCCCCCCCCCAAAAAAAAAACCAAAAAACAATATTCAGTACTGTACAATGTCATATACACATGTATATGTATATGCAATCGACATACGATAACACATAGCGGTGAATGAATTAACCTCATACTACTCATACAATGTGTATGAACAACTGTGTATGATATATTGTACAAGATTTGGATGGCGAGTGTCGTTGATGAAGCAGAGGGCGCTTACTCTTCCGGAACACCTGGTCTTATTCTCTTGTACGTTTACAAGGGTATCCATATAAATCTTTCCTATGTTAATCGTTTAATCGATTTTGAATTCTGATTATGGTTTTGTTAACTCTTCGTTATTCTGATTTTTGTTTTTCTATTTGGGGTAACCAGGTATCGATTCGAGGTCATCGGTTCTTCCATTGTCATTATGTATAATTTAACTAACGTTTAAATATAGACATTAGCCTGGTCTATCCAGCTCCTGTACTAGGTGTTGGATAGAGGAAGCTAGTACCTGTCGTTTAGCCATACCTAATATTATAAACCGTAACAAGATTTAGGTGTTATAGGTCTGGTTTATGCGGTATTTCTAAATTCATGTACACACTATCCAGAAGGGTGTTCGACTGTCTGAAGTCATTTCTAGACTTGAAACTTATTTTATCCTAAATGTTCAAGTTTATTTTCAACCTAAACAGTAGCTTGAGATGGAAACTTATTTTTGACAACTGACGAACAAAATTACAGGTGCTCGAAAGATGTAGATTGGTAAAGACTATGGGTAATTTTTATGGTCGCCATCTTAGTGTCAATGAGAAATATTGTGTATCCTCTGTATAATATGGAGGTGTCTCAGTTCTCACTTTGAGAACGTTACATTAACTTTTTACAAGGCTTGATGTACATTGCGGATGTCCTCGATGAAGCAGAAGACGATTGTAAATCTTTCAATTGTTCATGTGTTGTCCCTAGTTTGATCAATTTTGAGTTCGGGTTATGAATTTAGTTTTTTTTTTTATTATTTAAAAAACATTATTTTTTGTCAAGCGTGTGCAAAAGACATTTTGAGCGGTTGGGGGAGGCAAACTTATGTCTTTGAATCATGCCACACCTTTTCAATTGTGAGTTTGAACGTTCAAGTTATACGTGCATACATATACGCTTATTTAAAACAACGCTTTGCTAGACATTTTTTTTCAACTTATTATCTTGCAGGAACCGGTCAGTTGTACACATACCCCCCCCCCTCCTCCCCCCCTCCTCCCCCCCCCCCCCCCCCCCCCCCCCCCCCCCCCCCCCCCCCCCCCCACACACACACACACACACACACACAAGTCTAAAATTACTCAACAGCCCTTAGTTAGGTCAAAAACTAGCTGTAACAAATTCTCAGGTGGTTTGGAATGTGTAACCCCGTAAGCTTCCCGTCGATATTACATGATTGACAGAATTAAGAACAAATATCGTCTAGCTTTAAATTTAATTGTTTACATCGTTACATTTCGACAAAGCCACGATTTCCGGCAGTATAATCAGCATATAATATGTTATTGATTTTTAATACGCAGATTAGTTTATTAAGTGCTGAGCAAATAGTACATATAAAACACATTTTGTCGAGAATAATCTAGTTCTAATTGTCCATGGTAATATTTTCCAAAACTCATTTCCTTATAAACCACATGAAACTCTCAATAAGTTTAAAATTTGAATGATGACATTTACAAAACTGTTTCCGAAAACTAGAAATGATATATATTTTTTTAAAGTACTTCCTCATTCGAACAGGAATTTTAGATAGAACACAGAATCTGGGACCGAGTTTGAGAATGGATCAGTATATAAGTTGAGAAATAAGAGAAACAATACAAGTGCTTTTAAAATGACATTATGAAGAAGAATCAAAATATCCTCCTCGTTCAGATCTATATTGTCAAGATCATAAAAGCATGCAGTCATAAAAAGGTCAATGTTTTCTAAAAACAAAATGCATATTCATTATGTTTTCTTATCTTATTCTTACCCTAGACGAACATAAAGCTTATAATTTGCACATGAAATAAAGCTTCAAAATCTATAATTTTGAAAGAATGCATAAAACATGGAACTTGTGCAAGGCTAAGCTATATATCCGAAGTAGCCGAGTCCCTGTGCTAAGTTAAGCTACTCGATACTAGTATAAAAGGACATCCGAATTTGTCGAGCCCCTGTGTGAGGACCTTGACACGACAGCCGTGAGTTTACCCACTATTGTTTTATCACAAATGTTATGGGAGGGAGCAGTATGTACCCCGTGTGGCTATCTGTTACCTGTACACACCTGTTGTGGGAGTTATAACGGGTGTAATCACCTCATCTGATACCTTACCTGTACAAAGGACAGGTGAATCTAGATGAGATGTAATCAGCCACTGGAAGTCGCATGGTGTATCATTTATATCTACATTTTGTATACTGTATTAAACAGAATAACGTATTTATAATATAATAATGGACATTTTATCGTTACGATCAATATATAGTAACCTCATATTACAAACCGATAAAATTTTATATTTAAGAACATTTTTAAAATGTTTTATCATTTAATACATTTGACATCTTCTCCTTGGGTTGATTCACACAAGAAACACGGTCCTACATGTGATATTGTTTAGCTTTTTTTGCCTCGGACAGAAATTGTCCCCAAGTTGGAGAATTACCCATAAATACATCGCACCTGTATCTTCTATGATAAATTATAATGCATGGAATAAATTACTTGAATTAAATTAATAATCGATACTCAAGAATATAGTGATAACGATCTCTGTGGGATTTTTTGCGAAGGGGTGTTCTTACAAAATAGAAACGAACCTGTTATTTTTTAATTTCGATTTATTTCCATGTTGATTAATTTTACGTTGATATGTCTTTATAGTAACATCCCTGGTTCTCCAACCTATGGTGTTTACATGTCGCAGTTGATTCGATATTTTAGGGCTTGCTCTAAATATCGGGATTTTCGTGATCGTTTGTTGTGATTGACAATGATACTCGGTTCTCATTTTGTTTACTTTGATGTGACAACGATTTACATGGCGGGTGTCGTCGATGAAGCAGAAGACGCTTACTCTTCCGGAACACCCGGTCTTATTCTCTCGTACTTTTACAAGAGTCTCCATGTAAATATTTCCTTTGTTCATATTTTGCCCCTGGTTTAATCGATTTTGAGTTTGGATTATGATTTTGTTTACGCTTCGGTATTCTTTTATTTATTTTCAGTACAGGGCGGCGGTAAATCCATTCAACTTTTTACATACCAGCATGTAAACTTATTTTTTCTTGATTAAGCAAATGAACATAAACAAGCAAAAATGAAACCAGTCTGGGATCATGGGTATAAGCTATTTGTAATACGGAGAGTGGGAAGAAAGAATACAGAGTGTAGAAAGAATACAGAGTGTTGCACGGACATGGTCTGTTCAAAATAATACATAAAAATAGTCCCATAGAGGATTTAAATTTAATCAATAACAGCTGAATTGCCCCTTTTGACCCTGCCCGCTAACCCCTTTTTGGGCCTTCAGCCTCCTGAGAGGAGAAGGTATTACTTAGTAAGCTCTACCATATGTACAATTTTGAATCCACTCCTCCTATATGTTGCTTCCAATTTCAACTGATTGATATTCAGTATTCCTTTCAACCGTTCTCATGCTCAAGCATGGACTTAGCGACCAAAAATTAACATGTAAACATTGAAAACAGTACTAGTATTTAGCTTTGAGTTTCTTTCAATATGATTCCAAATTAATGGCAATATTGGATTTCATTATAATCTCATTGATGAAACAATTAGGCTAAAGGGAAAAAAAGAGAAAAACAAACTACTGTCTTTGTAACATAAGCGTGTTAAAATCTGCTTTGAACAGTCTAATTACAATTTGAGGCAAGTTTTTTTTCCTTTCATCGCAGAACAGCATCTTTCAGAATCAGTGTTTGTGGTCAGGCTGCTGGTAGAAGAAAAACTAAAACTTGTGCGATCAAAAACACATCAAACTACATCGTTTATTTAAAGGATTCCAGTTGATAACAGAAAATTCGCTTCATTAGCCCTGTCGTTGGTAGGGCTTGTGTCATGTGAACTTAAACAATGTTATACGTATTTCAGCGTTTAAAAGTGGCATTCAACCTACTTAAATCATATTGTAAAGTTGGACCTACCTAACTAAGAACTAGAGAGATAGCAACGGCTTACCTCTCACGTGTTTTAGTCAGTCTAAGACAAGCATTTGAGATAAAGAATTAAATAGAACAAACATGCAAAAATATGGAAAGTCGGTGCGGAATGTGACATGCGAAATGCCATATGCGTTATGCGAAATGCTTTTTGCTTTCCTACCAAATGTATTTTGCTTTTTGATAAATTATTATGTTTGACGCCTTTTTCCCACATGACCGCATCGTTTCTGTACAGTTTTAGAATCGTTTTCGATCTTTTTCCGGATGTTCCCGAAGAAAGATTTTCCAACTCGTCTTCCAATCTATGAAATTTACTTTAGGTTTTCTCATTATAATACAAAGTATTTCGCATGAAGCATTTCACATGAACTAATTTGCAATTCGCATGGAACATTTGGCAAGATGCATTTCGCATAACGCATAATGACATTTCGCATTGCGCAACGATTTTCCATACAGAAAATGTGAGGTGAATATTTTAAGTGTTACAATATTTCCGGTTGGAGAGAGCCTAGTGTGTATAGGAACCGGATGGATGGGTTTCATAGGAATTATTTCTTTAAATCTATTGACATTTGTTTGCGCTATACCTGTGGAACCGGATACCTGTCCCGCTAGAGATAAGGACAACAACACTACCCCTCCGTTCTACAGCTTAATCGGTTCATAGGAATCACGTTTGTGATCCGTCATGTGGCTTCGCTGTCAAATCAAGCCCTACTGGCGCGAAGCACACGTCTGCTCCCACGCGAGGATCGCGAGCTTTAGTCCTGGCACGTGTCAGCTCCCGCGCTTATCATAAACGATCCTTAATCAGTCAAGGTTTTTAAACTCCTTTAACATCCTTTCTGCTATGATTATTGAATAAAAAAAATCATGGATGGAAATTTAAACTATGATACTAAGGAATATTCGGTAGTAAATAGTCTCGTTGAAATCTCAAGTAACACCATCAAAGCACTGTGCTACAATTTAGTCTTTCATAGCAAGAGCCGATATGCACTGTGCTACAGTTTAGTCTTTTATAGCAAAAACCAGTATGCACTGTGCTACAGTTTAGTCTTTTATAGCAAGAAACAATATGCGCTGTGCTACAATTTAGTCTTTCATAGCAAGAGCCGATATGCACTGTGCTACAGTTTAGTCTTTCATAGCAAGAGCCGATATGCACTGTGCTACAATTTAGTCTTTTATTGCAAGAACCAGTATGCACTGTGTTACAGTCTAGTCTTTTATAGCAAGAAACAATATGCGCTGTGCTACAATTTAGTCTTTCATAGCAAGAGCCGATATGCACTGTGCTACAATTTAGTCTTTCATAGCAAGAGCCGATATGCACTGTGCTACAATTTAGTCTTTTATTGCAAGAACCAGTATGCACTGTGCTACAGTTTAGTCTTTTCTAGCAAGAAGCAATATGCACTGTGCTACAATCTAGTCTTTTATAGCAAAAAAAATATGCACTGTGCTACAATTTAGTCTTTTATAGCAAGAAACAACCAACAAATCATAATTATATTTGATAATTACTTTTAATAATTCAATATTTCATCAAACATGACTTAGTAAACAACATGCATTGATACACATTATACACAACCAATAAAACACACAACCAACAATACCTTATAACGATTACAGCACAAATTATCTCTTGATAATTCAATTAAAATACAATACATGTTACACATAGTACAATTACAATGGATCACTATTCCAATGCATGACCTCAAAAATATTAATTTCACGAAAGCCCCGTATACCTTATGGAAATCTTGACATGAGTACAGATATTGAAATGGAAACCAACTTTATGGGCCCTGCCGTTGCAACATAAAAAACAAAACATATATGTAAAAATATATTCAGGTAACAAGAACAGCATTTGGTCTAAATAAGGACAAGAAGATTAGGTCAACAAAATATCAGGTAGATATAAGTCCTGAACATGCCGCACACACCAGTTCACAACTATAACATACTTAAAATTGGTTGCATACAAGGTTGAATCAAAGCTAAGCACTGACACATCTTAAAGGCCCAATATACGTAACTTTCGGCAAAACTTAAAGCGAAAATCAAGCCTAATAACTTATTATGTTTATAGATTTAGCGAAGATTAACTGATATCAGCAATATTCAAGATGAATTTTTTCGCGGTTGCAAGTACAGCAGCAGTTGAAATACGCTATTTGTAAACACGCGTCCATTTCGAACCGTCTTCTACCTTCGGTTTGTTGTTGAAGTGGGCCCCACCTGAATTATTTTCAATTCTTTGGATATTTTTGTCCAGGGTTTCTTGTTAGTCACCGCTCAGGTTTACTTCGTTTTAGGCTTATTTTTGCATGGTTATCAACTTAATTTTTCATAATCACGAAAATTTTCCTGAAGTTAGGTATATTGACCCTTTAAAGGTCCCATCATGTTATTTGAACCTATCAGTAAGCCTTTCTACCAAATTAGCTTCATGACGTCACAACAAAATATTCAGCCGTTCAAAAAGAGATGTAAAATTTGGCATTGACCTTTGATCTGACGACCTTGAGGTTTGGTCAGTTAGACCTTACTTGATTCTGACCATATTTATTTCACAATTTTATAACAAAATGTGATACTTTTAAAATATTATGTAAAATTTGACCTTTGATGTGATGACCTTGAGAAAAAGATGTAAACCTTGAGATCAATCTGATGAGCTTGAGGATTGGTCAGTTACTGCTACCTGTAGTTAGAAATAGGGAGGGACCCATGGCATCACCTTGGCGTACACCTTTGAATCTTTGAAACATTCAGTATGATGAAGGAGGTCGATTAACGGGTAGATGTAGACATGTTTGACGTCTGGTCAAGGTCACCATGACCTAATAAGCACTGTAAATCATCTAATACTGGTTGATTATCATTAAGTTTCATTGCTGCACTTTGACAAGTTACAAAGTTTGGCGCAGAAGTATGTGTTTTACAATAACGGGGTCTCTTGAAACCCCTCTAAATCTTAGACCTTGACCATTGGAGGACAAAAATGAATGAAGTATGTGGCACACTTTCTAATGCTGGTTACCAATCAGGTAGTTATATCTCTCTTTTATCACAGGTTACAAAATCATGGAGCTGAAATGAATATTTTTGGATGGATGGACAGATAGACAGACGATCACTATAGGGCATCCGACACTATGTGATGGTACCCTAATACCAAGAAATGTCAGCAAAACAACAGCATTGCTTTCCAATTGATACATTTGTATCTTCTAGAGTTTTATTGGACTCTATGAACTTGCTCTTCCTTAAAATTAAACTTGTACAGAAAATCATAAGTCAACAATTTCCTTTAAGTTCAATTGGCTTATGGTTCTAAACCATTTCCACTTTTCACCAACAGCACTTTAAAATGGATAAAATATGTACAGTCTGTAAACAGCAAAACACAAGTATTGCTCATATATACAAAACGATATTTTGTTGTAATAAGTTGGTTTTGCAAACTGGCAGTGGAAGACAAGTCTATGTTCGTCTCATTCCCTCCTTACATTTCATAAGGAATTATTTCAATCTTTGAACAGGAAGACTTCAATTGTGTCCTCGGGGGTTAAAGAGTTCATGGAAAGTCACAAAATAGGTACAGAGTTTTATTGGCAGTTGTCTGTACTCAAACCAAACAATAGGTTTGGTAATATGGAAATGTTTCTGGTTTATGAGATCACTGAAGTTGCTGTGTTAGATTATTTACAAAGAAATTAAACATTGAGTCTGCAGCGTCTAGTCTATATGTATACTGTAGTATACATGTACATGATATTTAGCAGGAGTTCTGAGAATTAATCTATATCAAATTATCATCAACAACATTCGTCAAATTTTGTCTTTAGTTATGTTCATTTCTTAATAAGTGGTCAAACACAACACTGTAAAACAATATCATACTCCACTTAATAAATGCATTATAGATGGCAGTACTGGTAATTATTAAATTCCCAGCTAATTCAATTACAGACTAACAGCTAGGGATAAGTTTTTAATTCATATGACACATACTGCACCGATAACATAATTTTAAAAGTTAAGGAATTTCAATAAAATAAATACTTGATTTCTACATGACAAACATATGAATGTAAATAAAGATTATTTTGCACATTACGTGTACTTACCTCAAATGGCATACACTTACAGTGCATCATTATTGTCAGATCAAATAAACTTCCTTTTATCAAGAAAGGTGATCAGAAAGTTGAGAAATTGAAATGTGACTCATACCAAGCAACAAACATCTATGATAAGCTTCATTAAAATATCAAATCCTTTCATACTGAACAAAATTCTTAATAAAAAAAAAAGTAATATATTGTTTTCAACAAAAAATTGATTTCAATGTAAATAAATTCAGAATAGCATCTAATACATTATACAAATACCACATGATGACAAAAAGATGACATAATTACCAAGGGAAGGGGCCTGGCCCCAGCACTAATCTTGGTACTGTGGAATGATTGAATTCATTTCTTTATGTCCAGCAGGCTGGTACAATTGTACATGGTGATAAAATTATTGTGTGGGAATCGCAATAAATTTGCAGTTAAAATGACAAATGTATATAAACAAAATACTAAACTGAGAGTTTTGATAATGTTGTTGGTTGGAAATTAAGATAGTTTTCTAGTTATCACGTTACATACTACATGACTATATAATAACATAATGTTGGATAACCCTGATTTCAAATTGAGAGTTTCAATATCATTAATGGTTAATGCGGGGGAATCACAATCGTAATCTAGTCAGGCTGTTTTTACCCGAGACCAATCCACCTGTTATTGATATCTCTGTGCCTTCAGTTTTCATGACATATTTCAGGGGTGTCATGTAAAGAGTGCAGGTGATCGTAACACCTGGATGTCGAGGATGCTACTTGGGCAGACATGAACCAAACACCAATCCTAGCTGGAACATGTAGCATAGATGTATTCATCTTGTGGCTTTATCCCTCCTACCACTCTTTTTATGCACAGTGTGATTACTATGCCCTAATACAGTGGACTCCATAATATCACCCCTGTTAATATCACATTCCTCTTTATATCATGTTTTTCACAAGCACCATTTTTTCTCTCTATATAATCTATGTAATTTTATTTGGTTAATATCATGTATTTTGAGGTGAATTCCTCTTAATATCATGTTTTTTTCACCACCAATCACATAAAATATCCAGAAAATGATGTCATTTCCATTGATTTCAGATACAACTTGTACAAAATGTTGCATAGAAAATAAAATATAATCCAAAAACATTTTTTAATTGAAATAATGTTATCTATAAGTTGAAACATCTTCATATGTACATTGAATATAGCTTACTTTTAGTTATGGAGATTGGAAAATTAATGCACTTAATTTAGTTGAAAAAGATGTTTCTCTTAATGTCACATTCCTTTTAACTCTTTCCGTACTTTGTGTTCTTTCCGGATGCCGTACAGGAAGTAGTTATTAGGCTCGCCCCCAGAAGTTTAAACAAAATGGCAGACTACATGTGCATTTTTGGTGTGTTGTTTTTTCATATAAAAACTCAAAGGTTAGTGTTATCTTTGTACATAATTAAGAACTATTTAACTAAATAAGATCTAGATGTCAGATTGAACACTCTGAAACGTCCTATACACTGATATCTGAAATGCAAATGTAGCAAGCCGCCATATTGTTTACATTAACAACATTTTGAGAAATTATCACCTGTTGCTCTAACGCAAAAACATGTAACCCAAACGAAATAAAAACGAATTTGTCAGCAAAAATGTTTGATTCAAAAGTTTTGACCACCTTTTATTTGTCATTGCATCAGAGGATTGTTTATGTCGATGGATGGTTTCAACAAATCAACACTTCAATAACGTCAACTAAGCTTGTCGACTAAAGTCAACAACGGGGAAGAGGGAGCTATAAATCATGTCGACTATAGTCGACAACGGGGAAGAGGAGCTCATTTTTATGTCGACTATAGTCGACAACGGTACTGAAAGAGTTAATATCATGTTTTTGTCTGACAAATGCAACATGATATAAAGAGAAGTGCACTGTAACATTAACAGGACCTGTGGAGAACAGCTTTATAAGTTCACCTATTGGTGGTAAATACTCCAAGAAAGCAAATTCCGAGAAACAATTAAGTGCAGTAAAACGTTGATAAAATAACTACTTCAACTTTATAGCAGACAAGAGCTTATCAATGTGGGTGCATGTCCAAAATTTTAACCTGAAACTTTGACAAAATCCCAGTCCCTAAAATATGAAAATTTGATTAAGAACCTATAGACACTTCAATTTCATAGTAGCCAACAACCTATCCATGCATGGTTGTGTTGCAACACTCCAAAAAAAAACTAGCCAAAAAATTATCTACAGTGTAAGTTAAAAAATCCCTTTTGGTCCCTGAAATATGAATATTGTTTACACTTTTACATCTATAAAAGCTGCATTCTTATAATTATAATACAAAAATTGTATGGAGTGTAATGACTGGAAAAAAACTTAAACCCCAAAATTTGACCATCACCTGGTTTGACCTCTAAAACTGAAAATATGATTCAGCACATGCCTTACACTACATATAAATACTGCAACCTTATATAACAAAACGCAATGAACCTCGGAGAAATGTGATGCCGAGACTACATACGCCAGGGTGACAACATTACCCCCCACCCTATTCTCTGATCAGGCACACTAAGCATGGCTTGAGGGAGACAAACCCTCATTTTGCTGAAGGGCACTAGACTAGATATAGACTAGATATTCCTAATATGGTTTACATATATGTCACTACTAAAACACAGTGTCATAGGATTTAGGGCAGTATCCTCTTCTTAAACATCCTTGAAACTTTATCACCAAACAATGATTTGTACAACATTTAGTTGAAGACAACATGTACTCAGCCTTTCTGGAGAAGTAGGCTTTAAAATTAATGCCAGTACATAACGAGCTCACCTGGTCGATCAAGTGTGCTTGTTGATGATATAATTGTCTCTTAATCACTGGATTTTACACAGGTGAACAGTTAAAAGTGAACACAACTTCAAGTTATTTTCATTTTTTTCATGGGAAAGTTTCTCACAACATTTTAATGGCAATTTCATGGTAAATAATTCCAGTAATGTGTAAGGCGTATTTGTCCTTGATAAAAATAGAAGACAAGCATTATTCCACTGAACACACTTCAAAAAGCACCTCTTTTGTTTGGTATTACTGTAACACTTCTTCAAAATAATGCTGTCACTATAAAGAATAATATATCAAGGAGAATAAAAGTTTAATACATGTGTATTGTAAAACTATCTTATCAGTTATATTTAACTGTATGAAATCTTGAGAAATTTAGATCACCTGCAGAAAGCATCCCATGGTCTCTGACCAAAAGATCCATACATAATTCACTGCTCCCTGACAGATGAGCAGTCAATGGTTAGCATTGCCAATCCACACATAATCCACAATTTTAAGACCAAAGGACTAGTCACTGATCCACAAAGAATCCACAAGTCGTAGACAAAAGAATCCATACAGTACAGAATCCAGGTTTGTACTGTAATACTTTTTGTGTGCTTTAGTTATGTTCTTCTTTAAGGCTGTTACACATTTCTTTCTATTTCTTGGTATTTGACAGGCGATGCTCCTTCAAACATTTAGTCATACAAAACTTGTAGTCACTGTATTCAAAAGGAACTTTTCCTGTCATATCTTTGCCACACTGGAAACACCGACTGTAAGAAATAATAACAGGCATCACTTTTTGTTCTACAAACAGAAACTTTAAGCTTGAGCTATCATTCTGAAAATATTTTGTGGATAGACAAAATTAAAGCTTAGTAAAAGTTGAATTATTAAAGAAGGATTCACTTATTTTTAGAAAATTTGTTATGTTTAAACTTTTGATAAGTTTTCTATCAAATATTATTTTGCAGGAAACTACAACCAATGCACAGTATTGAACAAGTTTTTCCATTTTTTTTTGGTAACAAAACATTCAATATGAAAGAAAAGGAAGATATTTTGGGATGGTACAAAACAATTTACCTTAAAACAGGAGTTGGACCTCCTTCAACTACTGTCTGCTTCAGTAAACGTTTCTCTGCAGCAAGAGCTCGCTAAAGGAGACAGAAATTGTAATTATAGATACATCAAATATAGACAATATCTTATTCATAATTGCTGGTACTTTATACTGTATTTGACCAGATAAGCACACTTGCCACTATATACACCCCTCCTTTTTCAGAGGAAGACGACTGGTGCATTGTCAAAACTTTCTTTTACAAATATATTCCAGAGAAACGAAAAAATAAAAAAACAAATTTTTTTTTTACCCAGATTTCAAATGAAAACTTTTCCTACACACGGGTTTATCATAATGATATAAGAGCACTGGTATCTTTTCTGTCCTAAATTTGTAAGTACATAATGTGCTTTTAAGGTCAAAGACGACACCAAGATATAACTCTGTTTTTTTTGCCTTATAAGTTGGTCAACGTTTCTGGAAATAAGAATAGAAATTCTATATTCAATAATAATTCTATGAAGATGCAATCATGTTTTTAGCACTGAAGAAAATCATTTCTAAAATAATTTGTTTTGCATAACCACACAGAATTAAAAGTCCTGATCACTTGTATTTAAAGCTATCTGTGTATGTTTCAAACTTTTCGGGATCACTGTACCTACCTTTTCTCTGTCTGACAATGACAAAAATCTAGCTTTCTCTGTTTCTTCTTTTCTCTTCTCTGCTTCTTCTGATCGCTTTTCCTATTAAAATTAACAAACATTAATATAAATAGATTAAAACAAGAAGTGACTTTAAACAAAAACAATAATATTTAACAAAATCCTGGGTTTTCTCTGGGTGCTCTGGTTTCCTCCTACAATAAGACCCCTCGCACGCTAACATTTGGGCCAACAACAGATTGATGAATTGTTTCATAACTGTTGTAAAATAAATGAAATTATATTATAACAAAAACCTCTATTATTTTCATGAATGGTTCTAGACTGTTTGCAATCATGCATCAAGTACACGTTACTGAATTATTTTAATGTTAAAATGATGATTGGTGGCTTTTACATAATATTGTGTACCTTCAACTTCTCCTGTTTGGCCTTTTTCTGTATCTTCTTTCTCTCTGCTTCTTTCTGTTTTCGCTCTAATTCCATTTCTGCTGTTAGTGGACTTGGAACCTATTGGCGGTAAATTAAAAAGATCTTCATGTTTGTATATCAACATTATTAATAAGTAAATATCCTAATTTATTAGGACAACAAATATTAGCCAACAGAACATGTGTATACTATATATATACTGTAACATACTTATTTTTGTGTCTCAAATTTTAGTGTCTAGCTGAATTTAAACAGATAATTCAATGATTAATTGGTGCACTCAAAATAATTGCTGTTGAAAGCAACATATATGGAAACTATAAATAGCGCAATTGTAATTTAGCAGAATGCTTTCAGAGCAAAAAACCGCTAAGATAAGATTACCGCTAACATATGTACGTTTTCAGTATTCCAACTGTATATATAAGTAGTCACAAATGGATGGCTGAATTACTACTGGTCGAGAAGGTAAAAATGGCCAAAATTTGACTTGGCACAAGTTTCCCTACATATATATATATATTATATATATAGAGGTTACACAACGAGTGGTTGTTAGATATGGAATTTATTTCACTCGAGTGAATTATGTTTTAAAAGTTACAAAAGACACGAGCTTTAGCAAATGTCTTTTGTAACTTTAAAAAAATAATTAACGAGAGTGAAATAAATTCCATATCAAATAACCGCAAGTCGTGTGACCTGTTTCTACCACAATACTATTAATTCGCAGAGGCGGTGTTGTTTTCTGTGAGCCGCGGATGATATTTGCGCGAAAACATTATCTCGTATATATTCCCGCCAAATTGTGACGACGTCAACAATCGATAACGACGTTAACAATCAGCACGTTAACGTTGCATCGGCCCACGTGATTTCCGGTCAAAGTTCAACTTCTCAACCAATCAAAAGTCCGGAAGGTCATATTCCACTAGTGGTATATAACATATATTTATCCAACAGTCGGCACGTTTATACAATGGTCTGAGAGTGGAATAACACAGTGTATTGTGGTAGAAATAAAGTATAATCACTCTGTACCAACATTTAATACCATGATTTGACCTGCGTTGGTAACAGAAATCAGGGCTTTATGTTGCACTTAATACAGGTATCTTTAGTCTGAGGAGGTCCAAGTGTCAGCCATGTTTCGGAAAGTTAGGAGTTTCCTTCAATATCTACCTCCAATAACTTGCAGGAGTTTAATATGGAAGATTTTGAGCTAAGAATTTTCTGTAAACTTTAACAAAACCTCATGTAGAAAATAGAAAGTTAAGACTGCATAATATCAATTAAAGAATGTTCACAAAACTGAGCTAGTTCAATCCTCATGAGTTTGCCAGTTTAAAATTTGTGAAAAGTGATCCCCCAAACCCAAGATATTATGTGTGCCACTCAATACCTCAACAACATGTATCAAAACTCACCTGTGCAGCCTCATAGTCGTACTTGTCGGGAAACTCAGCCATGAATCGTCTGAACTCGTTCCTCACCTCTTTGTTAGATGTACTGATATAGGGCGTCTTACCAAACTTATCCCTGTACAGATATATAACAATATATACATACAGGTTTTTCTCTGATTATATTAAAAGGGGATGGGGGATAGTTATAACCTTATTTAATAACATCTCTCATTTTTCATATCAGTTGGAATTTAGGAATTTTTTTTTTTTTAATTTCACCGATTATAGTAGGTACATGAATTTTTTTAATGTGTTAAGATACTTAACTGTGGATTTATAGTTTTTTCATTAAATATCGCTCATATTTTCACATAATCTTCAGTTAAGTATTAATAGCAGAAGCAGCTACTAGAAGAATCTCATCCTGAAAAGTTCGAGCTAAATAGAATATTTAGCCTAATGATTTTGCACTCAATGATATATTAAGAATCAACAGTCAAAATATTAATTACTTTATTGTACTGTTTCACTTTGCCAAAATATTGACAAAGTAAAAGGCAGAGTGGTCTCCCTTTCAGGCATATATGTTACATGTATCTACAAAATTGAACATCACCAGCACCCAGTAGTGCTGTACCTAATCCGAGTCAAACAAACATTTTATTTTACAACTCACTTGACAGCAGGATCTGCCCCCGACTCCAGCAAACTCTTTATTACTTTCTTATGTCCTTCCTTCGCAGCAACATGTAGGAGAGTTGTAAGCTGGTCTCCTATTGGTTCATTTAGAATCGCCACGGAAACTATCGGTGACATGATATCTCCAGGATTTAAAGTTGATCCCTTTAGATCTTTACAGGTCTCATTAGATATATCTAAATTCATTTTCACTTTTTCCTTCTGATTTTTATTTTTATTTTCCGTCACTTCAGAAGTACTCTCAGCAATAATTCCACGGTCACTATAGTCCATTTTCTTGTCATTTTTATTCTCTATTCCAGATTTTAAAGCAACTTCACTAGAATTACATATATCATTAGAATTTACAAATAAATTTTCTTCGTGATCATTATCATGTTTAGAAGGTGTGTCACTAACACCGTCAGTTTGTGAACAGTTTGAAGAGCTGGCTGGACCAGTCGAAGCGACTGTTGTAGTTTTTCCGTTTACGTTCCCAGACATTCCTGGTGGAGAATCTAAAGGGACGAGTTCACTGGAGAAGACAGCTAGAAGATTCCGGAGTGTGTCAATGTCACCAACCTTACAGGCAGTGTATAGGGAATTCTTTAAGTGATATTTTTCTTCTTCTGCATAAACAAAGGAAAACAGAATTAGAGACTTACATTTAGGATGTTGTATTTAAGACACAGATAGCACATTTTTTAGAACTTTTAAGAAATTAAAAATAAAAATAAAATACTTTGTACGAAACAGTTAAAAAAAATTCATACCCATGCAACATGCAATGTTAACAATTACTACCCTGAATAGTTAACTGCATTATATAATTTAAACCATACATATACATTATCAATTTAAACTGCCTCCTGGCAAACCCAATTTTTTCAA
This sequence comes from Mimachlamys varia, assembly GCA_947623455.1. Lineage (NCBI taxonomy): Eukaryota > Metazoa > Mollusca > Bivalvia > Pectinida > Pectinidae > Mimachlamys > Mimachlamys varia. The sequence continues at coordinate 24,824,114 of OX392538.1, forward strand.
TTTTGGATTAGTCCTGCAATCTACAACTGTAGTAATTTTGACAATGAATACAAGAATCAAGGACTATTTGGCGGGGATCTGGGGAGAATGATAATATCTATCAGGTCTCTGTAAAAGTGTATAACCTATATATACAAGATACCGGTACTGAATTGTTATTAAATTAGGGCTATTATTCAAATTTCATTATAAATATGTCTTTATTTGAAAACTAAACAAAACTAACATCAGTTATTTACCTAAAGCATCAGATTCTGGGGCAATTTGGCGTTTCAGTGACGGGCGTCGTTTGCGAGCCCGTTGTTTTTGAGGTTTGGGTTTTCGCGTTGCTCGGAACTCCTTCAGGTCCTCGGTTGACAATGTCTCCATGGTCTCGACCAAGTCTGTGTCACTGGCAGTCGACGCTCCAGAGGACAATATCTGGTTCTCCTCCTGGCGAATAGCATCTGTCAAAATTGAGACACATCTTCAGTATACACATCTTTTTACATGAATATGACATGTACTAATCATCCAATGTGCCTAATTTCATTTTGACAGAAAAGTTTGGCTTCTTAGCTTACCGGTAATTCTAATACAGTATGAATCATTTTAATGATACAGGGAAGCATTTTCCTGTCAAATACAGTAAGTAAATTACAAACAATAAGTATTTCATCAATCCAGGCCAAAGTTTCAAACTTATTTAATCTGACTAATCAGATACTCGAAGGGTTCCCCTAGTCCAGCAGACTTTGAGATAATTAATGTGGTTAAACTGTCTGTCCAATGAAAATGCATGCAGATTAATAAGGCTGGTTTTGTAAGAAACAAATCCTCACAAAAATATGGACTTCTTGCAAAAGTGTTTTTTGCTGTTCAAATTTTTAATGATATTTTACCTAATAGTTCAAACTGTTGACATTTAAGTGTAGGTCTGGTTTTATCCTCTGCAGAGTCGGGTCTTTCAGATGTTTTACTATCAGCATTAGCTAAAGGGGATGTTTTCAGCCTTGCTTTGTCCTTGTTTCTTCTGTGTCTCGGAGAGGTTTGAGGATCATCTGGGACAAGTTCTAGGTGACCTGTGTCTGCGCTGAAGGTAACAGCAGGTGAGATAGGAATAAAGTCACGGATGTCAGCTTCGTCACCTGTAAAATGTTACGACAAAGTCAAGAATAACAGAAACATTATACAATAATGCACATACAATTACTGGGTTAAATACATGGTTTACATTGTATGATATTTTTGTACTGTTACAAATGCATTAAGATTGTACACATTTGAAGAGAGATAACATGACAGACTAGTAATGGTAATTCAACTTTGTGTCACTGTATATTTTTAAGCCTGAAACTAATATTAATACCTGGCCTCCTATCTATAGCTCTGGCCCGGCCGGATATTAAACTGATTCAATGCCCAAAAAGGGAGCAAGTCCTGTGATACACATAAAGGCGATTTATCAGCTGATGTGTGCCCATCGATACAATAGCCAGTATATATCATTTCTGTTAAACTCTTACCTAGCTCAAGTTGAAATCCACCTAAAATATTGTTAAATATCGTGTGTACGGAGTGAGGCATAAAATGAAATGATAACTGGCCACCATGATTGCGACTTCAGTATTATTATGGTTTCCTTTTCTGAAGAGCTCCACAATCAATATTCATAATAAAGACAGTTTTGAAACTAGAACTGTAAGCCGATGGCTGACTAATACCCCCCCGCAGCTCAACAGTCAGCAGAATTTTAAAAGCTAAACGGACAAATTTTAACCTGTGTATAGTAATCCTCAACATTACTTACTGCGAAGTTTCATTGAAAATGACCCAGTAGTTTAGAAGAAGTTGTCCAGACATCATGTTATTACAGAAACCTGTGTATAGTCACCTCATTACCATGGCAACCAAAACTTTGACAAACGAAACCCTGTATGCAAATCTATACATGGTCCCCAACAATACTGCCAAGTTTCACTGAAATTGATCCAGTAGTTTAGGAGGAGTTGTCCGGACAACACATTATAATGGAAACCTGTGTATAGTGACCTGGTTACCATGGCAACCAAAATTTTGACAAACAAAACTCTGCATGCACATCTACACATGGTCCCCAACAATACTGCCAAGTTTTATTGATATCAATCCAGTAGTTTAGGAGGAGTTGTCCGGACAACATTTTATTATGGAAACCTGTGTATAGTGACCTGGTTACCATGGCAACCAAAATTTTGACAAACGAAACCCTGCATGCACATCTACACATGGTCCCCAACAATACTGCCAAGTTTTATTGAAATCGATCCAGTAGTTTAGGAGGAGTTGTCCGGACAACATTTTTCTACGGACAGACGGACAGACAGACGGACAGACAAGCTGATTCCAGTATACCCCCCCTAACTTCGTTGCGGGGGGGTATAATAAACATGATATGTCTTAATACCAGAGGCCTGAAACCTGTACTAATTACCCTGGCAATGCACATCAAATCTACATCACAAGTGCAGAGATGACCGATACAACCAAAAACTATATTAATAATCCTAAACTGTTAAAACCTCTTAAACTAATCACCAACCAGCTAGGGTTGGGAGCAAAATTTAACAGAAATATCTAAATAACCAATAAAAATATGAAAGGGGAAGTAACCCATCTCACCATAGCATTCTACTGAACACAAAACCTCGTGGACTCTCCTGACTTCATTGTGTGTTGGTCTTCGTGTGGCAAAAGGTATCATCCTGATTCGCTCATCTTTCTTCTGCAATGGTGGTGTCTTTCCAGAGAAGAAAATTCTCTTGTTAAAACTAGGGGCCCGGAGGAAAATGAGGTCACACTTGGCGAGTTGTTCAGACCAGGACGAGATAAGTTCATTTACCTCCTGTTAGATAGAAATAAGATGACACATTTAATGATCATTTATGATTATCTTTAAATGGTGCAATATTTAAAAATAAAAAACATATAAGTGAAAAATACTGGATAGACTACCAGACATTCCCCCAGTGCATAGGGGGAGTTTAAAAGTGTGTGTGAGGGGGGGGGCTAATTACCGAGCATGGGCTTATTGCCGGTGAAATACGATAAATAGAGATATTTAATTTGAAAATATCATGCATATCAATAACTGGGATTTTAAAACTACATCCAAAGACAGAGACCAAAAGAGTCGCTTTCTGAATTGATGTTACAACAGCATAATAAATATACTATTTCACAATGGTTAATCAAACCTTGAGAGGGCTTATATCTGATTTTTATTTTACAGGGAGCATAAAGTTTAACAATTTAACCTTATTTCATGGGAGGCACCTGTTTTAATATATCATCGGTGGAAGGGTTAAAATCAGATCTACATAACCTATGATTCCTTACATTAAATCTTTTTTTTTGTTGGGTAACAGTAGTGGGGTCTCTGAAAAAGTGCCTCCTACCACATGGTTAATTCCCAAAGAAACAGCCCTAATCTCTTTGAGGACTGCCTAACATTATTACCTTATTTCATAATTGTTACAAGCTAACAAATCCATAGAGGTGTAGAGCTAAGGCTGTACTTCTCATATTGGTAGTCGCTGCGTTATGTATTGACTGAACTAACCTCTTTGAGGGCTGCCTCATTGTACCTGCGGAGACTTGCCCCGGCCGATTTCGGAGCGTTCCCCTGACAGTCTCTGCTGCTCTGGGCCGTCCCACGCTTGGCTCTCACCACGTACCGATGGAAGGTCTTGTGCACCAGAATCTCATTCCTGAAAGAAGAATATATACATATCAAAGTCTGTTGTCACAAATATGATGCAGAATGAGACAATAACATATAGATGTTGTTTTACAAACAATCCACATTATGTATGTAGATGTATTATCCAAGAAATACATTATCAGGGCCAGATCATGTTTGAAAAAACAAGCTAATTTGTAGAATTAATATCCTGCGCTTGTCCCCCTTTTGTATGGGGTTAATCATATTGTATGTAAAAATGTTCATGTTGTTGACAAAAGACATATTGCTTGGTACACAGACATTGGATAATATTTGTTGCTGTGATTGCACGGAAACGTTAATCAAGGGGTCATAAAGTTAATCAAGGGGTCATAACTCTGCCAAATAACATCAGTCAAAAGTGGCCTTTGAACTTCCCCAAACAAAGTTAAATACCAAGTTTCAAGAAAATTGGATAATATTTGATGCCTTTATTGCCCGGAAATGAAGTGTGATGGACAGACAGACGGAAAGACAGACAGACGGTCAAACCCAAATTAATATCCCCCGTTTCAGAGAAAGCGGGAGATAGAAATAACAAAGGTCCATGCAACTTATCGTTTAACTACACATGTATACCATAACAGTTTTTCGCACATTTTAAAATTAAATCTTGTTTCATATATTATTATATTAGATATGGTCAGACTTTCCTCAGTTCTCATTGGCTAAAATAACATCATGTGGAGGTCCATATTTTGTGATATTGACCTGATGTTTCTACTTCTAGAAAGACAGAGTTAACATTGCGTTTATGACAACACAATCACTGTGATGACACAGTGTCCTTTTGTAAATTTCATATTTTATCAAGATAGATATTATGCAATTTTAGTCTTTTGCAAACAAGTTTCATTAGTTAATATACAAATTAAGGACATTTGATTCAGTCAATATGGTTTTATACCGACATGGTAGAACCTAAAATATTGACCTCAGGCTTCACCCTGATTAGTCAATATTTGATTCTACCAGGTCGGTATAACACCATATTGACCTCACTAAAGGTCCATAATTGATAAATATCTATTACCGGTACAAACATATATTAGACTCAAACATGAATAAAAAAAAAAATTTAAAAACCATATGTGCTAAACAAACAAGTAAAGAAAGGTGCTTTCGGAAAAGTATTCCTGAAAGTGTGAATCTGATATCTGAAATATTACATTATGAATGAAAAATAATTTTGTGAAATGATAATCACATTACCATTACAAGATGTAAGTACAGATATACTACTGTATGCCAATTTGTCAAATAAATTTGGATAAAGAACTGAAAAGTACTTCACAAAGATTAAACTGTTTTCATCAATAATGAAAATACAAAATGGCAGAATACAGACTACTCTGTATACATGGATTCAGTAGGGACAAGTAGAACATTCGTGTACCTATAAAGCCTAGACTGACCAACTCACTTATCAAATATGGCTGCTGCAAAATGGCCCCCAGCAGCCATTAGTATGGCCCAGCTCATATGGTGGGGGGAATTTGTTGCCATGGTAGCCAGGTCATTGAGTGATGTTGGCTGATTCTGTGAATTAATAAGAAAATCAAATTATCTTTATTCTAAAACTTAAGTGAACTTGGGATAATTTTGATGTAAAACTTCCCTTACGAAAACCTATGTATACATGTACTAGGTGTTTTAATTTTTTTAGGACCCTGTGCCCATGAAATAGTAGTTTAGTGTTCAAATTTGTCAGAAGCGTAAAGGGTCTATATATTTCTTCTGCTTAAGTCAAGCACATTTTGTCAGGTCGCCATTTCATTTTATGAAGATTCTTAACATTTTCTGAGAAAACTGGCCATTAACATCAGTGAGTACTATACCATATTCGCCGTAATCAGCACCCAGGGTGCCTAAAAAATTGAATCCAAAGTGGGAACTTGTAAGAATAACAACACTTTGATCTTGACAAAAATTGTTGTTTTATGAAGTAAATAAGTACAATGTATTGCGACCAGAAAGGGTAGTAATCATGATGTTGAGTTCACATTATTGTCATCAATATTGGACAACTTGTAAACATATTACCGATATTTGTGGGTTTTTTCCTTTGTAGACATGTCAACAGTGAAGTTTACCATACTGAAATAAAAATCATTTAGTTGTGTCACGATTAGAAGGGGCACTTTTATAATTTCAATACTCCTGTAGAAAGGGGGGGGGCTTATAGGGGTAGGGGCGCTTATAGGGGGAGGAGCACTTATAGGGGGAGGGGCGCTTAAAGGGGGAGGGGCCCTAATTACGGCGAATACAGTAATAGCAATTCATGGGAATATCTTCAGTTTATCATGCAGGCTCACCTTTTTGTGGTACAGTATACATCTGTAGATTGATATCAGCTCGCCATCTTTGTTGCGGAAGAATAATTTGGGGAATTTTCTTGATGAGTCATCAGCCATGCTAGGCAGCTCGGACTCGCTCTCGTTGCTGCTACTACAGGAGTCCACTCTGTGTCTCAGATAGGCTGCTATACCTCCTGGCTTTGGACGCAGTTTACGCTTTTCTCCATCCTCATTGTCAGAGTCATCAGATTCAGATTCTGAGCCAGAAATGCTTGAAACACAGGCTAGAAAACAAACACGAGAAATTTAGATTCCAAGACTAACACATTATGTCACAGTTCATATGCATCACAGTTTATAGATAATCCTCCACTGGTCAAGAGTGACCCTTTACCCTTATAAATGACTGAAAGCCACCCGAATCAAATCAGGTGTAGAAATTGATGTCACCGCACTATGATATAAACACATACTTAATCTGTGGAGGGGTTAGTAATATATGTGTTGTAAACAAGGGCTACATTCGCACTACAGGTAGAACCAGCTGAACCAGTTGAACCTGGAGCAAAAACACCAGACACAGATTTGGACCGCGGCTGACCTCTGGAAAATCTGGCACGTGTGGTTGGAGGGTTCCAGACAAACCTGGTTGAAAATAAATTGCTGACTATTGCTAGCTTGCGTTATTTATTTCTTAAAACATGTCAATCCAAATGAAGATGCTAAAGATTTGTTATAAAATTTATTGGAAGCGTGAAATAAGATAATTTTATTATTGATTTATTATTGATTTCTCCTCCGGAACTGGATTTTTAGCTCTGCCTGTCCAAGATAACGCCGACAAACACGATTGGACAGTTGTTTGTCGGCGTTATCTTGGACACTACCGCATTAACCAACAGTTATTTATTCTAGCTATTCCATACTTTACTAAAACTGTTTAAAAGTACATACACAAGCCGTTTTCTGCAGACGGACTTAAGCACAGATGTACGAACAAAGAAATTATTTCATCTAGTATATATGTTGCCATCATTAATGAGGGAAATGGGGATATATAGTAACATTTCATGTACATTTAAAATGATTCAATTATTAAGGAAGTAAGATGATGTACCGGTATTATCTGTTTCCTTCGCTGAGTGAACTTTTGACAATTCACTTTAATTTTGGCTATTACATACATGAAGAGGCCCCATTGGCCTCCATCACTCACTTATTTATCATTTCACAAAGTCAGGATGAAATTTATTAAATGAGTGTGTAATCATTTATTATTTTGATCCGCATACACCGGTATGATGCCCCCTTCACCCATCAACCCTTCAGTGTAACTGTATCTTTCCTTTCGGAACTTCAGAAGACGTTTTAATGTTTCGACATCATTGACTATGGTGACCTTGAAAGTACGTATTTTGAAATAAATTTGTTGGACCCCAACACAGAAAGCTACAAGACACTAGGCCTATCTGTATTTTAGAAGAAGTTGTTTAAAGATAAAGTTAATGATGGACAGATGACACATACTTCTATAACCACACTTGCCCTTCGAGCAGGCTAGCTATACAGGAACAGCTGAATACCTTTAATTTTTCTATAATGTCCTTTCAAATTGAAGGAATAGTTTACCTGATATTTCAATAAACTTTGCTTCTGTGACAGAATCTTTGTCCCTCAGTCGTAGTCGTAGGTTGTATCGATGCCAGTCTGACTTGTAGTGCTTTGTCTGAAAAATACAATGATATCTTTATTCAATCTTCACGCATGCAAGGTAGCTTTGAACAAAGTAAGAGCAAACAATGTAAACTTGAATTGTTCATTACCAGATAAGCTTATCAAACTTATCTCTGGACATAAATACAACATTGCATGTATAAACATACAGATTTTTTCGACTATGAATTAGTGAATCTGACCTCAGTTTCAACAACATTCCTAACTTAAGGAAATCCTTTAACTTTAAAATCCCCATAGGAAAGCATTACAGAAATTAAGGGGAAAAGGCACTTTCCTTACATTCTGCAATGCTTTCCTAAATGGATATTTTAAAGTTAGGGAATCTCTTTGAATTAAGGAATGTTAATGAAACCAGGATCAGTTCAAATATGTTCTTGAAAATGACTTTAATATCTCGTGTTAGTTTTAAATATAATATCAAAATAAACATGATATATGCATTAATGAATTAAATTTAAATCCATAAGTTTTAAATATGTTTTCGAAATAAACATGATATATGCATTAATGAATTAAATTTAACTATGGTCAATAAGTTCAAAGAATTATGTCCTGAAAAAGATGCTTTACAGAAGAATTGTAAAAACTATTCGTTTCTGAATCTGACTCTATACTCATCAACCACTAAATACTAAACATGCACAAAATATTGGCTCCCTCAAAAGTTTGGAGCCGCATGTTCTGGATACATGATTTGCTGTTTTCATAATAAAATGGTGTTAAGACTGAAGAATGTGAGATAGAAATAATTTGAATTCATGTAATATTAGGATCCTTATATATAGTGTTTTACCTGCTCCTCTCTAGAAGTGAAGTCAGCTATACAATAACTACAGGACATCTTCTCTGATACAGAAGTATAGTCGGCCCTCTGTTGGACAACAATCTCTGGAAGTATCAAAACCATTAATATAGGTTGTGTAATGTCCAAGTCAGAAAATCAGGGATTTTTTATAATGCAAAGGTTGTCAAAGTTTAGATGAAATTGACGTAATAACCAGCTTACAGACCAACAGGTTAATCAAACAATAACACATGTAATAGAACAGGGAAAAAACACATTCCTGTCGAGTGTCCTGACCAAGAATTGAACACGGGTCTCCAGCATGATAATCTATGGCTCTAACAACTCAGCTAAAGAAGTTTAAGCATGCTCCATCAGCTGAGTGACAGAGAACGTATTTAAAATTATATGAAATGTACAAGCCACATTGACCCGGTCCTTTTACACTACTCCCCCTGTTTTTCTTGAAATTTCCTAAATCTCAACCTGAGACTATCAATACCACTAACGTGGGATTTAGTTGGGCGCCAACGTAATAGAACAGGGAAAAAACACATTCCTGTTGAGTGCCCCGACCAAGAATTTAACCCAGGTCTCTGGCGTGATAATCTAATTGGCTCTACCAACTGAGCTAAAGAAGCAAGCTCTGTCTGCAGCCGAGTGACAGAGACTGTATTTATGCTATACAAGCCACACCGACCCACTCCTTTTACACACACATCCAAGACATCTTCATTACCAAAGTTATAACTCAAATATCATTTCACCACATACCCTGTATGTATATTAATAAGGTGAAACCATGATACCTGTTTCATCCTGTTGATAAAACCATTTATCACCAAGACAAAAGTATGGTTCCTAGTACTAGTTTAAGGCATGTATTCATGAAACCATTCTCATGCTCAAGTATGGGTTTTACACTCAAGCCTGACCTTTTGTACCAATTATAACCGAATAATAAATTTCCATCTCATTAGTGATTTGGGAACAAATTAATACAGTCATAATCTGAAAACTGTTTACAGTGTTTACATTTGTCTAGTTGATCATTTGACATGAATTTACTCAATTAAGCGCATTACAAGAGAGTTGGTTTGAGCACAGAAACAATATGCTTAAGCCTGAAAACGGTTTAATGAATATCAAATTATAGGGGCCCTGATCTTCATTCAACAAATAAATTTACTAACAGGTTTTATATTTTACATATAATATACAGTTACCTGCCGAAAGTCTTTCAATATTTTTCATTTTGTTATATATTCTTTGCATTTCCAACTTTTTCAAAGAATTTTCTTGACTTCGTTTATGGATTATTATCCATAAACAAAGTCGGGAAAATTCGTTGAAAAAAGGTGGAAATAAAAAGAATATAGAGCAAAACAAAAAAAAATTGAAAGACTTTTGGTATGTTAAATCTGTACCAGGTGGCTGGTTGTTGTCTGGTTCCCTTGCTGCTGCAGTGCTTTCACTCTCTCGTGTGGGGTTGCAGGCTGCTAGTGTAAGGTCTGTGAGCTTGGCGAGGGCCTGACCAGTGTTGTATAGTAGACATGTGGAATACTGCCTCGATTGTCTCTTCTGCATCTTCTTTGGAGTACCAGGAGGAGTGCTGGAAGATGTGGATGCCATATCTGATGAGGGGAAAACAAAGAAAGTTTTGTTTTAGAAGTTAAAAAAATTAATACAACATGTTCAGAGAACGTTTTTATGATTAGACTGATTGATAAATAATTTCAAAACAATACTTATATAATTACAGGAAAAGAAAAATACACAGCCAGACTGATGTTCTAACCCGAACTATAGTTGAGCTATCTGGTTGATGACGATCAATTCAACCATACTTGCTAATCCTCCCTATTTAGGAGGGAGATTCCCGATTTTGGACCCTAAAATGTTGTATTTTTAACTTGGGAATCTGCTTAACTGTTCCTATTATTAAAGATCTGATGATTTCCTCTGAAAGAAGAGCTCAAAAGAAGCCATTTAAAGGTGTTATTTTTCCTCTGAATGTACCTATATACATGTTATTTATGTTTTCAATTCTGAGCACGCGCAATCTCCCCCATGGAAATTTCGAAAAGTTGGCAAGTATGTTCAACCCACTAAGGTCTTGATCCACAATATTTCTCCCTCCTTGAACAAGTCTTCGACCCTTAAGACACACAAGACTCAATACCACCTTAATAAGCTAGCTTCCATGGGTATATTCCAACCCGTTGGTGTTGGACGCAAAAAGCAACAGGAGAAGAAAAATGCCAACAACCAGACCAGGGATTTAACCTTGGCCTTTCCAAACTCTAGACGGACCCTCAACCAATTGAGCAATCTGGTCGCCGATGATCCACCCGGTCAACATCTGCTACACTTATAATTATATATCTATCATACCTAGTTATACAATATCACAGACTTAGATATCAAGAAAACATATGGAACATTTTCCCTTAAATACTGCGACAGTTATCAGCTTAAAATCTTAATACGGTAGCTCAATATTGATAGAACGGTCGTGTAGGTTCAGAAGGTGTGTTCAAACCCCGGTCTGGTCGTTACATTTTCTCTTTCTCGTTATGTAATTATAATTACTTGTTCCAAAAAAATTAAATTCCCTATATATATGCAACACATATATATGCACAAGAACACTGAACAGACAGGGGGGGCATTAATTTTATAAAACCATGATGCTTACCTGAATTTATGATCGGTTACTGTCAACCACGATATGTGTGATTACAACTTTTAATTTTATATAGGTCCTACTCCCCGGTGGATAACTAATATTGCATCACCGTTTGGCAACGTCTCTCACTGCGTTGTGCAATCGCTTTCACCGATTCTCCAAATGATGTGATGAAAAAGAACCTTTATTGATTTTTGTAATAAGTTTAGGTTAATGAGATAATCAACCAAAACCAAATCTTGCGTTCCTATGAGAATAAAATCAGTAGAAAATTATATTTGGACTGTCAAACCCTGTTGTGATTTTGTGGACGCAGCCATCTTGAAAGTACCCGGATTGGAAATTGTTTACGACATCTATGTTGTTTTCTATTTTTGAAAGTTGAATTTTTCAATTATTAAATATTATATATTGTTATCATTAATGGATGCAGATAATATATAACATAGTAACAGTTTATGTTTTAATGAAGCTAGGCTTGTCATTTACATTTATGTTTGCGACATCAATGTTCCGATTTATGGCTCTTGACCCCGGTACTTGATTGTTGTTATCGGATTCACTTCGTCCCACACGGTCTTATCAAAACTAAGCATGGCTGTGCCTCGTGTAAAGCTCGGTGGTGAGATTGATGTGTCAAGAGTTTGTCTAGGATGCTGGCAATTCAACAGTAACAAAGACACCATCAACTGGGATGCGCAAAGCGTCGAGGTATGCACTTGCACAGTGTGGTGCTTGGATCTTTTGGCCCCTCCCCCTTTTTGAAACTGAAAGTGTTCTGACTTGAGCAAGACTATTTAATGTGTTTGGCGTCAACTTTAGCCCTGTAAGAAAAAGTGATAGTGTGCACGTGTATCCTTTAATTATTCAGCATCAGAATAGTCTACAGGTGCACCGATCTGAGAGGTTAAGCAGTGTGTGTGTGGGCATTTGGTGGAAGGAGCTCGAGGGCAGGGGGGGGGGGGGGGGGGGCTAATAGCATCCCCAAAATTTTAGGGAGGACATATAGTTCTACATGGTTTCCAGGGTTTCCCAAGATGAAGTGCGTGTCACCCTCAAGTTCTCATTGTTATATTTACATTTGCGTTTACGTAGCAACCCACATAGCGAAAGTTTTTGAGATGACACATGTACAGTAACACATGGTTTACTTATATATAATTATGTCATAGATTATTCAATGATCATGAGAATCTTGTCACTCTGCTTTGTATAACATGGAAAATGCCCCTGCGTCAAACACTCAAATGACTATTTATATTATAACATTTATTTTAAGTTTGGCTGTTCGGCCAATGTCATTTAATAGCTAAGAAATGACAACACAAATACAAACACATGCAGGTAATAAACAAATGAATGGAAAAAATACATATGCATTTAAGGATCTTCTCTTGTGAAAAGTGAAAATTTTCTGGCGACTATAACTTTTTTTCTAATGTACTTTTTTGAAAAAAGGAGTTCATTGCAAAGCAGAAAATGCAAAAAGAAGTATATGGTAGTGAACTCGTTTTTGTGCTATGCTCTGTCAAAGATACCAAAATGAGCAAAACTCGTGATTTATGTGAAAATGCTGTTTTGGCCAATCACAGGACAATTTCATTCAATATCTTCCAGATTTGTAATCAGATATATGTATGAATGTTTGCAGAATTGACAAAAATAGTATTTTCTTATTAATAATGAAAGTAAAAGGTCTTTAAATTATTCTTTTTTCTCAAAACATAAATTTTAGTTATCCCTACCCCTTATTTTTCAATGAGGAAATAGTCCATTTTTCATCATATTTTGCAGATTTAATGCTTTATAAAAAAAATTCTGGCGACAAACTTTTTTAGATTTTTTGCAGATCGAAAGGCAATGGGTTTCTCATTCTAAAGCAGACATAAAATCTGGGGGGTAGCGTCCTTGTTCTTTTGTCCCATTATCAAATGTGCTATTTTTCACTATTCTTGAGTAAAAAAACAAAATAGCTTCAGTTACACTAAATATCTGAAAAAAAATAGCAAAAATATAAATAAAATACCTTTGTTGCATAATATTTGCTTTATAATGAAAATAAACAAGCTGTACAGAAAAAATGAACTTGCTATGATGAAAAATGGCGACACACTGACGATTTTAAATCATAAATCAAGCTCAAAAAACATTAAATATTTGCCATTCGTGAAGTGCAAGACTTATACATTTTTCAAATTGGCCGCCATTATTGCAATTTTTTAAAATTCTAAAAAAAGTTCTACAAACAACAGACATCTAATTTTCTGCTACATTTTTCAGATGCATATTTGCTATCAAGATTGATAATGCATTGTTAGATATTACGAACATATCTCAAGTGACATCAAAACGAGGTTTGAACGTGATTGAAACCTCACAAGAGCAGATCCTTAAGCAATTGTTCCACAGTGAAAACATTGCGGGCTTTGATGCTATATGCTAAACTTTCTTAACACTATGAAGTTAAAAAAAATACTTTCAATCCTTATAGCAACAAAACATCATTGTTATACACATGTACATGCACTGAATAGAATTATCAATGTCTGCAGGTACCGTCTCAAAATGAATTTTTAACGATTGTAATTCATCGGTAGTATCTGGTGGACAAAGGGACTTGGAAAGCAGCTAATCTTAGTACATAATTTTCCCTCATTACTAATACAGATATAGTAGAACAAGGAAAAACATTCCTTTTGAGTGCCCTACGTACGCTGACTAGAAATCCAACCAGTCCGGTCTTTGGCATATATATGATACTCTTCGGCTCTGCCAACTGAGCCAAAGAGGTGGGTATGCTCTGATCTGACAAAGACCATATTTAACACTTTGTACAAGCCACTCCGACTCGAGCTCACTCCTTTCACATAAATGTGAATGTATGCACCATTCACTCATTTTAGTTCCCTCTCCAGGATTCATCTTAAAAGCAGCTTGATTATTTCTATGATTTCATGGTTATAATTAACAACCTTATTTATCTAATTTTCTTAGCTTGCTCTTTAAACTTACATGTATTATGGTAGAGGGAACTGTTTCCTTATACTGTTGTAGTGTTGTCTGGAGAAGTATGGTGACTGAGCCCTTATGTTGAAGTGAGGGCAGTATATGTAACCCTCTCCTAATAAGACAACACTATAAGATTTGATTTGAACATATTTTATTGCTTTAAACAATAGGATCGGGCACAAGTTATACCAACTTATAAAAGCCCTCTCAGGGGTAAAATTTCACTTTTTTAGCAACTTGCATTTTGTGGTGAGTGGGTTAAATAACTCGCCAAATTAGATACTTGCTAGCAATTTTTGGGTGGATAATGAAAGTACTACAGTCAATGCATTCTGAATCAGTCTAATTTACAATTTAGACAAGTGTCAACAAGACATTAATGCACTATTTGTGCATGCGTTTGTATGTAGTTTTGTTTCCCAATTTGTTTTATACTTTCGACAACATTTTCTGACATGTGTACAGAGTGGAATTCGAATAATATATATATTTCAACATGCATTATATGTATACCCACTCGCCGAAAAATGCTAGTACAATAATTTTCTACTCCCCATTTCAGAAATCAACTTGCATTTTGCGAGTGCGCGAGTGTTAATTTCGAACCCTGCCTCTCCTCCACTATCAGAGAACTGCAGTTTCCAAGGGAAAGGGACATGATAGATTGTGTACATCACATAACTTTTATTTACAATTAAAACAATTATTATGTGAAATTCATTGATCAAATTTATTTGATAATTTAACAACCACTGATTTTTCTATGACTGCATGGTTACCATTTAGCCAAAACAGTCAGTCTACCACTGGGATTTGAACCTCGGACCGTCAAACTCTGGACAGACTCGGTCTGTACTCTCTATACCAATTCATCTACCCTCGGCCTGTTGCCATCTGAACCAAGTTTAAGTTCAGTTACGTTGCAAATTATGTTTCAATTTCTTCTTTAATTAAATTAGCTAGACTTGATTAATCAAGGTAAGGGCATTTCTGTTATTCAGGTCATTGGTGCAGTGGACTAAGGAACTTTAGATAAAAGGTTTAATTCCTTAGTTTATTGGGAGCTGCACACTTAATTGATCTTTTCTGGGTTACATTTCAGTTGGGTTGATTAACTTGGAAAGGTGAAAATTAAATTATTGAGTCATCTTTTAATTTCCATGGAGTCATGGACTACATGGTAGCTGAGCTCTCTTTTTCAGTGTCTGATAGTCAAGTTTTTGTGAAATTTAACCACTTGATGTATCAATTAAGCTGAAAGTTGGCAATTTTTTTCATTATGGTTTTAGATGATAAATAACATAAAAAGAAAATTGGAAAAATTTTGTTTTTATATTTTATTTAATTTTTATATCTCGCTATATTATTATATAGATGGTTATTCTCCTGGCCATAAGTGCCTGTGGTTTCCCTTAGGTTTTACAGTTTCCTACCATATGTATACACACATGTATGACCGCTTGTGCATCAATTCATCATCATGACATACAAGATGTTGCACAATTAGACTAGATATGTATTACTTGTTAAATAACTTTTGTAGAATAACTTATACTTATGTTTGAATCTATTATCCTTCCTTATAAAAAAGTGTAAAACCATAAACCATAACGAATATTTTGTATGGCAGTAATCATTGTTGCTATGTCAACCAGTTAAGGGATGATCCAGCTGTCCTTGGCTTAGCTGATAAAAAATAGACAGCACACACACAAGACGTCACTCCGGACATGACTGTACGTGGTGACAGAGTAGTGATTAAATAGCATGGTATCTAATATTATCATATATATATACTGTATAATGTAAGCTGTATTCACTGTGCCTCCTTAAGATGAAGGATTATGCATACACATGTTCCAATTTAATTATTTATTCTACTTGTATATGATTTACATCAAATTAAAATAAATTTAGAAACAAGAAATACTGCAATGAATTTACATTTAACGAACAAATATGGTCCACTTCCTACGTTATTCTATTTTTTCGTTATTTTTTTTTTTTCCCTGGCTTCCCGACATTCTGAAGTTGCTGTGTAGTGATAACCTAAGCTTTATCTTAGCATTATTAGCTTAGGTGTCTGAAAGATAAACAGTTGTGATATTAAATACAAATAAGGTCATGGTTGGATCTGACGTTGACCTACATTGTGTACAGTATTCCAGTACTGTGGGAATCTAGATAATAGCAGACATAAGTAACCCTGGCTATAGAGTTATCTCCCTCTGGGAAAATTCCATTTTTGCAGGACGTACATGTGGAGTTCTGTAACAAGAAAGCAAAGCAAATTTCCACCTGGAATAACATCTGCTATCTTTCCAGTTGGACGCACTTACCACTGAGCTAGTTATAAATTCCCTGAAGCGTGAAGCTTGAACACATGTATATATGCATGTTGAAGGCAGCCATAAATTAAACATATTTATTATATTAAAATAGGCCACAGTCTGTTTTAACCCAACAGACAGATTTTAAACTATATTCTGTAGTATTTAATGATCAATATGTTACATAATTATCTGTAGCCTAAATTCATATTTTCAAATTTTGTTTTTCAGCAATCCTGTGCTATTGTAGACAAATGCTTGGAGATTGGAGTGAATTTCTTCGACACAGCAGAGGTACATACATTAGATATGTATTATGTGACTGCTTGATCATGTTCTTTTGTGTATAGTTTTACAGAGATATTTTAATATCCTTTTTAGCCCAGTATCTGATGACAGACATAGGTAACATTCAAATCACATACCCTTTGTTCGTGGCCTAGCTTTGATAATGTTGTTGGTCATTAAACAATTCACGCATGTTATTAATATTTCTTGATGAATGTGTTAAGATGGCATTAATATTATGAAGCTACAAATAATGTAATTATAAGTTGGGTCATAATTTAACAAGGTGTCAACAAGACTCAAAAATCAAGGTCACACGGTTACTGAAGTCAAGGTTACTGGCTAAAAGGTCAAAGAAAAGGTTTGTAACTTTTCACTTTTGAGAAGTCATGATTGACCAAAGATCATAATAATCGCTTATAGATTCCATCAATGGGATCATTAGCTGAAGGATTGATGATATCATGTCAGAACTTTACTTAAAGCAATTAAAATTTCATCATGAAATGACGCAATATTTGAATACTAATGTATAATATTGATATTCTACATAATGTAGTTTAAACTGATTCTGAATATGCAAACAAGCTATTTTCCATCAGCTATCATCTTGGATTCCTTCAAAGGTCTGATGAATATGAAGGATCGCATGCTGCCATAAAAAATCTTATGTTTATACTGTATGTAAAAAGTTGCTTATCTGTTTATAATAATTCTTCTATATTAATGATGCAACATTGCATAACATTAAATTTATATAATAATGTAATTCGCGTTCAAGCAAATAATTTAAGATGCATATATTAATGTTGTTGTGACTTTTAAATATGTCTTAGCAGCACTATAACACTATTGAATTGCTTTTCAAATTTTCAAAATGAGGCTTACTTTACAGGGGTATGCTGGTTCCGAAGAGGTTTTGGGGAAAGCCCTGAAGGGGAGAAGGGACCAGGCAGTAGTCGCCACAAAGTTCGGTTTCAGGGAGGGACCAATGACACCTCCCTATAGTCCGGAACAGATCGATGAAGCGATTACGAAGAGTTTGCGTAAACTTGAGATGAACTATGTCGACCTTCTACAGGTTAAAGGCCCAATATACGTAACTTTCGGCAAAACTTGATGCAAAAATCAAACCTAATAACTTTTTATATTTATAGATTTAGTTAAGATTAACTGATATCAGCAATATCCAAGATGACTTCTTACGCGGTAACCGGTACGGCAGCAGTTGAAACTCGGTATTTGTAAACACGCGACTATTTTGACTGCCTTCTACCTGCGGTTTGTTATTGAAGTGGGCCCCACCTGAATTATTTTCAATTCTTTGGATTTTTCTGTCAGGAGTTTCTAGTTAGTTACCGCTGATGTTTACTTCGTTTTAGGCTTATTTTTGCATGGTTATCAACTAATTTTTTTTCAGAATTTTTCAGATTGATGAAAAATTTCCTGAAGTTACGTATATTGGGCCTTTAAACATAATTATGATACTTATTTTATTATTTTTTTTTAATTTCATATACATGTACATTTACAGTCAAACCTGTCTTCAAAGGACACCGAAGGGACAGACCAAAAGTGTCCTTTATAGACAGGTGTCCTTTATACAGAGTTATTTAAAAAGAAAATTGCACTGTATGGCCTAGGTATGATGATTCTGTCCTTTATGGACAGATGTCCTTTATATAGAGGTTCCTTTATGACAGGTTTGACTGTAGATTTAAAAGTAGCTCGAGGCTAGCTTCTCTTCATTTGAAGAATTGCATGTACTTGTGTACATGACTTCAAAACTTATATTGTTAATTGTTTGAAAAATGTTTAAGTGTCAAGAGATATATGGTTATTTGTTTGAAAAATGTATAAGTGTCAAAAGACAATTAAGTACTGTTTTAATCAAACTTCAGCTAAATGATGTACAGAATATTAACCCATGTGTACATTACATTACACAACAGGTACATTTTCCAAGTTTCCTGTGCGACTTTGACGAGTGTCTAAAGGAACTAAACAGACAAATAGGTCTGGGAAGAATTCGCAAATATGGTGTGTCCAACTTCGGACCCAAAAATATCAAAGCTTTCTCCGACGCAGGAGCTGATATGGTCTCCAACCAGGTACATTGTTTATCTCACTTGACCTACATGGCCAAGTGAGCTCATGTAAAGTACCAAGATATGTTATTTGGCTGTGCTCACAGCTAGTCTGAAATGTTTTAGCAAAAGTCACTAAAGACCACTTTTCTCTTGTGTGTTAATATTAATATAAGTTCTGATGTATTTAACATACCATTCATTGAGTTTGATCAATTAATAATATTCTTATTATACATTTATAGGGAGTCAGTGTTTATAAAATTGGTTTATTCTACCAAATTCCATTAGCAAATTTAAAGTAGCTAAAGGCATATATTTTTTTTCAGCAAATAAGCATTTTATTTCGTTAATAACGAAAATGCTAATGGCTAGAGTGAGCACAGATTTTGGTAAATGCATGGGTGGTGCAGTGGATAGCGCACTTGTCTTTCACCAAGGCAGCTGGGGTTTGATTCCCTGACAGGACATGGGTTTTCTCCGGGTGCTCCAGTTTTTCTCCCACAATAAGACCCCTCGCACGCTTACATCTGGGCAAACAAGAGTGATTGATTAATATAGGTTTTTTCATTATTGTTGTAAAATAAGTTTATATTTACCGAGATTCAATATTCATTGTAGATGGGGTATAACCTACTTTGGAGGTCGGCAGAGTTTGAGGTGATACCAGAGTGCAAGAAGCGGAACATTGGACTCCTCGCCTACTCCCCTCTCCAGCAGGGACTGCTGAGTGGCCGGTTCACGACAGCAGAATCTTTCCCTGTAGGAAGAAAGAGGGGCAAGCTCTTCTCTCCAGAAAGGTTATTACACAAATACAGCTTAGCATTGTTTATGTTGGGTTTTAATTCTGATGGGATTATTTCATCATGGTTGGAAAATGGTATCATTATGGTTGTTTCATTACCTTTCTATTATCAGGTTTGTACCATTGTAGGAAACCTGTGGTGACACTGATCTATAGTTTGTGTCCTGTGGGCTAGAACAGACAGAGAATATTGTTTATTCACAATCTGATTAAAATACAGATCCTTGTTCTCACTCCATTTTACAAGGATCTGAAACATCTCATAAGAGGTCACGTTCAGATTATTTTTGTCGCCTCTTTACTTAACACTAAATAATTTTCCAATGACCTGTCATCTTGCAGCAAGTCATTTCGTCACATTATTCTACATGAACTTTTTGGTGAAGAAATGATTAAACGAACAAATGCGATTATGCAAGCTTTGTCACCTCAAAATGTCACTGTCAAGACTCTGACAGTAGTAATTTGATTGGCTAATGCAAAAGGTCATTGGGACATGACCCCCTATTGGATTTTCTCAGATCTTAACGCAGCAGAAGAAGTTAACGGAACGGCGTGGAGATCAATATATGATTTTAATCAGATTAGTCTATTCAAAGACTTTGACAAATCATTGTACACGCGGTTAGATCATTTGATTTTATCTTGGTACACTTCTGTAGGTATGACGCCGATGTCAATGTCCGATAGGACATAATTGTCCCTTAGAATGTTCAAACACAACCCAGAGGTTTCCTTGACAGGCAGTGGTGCTGCCATGTTGGTTTGTATTGTTTAGCTACAAATGGGATATCCCAGCAGGATGTAGCCACAGATCAAAGGAGCCATATATATGATTGGATACTATTTTTAGTACGAAAACAAGATTCTCCATCTGAAACTTCCTCAAAAATACCTTGAATTGGTTATTTTGATACTATAAACCCATAATCCTTTCATGTTGAATTGACTTTGATTGGAAACTTTTATATTCACACAGCTGCCAATCTGCAAGACACGGTCAACCGGGCGCGGAGAAGGAAGTGTTCGAGGTAAATTTAACTCTACCAAAATAATGCAGGGTGCTATAAATTTATCTCATTTGAAGTTATGTTTGTTTTAATAAATACAGGAGAACTCTGCTTACTCGAATCTGGTTTATTCGAATACCCCTCACTCTTCAAACAGGTCGTTTGGTCCCGAACAAGTTTGAACATATTCAACCAACCTCGGATTACTTGAATACCATGTATTCCTTGAACTATTAACCGGGTCTCTACAAGTTCGAATAAGTATACAAATTATCTTTTAGAAAATGAGACTTTTTGAAGCTTCAATAATTTCTAATATCACGCAAATTGTAATTGATCAAAATCACTTCATAAAATAAGCATAGGAGCATTTCAAAATTTTAGTCCAGGTTTTCTTCAGTGTAGTACATACTATTATATATACATGTACATACAGCGAGTATAAATCCTGGAAAACAAAAAATTCACTCTCACCAAAAATATTTTCTACAACTTTCTTATGTGTTTATACAAAATCAAAGGATCTTTATGCTACACCTTAGTGATGGTACAAATAGTAGCATGTATTTCACAAAATGACAGGATTTGCACAACAGTTTAGCAACTGATAATCTTTTTTTACTGAAATGAATAAAAAAAAAACAGTAAACTTTCGATTTTCATATTCTAAAGGTCCAGAAAACACATTTAATTTAGCATAAAAAGGCAGGTATCACAGATTTTAAAATTGACTCACTTTAAATGTACATTTTCCATTTTGACAAGATAAAAATATACCATTACACATATTTTGATAACATTTCATCCTTTTATCACTTCAGGTTTTCCATATTTTGACGATAACATGCTTCTGATTTGCACTGTTTTTTTTTGTTTTTTTTTAGGCCTTACCCAAATTGCAGGCAATTTGTAAGAAGGCTGGTGTCAGCATGGCGCAGGCCTCACTAGCCTGGATCTTACAGCAGGACAACTGTCCGGTAGTGATTGTTGGTGCCAGGACCCCAGAACAGATGGTGGAAAATAGTCAAGTCATTACATTGCCAGATGTAAGTATCCATGACAAACACTATTCTAAAGTAAAGGGTATCACTGCACAAGTTATGGTACAGTGCACTCCTTTTTTATATCATGTTGCATTTGTCAGACAAAAACATGATATTAACAGGAATGTGACATTAAGGAAAACATATTTTTCCACTAAATCTAGTGCATTTCCAATTTCCATAGCTAAAAGTAAGCTTTTCAATGTACATGAAGATGTTTCAATATATAGATAATACTATTTTTTTAATCGAAATTCATTTTTGGTTTTTTTTTCTATGCAACATTTTGTACAAGTTGTATCTGAAATCCATGGAAATGACATCTTTTTCAAAGACTTGTTTTTTTTAACCAATCACTTAATTGGTTAAAAAAACATGATATTAAGAGGAATTCACCTCAAAATACATGATATTAACCAAATAAAATTACATAGATTATATAGAGAGAAAAATGGTGCTTGGGAAAAACATGATATAAAGAGGAATGTGATAATAACGGGTGATATTAAGTGGAGTCCACTGTATATGGCAGATTCCCTATTGTTTTGGTTCCATGGGATATGCTCCTCTCTGCACCTTTGGAATATGCCATGGCATAACTGAAGGCTCTGTGTGCGCCACCTTGTTGATATGAAGGCAAGAAGACTGGTTCGATCCTTTGATGTGCATCAAAAGATATGTGTGGTTGCAGCTACTTTGTAATCTTCAAAAAACATGTAGGCATACGGCCTAGTGATTGGTCATGTTTCATTACCTGAGCGTGCCTTCATTTTTGCCATGACATATTCCAGGGATATAGAGAGCGTAGGTGAGCGTTACCTTTGGATATCAATGATGGTAAAACTTGGGCCAGAAGAGTTAGCTGTATAGGTGGAGTATTCTCCCTTGCATGTTTAAGGGTCCCTGTACCTCTGCCAAAATCTGTTCATAACCATTCTGTTATCACTAATTTAGCTTTAACTCATTCACTACAGAGACATATTTCGACTCTTCCAAATCAAAGGTTGGAATAGTCTATTATGAAAACACAGGATTAAATAAGTTAATAAATTGTTTCCTAAAAGAAAACAACATTTTGCAGAATTTTTTAAAAAATTAATAAGCAAAATAGGATCAATAGTGTACATAGTGTTAGAGCTTAGCTGGTTTAGACCTGAATACAAACCCTGGATTTTAATTACCTTAAATTTTATTTCTTTTGATAATAGAAATTCTAACCTTTTCACTTATGTTGCTATCTATATAGGTAGTCTACAGAAATTTAATTTTAAACACAGCTATGCATGTCATCCAAATTATACTATGGTCCGTATTGCAGTTGTAAACATCCAATTACTGTTTTTATACCTAAGTTTGTTTGAAATTGTTACTTGCAGTCCGTTGTTAAGGAGATGTCGGATGCGACAAATGACGTGAAGGTAAAGATTGGACCAGTCCTTGACCAATGGGCTCACCCTGACCGTTGTGAATAACTCCCGCAAATCGTCCTCAAAGGAAATTATAAAGTGCTTTATTGCAAGGTTTTCATGATGTGAAAATTGCTATAATTTAAAAGGCTGTAAAATATCTGTCCTTTATCTGCAAATCAAAAGTAATTTAATGACTTGAAATACCAGATAATTACAAAAATAATTGGAAAATTGATTTTAATTATGATTTAAAATGATTAGCTTTTGAATAAATAAAATGATGCAATATTTGGTAAGTCCTGTAATAATCTCCAGCAGTATACCAACTTGATTTTGCTCACAAACTCTGTTATTTTAAAAGAAATATCCAGAATTAAATCCACATAAACATTCCCTGTAAATGAAAACAATTGAAACACTATGATATCATCAACATAAGCTTATATCTTTAGTAAACTTGAGAATGTACAATACTGTATGACTGTATATTTACACTGTATATTTTTCAGCCATTTTTATAGTTCAGTATTTTTGCATCATTATGATTCTGGTGCCACATTTTACAATCTTTATATTGTACATAATCTGTTTTTACAATGCTTTAGGGGTACCAATCTTGGTGTCATGCACAATATAACTCAAATGGTTGATATTATGTCTTAGAACTAGTCATCTGCTTGCATATACATATACAGGGTTTTCCTGATCCAAAAGAAAGGTTTAAAAGAATATTTTCTGAAGGGTGAATTTGATTAAGTATATCTATCAGCTTCCATAGCAAAAGAATAGTTTTGTCGCCATCAACTGTTTTATTTTTGTGCTTTTTTTCTGAGAGAATGACTAAAATGTGAATCATGTTTGAAACAGATCCCCACCCTATGCCAGCTAGGGTAACTGCTATATACAGTCAAACCTGATCTAACGGCCACCTTGAATAAGCGGCCACCTCTGTTAAGCGGCTAGTCTGTGGTCCACCCGATAAAAAATACTATACATTGAACCTTAAATAAGCGTTCACCTGTCTAACGCGGCCAACGGCCACAAAAAATTGCCCCAAGTCGTTGTATCGTCCTGTATTAAGCAGCCATTTTGTCTGGAAATAGACATCTGCGATGACCAGTTATTTTTATCGATCGTCATGTGATTTGGTTTTGGTAACGATAATCCGTGGATGATCTCCGCATAGAATCACCGACACTATATGTATGATTAAGTTCATTATAATATTTAACTGTTGAAAAAAATGAGCAATAGGCCATTACTGCCCAACCTGGTTTAAGCAGCCACCTGTCTTAAGCAGCCAATATCTGTCGGTCCCTTGGGTGGCCGCTTAATACAGGTTTGACTGTATATACTGTATGTGTAGCAGGTATAAAATATCGTTGTCCGGTATTGATGGTGGAATGATCAGGGTTTATGTGATGTTTTTTGTTTTTATAAAACTGTATTTTGAAATTAAAGTAAGAAAACTGGTGAATTCACTTAAATATACAGTTAAACCTGATAGATAAAGGACAACTTTATAACAAAGACACTAAATATAGAAAGGATTTCTGTACTTGTCTATAAATGGCAGACTTGTCAGACCCACTCACTGCAATTTATGATATAATTGACCACTGTTTAAAGGGCACTTGTCATTGAATGACATTTTTGCTCTGATTCTTGGGTGTTCTTATTAGACAGGTTTGACTGTAAATTGATTTCCATTTCATTTAAAAATAATTTCCTTAGTTCCATTGTGCCAGTAAATGTCTCGACAGATCTTTTTAACTTGTGTATCAATTTTGTATGTTGACTTAGATACGTTTTATTTCATGTTTAAATTCCTATGTACGTCAGTCCAGGAGACTAAAGAATTTATATGTAAGAACTAACGGGATAGAAACAAATCTTTAAATTCAAATATGCAATTATTAGAATAACAATGTCAACAATGCATTTTTAACAAACTGGTATATTTGATGTAAAACTGGCAAAAATGGTTTAAAAGTGATATACTTGATGTAAAACTTGCAAACATGATGTAAAACTGGCAAACATGTACTTGGTGTAAAACTGGGATACTTGCACAATGTATAACTAGGATACCAAGAGCATCATGATGTAGTTTTGAATGTGTTTGTTAAAGGAGTGATGATACTATACAATGAAATATAATAAAAAGAAACCTTGAAAATCAAACTTTGTGTTTTTCATTCTACGTATTACATTCTTCTTGTTACAAACTGTCAACACTTACTTGCTGTACACATGTAAAAAAAACCTATAATGATTCACCTTGGGGTAAAATTATACACTTTTTAAAATCCTTTAATTCCTAAAGAACGATTATGTGGAGGAGTTATGTCCCTTGAGTATGTTTCCATTACATGCAGTCTTGAGGACAGAAAAAAAACATGTTTAATACTTGATCGTATTAGTGAATAGGAGACATTGACGAACTTTGGTTTAAAAACTGCCAAGCCAAAGAATGTCTGCTACTATTTTAATTATAAAGAAACAAAAGGAAATTGCACCTTAATTCAGATGCTTGATACTGTTACTAATTCAATTATATAGAAACAAAAGACGTTGCACCTTAACTCAGTTGCTTGATATACTATGTACATTTTCTTTTGGTGATATTGGGTAATACATAATAAACATTGCCTTTAATGTTGATCATGCTTAACCAGCTTCTGTCAAATTTCATTCATTCACATTTAAGGTTTTTATGATCACACACATTTATGTTACCTCTTTGTTAGAGATAAGGGAGGGGTGTATTTTATAAGTTTACTTTTCTGTTTGCTAATGTACTACCCCGATTTCTTTAATGACTTCTTCTGGAATACGGAAAGGTTTGTGACATGATATTTGGCTGGAAACTTTCTTATAAAGAGCTAAACAAATTTTGCCAAAAATTACTTTGACCTACTTTTCGAGGTCATTAGGGTTTAATATGTCAAAACCTTCAAACAACTTCTATGAAATACTGAATGGCCAATATGCATGCTATTTGGCTGGTAATCTTGTTTGAAGAATTCAAACCGAATGTTTGAGTGAAAGCTACATCGACATACTTTGAATGTCACAGAGGTCAAATTGTTTGAAGCTTAACGTATGAGTCATCAAAACAGCAATATTGTAAAGTAGTACAGATTGGCGGTCAATCTGATTCACCAGATCTAAGTTCTTGTTTCTTGTCAATCCTGTAGCTTAAACAAATGCTCTTGAAAACGGCACAACTTTTGGATTACTCCACAGTGGTGTAAATTTCAAGTTAACTATATTCACGTCATGCTTACCACACTTGCGAAAGTGCAGGGGGATACCCTGAAGGAATGAAATAGAAAGGTAAAACTATGAATAAAATATTTGTGATTCCCGATACTACTGACAAAATTATGTATGGAATGACCCTCGTATATATGTATTATGTATGCGTGTACATTTAAAAAGAAAAAAAACTCGACACAAAATACAGCGCTATCGTCACATCACGGTGACACTTCAGAATGTGTGTGTGTATGTTAGCTAGTGATGGCTGTATATTGTTGGATTTGCATCCCTCTTTAGCAAGGACCCGTTGCAGACGTTTAGGGTTGCCCAACGCACAGTAGCCAGCTAAAAATGCCGTCGCTCAACATCCGATACTTTCTGAAAAAAATAGTTTACAAGAATGAGAACGGTTATATTAAAGTTTAAGCTGTTGAAACATCTTACCTTTAGTTATTTCAGTCTTCATTTTGCAAATTTATCAGCGGTACCTGATGAAGTCAGAAATATATATGCAATACAATGAACATACATCATATTATCTGAAGCAGATATAACTTTCTATATTACCGTTAAATGTATCATATGGACGGCCAATTATTTATAGACAACCGATAACATGTCCTATTCTATTTAATCTGATAGTTATCAGTTTCAAATTGTTATCAATCAGCTACGTGTAGATGAATGTGATACATAAAATATGTATCCATCGATATTGATAATTTTGGATTTATGTAATTTACATTTATGAAATAGTGTTATGGAGAATCCACTGTTGCGAACGTTTCTGTGTGTCGTTTTGTGTGTAATAATATCTGAAGAGGGGCGTATTACCGCGGATGAATGTGTGCAGGTGAATTCGTGTTCATGTCAGTTCTCTGACGGAAGAAAGATAGACCTCTCACCGTTATCTAGCAACGATGTAAACAGCCCAAAGTACGTACATTATATAGATATATACTGTATATAACTCATACTGTTACTCATGATTCTTCTTTGCAATTAATGACTTTGTGACAAGATGAGTTTTCTAATTTTAAAATAAAATAATGAATGTGTCAAAGCGATTGCTCAGATGATCAAAGATGACGTAACACACACACACACACATGTTGCAAATTTTAAATTAAGTAATTGATACAGTATTCCAAAAAATTGAATGAAACTTCATCATATAGATGTTTCGTCCTTCCAGGACTCGTCAGTGACGCTAGGCGCCAAAGGTGGGAAACGAACTTTTTCTAAACTAATGTAGAAACAGAAGGGCAGGTGCGCAAAACACTGTAATCAAAAATAACTTCTAAATCACGTTCTTTAAGAAATAATTTTAAAACAGCAAATAGTGACAAATGAAAAACTGTTCAAAACAACGCACAGCAAACCAACACAGAGAAAGTCGGTAATGGACGTTACCCACAATGCTTCATTTCCGTTCTGTCATCCCAGCCACTTAAAGCTTGTCGTCAATGGTCACGACTGTTGCGAGGACGTGAAGTCCCTATCGTCTATAGCTTCTGGCTTTGCGTGTTCATTTTACTCTAGCTGATCTAAACCTAGTGCAAAAACAGACTGAAAACAAAAGTAATTTGCTACCGAAAGAAGACAAAGATAAATTGTTTGCAATTCAACATGATGTTGGTTTATTGTGGAAACGGTAGAACTTTCACAGATTTGGTTACGTTTAGTGAACCCCTTCAGGCCCCAGTTTCATCAAAATTCACGAGCTTACGGAAACAATTTAACTAAAAACGCAGTACAGAAGTAACAGAAACTTCTGTGATGCTTTCCAATGGAGATTATTAACTGAAACCGGGGACAGATTTGTGGAAAGAATATGTCTTTCGTATCCCAATGCTTTTGTAAAAGCTATAAGGATTATAATGGAGGAATACTGCAAAAATGACAACATACCTTTCTCATTTATCCTAAATGCAAACCAATGTTTCTCCATGATACAACTGAGAGAGTTAGCTTGTCATTTAGACAGCATTTCTCCTTATATTTCTTTAGCTTTTAGATCAATAGTTCAATATTGGTGACCTTATACATAATATAACTGTTGGTGGTAGCGGTGGGATTATGGAAGGCCAGTTCCGGGTGGTTGACTTTTGATGGAAAATTCAGTATACTCATAAACAAATCAGCCTGACTAAAATATCGTGATTACCTGATATTGCTGTATTAAGTACACTATACACCCCAGCAGCAATAAGCGATACATATTTCAATACAATGTAGTTTACTTTTATAGATTTTATGATGTCCCTGTAAGTCCTGGCAGTGATGATATGTTTTCCTGGAACCCATGTGCGGACTTCGTACAGCCCTCCAGCTCGGCGTGTGAGGGTGTTGCTGTGAGTACCCCAGTCTGTTGATGGTAAAATCATCCACAGCCGTATGCTTCATTAGCTTCAAGTAATAGAGTTTACATAACGAAGAGAGTACGTACTACACCAAAAACTGTTAACTTTGCCATAATTACCATGAACGCAGAGCAAACAAGGGGAACATGGAATATTAAACATTTAACACAAATAAAAAACACAGGGCTCGCACACATGAAATAGCACTCAAGCGGAAGAATGTAATTCAACTGTATTCTCTAGTTAGTTTTCGTATAACTTGTATAAATAATAAAACATGGTCGGAAAGGTAAGTTTAGTCTTTGAAAACAGTATATCACTTTATAATTATCAAAAAATCTTCAAAATCATTGGGAAAGGGTGAATTTGTATTATCCGTTACTGGAACAATGTATTTACCTGGAGTTGTGTACATATGGGAATTTTGGGAATGGTGAATACTCACCTCTTCTTAAATGGTTTGTTTTGGTGCTACTTGGTCCATCGCTGTGTATGACTCATTTTAAGAATATTACCGAAGAAAACGCAATTGCAGGCATTCAGCCATCTTCAACTTTGACATATTACGATTTTATTACAGTTTCATAAGCAAAGTTCATTCTCTAATTTCAAACGTAAGTTCCCCTTATTGTACAATACGTTCTGTATACAGGTGAAATGAAGATGGTTATAATAGGGTTGGCGCTAATATTCAAGATGTAATGTCAACCCGAATGACCTTTTGATCTTGCAGTAGAATCTATGTCTTAGGCATCAAACATCCACTGTGATAGCTTTATACAAACCTGTGTTTTTGAGGAAATCTTAGTAGCTAGGTATGACCTACTTCATTATTTAACTTGCATGATTTTGATTTTGATTTCTCTGTCAACTGTATTGTTGATCTGGAACAAAACTCAGAACATGAACATATAGAATATCGAAACGTATACAAATTATTATCTTCTATTAAGAAAAAGATGAAAACTTTAATAGTCAAGAAAATTTACATAGCTTTTATGGGACAATCTCGTGCTAAAACATGAACCATGACTTTTAACCATACACAGCATAGTCTCTACACTAGATAGCATGGCACACACTAATCAGATTGCAGAAACTATTTTACGTTTGATTAATATATATTGTAGTTAAATTACTATGGACATTATAAAAACACGCATGCTTACTATCACGTTGTGAAGGTTTGTCACATCCACTTGGCACCGCCTATTGCCGTCTACTTCAACCTGGGAAGTTCTGATACCGCTGGTTTCTCCACAAACGATGCTGGTCAAGTGGTGGTCTCCTACCAACACATTGAGACTGGTACACCGACAACTCAACGGTATTTCAATCGTTACAATATTGGCTGATATTGTCTTTATATCATTATCCAATGTCGGATTTCTATAGTTTAAGTTCTTATATATACCAATACACCAGCATACCCTGCCTCCACCAAAGACACGTATACATGTGAACACATACACGCCACACTTTTAGAGGTACTCTTTAAATGGTGTTAGCTGCTAACTCGCTTGGTCTTTCTATCTCTTTGAAACTTTTATGTTTAATATTACAATGACATTGCGAAAAACAGAACTGAACATTAATAACGAGTTAAGAATAATATCATATTTAGGTTAAACATCGTTGATTCTCCATCATTTAGAGTTGTCACGTTGAGCGGAGGTCAAATTCGTGTTCTGTTACTTCTATAATAATCTTATTGAAAAAAGGAAATAGACCACAAAGTAATCTTTCAAATGAAAACAATTTCCTATTTTGTTCTGTCTCATAATCTGTCTTGCAAATCTAGTTACATTTTGAAGGTAAAATTAATACAATTATACATCACAGTATTCGACAAAACGTGGAGTTATCCATCAAATGTAATTTATGAAAATAAATTTTTTCCAATATTTACTATTGATATATATTATATAACCCTATTGTTTTTAGCTCTGCTCACATCGCCCTGATATGCGATAGATATATATCATATAACCCTGTCGTTTTTATATATATTATATAACCCTGGCGTTTTTTCTCGTTTTAGCTCTGCTCACATTACCCTAATTTGCGATCAGTCACAGGAAGGAGGGTTCGTGCCCCTGTTTGAGTCCGAACCTGGAAGTGGTCGATTTGCAAGTATATGTTTCGAAATAAGCAAAAAATATATAATTATTTAAATATGTGAATTGGTCTGGTAGAAGATGACTTGTGTAAAATGTCAATTTGTTTTTAATTTAAAAATTGTATTACATATTAATGTTAAAATGTACATGAAAAAATCTAACAACAGTTCAACTTTAAAAAAAAGTTTAACCGGTTGTTTATACTACACATTATTATTTATCATGAAATATTTTATGTTTTTGAACAGCAATTTGAGCTCCATAGTAAATATTCCTGTTTCGGAGACTCCACAGACGATGATGACAACGCGTTTTCTGTTGGAACAATTATTTGTTTGGCGTGAGTACAAAACGAATATTTCGTTTGTTATATTGTTTATACGTGTCAAATTACATTGTAATCGTTTTAACAATCAAACTTTTGAACATAAGGCCTGTTTGATATTCTCCTTGTGCGAAAAGTAATGATCATATAAACAGGATATGTGATTTTACAAAGATTACTAAGTAGAGGCGAGCAGTTGAAATATTTAACACTGTTTACGTGTCTTCAGACCCCCAACAACAAAAGGAAGTAGATTTGCACATATAACACCACATAGAGGCACACTCATGACTGTTATTATTGTAGAAAAGCGGCTGCCATTGTTCGATTTTAATGGAGAATATTGTAGTGTTATTTTCATGCATTCGATCAATATTAATTTGCTGTTCAACATGTATTATTGATTTCGTAAGAGTTTAAAAATAATGCATGGCTACTTTATTGACCATGGAAAGGTAAACTTCGCAAGCCGAATGTGTACAATACGATATCCTCCTTCTCTCCTTTTAACAAGTAGAGTCTCGTATTACAAACCGTTGGCTTTCGAAGTTGGGAACATTGGAATATTTCCGTTTATTTGTATTGTACACTCTAAGGCAATACAGTGTACTAGTATACAAGTAAGAGACAGCAAGACATAAAATTAGTTTGCTGTTATTTTAGTTTTTTTGCAAACGCCCATCTTTGTCAAGTGTGGCGAAAGAAACCTAAAATCTACGACAGACTGTAACACAATACACCAAACGTATCGCGTAACCTTCGCTAGTAAATAATGATAAAACCAGAAGACACAGACAATTCTTAAATGGAAATAGCAATGCTGTTATGTTGCAGAGCACTTGCAGTCGTTTTGCTGTACGTGATTGGCGGTGTAAGTTATAATGTACTCTACAAGAAAAGCATTGGAATTGAGAGGATTCCGAACGTTACTGTTTGGCGGATGATGCCCGGGCTTATCAAGGTAAACATGCAAACGCTTCGACAATCGATTTCAAAATAAAAGACTAACATTAACGGTGATCTATTTTGATATCAAATAACGCAACCAGATACTTGAGTTAAATGATATTATGAATGAAGATGACGTAACACACATATATGCTGCACCTTTTAAGGAGGCTCGACCCTTTCGCAATTAACCGCTAGATTTCCTTAAAACTTTCATATGTTGATTATGCTACTGGGTAGGGATGATTTTGTGAAAATCTAAGCATTCCTATTACTTGTTTCATTTTTGGTAAAAAACACCAAAAAAATGATTTTTCTCAAAATTTAATGTTTTTTCGATTTTTTTTTCTTGTGAATATTGTTGCAAATCACAAACATACAATAAAATAAAAAAAAATCAATAGGTTCCTCAAAGATATTTTATTTGTGGAAAAATGGACAAAAAGATTTTGACAAAGTGTGTTATTTTTATATCTAGCGGACAAATTTCAGTATTCACAGTCAAATTATTTTCATACCATATAGTTATATAAAGCACAAGCAAAAAATTGAATCAAAATATCACAGACATGCTTTTTATGCTACTTATTGAAAACTAGATGTAAAACTGTGTCTAGGGTAGGTTGTCTCCCTTAATGCTATTAGTAAGTTTTTATAGTGGGTAGTATTTTTACATAACATACATACTGTGAATGCGTACAAGCCTAAAACAATTTAGAACATAACAACTACCGGCGTTCTGTGTTATATTTCAACAACATACTAGTGCATATATATAATGACACCAGGCACAGCCCTTGTGTAAACAAAATATTTTTGTTGTTGTTGTGCAATAAGAGTGGTCGTGACAATACTTTATTTGCTCGTAATCTTGAGTTGAAGACTTGAACCGTTCCCTCTCATCTCGCCATTGTTGACATCGCGACATATCACTGTGTAGAACGAATTTGATACCCCTGTTTTAAATACCAGGTACACAAATAGGAAGCTACGTCACCACAAAACGAGAATCAACACTTGTGTATTACGTAGGGTCGAGCGTCCTTAAATTTAGTAATAGATAAAGTATGCCGCAAAAAGGAAGTAAACTGCACCATACAGCTGTTTCGTCCTCCTAGGACTCTTCAGTGATGCTAGGGGCCAAAAGGTGGGAATACACAAATTCTAAATTAATGTAGAAGCAGAAGAGTCAGATGCGTAAAACCCCTTTAATTGATGAATTTAGAAGTAAATTAAACTACATGTAGTTCTGTATAATTTCAAATATTGTATTACCAAAATGTGTAAGTATATTATGTACCATGTCAATACTCAAACGAGTGTGACTATTAGCACACTATAGAATGTAATGTGGTATTTCTATTTCAGGATGGTTTTCTATTCCTGTTTAAAAGAGGACGGGACTCGTCAGCATACAGAAATATTTAACACTATCAAAATGACTACAATGCAGAGTGCCTCCCTTTCATTACAGAATATGACTGTGCATTATAGTCTAAGTTTTATTATCACTAACAACTATTTTATGTCAATTGAACAACTAGTTAAGTGTAGCAAATGCAAGAAGCAAAACATTCATACTGTGATCAAACTGTTTTCGAAAATTTCAACAATGATTGTTTCAGCAACATGTCCACCATGAACTCTCTATTAGGTTTAACCAGCTATTTGTTCGTAACACTAGTATATTGTTTTGTGGAGAGGCCGGACCTCTTGCTGTTATGTGTTTTATTGTATACGGGACATTCGTAGGACGGAAATTTACATGTGCTGCTTCCACTCGATCACCTTTAATATTTGACGTGTCCCCTTGCCTTCTGTTTTTTGGATGTTGCTTATTTTGTATACCTCTAACTGTAATTAAGACTATAAACTCTACCCAAAAGATATGTAATGTTACATAATGAATATATTTCATGTTTACTTCATTTACTAAGGTAACATTAGAATTGTTGTGTTTAGATAGATACCGGTAATTAAAGCCGTAAAGGGTCTGATCGTGGGCTATTGGAATCACCTTGCGTCCGTGGTCCGTTCATCTTTAAACAATTCTTGGTTTTTTTTTATTTCTTGAGAAGTACTGAATGGATTTTTCCAAACTTTCATATGTAGGTTTCCCTTGAAGCCAAGTTGTACCCTTTTGATATTGGGACTAATCAGAAAAGCAAAATGTCTGAAAGGTAACCATCTTGGAATTTGACATTAAAGTTTGTTATCGCTATGCCTTTAGAAGCACTTGAGTGATATATTTCAAATTCCATATGAAAGTTCCGCTTGATCCTTATAGTTGTGCTATTTTGTATTTGGAACTAATCAAGAAACAATTGGTCATAGGCTACTATCTTTCCATAAAAGCGTCTTATTGAAAGGAACTCTCAAATTGTATATACAGTAATTAAAATTAAAGAAATGAAAGGGAAAAGGGAAAATACACGTTTTTAATAACAAATGAAGATCGATCGTCTGTGGTAGGTCTTTGGATCTCTTGTATTTCAACCTGTTAGATTGGTAGTAAGATATTTGTTATCCAATGCTCATTATTCATACTTGTTATAACGTACTCCTACATGTCCATCATCAGAAGTAGTTGTTTCCAAGACAAAAGTACTATTATGTAGCATAGAAGTTCATTGTAGCGTCATTCATGAAATAGATTACCGGTACTTCTTAATGAATGATATTTACACATGTAAAGGACGTACACGATATCGATATTGAAAGTACCCACAAACATTGTTTACTTTTGTCTGAATAGTAAGAGCGAAATTGACAATGACACCAACCGCAATCAATGAGTCAAACACGTTACAATGCAAATGTGTTTATTCAGTGTATTTAATACACATTACAAAACAATACAAAGCCGTAACTACTTACAAAGGCAATAGTGAAAGACATTTTCTCCGTACAAGTGAAATATGAACCAAGATATGATAGTAATCTGATAACAATTGTGCATTCCGTTTAATCACGTTCTCGACAAAAACAGTAAAATACAAACAAGATACAAGGCACCAAAACTACAAATACGACAAACTGTTCGATATGACACAGAAATAACGGAAAATAAGTAAGGGTTTGCAAAAGCATCACAAACTCCTGAAAATGCGTAAGTGATTAGATATGTGTAAGCGTGCAAACATTATTTCTGTAATGAGGTTCGACAGAATGTGTAGATCGCTAGTAATTTCGACAGTTGTAATACATAATAAAATAAGGCGATTACCAATGTTTTTAAAGAAAGCAGGTCAGGATTACAACACATTACAGAACACTGCAAAACGATTTCAAACAAACACAGTTATTTAATAATGAAAAGTAAACAAACGTTTTGAAATAAAATGTAATAATTAAAAATTTAAAGTCATCAACAGAAGATAAACACGAGAAAAACACATTTATAATTTACATTAAGAAACATCGCGCCAAATGAAGATTCAAACTGTCATACAGCTGTTTCTTCCTTGCTATGGCCTCAAAAATTGAATGATGAGAATTGACTAAGGAAACAAAACTGGCCAAATTGTAAAATCAAATGTTAATAAATATTCCATTGTAACCATCAACCGTAATGCTATTCAGTTAAACATTAAAAAACACTTCAATGACACAATCATAAGGCACGGAAGTTTCTACTTGCTATTATTCCAGGATATTTGGTTATATATGGTATGTTATATCCGTAATTCTCGTTTTTTAGGAAGTCTGTTTTTATTCTACATCTAGCTAAAGCGTATGATTTATATTAGCTGTAAAAAAATCATTTTAATACTTAACTGTTGTTCTTTAAGCATAATTTTATTTACAGATCAGTGAACTGTAGTCACTACAGTCAAATAACTTAATATTACAAACGAAAATACCAACACTCAAAATCAATCGATTTTAAAGCAAGCAGGGAACTATTGGTTAACACGAAAAGTGAATAGATC
The DNA here is from genome assembly GCA_947623455.1 of Mimachlamys varia. NCBI lineage: Eukaryota > Metazoa > Mollusca > Bivalvia > Pectinida > Pectinidae > Mimachlamys > Mimachlamys varia. The sequence goes on from OX392538.1 coordinate 24,860,296, forward strand.
TTCACTGCAAAAGGAGTACGTTACGGTTGCTTTGATACGTGAAAGATGACGTAACACACATATGCTGCACCTTTTAAATTTAGTGACAGATACAGTATGCCGAAAAAATTAATTTAACTGCATCATACAGCTATTTCGTCCTCTTAGGACTCTTCAGTGATGCTAGAGGCCAAAAGGTGTGATTCCGAAATTTCTAAACTAATGTAGAAGCAGAAGGGCCAGGTGCGTAAAACCCATTTAATTTATGAATTTAGAAGTAAAAATAAACTAGTTCTGTATAATTGCAAATCGTGTACTACGAAAATGTGTATATCAAACAACGTATTGACATTTACGTGAATACGAGGCTTATTCTTTTGCAAACAACTATAGCAAACCTGGTTACATAGATACCGCATGCATTGTATCTATTAGTCGCCGTGACATACTCAGAAGTTAAAGGCCCAATATACGTAACTTTCGGAAAAAACTTGAAGCGAAAATCAAGCCTAATATCTTATTATATTAATAGATTTAGTTACGATTAACTGATATCAGCAATACTCAAGATGAATTCCTACGCGGTTACCGGTACAGCAGCAGTTGAAACACGGTATTTGTAAACACGCGTCTATTTCTAGCTGTCTTCTACCTTCGGTTTGTTATTGAAGTGGGCCCCACCTGAACTAATTTCAATTCTTTGGATTTTTTTCTCAAGATTTTCTTGTAAGTTACCACTCAGGTTTACTTCGTTTTAGACTTATTTATGCATGGTTATCAACTGGATTTTTTTTCATAATTTTTCAGAATCTCGAAAAATTTACTGAAGTTACGTATATTGGGCCTTTAAGCTACTATTATTTCCATCATATCAACCGAGTGGACTTTACAACAATCCAATGACTTGGTATCCAGGCCGAAGTACATACAATAATAACCATCAGCTTTATGTGGTGTATAAGCAATACTGAATGGATCTATAGGTGTCATCAAATCCGAAAAATAAGCATCCCTAATTGGCTATACATATATAACACCTAAAACAAATACATAATATGCGTCATTCATTAAGCATTAATGTACAGATACACAAAATGATCAATATAAAACAGATTGATAAAATACATATGTAAATCCAATCAACAGTGTAACGTAGCACCATTTGTTCAACACCTCAATCGAGCTAGATCTACACGTCTCATAACATTACGTTCTACTACATAACGCAAATAACCCTAACAATAAATGTGTCCAACTATAATTGAACATATGTGTTTCTTACAAACGAGTCTCCTTTAGTGTTGAAATGTTATTGCTTTATCTACCTATAAGTAGGAAGGTCCAATGTATGATATCAAATGGCAAACTCTTTATAGACTCAAACGTAGACCAGTCGTATAATGAAATGTAATACGAGAGAAAACATTTTACAAATCGAGGAATTCAACCCTTCTATATCCTGGTGAACCAATAATTTCAGCGGGGTATTTAATCTCAGATTTTTTTATTGTGGGCGACGATACATATACAGAATGTATATGGTTGTGAACTATCTTGGAACATACTTTTATGAGAGAAACGCACAAACACACCTTTGATGAAATTTACCGAGGGAAATAGAGTAGGTATGATTGAGTTCCAAGTTGACAATATGGTTGTTGAGTGTGGAGGAAAATATCCTCCAGACTGTTGGCATTCCTAAGGGAGCAAAGTGAGTGCCATTCTTTGCTGACGTTCTTTTGTTTTCCTATGAGGCTGGATTTGTCCATGAGCTTATCAGGTTAGGTAACAAAAACTTTGCAAAATCGTTTTAAAAATTAGAACAAATTAATTTTGTTATATATCAACGATGTGTTGTCTCTAAACAAAACAAGACGTTTGCTAACCACTTCGATTGTTTATAACCTAAACGTTAAGATAAGGACATAACAGTCTCATCTACATCAGCTGCATACTTCAATCTAGCAATATGACCAACAGTGGCATCTTGCTACTACGATTACTGTACGATCAATTTGACTACATGTATTTCGATTGTCGTATCCTGAACTTCCCCTTTGCTGATAGGAGCATCCCTTATCCAACTTATGATATTCACATGTTGTAGGTGATTCGTCATTCTAAATATGGAGATTCTCTGAATTCATGAAAAACTTATAACACTGAGATATGAAAGACGCAGAGCGATAAAGACTACGGACAAGTTTCACGGTCACTCACCATCATCGAAAAAAAAAATTCAGTATCCATGCGTGATATGAATGTGGACGTTATAGAACATGCTCAACATTCCCCACACCCCACTTTGTAAACGTAAAATGTACTTGGATGTGACCTACAAGTAGATTAACGTTGTAGGGGCTGTCAATGAAGCAGAAGACACCCAAAAGGAAAACCTGCTCATAGTCTCCTGTATTTTTCATCGAGTATCCGTGTAAAATTTTCAAAAAAAGTCAAACATATTATATTTGCCGACATTGGACGATAATATTGAATTTAGACTGTGTTTATTTTTTAACAATGCTGGTGAAATTTTGCGTGGCCCTCGTAAAGAGACATTCCGTCGTAAACTATATACCTATTGATATTTTTCTATATTTTTATATACCAAAATCATCTACGCTTTAAACATTACCTTTAAAGATGACGTAACACACACATATGCTGCACCTCTTAAATTTAGTAATAGATACAGTATGCCGAAAAAATGAATTAAACTGCATCATACAGCTGTTTCGTCCTCCCAGGACTGTTCAGTGATGCTAGGGGCTAAAAGGTAGGAATCCAAATTGTCTAAACTAATGTAGGAGCAGAAGGGTAAAACCTCTTTAATTTATGAATTTAGAAGTAAAATTAAACAAGCTCTGTATAATCTGCATATGTTTGGAATCGGAAGTAATTGTTTTGACGTAACAATACACACATACTTTTGTTATCAAAATCATCTAGATCTAAAATAAACATTTAAGGCCGTTGATATTTGTTCCATGTTCATGGTATTCTTCAGCAGATATTGCCACGTCGTTATAGTTACTATGACAACACAAAATAGACCCTCCTTGCCAGGAAGCGTGAACGTCCGCTGGGGGCGATGTCACATTTGTTTGAGAGGCATATGTTTCATTTAGACCTTTGTCAACTTCAGTCTTGACCCTTTCCTTAAAGTTTGTGAACTTTGCACCACCTCCTGATAACAAGATGTTTTTCACAATACTTGTTGTACACGATTGTCCACGCAATGTATGTAGCTTTTTAATACATTCACAGATGACCGCTGGAATACTTTTAGTAACACACGGAATAAGATTTGGACTGAACAAAGCCTCTGGACATGTGAATCTCTCTTTACCTATACTCAAATCAGTTCCATCTGGCAGTTTATATGTTACATTAGGAGAGTCTGATAATGCAGAAAACAAGTTTGGCGCGACAGAACACACAGTTTCCTTCATTGTCTCAGCTAGCACTGGGTCTGTAACCGGTGTGAACGAATTTTCTCTATTTGAAAGACGATGCATGAAGAATTCAGTAAGTTTGTTGCCAGTCACTTCAGAAGACATAACAAAACCTTTGACAGGATAACCATCGTATATTGGTACACAGTAACTTGTTCCAGCTCCAAGCTCCATCACAAGGCCGGTTATTTTACCAGTACTGAATAAAGACATTGCATTATTCAGTGGTAATAACGCCCTTTGAACTTGGAATTTCTCAAATAAAATCTCAATGAGTTTTTCCTGGTTTTGTTGTACGTATGGTAGAGACCGCCCGATCAACACGGAGTGGTTCTTGGAGTCGATGCCTAATTTGTTCTTGAATATATAATTCAAAACAGTTTCCGTTGCGTCTGGATATGTAGATGCGTATTCTTCTTCGTTCTGAAATAAAAAAAAAATGAAAAAAATGGTTAATCTACTGGTATCATCATCTTCTACAAAAATACATTTGTAAATACAAAACGGTGAATAAAAGAGTGTTTAATTTATCTGCCAAAAGGTGACTATTGAAATTCGACCATGTGCAAAGAAACGTTTTTATTTTTTTTGGGGGGGGGGGGGGGGGGGGGGTAGAGTAAAGTCCTCGGGACCTCGTCACAAGACGGTGCTATAAGAGATATCGTCCACCCCTCCCCTACCCTTTTTCGTATTTCTGCAAGGTTCAACTTTGTCTCTTATTACATGTAGTAGGATACAAGGGATTCAATTGTTAAGTAAAACAAAATTTGGTATAATCATAAAAGTCAAATTATCAAATAACAAAAGAAGAATAGATGATTTATAGTGGCGTAAAACAGTGTACATGGAAAATGGCTAACAGCCAGCAATTCCTGTAATCACAGCTGTCGCATACTGTCAGTGCCTATGTATATAAGCTGATAGTAAAAGGGTTTTCACGTATTTCATCCAGTTAGATATTGACAGAATGAGCCCATGAATCATTTTGGGTAAGAAAATCAGATTAACATTAGATCTATTGCAAATCCAATGATGAATGTTTTGACATGTTGATAAACAACTTGCTACATAACCCCTCCAAAATGATCCTTGCGTGTTTTTCTTTCTTCTGAATAATTAAAATTAGTTTCTCTGGCATACATCTTTATTCAAAACATTCTACATTAGACCTGAAATTTCGCAAAGAATCAAAAGTAAATATATTGTAGGTATAAGTCTTAAAAAAGCAGTCAGTATTGTATTGAATCTTGTAAATCAATCCTAAAAATAAACTGGAAAAGGTAGATGTATTAACGTTTCCAGGTAAAACATCGCATTTTTTCTAAACTTTACTGCGAAAGTTCGATCTCTTATTTAGAATAAGAAAAGAGGACCATTTAAAAAGGAAAATAAAACAGGAAGTTCAACCGAAACCATATTAAAATAACACTAACGAAATCAATCTAAGACGACTATATACCAAGTTTAGATTATTTTGGCATGACTTGGAACTAGCCCGTGGTTGAATAAATGACATCATGATTCGTTCAAGTTTGTACTGTTACTGTAAATGGAATTTATATTAGAGGTACATTCCGTAAAAAATGGAACTAAATACGACCCGGAGGATGACAATTATATTACCATTGTGTCGTCCACATCGACTAAATTAATTTTACGCAACACTATTTAACCGTATCATAACGGGAATACACGTGTCGATGTAATGACATGGGTCTATTTGTGTGCGAACTCTCAATATCTCAATAATATATAACAAAACACTTTCTCTCCGGTGCTAATAATCTTGACGCCTATCATAATTGTTTATAGCGCATTTCTTAAACTCAACACCCATAGAAAAAATTCTTGGTAAAATCAAGCACGCCATATAAAATTTCTTTACATGACACGCATGCATATTGTACACGTGTTCGCGCCAGGGGGCGTGATTTTCGTGCTGAACTTGACTTTGCTATATTTGACACGGGCTTTCCCAAAAAATAATCTGACAACGAAGGACATTGGCTACATATCATCTAATTATCAAGTACGGATTCTTTTGTCTGAATGTATGTATTTCTTTAGTTGAATTTAAAAAAAAAAAAAAAAATCGTTGGTTGGCTTAAATGCCCATATATGTTTGTGTATGTATTGCCATCAAATTTCTTATGTAAATAGAATTGTAAAATAAATGTTTGATTAGAATTTGAGTTGTGACTCACATATTTCATTGTTCGGCTGCAAAGTGAAATTCAATATTATGATGGTCATGTACAATCGGTACTCGCTGTTCTAATACAAGCATAACATAGGACGATAAATCTTTCTTAATGGCATAGACTCAAGCTAAGTAGATGTACAAAAATAATCCTACAAAGATGACGTAACACACACATATGCTCTTAAATTTAGTAATAGATACAGTATGCCGAAAAATGAATTAAACTGCATCATACAGCTGTTTCGTCCTCCTAGGACTCTTCAGTGATGCTACGGGCCAAAAGGTAGGAATCCAAAATTTTTAAAAGAAACAGAAGGGTCAGGTGCGTAAAACCCCTTTAATTTATTAATTTATAAGTAAACTTAAACTAGTTCTGTATAATTTCAAATCGTGTACTACGAAACTGTGTATATTAAGTACCGTGCCACTACTCAAATGAGATTAACTGTGGCTATGGAGGCTCCAGTAAACTTCGGGGATGTATGCTGATGGTATTTTACAATTACAATTTTAATTATAACCGACGTACTGTCTACAGTACACAGTATTTTTCCCATTAATTACGTCTATTATTACTTTTTAAAAAGTGGAAATGCTACGTCCTCAATTACAAAATAATTGTTTTAGGTCGACATATCAAACATGTGTTTTGGTTTTAAATTTGAATACCTACCGGTGCCTGAAAAAATGGTCACATCCATATTTGGGCATAATCTAAGATGTTCAGGGTAAGTTAACAATCTTGGGGGATTGGATAGAAACATCTGCTTTAATCCTCCTCCCATTATCACAAATACTGAATAGTTGGCAAGCTCGTGATATCAAACGATTGACCCCGCCCAGATTTCTCGCATCAAAAGTCAAATTTGCATTTCGTATAAAAATACTGTTTGGGAACGCTGGAAATAGAGATAATTTCATTTCACAAACATCTTTATATACGCTATTTCCCCCTCTTTTCCTCTTTTCACAAAAGTTACTTATTTTCATAATCCCCTCGAGTGTGATGGTGTAAAGTATATGCCAAGAAAAATTTCCGAACAGCGCTGCCACGCCTTCCATTGTTCATTACCTGGCTGCGTAACGTCTATCTCATTATTATTAAAAACAAATGTGGCAAGATAACTGCTAAACAACTTTCAAGCCTGGTAATGACGTTTGCTTCTTAGGAAATAGAGATCATATTTGCAGAAGTAGAAAACATTTCACGTGGATATCGATTGTTTTAAACGAAAAACGACGTCTTTCCAACGGTACTTAGCGTTTTTCTATGTTGTTTTTGAAGCAATCTCGAGTAAATTCTATAAAACAGGAAAATAATCAGAAACGCTGTTTCTTTTATTCCTCCCCCCCCCCTTTTTTTTTTACATATACACGATAATCATTTTGAAAATGGTCGAAAAGTTTCCTCAATACAAAACCACGAGGTTCAGCTCTCAGTCTCAGTAGTTATGTATTGAGATACATCTGGTCTGTACTGTTAACCAATACAGATAGCCACAGGTAAAATCAAATTAAACACGAGGCGAGAGACATAATACAGTTTGAATTACCACGTAAATACACTTGATGAAATACAACTCAAGAGTAAATAAGGGTGAACATTGGAGTGCGGCAAAATTATTACTGTTTACATTACATGTATTCAACAATGCACGCATTCTAATCAAACTTTATTATTTGTAAAGCTCAAAAGTTTATTGACTAATTATAAATGGATTTGAGGTTTACACAACGATCGATTACAAAATGTATGAGAGCGGTGCGAGTAAAGCTTGCGAATGTAGTCCAGATGGAAACAGAGTTTCGTCGCAAAACAGAACACAAATACACCAAATACATGCATTCATATTGGCATACTAATATGCGAAATTAGGGTTATATTAATAGTAAGATTATTTTATCAGTACTTATTTGTCAGTACCATATCATGACGGAATTAGGCTACATCGAAAACAATATAGAATACCGAAGAAAATCGAATAAACAAGTGGCAAAATATGAACAAAAGATATAATTAAAGGCGACCCTTGTTAATGTACAAGGAAAAAGTATCAGGTGTTCCGGAAGAGTAAGCGTCCTCTTCTTCCTCCATGACATCTGCCATGTATATCTTTGTCACATCAAAGTAAACATCAAGTCCTAAAAATGAGAACTGAGTAATTATTCTCAATCACAAGAAGTAAGTGAGTAAGCGCACTAATGAGCACACAAGGACAAAACATATTTCTAAATGAGATCAAGATGGCGACCATAACCTCATCATAGAATCGATTTTAATAATAATGTCTACAAAACAAAACAACTCCGAGATTGAATTTGAATACACTTTTCATTCCACAAAAGTTTTTTTTTTAATTCGTGATATAAGTTACGTGATACTTAGTATTGCAATGGTCAAGTTTCGAGTTATAACGCAAACATTCGATATCGGTTCTTTCTTACTCAATTGATTTAATTTAATAAAAAAACAAGAATATCTACATTATTTATTTAAAACAATGTTTCCATGCTTATGTGAAACTTTAAAAAAAATTACTCTTGAAACGAAAATATAGAAACTGATGTTTATTTTCCTTATACTATTTTCAGTGTTTTCCTTTATATTTATATTCAAACCTCCCTCAGTACACACATGTACTTACATACATCCTGACATGTCCTTAAATGAACTTAGCTGTAAATAGGACGCCAAAACTATAAAACTGTAAACTATAAATAGACATGTGTCACCAGCGGTACGTATGTACCGACCATCCTTACTCGATTGTCACTGTAACGTCACAGCTCTGTTGTCAAGACTTCTCGAGCTACGCGTGATTATTGTTTTGTAAATATCTTGAATGAGCAACAATGCAGGCTTTAAAATGTCTTTATCATACGATAGCTGAATTGCACATATTTCGCAATAACATTACAGTACAAAAAAATCGATGTGACAAAATAAAGGCTGTCGGTGGAGTCCAATACAATATATGACTTCAGGCAATGCACTCAATGATATGGTTCGATACGTGTCTCTAAACTGTGCCACGCAAATGGCAACGTAAGGGGTTTGTTCTGAAATTAAAACATCGGTTCTACAATTATATTATATTACAATATTGAGCAATTATACAACACAAAATAATTGTACTTTAGTCTTCGAGACGTTCGGAGGTTTACACCACATTTTACAATAGTTTGGTCCTAGCCTGGGCCAGTAAAATTCTTGTATCAACTTCCATGTTTAGTTGCCTATATTTCATTTCCTTAAACAGTATAAGGCTTTATGCATTACTTAAAAGTAAACAGATTGAAATTACACATAGATCCTTCCCGTGGCATCACGTTGTCATTTTTATGCCTCCAAAACCGTTGATAGTAATTACATGTATATAATCCTTTAGGTTCTTGTGACGTATTAATCTTTAAGTGTGACGTTTAACTGCATTGTCTTATTAGTAACACACAAACCTAAACTATACAGCGTGTATAGTGACATCTCTAATGAACTTTCGATTCTGAAAAAAGCATTATGTAAGAGGTGTGAGAACAAAGTCGCTAATGAGTTTGTGGAGATAGAGAAAATGGAGTTTGTTTGATATTAGAGCCTGGAATATGTAACGTCGTAATGGTATTATTTAAATTACATGATTAATTCTCAATCGATAGACATACCTTACCTCAGCCTACATTTTATTCGAGGTTTTGCCCTGTAAGAGGTGCAGCATATGTGTGTGTTACGTCACCCTATATGTAGGGCGAAAGAATGTACCTGCTGCCCCATTGCGTGATCGTTAGAGGCGACTAAATTGGTGATCTTATCTTGTCCATTCTTTCTATACTTCTTTCTCCTTTCTAATGTCTCCCTTGACATTACTATCTCACTTAAGGCCTTTTGTTGAGCGTTCGCCCCTTTGAGGAAGGCTTTGCATTTTGTCCTCTGGTTGCGTTATACTATAGTCTCAAACAATGGCAATTACTTCTCCCAGTATTATGTGACCGGGTGAGGTTTTTCTGCTGGAGGCCTTCAGAAGTATTCTTCAGTGTGCTAGCACTTTAATTCGGCATGAAGTATTCAGACTATCGCAAGAGGGCTTTCACAAACATACCACAGACTCCAAATGACAGTCACATCACATATACCCGGGAATCCGTCATTAAATGATAATAAATAAATAAGAGAATACTGAAGCGTTAACAAAATCATAATCCAAACTCAAAATTGATTAAACCAGGGGCAAAATATGAACAAAGGAAAGATTTACATGGAGAATTTTGTAAAAGTACAAGAGAATGAGACCAGGTGTTCCGGAAGACTAAACGAAGATCTTAGCTGTGAACGAGACGTAAAACAGTCAAACAATCAAACTAGTACTCACGGCTTATACAAGAAAACACAAGTATCCCGTCTCCCCCATGCACATTAAGAAATACAACAAATAAGTAATAATGAAGAAAACACATCTTCAATTCTCATTTAATCCTGATCACAATTGATTAAACAGTCCTGAGCTAAAACAGCTGGCCGTTCGTCTTTTACATTCCGTTCGTGATATTTCCTGGGTGGTGTGTTGTTTCTCCTTTTAAGACAGCTGGCCGTTCGTCTTTTACATTCCGTTCGTGATATTTCCTGGGTGGTGTGTTGTTTCTCCTTTTAAGACAGCTGACCGTTCGTCTTTTGCAATTTCGTTTTTGTTGATGAAATTTCTTTAACCATATTTTTGACAAATTTTATTTGAATAATTGTATACATTTAGAGACAATTTATACATTTGGAGTAATATAACACTCAATTTAGACTTTGTTTGATAATTTATGAACCTATAATTATTGATATAGCCAACGATATTTGTAATCATTAATTTATATTACATATATACTGACTTACAATTACCAATGATATATAACTGTTTTGAGGAGACTAAAATGCTATATCAAGTTTTATTGAAAGACATATATAGGTTCCATTGGAGGGGAAGGCCATCCTGATATGTCCATGATACGTAACATCACTAAGAAATTATTTTTGTGCGAGACAACCAAAACTACATGAATGAAAAATGTGTTGATCATGTTTTATTTATAGACATGTTTCACTGGAAGGAAAGACCAGACCATCCTTACGTTTCCATTGTAAACCCGGTAAGAAATGAACTGTTTTCATCAGACCCAAAAAACGTCTAAGATCATGTTTTATTTATAGACATGTTTCATTAGAGGGAAAGACCCGACCATCCTTACGTTTCCATGGTATCACCAGTATTGCCATATGACTATCTGGCGTATAGTGTGCCGATCGAACCACCTTTATTGCATAATACCTCATGTATATGTATCTGTGATTCACATGTCACGGTAAGTACATTGATGTCAAAAACAGCACACAAAAATAATATTTGTAATGAAAAGAGTGCCATCTATATGATAGAAGATCAGACTTTGTCATATCCACGGTTTTATCAGATAGCTATACTATCAGGTGTTAGCCAGACGCCAGCAGGTTCTACTCCTTATATGGTTAACCGGTTAGACAGGGTACGTATGTGTATATACCTGTGATATATTATACACCCATACATAGTGTACACAAAGGAGGCCAGACAGCTCTTCTGAATTTTGTAGGTCAAATCAAAGTTTGTGTTGAATTTTAAATAAGCTCTGCGGTTGTATACTTTTGTCAATTTTATGATCTGGTTAAAGTAATGCAAGCATATAAATAACATGAATATATATATATATATATAACATATGCAACTAATCCAAAAATATCTATCAGCATCTGGTACACGACTGCATGATTAGACTTGCTCAAGTCCCTAAATCAATCAATCACGATAGAACGAATTCCTTTTGCATTCTTAAATAGTCATTTTCACAACGTATTTCGGATTATATCACATAATTTATCGTATTACTAATAATTTATCACACTCTTTCATAAAAGGCCTGCAGCAGGAATAATTAAATTACTTACCTTAGCTTATTGTGTTTGTCTAATTATTTGCATTTTACGAAATGAAACACCTATACACTCATATATACATGTACACTGTAAAATGAATATTTGGCGAGTAGAACACATGAATAGATATTTTGATACTGAAATGGTTGGGGTTGCAAATAAAGTACATAGTCTAGGCCTATAATCAGCTAGTCTAGGCCTATAATCAGCTGTGTATAGTCTATATCACTGGTGTAAGCCAAATGTACTGAACATTAAATCTAATGTAAATACCACACTGACCCACGCATTAGTTAAAATGTAGCATATTAGGATAAATATTCAGATCAATTGAAACAAAAGCTAAATGTTAATGGAATGCAGGCAGTATAGCATATGTACCTGTTGGGAATGCCACTGTGCCTCAGCGGTAGGGAATACCACACAAGGATTCAGCTCGCCGGCGAATCCTACTTTCGTATATCTGGTTCCCAGATCAATAACAACACTTTTCCGACTGTCCGATGATGGCTGAATCAACGCATCGCCGCTCATGTCTAGAAAAAGAGTCGACAAATCCATTTCAGGGATATATTCCTGAATGTCTGCACGCAACGTGCACGCCAGCTTATATTTTTGTTTTGTTTACATTTTTAACTATGACGCATATACGCATTGCCTCAACTTCCGCCTGGAGGGCATGTGTACTATGATAAACGAATGAACTTTCCGGAACATAAATATGGACATAGTTTTGTTTTGCAACTTAAAACGTTTGGGCTTCACAGGAACATGTACCCTATAAAGACACAATTTAAGATGAAAACTATTTTATTTGTAGTCGCATATGTAAAATATAAAACGTTAGATCTTTTATTATGTACTTCTTCTGTTATTCCATGAATTTGCCCGTATTATATTTTTGCATATATATATGTATCTAGTTAATGTGCACTAGAGCAAATTTTATTGACTGTAGATTCATTTTTTCTTATTGTGACGTCATACATAGGCAATTACATGGAGTCAAAATGGCGGCGTTTTACATTTTAAAAGTTTATGAAAATTGACGTTTTACACGAGTAAATACATTTGAATAATGAAGTTAAAAAGAGCTTATCTGGTTTTCTCAGTTCATATGGAATTCATGAAAATTGTGACGAATGTTTCAATTTAGCTCACCAAAGGTTCCCTAAATTGAAAAAAAAAAAATCTTAAACTCGTTTCATAAATTCAATATGAAATGGAAACGCATGTCAAACAAAGAAAAAGAAAGGAAATATAACATAAACAAACGTGAGAACTATACATGATCAAAGCTATGCAATACACTGCATACTAGTGTTTGGTTGATGGTCGATTGTAATCGAACATCGATCTGTTTGATATGTCCTTTGTTTCCGATTCCGATCACCGATTGCAAAATGCATTATTGACATAATCGGTTCTTAAATCAAAGTGTAAACTGGTACACGTTTTGGATGTAAAGCAGAATTAATAATACTTTTTTGTTTAACATATAATTTATATGATAGATAAAACTGAATAAAAAAATGATACCCTTTAATTTAGAAATAACGAAATGTCGTGTTTAGGTAGTGTTTGTATTTAGTTAAAAGTGTCGGTTCGGTTAATAATATTATTATTGGTTCAGTTGATGTACCCGAGCTACTCGCAAGTGTTTGTTATATAATATCTACGTCAAACGTGTGCTAAGTAATATCTGCATCATTATGAATAATCCTCCATGTTTGTTAATACGTGTGTTGTGCCTGATGTACCTAGAAAGTATGTAATCATAAAAATATGTACCGTTTATGTAATCGATCATCTCTCGGTTTGCTATTTCCGATAAAAAAAAAAAACAATTATCGATTATGATTTTACAGTCCATTCATGCTGTAAAACTGGACAATATTTTCGCCTTGTAGCGGAAGGGCGAATTTACGACGGTAAAATTGTACCATACGTATACTAGCGTCTCATATTATATGTACGATGAGGAACTAATTCAGTTATACCGCTCGCACATTTGAAAGGGGGAATTGAACACACCTCGAATTCAAATCTATTCATGAAATGATGAAATAAACACAGGATGAAAATAACCCGTTTTGCAGTAGATAAGACAATGAGGGCAGTTTTATTATTTTGCTAAAACACTAAATTAAAGGTTATTGTAGACTACATGCACAGAAGAATGTCTAATCCTGCATTAGGCCTACATATTCGGCTTATAAGGAATTAAATTTACAAGCAACTACTGAAGAAAATACGAAATGATTGTTCGATCGCACTTTCAGTTTTATTTTCATTTTGTTTTTGCTTTGCGTCCTATTAACAGCTTGGTCATTTAAGGATGGCCCCGGCATATGCATTGTAAATGTGTGGGCGTTAAGTGTATGTATTTGGAATACTGTGTGTTCGTGTAAGCCTCTTTACGATAATCTGGATCTTTTACCGATGAAAGTGCTACCACACTGAAGTATAATGTAAAAGGATCCCATCAGAACAACCTACCCGGTCACATAAAACATGCATGTAATGACAAAGTGTAGACCAGTCTTTCCACTCCCTTTCTTACATTGACTAACGCTCACACATATATCCACAAGTGAAGGGGTGCCAAGGGAGACACCAGAAAGTTGATTAGAAAGAGGAGAAAAAGATAATATCCCAAATTACGTCGCTTCTTACGAATCATGCAATGGGGACAGTAGGTCAGTGTATTAAGTTCCTCACAATATCGCAAAACGGCTCTCTGGAACATACCACAGCCAATCACTCATCATTTACATTTACATCGCATATACTTGGAGATCGTTTTGTTGTTGACAGGATGCGAAGATATATGATGAATTTGAATAGATACAGTATGCCGTAAAAAAAAATGGAAAAAAACTGCATCATACAGCTGTTTCGTCCTCCTGGGACTCTTCAGTGATGATAGGGGCCAAAAGGTGGGAATCCAAAATTTCTAAACGAATGTAGAAGCAGAAAGGTCAGGTGCGTAAAACCTCTTAAATTTATGATACCAAAGTATCGTATCCTCCAACATGTCGTTAGAGAGGAATGATTCGGAAGCCTTGTAGAATAAGATTTTCTGGTTTGGATTTTAGCGATATTCAATTTCATATAATGATGGCACAACGGCAATCTGATCAAAATCATATCTTGATCTCCGCGCCGTTCCGTAAAATCCTCTCTGCTGCGTCAAGATCTGAGAAAATCCCAAAGGGGGTCACGTCCCGATGACCGTTTACTTTAGCCAATCATATTGCTACTTTCAGAATCTTGACAGCGAAATTTGAGGCGACAAAGCTTTCATATCTGTTTAGTCATTGCTTCACCAAAATGTTCATGTCAAATAATGTGACGAAATGGCTTGCTGCAAGATGACAGGTCATTTGAAAATTATTCTAGTGTTAAGTTAAAAGGCGACAAAGGTCATCTGAACGTGACCTCTTATGGGATGTTTTCAGATCCTTGTAAATCGGAGTGAGAACAAGGATCTGTATTTTAATCAGATTGGGACAACGGTAACCCGATCTGGCTAGTTATATTTGTAAAATATCAGAGAATACCAAAGCGTTCACTAAAACCATAAACAAACTCAAAATCGATTGAACTAGAGGCAAGATAGGAACAAAGGAAAGATTTAAGGTAAACTTGTTTTGCTCCCATCCGATCTGAACACCACTTGATAGTTCTCTTTGCCCTACCTGTCTCGCGTAAGAATAGCACCTGCTGTCCCATTGTATTAACCGTAAGAGGCAACAAAAAAGTGTGATCATAACTTATCTCCTTTTCAAAACGTCATTCTTCCCCTTAACGTTGCCTCGGTTGTAGCCTTTGGTTGATTGCTTGCTCCTGTATGGAAGGTTTTGGATTCTGTCTCTTGGTTTGGGACATACCCAAGTCTAAACAAAATGGTGGTACCCCATGCTTTGTGGAAGTGAAGTGACTTGTTCACATGTTGTCAGTACATTGTGACTTGGGGATGGGTTGGTGGTGGTACTGCCTTGGGCCTTTAACAATATACTTTCGTGTGGTAGCACCTGAAATTGGCATAAGTCCCAGACTATCACAAGGAGGCTTACTCGAACTTACCACAGCCTCCTAAATACACAGACATTCTATATATAAGCCCCAATCGCATACACCGGGAACCGTCATAAACACAACATAATAAAACCAAACAAACTATCATTTTCGTACATTTTTTATTTTTTTTAGCTAGCAGGTGTTAAGCAATGCTTAATTTTCGGATGGTTCGGAGGCGCAGTGGATAGCGCACTTGCCTTTCACCAAGGCGGCTGGGGTTCGATTCCCCGACCGGACGAAAAAAGGTATTGGGTCACCTGCCCGACCACATGGGTTTTCTCCGTGTACTCCGGTTTCCTCACACAATAAGACCCCTCGCGCGCTAACATCCGGGCCAACAGGAGTGATTAATATAAGTTGTATAGCTTGTTTCATAATTGTTGTAAAATAAATTAAGTATATATATCATGCTTAATTTTGAAGTACCCAAGTCCAGGAACCACTGTACTAAGGAATATTTTGGCGAACTGGGTTCACTGCCATCCATGTTAACGCCTGCACTTGAAAGGCGTCATCAGATATATTTTATCGCTATTCCATGGAGGTATTTACACCATCATACCTTACCTCAACCTACACACAATACATATACATTATATGTTTAAATGTGTTTGACACACGCTCTTTTAATGCTGTTGAATAGAGGTGAACCCTATATTTCTTCCAAAACATTAGTAAAACTGTCTTCTAAAAGAGAACAATTGAGTTAACAAAAGGGAGTCATAAAAACAAAACGTCAGATTGTAAATCATTTTCAATCCTCAAATGACAAAACAAATAAAGAAAAATGGATTCAGTAAAATGCTATAAAATGCTTTTAGGTTTAAAAATTGTTTGTACCTGAATTACGCTAAAAGCCTTATTAACATGTCCATATTATTACTTCCCTGGTATTATACTACGATCATTGTATATATGCAGAGTGTGTCCCTTACTAAACGTTAAATCGATTGGCTCCATCAACCAACTCCCCTTTTCAGATGTCCTTGTATGTTTACGTCACGTGACTGGTCCAGAAGTTTTATCATTTCTGGCCCATGTGCCTAATCACATGTGTGAACACACTGATCAAGATTGTGTACCACCCGCGTGAGTTGAAAACCTCTCGTTATCTAGATACTATTTACCTATCATAGTTGCGAACGGCATAGTTTATCCCATCTTTCATGTCTTAAGCATATATACATGATGGGGGCGGTACGAGCCTTAATGCATGTGTGGGTTTTATTTAGCCTAGGAAATCACGTGACATCTGAGCAACAAACATGTACAAAAACATCAGCGTGTGCATGCTCATTTCCTGATGGATCGGGGGTGGACTTGTCACAACTCGATAGCAACGACCCTCAAAACCCACAGTAAGTAAAATCTCTCGTGAGTTTTCAATTACAATGTTTTCAATTAACGTGTTTTTTGTTTTAATTTGTATTGTGTATGTTCTCAAAGAGTGAATTCCAATGCCCAATAGCGAAAATTAAGACCCTTTTCTTTTACATTATTTTGGAAAATTTTAACATCATTTCACAAAACTATAAACGTTATGTCATCTGATTATATTGCTCGTGCAAAAATATGCCATTACACAATATCAACATTTGCTCTGTAATTTTCCATTAACACAATGCTACGAGGCAGTTGCTGTCATACGCCAATTACACCCAGTGCCTCAGACTATAACAGCAGTTGCTATTTTGACGTCATCAATCTCTATTGTAACGTCATCAAATTATTGTTGTCTTCACTTGATATGCTGTTCAGAATCGGTCCGAAGAAACTGAATAAAGCACAATAATTCTATCGAAATGTTCATATAAGTAATGAACAATTTAGCAAATATTGTTACAGTCCTATAACACACATTACTATTGCTGACAAACTTACATAAAGCTCTAAACTGTGTTATAGGACTGTAACAACATTTGCTAAAACATTTATTGCTTAAATAAAAGCGAAAAAAGTAGAGATAATTTATTTATTGATGACAGACATGACTATTGTGTAGTTTCCAGTCATTTTTTTCTAATGTGTTTTATTGAAGTCCAGTTCTGATTCAGATTCCCAGACGTATCTCCTGATTCTGGAAGCGACACATATTCATGGAATCCCTGTACGGCGTTTAACGAGGGCGATGGGTGCTCGAATGTCGCGGTATGTTTATGTAGAAATCCAGTTAAATAATCCATCTATTCACTGTAGTTCCTACATAACTGTGATTTAATTATTTATATGTCCAATGATGGTTTTTTTATTGCCAAATAAGCAAACAAAATAGGCATCAGGCAAGCCTATATAAGCCTTCTCCATACAACTTCGGTATGTTACAATCAATAATATAAACAATAAGTAAACAATAACATTATAGCGTATCTCCAAGCCCCTACCGGTAATAGTTATGTACGTTATTCACATCTTTGCGTTTCGATAATATATTCTGATATACATGTTAATAAAAATGAATTTATTTCCTCATCGCAATCATGTCATCAATGTAACAAGGTGCTGATGTTAAAATGATCATGGTTGATATTTGGGTTCCAATGGTGGTTAATGCTATTACATATCTTTATATTGATCTAGTCATTCTTGATGGCATAAGGTTCCTTCAAAAGTTACTGTATGTAACTCTAATCGCGCTTAAATTTTGTCAGCTTGAAGTTGCTTATGTCACTTCACTTAAACCTATGCTGGGAACATGTGTGATAACTAAAACGTATTTGAGGACGTTACATTTACTTGCATCTGTGATTGATGAATCCGAAGAATCCTACTCTTCCGCGACACTTGGGCGTTTTGTTTTTGTGCAAGTAAATCCTTCCTTTGTTAATGTTTTGCATTTGATTAAATTGACTTATAACAGGAAATACATTTGAATTAATATCTGATTCCTATTCAGCTGTGTGATGTTCGTCAGAATGACAAGGATGTGACGTACTTTCCAATAGGAACCCAGGACTCAGCCGATTTCTCATATAACAGTAAGGGCCAGCTACAAATCACCTACATCTACGCTGGAACAGGAGGCGCACAGAGGTCCGTTCATGATCCTTACCAATTGTTTCTATCGGTAGTGAGAGTTTTAATGTCAGCGTAATACATCACAAATTGCTGAAAAATGTAGCAAGGTGTAGCAGATAAATCACATGAATATAAGAGCAGAAACGAAAAACGGATACAGATCGCGGTTTATCGAAAAAGTTTCTAAGTAAAGAACATTGAAAAAAAATATGTTGAAAGGAATGCTTTTACATAAGTTCGCTGTGATGTAGTTACTGAATTTTAAGTAAACTAAGCCTATCCCAGATGTAAATAAAGGCTGAACATTTGCAACGCAAAACCCGTTTTAAAGCATTTTCCCTCTGTAATATATTTTTAAATATGTTTTCGAACACCTTTTGTTTTCACAGAATGTCCTTATTTGGATCTTTGTCATGTACGTTTTGAATACGTTCTGTGGCTCGTATTTCTAGTTGTTGTTGTTTACTAAGTGACTAAAAATTCTTTTTTTACAACGCCGTCGTGTTCACATTGATGATTGTTTATAATTATTCTAAAACGACTTTAAGAGTTCCTATGTAACCGACTATTACATTTTCCATTTTCTCAGGTCAAATTATATGATACATTATCAAGAACTTCCATAGGGGTGGCTTTTATATCTTATTTGGGGATTATAATTTTTTAATTGCCTCACGTTTAGTTAGCTAATAAAGACGGTAAATCCTCTCCAAGCTTCCAACGCTGTTGAAATGTTTTTTTTCACGTGATTCATGCATTTGCTTGTTAAAGACAGTTCAGATTTAACCTACAGTGCCATTCCTTTGTTACAGACAGTCCTTTGTCTCCCTCACATGTGATCCCACACAGAGCGCTCTGTTTACAGCCACAGGGGAAAACCCAAGTGGTAGTGGCAATTATGTAAGTAACAAATATCTGTATTACAGCGCTTGAGAGAATATGATATGAAATAACTTGGCAGTTTAGGGTCTCCTGATGAGAGTTTAAAAGCTGTACTGGTATGTAAACGTTTTAACTTATGTCATATACAGTGAAACCTCTCTGTTAAGACCAATCTGATTAAAATACAGATCCTCACTATTACTATTATGTGTAGGATCTGACAGCGACCTGTAGAAGGTCATGTGCAGAAGACCTTTATTATTTCCATTTCTAGGAAATGAACAGCCAATCAAAATGCACATTGTAAACGGTGTTTGGTAAACGGACAAAAATGGCGGCGGGTCGAATCGAAAAAGAGAAAATCATTCAGGGCGTTATATAACAATTTGATTAGTATATTTTGTGATAATTTCTTTACCGTCAGTTGTTATTTCTTTTCGGACAAACGAAAAACTACAAATCAAACAGACAATGTCCAAGAAGAACACACGCCTTGGTGTAGAGACCACTGAACTGGGCGCCGCCATTTTTTGTTTACGGTCGTTCGGGTTTATCGCTTCTTTTCTCTGGTTTAACGGCAAGTGTAGAAACAAATCGAAGTAAGCTTTTCACTTTCAGAATCTGGCAAGCAGCGATTGGTGAATGCAAAGGTCATCTGCACATAACCTTCTATTGGTCGCTGTCAGATCCTAAACACGATAGTTATAGTGAGGATATGTATTTTAATCAGATTGTGTTAAGACCACCTTAGGGACCACACCGAAGTGGTTTTAATAGCGGGGTGGTCTGAATACCGAGGGTGACCATGCAGAAAGATTTCTCTGAAATCCACTTTTTTACCTGTTGTTTTGGTCGATTAACTAATTTATAGGGCGTATAATATTAAACGGACAGTAATTGTAACTAATTAGCCAATTTCACACCAAAACACAGCTTACTGATCTGACACTTGAGAGGTGCACACTGTGGAATACACACCAGGTGACTTTGTGTTTAGTCAGTTTTCTAAGTAGTGAGGTGAAACTTTGTGCAAAAGTGGTATTTGGGACTTTTCAAAAATGGTCTTAGAAGCGAGGTTTTTCTTAAATGTGAGGTGGTCTTAATAGTAAAGCTTAGAATACAAAGATATATAGAAGATATTTTCGAGACTGAAATGAACTAGTCTTAATAGCGAGGTGGTCTTAATTCTGAGGTGGTCTTTAAGCGAGGGTTCACTGTATTGTTTTGTTAAAGACATTGGAGGGGCGATAATAAAACGCGTTTTGTGTATGTTTGAAAATTTGATGCATTTCAGTGGATTGCAAAATATTTCAAGTCTATTAGAAAAATACAAAAAAAATTAATCGATGCCTTTTTTTAAAGTATATTCAAATAATGCATGATTTAGTTTTTTTAAAACAATTGTTATACTGTATTATACGCTATTATTTGAGTGTGCCTATATAAGTTAGTTTACAGTATGCATTGTTCAAGCATAATCGAAAATACAAAAAAATCTTATATTCAATATCATAAGAAGAATATTGTATTTTATGATGTGTATACACTGTTATATTTGTAATGAGAGGGCTAATATAGGCTATTCCTGTTGCCCAATTCCGAATGTACATAAGATCAGTACAATGAAATATTCTGAAATGAAAATATGTATGATTGTCAAAAATATTACCTATCCAAAAACAGGTAGCATACAATATAAAAATTATATAAATCTAAACAGGTGTTCGTCGTTAACATCAAATTGTATGTTTGGACTTTGTCAAATGTTTGTAATCTTTTATAAAACAGTATTATTTTACCATTGCTATTTTTCTCAATAGATAGATTTGATACATAGATTTGAAACAATATATTCGACCAGCTGAACGAGAAGGATGATCATAAAAAATGTATCCCATCTGAACGTTAAAAATATATATCTATCTGCTTCAATCATTACGTTTAAAACAAATAAAATGCTAGGTGTTTTATTTCGATATGATGAATTTACATAATGTAAAATGTCTAGATGTTGAATACTGATAATATTTCGAACATAATTAGATTCGTCATTATATAATTTGACAGTATTTTGACCTCACGTCATCACTAGCCTGCTATCCATCCAGTACCTCCAGTACGTCTTCACTCTCCGTCGGCTCCATACTGTGTATAGCGTAAGTGCGTTTTTCTCAATATCGATATGATAAACATTTCTTATAAGTTAATTTATGTTTTTCTGTTCATATTCATGCATATTTAAGTACTTATATTAAATGAACTGTATGAAGCAAATTGCAAAAAAAAAAACTCATCAATAAAACATACCCACAATAAAAGGATAAGTTGATGTCAAGTTTAAACAACGGTTATAGAATACATTGGGTTGATTGTGTTATGTTGTTTTGCATGGGGATGCATTACTTGGAGTTTGTTATTACGTTTATACACATTGCAGCTCTGTTAAAAGTCCTAGCTAAGTCGTGGGATAGGAGATTTGTTTTCCTTTTTTTTTTTTGGTATTTTTCTTTTGATCATTGAATCAACTTAAATCAAGGAAATCTCTCCCTTTCCATTCTCAAGATTATCAACCTATGGAATTTGAAATGACGTATAATATGACAGTAAGATTAGTATTTGACAGTTGGTTGGTTGATTATTTTTACGTCCAATTGACAGCCATTGTCATTTAAGGACGGCCTATCCGGTGTATGCGATGTGGGTGCGTGTTTTATGAGCGTGTGTATTTGGGAAACTGTGGTATGTTCGTGCAAGTCTTCTTGGGATAGTCTGGATCTTTTGCCGATTTAAAGTGTTACAGTACCACACTAAAGTATACTGCCGAAGGCCTCCAGCAGCATACCACACCCGGTCACATTATACTGACAACGGTCGAACCAGTCGTTCCACTCGTATGATGCCGAACGTTAAGCAGGGTGTAGGAACTACCATTGTTAGAGACTCTGGTATGTCTCGGCCAGGGGAAAGAACTCTAAGAAAGTGTCAATTACATACACCGACATAAACATAAGAATAATTAACGTTTTACATTTTTTTTACACAATCTGTCGACTATGACAGTTTACGATGATGGTGTAAATACGACAATATCTTGATTTAAGCTATCATATGTATATAATATTTAAAGAAATTATGTAAAACGTTTCCACATATTTTCGTCCTTCCAGATTCTTCGGCATAATAGTCGTTTACTTCATTGGAGGCGTGGTGTTCCAACTTGCTGTAAAGAAAGAACGAGGAAGCAATCTAGTTATTCATAAAGATTTTCTGGTTGCCATTCCTGGTCTGATAAAGGTATAGATCAATTACTTTATATAACCTTCATCATGTATATATTTTGACATTTTTTCGTAATAAGCATTTATCTCAAGCTTCTGAATACCTCATTATGTTAACAATTTCAACTTTTATAATTCTATACTTTCTATACGAGTATGTTTGTGTTGGTTTTTCTGCAAACATCACGAATTGCGATTACAAGCTTATCGTGATTCAGATGATTAAAATCTTATTAGATCTGCCTTTTGGAAGGAGTGTGAGTATCCTAAATAGAGTATGCTATCGCATATCTGATAATCGTATGTCTACACAATCTTAATATACATTTTGTTAATTCACCTTTTTTCATTTTTTTTCAGGATGGTACTTTGTTTATTGTGCGTCGGGGAGGGACATCATCGGAAAATAAAAAGTTGTTGCGTTAGGATGAATTTCAATTGACATTCATTTTAATTATGGTTTTTATGACAATTCGATCAACTGCAAAACTACAAAGTATCTAAAGGCATATCTGCACATGTATAAATTGGTGTTTTCACCTTCACGTAATCTTCACATCATTGAACACATGCAGAAGTATTTTTTTAAAGTATTAATTCTATTTATATGACTTGACAATTACATTTCTTACATGCACTGTACACACCAATATTTTCGCCGCCTAACTGTTCGCGATGTGAAAAGTTTCGGGATTTTCAGTCATGCTGTTTTGTATTGTCTACCAATATTACTAATATACATTGTAGATATCGCAGGGGTAGTGTTAAATATGTTCGCATGTATATATGTTCGTGGATTTAATGCAAGCAAAACAAGCGAATATATCTCAGCGCGAAAAATTCCACTTTTGCAGTATACAACATTTTATTCCATCTTGAATTGGCGTTAGGAAGAATTTATGAAAGTTTTCATGAACACAGAGTTGTTGAAAGTGTGTGAATACAACATTTATTTTCAAAATCTGAATACAATCACAGATATGCAAGTATTTTGTGAACAATACAATTTCATGTCGACTTAATTTAAATATAAATCCGAGAGTGCTCCAATTAGTTGAACAAGCTGAGTTCCTAGTGACATACGAACAGGAAATTATTCCTCTTGAAAGGGAAAATCATTAAGGTCTATTTTGATACTGCTGCCAATGGAATAAACTAAACATGTAAGTGAAATTAAATTAACATAAAATCTCAGACGAGTTAAAAAACACAAACAAGTTTTAGTAATTAACGGAGTTATCCCCATTCCACAACAATTTTCTGATCATAATAAATATTGTTATTTCTCTCAGTTTCATCAGTGCTATATTCAATGCATTGTATAATAGTTTGTCCCACTCGTTAATCATTGGGTATACTGAATCATTAAATTCCAAAGACATTCAATCTTAACGCGTTATTATTGTCCATTTATATTAGATATTCTCGTTAGCGAATGGAAAGTAATTGTCTGTTAACAAATCGTTTATCATTGATCCACACCTACATTAGAATGGTAATGTGGTTGTTGTGAATCTGATATTCTCCATGGAAGTGTAGTAGTACACTGATAGATATTGAATGGAAGAATATAAATTCAAAGCATTTGTAATTGACAATTTCAGGGTCAAAATTAGTATAATTGTATTTTTCTTCGTTTGTAATAAATTATAAATTTGTTGCCAAGTTTGTTTCTTATTTTTCCCTCTATTACCTGCAAAGACATGTTTTACAGTTCGAACACCAAATTACACACTTGCTATTTCCCTATTACTTGTAAGCACTTGTATCTGTATCATCAAACGACATACTTGATCAACCATAAACACAAATGCCATATATTCAAATATATTCTTATTATCACTGGCCAATCAAATGTTTTTCCTCCATTGATATTGCTCTTATTCACACCATGAATATTTCTCCAATCAAAAACATAACAGCTTATAACTATAACTTCAAAACATTTTCATACGTAGGACTATATAGAGGCTATTTAGTGGTTTTATTTTTAAAATTTCCGATTACAACTGATAGGGACATTTTTACCAGAAAATATCAACC
The DNA here is from genome assembly GCA_947623455.1 of Mimachlamys varia. Lineage (NCBI taxonomy): Eukaryota > Metazoa > Mollusca > Bivalvia > Pectinida > Pectinidae > Mimachlamys > Mimachlamys varia. The sequence continues at coordinate 24,885,181 of OX392538.1, forward strand.
TGATTAAACTTATATCATCACTGCTTATATAATCACTAGTGATGATATAAGTTTCGGTCCGATATCAGTGCGCACTATTTGTGTACTATTTTGTCGTTATTCTAGAACCAAATCATATAAAATAAGAAAATTAAAAAACTCTATAGTTTTTGGAAATTAATAGATTTCTAGTATTTTTTGTTAATATATTTTTTGTATTTTTAATATATTTTGAACAAAAAATTGAACTTCATCATGTGGCATATTACTATTCTATAAGCCTTAGACACTCCATCCCGATCAGTTGTAACCGCAGATTTTAAAAATGAAATCAGACTTTTGGGAATGACGAAAATGTAATAAAAAGACAATTAAATGGTTACCCAATAAATATCAGATATATTTCACTCGTATGGCTGATTTTAAATACATTTTCACTTATGCTACGCACTCATAAACATATGATGTATTATATATTTTTAACAAACAATAGAACTTCATCCTGTGGCATATTGATATTATATACAAGCAGACGTTTTCACCCGATCAAGGTGGATTTACCCGCCAAAACGGCAAAATTGTTTTGATAATATTTGCCTGGAACGTTATAGGGTCAAGGACGAACATCGTTGTGTTGTGATATCCCTGGGAAGGGGTTTTAAGGGAAAATACAGGTATTTTCATCACAGTAATTCTACAGCCTTCTTCAGTTAGAAAAACAACTCAACGTTGTAAAGACGGTACGACAGCGTTGTTACAGTATAGGCAATTCAAATGCACAGCTGGACTTCTGGTGACTATTAACCAGAAACAGAGTTTGAGAGCATGAAGATTTTACTACATCCCTTACATTAGGTTTGGCACTGTCGATTCACCTAATCACGAAGAATATTATATCGGTCAAATATTTAAAATGGACATGAACGATGCTGACACTTCGTTTTGTAAAATATGAAAAATTAATAGGATAAATTCTATACTTATACTATACTATTAAATGTAGCCTCAGCGTCCTGCTTCGGCCCTTCGACCCAATGCCACAGCATATTAATTGTTGAAATTATCTCCCTTTATACATTATCTATAATTCCTAGACATGAAGAGACAAACAGAACCAAAATGCCATGATTTGTGGATCAAACTATGTTTGTGCGATTACATTAAACCATGAAAGTTCCTAAGCCTTAGCTAAGGACACTGATCATTGATCTACAATGGGTAAGAATAACTCCAATGGGTACTAACTCTAATAGGTAAAGCATTGAAATAGAGATACATATCATATTACCATAAACATATAAATTCTGATCTGAATCAAATTTGAAACCAAACATGATATTGACATTTTGTCATGTGCTGCTGTATGGAGGGAGGTTGCGTTAAGGTGAAGGGCGGATATGAATGAAAACATATTAGCTTCACAGACCGTATTGGCAGCCATGTTTTATATATTTAGTTGCCAGTGACATAAATCCTCAATCATAAACTCTGCCCGTGAAATTGTAGGTGTTATTCATCAAGTGTATACTATCATTTTCTCACGTGACCTATATTGATCAAACAACAAAATAATTATGTATATACTCGTATATATCCTATATGTCGTTATCTAATCTACCCTGGTGTATACTGTCACATGAAAGGCACCTCGTCCAGGTTCAGAGTTCAGTACATCCGGTCTGTAGGTTAAAATGTCCTAGTAAAAACCTAGCTCTTTAATCAAGTGTCAGACCGGACTGTATCCCATCAAACGAAATCATGGATGTGCTATCAAACTGTTCTCGGGCTGAAAAATGGTTCATGCTGTATCTTGTTTTCTGCGCGATGTTATTCGTCGTTGATGGGAAAGATTGCAGGAAAATTAATTCATGCTCATGTCAGCAGGATGATGGTGGGATAATTGACCTGTCCCCCATTTCTAAGAATGATGGTAGCGCTTGGTGAGTACGATGTTTAATATCATAGATCTTCAATCTGATTGTGTTCTTCATAATGCCCTTTACATGGGAAAGGGTTAAGTAAACAGAGTCACACTTCTGTCACGATTTTAACCATCAGTCAAAGCTTTTTTTTCTTCACTTTATATCGCTTTTGAGTTCTAATTATGGTTTTGTTGGCGCCTTGGTATCCTCTGATTTTTGGTGGTGTTGAATATATTATTTTTCCAATTAAAAGTAATGCCAAGAAGTGGAAATAATGAAATCCGCTAATGAAGTATTTTGTTTAAAGTTGGGCATGTGTTATGCATTATGAAACCGAAAGCGAACGTTCGTTTCGTTTAACATTGTACCCATTCTGTTTATCGCTTAGTGGTACGAAAGTTTCACTAACGAGCCTTTGATAACCTATAGTAGGTATCTTTATAACTGTTATCTTGTGATATCATCAAATATAAGATGGCTGCTTTAGCGTCTGATAGATAGAGGTAGTTCAATCACATTCGAAAACAAGCTTTAATTAAAAACAAATATGAGCAAGTTTTGGATTTATATACACATAAATCACGAATATGTAGGACAGAAATGTGTATACCAGTTGCGTGATAATTTCTTCATTGATATGTGACACACGGGTGAAAATATGGGAGAAAAAAATCTTCCATACGAGTGAAATATATTTGATATTAAATGGCAACCATTGAATTGTCTTTTTATTACATTTCGAATGAGGCTTTATTTTTTTCTTAAGCTAGTACTGTTACCTGCCTACGGGAAAGTAGCTAGGCCAATCCGGTGAAATCATAACCGATCGTGTCAGCTGATCGGGACAAGTGCGCATTTCATTAATATTATATTAATACGTTCTCCTATAAGATATAGTTCTACATCAATATCTACTGCTGTTGCAATTTCTTCACGATCAGCCTTTTCCATATTTCCCCGATAGACAGGTCCTAGCAGACGACAATACCAGGGGACAATGAAGGAGTAAGATCAAGGGGAACAACTCCGGCTAAACCTTATATTTTTTACTGCAAAATCCAATATTTTCACTGAAAAATCATATATTTTCCCAGCTAATTACTGCAGTGAAAATATAAGTTTATCTGTTTAACAATTTCCTATATTGCAAACATTTAATAAACACGAATAACATCAAACAGCAACTACCGAAGCGTCAATAAAACTACAATAAGTATTAGGTCATTATGAGTGTCGAGTTGTTAATATCAAGTATATACGTGTAGTGTAATGTATATACGTATGTTTTAAGTAGAATGACAACAAAAATTAACATAATCAAATAACAGTTGAGGCAGGTCATTTAACATGGACCATATTTTGATATTCCACAAGATGTTATAACGATAAAGGCGTACATCGGTATTCTGTTTTTATTTATCAGGTTCTCCTCAATAAAGGACCAAATTACCATTAATAACCGATTCTACTGGAACCCCTGTAATAAATTCACTGAGGAAGCCTGTGTCAATGTGGCGGTAAGTGTATCGTTTATATGACAGCCGTTACTATGTGCTGATGTTTATAAGTGTTGGCATTTTATAAGATTGTATTAATGTTGCTTTCCTTGTATATCGTTTTATTTTTGCTGTCAAGATTTCCTGCTCCCTTCTGTATCTCGGGCTTCTACTTGGTGTGTTACTGTTGATGAAATATGATTAAATTGTTTTTATTACCAGTGGACCCGCGATAATCAGGACACCTTCCTTCCCATTCAGACCCGTCCGAGTTTTCCGGACCGCCGAATTTTGCCGAGTTATTTTCCTTGAATATACAATTTGCGAGACGTTTAAATGAAATTACAAAAACTAATTTGGGTCTTTTTGTAAATAGAAATATTAACTTACTTTTTCTAATATTATCATTGTTTTCTTTTACGATATTCTCTCCAAAATTGGAAACAAACGCTTTTTATTAAAGGAAAATTTAAAGTGTGGATGAAAAAAAATCTTCCGGATTATTCCGGGATTTTGTTAATAGAAAGTACGTTCCGTTCCCAAAATGGAGTTCCTGAAGCGGAATCCGAATTTCCGGACTGATGAGTAAAAACAACATTATGGATATCTGTTCCCATGCATTTCCGTTTGGATTGGGAGTTTTCCCGAAGAAGTATCGGCGTCCGGATTATAGCGGGTCTACTGTACTGTCAAACCAGACGAATTCAGTAACTGATAGCTCGAAAATATTGTAAATATTAATTATTTAAATCCAACTTTGTATGTACTTGTTCCCTTTTACAATATATTCTGGCTTTGTATATTGTGTTGTTTGCATCGCATATTAGATAATACTATTATAACAAAACACCCCTGATGTATCGCCGTTTATTTGCTAATTTATTTTCAAATAAATGATATTTAGTTCTTACTAGAAGAACAATTATAGGTATATGGCAGGTGTATATGGAGTCCTCCTCGAGGTCCCACAATTCTACTAATTTTGATTCTGTAACCGATTCGGTGATTTCCCTTCCTGTTTCCTGTTAGGTGATTACCGGTATCAATGTTAGATGACGTAACACACACATATGTTGCACATTCCATTCAATTAGTTAATTGAAAATTGAATAAACAAGTCACTTGTTTAATCCTTTAGAATCACTGAAAAGTCCTAGGAGGACGAAACAGCTGTATGGTGCAGTTTAATTCATTCATTGTTTAGGCAAGCTGTATCTATTACTAAATTTAAAAGGTGCTGCAGCACATGTGTGTGTTACGTCATCTTTTATATACGATTTATCATTTTAACTGGAACCCATGCTAATTGAACATACATGTCACTTATTTAATTCTTTATATATTATTTATCATATTTGCTGGAATCCATTGTATTGAATATACATGGCACTTATTTAATTCTTATCAATTATTTATCATTTTTGCTGGAATCCATGCTTATTGAATATACATGTCACTTATTTAATTCTTTATAAATTATTTATCATTTTTGCTGGAATCCATGCTTATTGAATATACATGTCACTTATTTAATTCTTTATAAATTATTTATCATTTTTGCTGGAATCCATGCTTATTGAATATACATGTCACTTATTTAATTCTTTATAAGTTATTTATCATTATTGCTGGAACCAATGCTAACTGAATATACAAGTCAATTATTTAATTCTTTATATATTGTTTACCAATTTTTCCAGGTTTGCAGGGAAGTAAGTAACATACCTAATTCTACGTACTATGACGTAGGGGACCAGGATTCTTCATTCTTTATTTATAGAAATGATGAAGACCTAGTTCTGGGATACCTAGGGACAAACAGGTAAAATACTGTTCATACATACAGTATCTTTATATCATTAAGTGATATTTCTTTTGTTATCAACTGTTTTTATATATACACACACACAAAAATATGATACCGTGTAAATATAACAATGTACAAATTCACAGAGGATGGGTTTTCCTCCATTTCATCTCATCTGTATCAATAAAGCAAATATTGCTTTTCAAGTTTTTACCGAAGCAGTAGATGTAACTAAGAAATATTCTTATGGAAGTATTTCAAATTCAAGGTAATTCGATATCTACTAATGCTAAAATGAACACACGCTTAACATTTTGTCCCAAATATCGGTGTACTAGAGAAGCGAAAAGAGACCCAGATTATTCATATATCGTTATGTACTATATTCCTCGCGACAAAAACATTTTTTAAACTATTTTGTTTTCATTGGTTCACGATTTCATATATCCTATATATGCCGTTATGAGAATATCATAAAAGATTTACATGGAAACTCTTGTAAAATACAAGTGTAGAATTAGACCAGGTATTCCGGAAGAGTAAGCGTCTTATTTGCTTCATGAAATCATACCGCATCATCCTTATGATACAATATCATTATATAGATCTTTAATGTGCAGGAAACAAATATTGCATTTGATTAATGTTAATTTATACAAATATCTAATTAATAATAAAATATAAAGGAAAAAATAAAATATCACATCAGGAATTTAGAAAAGAAACCAACAAGACATGTGGAGATAAAATATGAAAAATACAAACATCTGGAACTTACCTCTTTGTGATATTACTTATATAACTATTACTTAAGGAATGGTATATAAAATCAAATTACACAAAAATTGATAATCAAATGTAGAATTGCCGAAATCATGAAAATCGTTAAATAACTAGTTTCTATCAGATACTGTGAGGCATGAAAAACATGTTTCAATGTACTAAGTACCAAACCTTTGTAATGACAATTTCTTACAATTTTGAGGTGTAGTAATGCATGATTTGACTTTTACCTTTAACATTTTAGTTTCTTTTGGTGCATAAATGTGTTTGTATAATGATAATATAAGATTACTGCGATGTTTCTTGATAATAACATATCAGCAACAGTTACTGTATAAATCTATAACAATAAAAAAGCTCTATATTTCTAGTCTATAGTTTCAGTTGTTGTGTGGCACTTTAAATAGGCAAAACGCTCTGGACTATAACAAGAAGGCATATCCCACCCCCTCACACATCAGTATCGCATACACCTGGCTGTTCATAGGACGTATAATAATAACAACAAACCAAAGTCATCTGATTTGAGGGAGTATCATCTTTTGATATTTTATTTGAAGTTTAGTCCAATGAACTTTCAATTTGTATAAAATTGATATATTTCATACTTTGCAGTACAACAACTATTACGCTGTACTGCACACAGAATGTCACAGACGATCTGACAGTAATTGGAGAATCCATCCAAGGCTCAGCCATTTACGTAAGTCAGTCTTTTATACGGACAGAATCTGGTAAACAGCGATTTGATTGGTGAATACAAAGGCCATCTTCACATGCCCTTCTAGTGATCGCTGTCAGATCTTACACACGATAGTAATAGTGAGTATCTGTATTTTAGTCAGATTGTTATACGGACTATTGGAAGCCAAGTATCTATTAAAAATTAGCAAGAACGACGCGACAACAGCTAAGGATGAAAAACAGATTCCTGTTTCCTAATATGGCTTAGTTTTGATTCCCATTTTAAAGATCCCAATCCCGCTGTGAAAAAAATACAATATAAGTTCCCTGTAAGTTTACACGCATAAAACATCTTTATCGTCTTACTCTCATACCGTTAAATCATGATCTGACAACATCTCATGAAGAGGTTCACACTAGTAGCATTTTCCAATGACGTTGTCATCTGCAGGGAGTCATTTCGTCACAAAATTGCACAAAAACATTTTGTGACGAAATGCCTAAACATACAGATACGATTAAACAATTTTATCGCCTGAAAAATTCAAATTCCAGATTCTGAAAGTAGTTCTATGATTGGCTAATTAAGACAAAATGTCCCAGGACGTAACCCAGTATGGGATTTTGTCAAATTTTGATGCAGCAGATGGAAGTTTACGGAGCGGCGCGGAGATGAAGATATGATTTTAATCAGTTTGCAGGGATCCGTACTTTTAAAGTTCATCGAAAAAACTATTGCATTCGAGCGAAATGCATTCACTGTTTAGTTTCCTTTGTTTTTTTTATATATCAATTAACATAGTACAAAAATAACATTGAACAATTACTTTGTAAACCTCTTAGTGTGCAATTTTGATTGGTGTTTCAAAGCAATAAGTCGTTCAATTCACATTATGAGACTGCTGACTTTCCATTAAAAAGTAAGTGAAATGTCTCTCTGCACCATGTTATGTGTTTATCATTTTCTCATACCTATCGTTTTCGTATTTGTAGAATATGGAGCTGAGGAGTGTCCATGCCTGCGCGTATTATCCTATCATTCCTCCGGCCAAGGACGGTGGTGGACTGTCGGCTGGATGGGTGGTATTTATAGTGTATGTCTGCTACGTTTTATCTTATTTATTACCTTTAATTCCTAAGCATACCTATCTGTTACAATGTTTATGAAAATAAAGCAGGTGTTAATAAGCATTTCATACAATTGATAGAAAAAAATCAGATAGTATTAAATTTAAATCATATTAAGCTGTTGTACATATTTCTTCTCACATTGATTCCTATTTTAATCTCGTGGAAACTTCTTAAATAACACATGAGTAGATTAGACGCAGTCGTGGTTTACTAATGTTTCCAGCTATCGAATAAGATGGAACATTATACAAAAATCAGCTTAGCTTATGTCCAATATATAACAATACATACATGATGTGACATACCCTTAGATGTCCTTAGTTATACTCTATTTGCCGCTTTCCTTCTCTTTAACCAGGTTTTTAAACATGTTGTCTGACTACCTTTTGTTTTAATGTTGTCTGTTCTATTTTTATCCTTTAAATGTCCTGATTACTTTTGTTTTTATGTTGTCTGTTCTATTTTTATCCTTTAAATGCCCTGGTAACCTTCTGTTTTAATGTTGTGTGTTCTATTTTTATCCTTTAAATGCCCTGGTAACCTTTTGTTTTTATGTTGTATGTTCTATTTTTATTCTTTAAATGCCCTGGTAACCTTCTGTTTTAATGTTGTCTGTTCTATTTTTATCCTTTAAATGCCCTGATTACCTTTTGTTTTTATGTTGTCTGTTATATTTTTATCCTTTAAATGCCCTGATTACCTTTTGTTTTTATGTTGTCTGTTCTATTTTTATCCTTAAAATGCTCTGGTAGCCTTGTGTTTTAATGTTGTCTGTTCTATTTTATCCTTTAAATGCCCCGGTAACCTTTTTTCACAGGTTGTTGGTACTGGTCGTTGCCTATTTTCTGGTAGGAACTGTCTACAACAAAGTTCAAAACAAAGCAGAAGGAGTAGACGCCATCCCGCATGCTGCACTAATCATGGGCGGTTGTTCCTACGTCAAGGTACGTCGATTCTACTTAAAACATTAACACCGAGTAACTACTGTTCATCATATCGTCCAATGTGTTTCATATAATATATGTCTTTGTCTTGACATCTTAAGGCATAACAAATAACTATAACTATAGCCTGTTATTCAATACTAATGTTTACATAATATAATTGATGAAATGGAATAAAGAACATAAAAACAGGAACATATTCTGAAAAGAGAGGTTCCTGTCAAATCAACCATATTAAGAAAGGTTTCTTTTCGTTTCTTTACCAGTATTTTTGACATATTACATGAAAAGTTAATGGTCCTTGTTATTTATTTTTAAAATTCATGATTATTTAACATTAAATTTACCAATGTTATAAACGCAAGCACTGTTGCTAAGAGCCGGAAATCGCTTATAGACGGGTTGTAAAACAGATTGTAAGATAAATAAAAACTACTTCAACATTTACTTATTTATTATGTTCATGTTCATTAAGAACTTAATAGGAAAATATCAGAAATGTTAAATGACAATTTTTTTGCGCCAGCACAGGTATTCAAACATAATCGAACACATACACGCAAATACATTATTGAAGCACAAATGTATTGCCTCCAAAAAAACAGCAGTACCTTAAAACCACGAGTTTAATTGCATTTTAATATTTTTTCAAACGACCACAAAATGTTACTTAAACATTACTGACTATTTTATGACACAATTCATAAAGTAAAAATTATGTTATGTAGATATTATATCTAACAAATTATTTAAACAAATATTGTATCAAGAAATTTCTGAACCACTTCCTTTATTTATCTATTTTGCTTTATGTTTAGGGATGCTGTTCCTCGAAAGACAAGAGTCGATCTCAATATTCAAGCGTATGATGAGCACTAGAAATTCACCTTGTCCGGCTTATTCAGCAAGCAGTTCATTGATGGAAATATCTTAAAGTGACATTAAAACCAATTCAATATTTCAACGTTTCCCAAAATGACATTGACCGACTCATTTGATGAACCTTGAATTGTACGAAAGATAGCATGCCCTGTGGTTAAGCCTGTACATAACTTCCTGTATTTATTATATGTATGTAAAGTTTTATATAATCAATGTTAAGTTATTAATACTTCCTTTTATGTAGCTATTCCATTTGTGTGAAAGTGAATTATCCTCATAAATGTTAATGTGATTACATACTGTATTACATCTGTTTGGAAAAAAATCAGAGAGAAAAAAAACAAAAATACATTGTACATTGTTATACATTGGAATACATTGTAGCTTGGCGTACTGTATGTGAAATCGTTATAAACCCATAGATACAGATCCACTGTCGATGACTTAATGCAGTATCACCAGTGCAATACATGTATATAATAACTGTGATATTATGTATTTGTTAGAATGTTTTCTGGGTATCTTAACAACAATGCCACAGACATAATATTATATAAGATCGAAGTTTGCTTTTAATTAACATCAACTATGACTTTTCATATCAATACCCGAAATATGTTGCATCACTGTATATAAACAATGTAATTTAGCCCATTTGCGTCTATCATATATATCATATAAAATAGGTTACTATCGATATTCTACGCGATGGTTAAAAGGGTAGATAGAATTTATCCTTTGCTAACATACATAGCCTAAATTATACATCATTATGGTAATAGATCTCTTCTCCCTATCAGCATTGACAATTTTGCGCTCTTTTAAGAAATCTAAAGTGATTTTGCGAATGAAATATTGAAGGCGGCTGCAATTTTCTTGACAACATAGAAAAAAAGTACTTAGAAAATAAATCAAAACGAAGCAGTTTCTAAAGACATACTGAATCAGTTGAGTTTTTGGAATAATCAAATATTTCTGTGATGCAAAATTCTGATACCGTATGTATATAGGCATATTATTTTGTTGAACGAAGTGCTAATCAGATGACGTCATGCTTCGAAATATCAGCTTGTACGACATTGACATTTCGAGAATGGACTTATTGTTTTTAGGGTTACCTTCGATTTGATTGTAATGGTGCTATTCAATCTTACATACATGTAGATATGATCACTAAATACGTGATATTACGAATATGAGTATTTAACTACCCGCTTAGTAGCAATACATGTACATGCTTGTGTAATTACATCGTATGGTGTGACCTCTTAAGGTGTCATATTAAATGGTTATTAAAACCGTTTATGTGTTGATGTTTACATCACTAATACCAGTGATGCTTGTTGCCCATTTAAACAAACAATATCAAACTTTGTTGTTTACATGATATGGTATTAATTAGTTCAAGGCAAAATTGAAATAACAAAAAGCATAAATAAAGTGTATAAATAAACTTAATAAAACAACAGTTTGTGTATACGTTTGTCTATTTCCATCATTAAGTTGACATATTTTGAAGACGTCTTTAATTTTGTCGGATCTGAGTTCAGATTATGGTTTTGTTGACACTTTGGCAATCTCTGATTTTTATTTTTTTTTCTTCGGTAGAGGGAGTAGGAAGTTTAGTACGGAAATGGCTATATTTAACCGCATTAACTTTTGAAACGACTTTTTATTTCGTATTACAACATCTAATGGATATTAAAAGGAAATCAGAGAGTATTGAATCGTCAAACAAGCCATAATCAAGGCTAAAATCGATTTAAGTAGACATGATATAAAAACATCTTTACGGGGATCCTTGTTGGATTAAGTGACGAAAATAGGGTGTAGAATGAATTCTGGAAAGGTAAGCGTCTTTTGCGTCATCGACGACACTTGCCATTTAAATCTAGGTAGCTTCCAAGTAAATTTCATGTCGTTCTTAAAGTGAGACGTAGAAATTATTTTCAATCCTTTCAAGTAGTCATACAGGGGTGTTCCTATCTGGAACGGAAAATGACGATAAGAAATCGAAATTGTAAGGTTTGTCGTAAGCATGCAAGAAAGCTTTTCATGCATGTTGGTCATATTGTAAATATCGAAGTGAGCACCTGATGTTCGACAGTTTTCTGTGACCTCGATTCCAAGTTCAGAAGTGTATACATGATCGACTAAGTCAGAAAACGTCCTGTTTTTTGTTTTTGTTTTCATTTTTTTTTTAACATACTGTCGATACATATGACAGTGAACTAAACTATTTGACAAAGTTGGTGTTACCTGTCCTGAAATCCAGCCTCCTATTAAAACTAAGTTAGCTAATAGTGGACCACCGCTATTTTCCCAATGAAATGCCAACAGCCAGCTGGGAAATCTTCTCCCGAGCTCAACAATAATATTTTGAACCTGGAGTTCAACAATTCGTACTAAATGTATATTTTCCTCTTATCTAAGGGTTTGTTGTGTGTTTTCACAAAGAATGTTTGACGATATATCTCAACAATCTATTTATATATAGTTGATACAGGAAGAGAAAGCTTTCATAATGAAATATCGAATACATTCTTTCAATGTGGTTTACAAACTATTTTCAGAAGATGTTCTTAAGGGTACTCAGGAGATTTTATCTAAAAAATATTAGACACTGTATCAACTTTGTTTAGTATTTTTTTTTCAAACCAACTTTTAATAATATGATTATCTAATTAGTATCGCAAAAGCAATGACAGTTCTGATTGACTCGATTGACATATTTTGTAGGATGTTTCTCATGGTACATGTAACAGAATAACATCATATCGACCATATTTGATATAAATGTATTAAATAATTTCATACTATCCTTTGTTATGAAATTACCACTAAACCTTATTAAAAACTTCTACAGACTACAAAAGAATACTGAACAAAACACAAGCCAAATTTATTTCTAGAAAACTTTTACAATTATCTCTGAGCATAAATTTATTCACAGTATGATACCGAAAGCTTTGTCGTAGTAAGCTTGCGGTTCTGTGGGTACAGGCTGGTAGATGACAGAGTCTCTGAAATATCTCTTCCTGGCACGGCGAAACATCACAGAGACGACCAAGACGGTAAGTATTAAACTTACACAGATCCTGATAAAGGAAGACAGAACTTAATTACACATATACTGAACAACACAAGGTTACACAGATCCTGGTAACGGTAGGACAGAACATAATTACACAAATACTGCTTACATACTTAGTTTAATTTAGTTTAATTCATTTTTTCGGCATACTGTGTCTATTACTAAATTTAAGAGGTGCATCATATGTGTGTGTTACGTCATCTTAGACAACACAAGGTTACACAGATCCTGATAACGGTAAGATAGAACATAATTACACAAATACTGAATACATACTAAGACAACACAAAGTTGCACAGATCCTGATTACGGTAAGATAGAACATGGTTACACAAATACTGAATACATACTTAGACAACACAAGAATACAAACACTCTGATTACAAAGAAAACGCAACATAACGTTATACAGATTTCAATTACAGTCCATGTAACACAGTGATATACAGAATGTAGCGATGGAAATACATTTACATGATCTGGTAACATAATATAAATATTAATAATGAATAAGGATTGATTGATCTAGGTCAAAAACTATTCCTAGGGTTTGAATAAACAACACATGCGGAAAGAGGAATTCGATTTATCAAAAAACTGTCGTTGGAGCATCAATAAAATATTCAATTAATTTTATCCCTGTTGCTTTAATTGACTGGTATATTTGTTTTGATAAAAGAAATATTATATTTTTTTTCGTTTCCTGGGAAAGTCATGTTCAGTAAATGACGCATAAATTCAATACCTTGTTGATGACCGTAAGATAGAAAACTGAATTATGTCGAGCATACAATTGACTAATATATAGAGGCTATTCAATGGTTTCCCGTTAAATATCAAATACATTTCACGAGTATGGCAGATTTTTTTAATTCAAAATCTGCCATACGAGTGAAATATATTTGATGTTTATTGGGAAACCATTGAATTTTTTTTATTTCATTTTCGAAATTCCAAAAAATTCCGAAAAAAAAGGTACACAAAATTGTGCCCAATGATATCTGACGAAACGTATATCATCACACGATTTCTTATATCATCACTATTGATGATATAAGCAGTGATGATATAAGTTTTATCAAGCTGATATTTTCTGTTATCTCACTGGTAAAAATGTAATAAATGAAAATAGCTTACAGAATAGCCAGCAGTAATAATACGATGAAGCTAACTGTCGCTGGACTGGAGGTTGGGGAAGGTCCTGGGCGGGCAGTCATAGTCATCACGTGTGGAATCGGAGGGGTTGTGAAGACTGGTTCCGTTTCCCGCTGTGATCCGGCTGTTGTTTCCGTTTCCACTCGGTCCAACACGAATTCATCGATGTCACTCTCATTTTGTGGACAAGCGTACTTCGTAAACAGTTGTAACCACTGAAAAAATCAATATATTTACAACTCTATTAAATAAACAGATATTTGTAGATTAGGTAATATGTTATTATGATAGATTTATATGTGAATTCTGTTTCCCGAATATTTATTCTCTTCCCTCATAACGCATGTTTGACTTGTATATTAAAACGGAAAATAGAAATTTCTAACAATATATTGTTTATTCCAATGACAAATTAATCTCTAAATAGATATGACTATTTAACAGCATTCTGTCAGAAAATGTTGCATTTCTGTTTATAATTTTTATAATTTGTGCCTTTGATTTTGAAAATTTATCGATTAAAAACTAATTTGGTTACAAACTCATTAGACCATTCATATTAACAATCAGTGTGTTAACTTATGTTCATATGTTTGTTTATGATGAACTTTAAAACGTACAGTTATATTTGATCCAATATCCCCTTGTACGTAGAATTTCCTTTCTCCTCCACCGTCAGAACAGTAGAGGCTAACAATGGTGTGACTGTAAAAGAGAATGAATAGCCAAACATACATTATAATTATTAGCATGTGTGTGTTATGTCATCTTTTATAAACCTATTTTATGTCGTATCGCCATTAAACCTGTATGCTTTACAATGTTTCATATATTCCATTCAAAACGTGTAGCCACACAATACATACTATGCATATTTAAACATTCGAAGTACACATTTTTTAATGGATGTTTGTTCCTTTATTATTCAATGTAAAATCGATTAAATACAACTTTAAAATCAAAATGGAGATAAAGTGAGAGTAGGCTTGGCAAACATTTCTCAATATAGATTATACAGAAGTGAGGTATATTTATATTGTTTTATTTTCATGAAAACTAATGTGTTCTTACTGGAGTTTGTCCTTGGAACTATAGACGAGAGAGAGGTTTCCGTTGTCGAAGTGTCCGAATACAGCTGATTGCTGGTCTCCAAGATCGACGAAGTCTGAAGTTCCGTTATAGCTCTGACAAACCTGTAAGTAAAGTAAATGAACAAAATATTCTTCATGTATAACACATTGGATGTGGAATGTTAAATCGGCCGATATCATTATTGCTGTCACTATTTTTTTGTGAACTCCGATATCACATTTTGATAGAAATTAGATGAAATAAGATATTCTGCATAGGTATATTTGTGAATATTCATTGTAGTTGAACAATGAAGAACGTCATTAAAGTTCTATGTGAGTTGTAAACCATTGTCAGGAATAGCAATGACCTGCATTGTCTGAAAGTATGAAGCCGTTGTACCCGAGATAGCAAAGTATTTATATATAAGAAATTGTTAAAATCATTTACGTTTGTTTTACTTCAGGTATCTGATACAATAGAGATAATCCTATAATCTCATTCATGGCAATGTTCGAAGTGATATAAATATAGCTTTTATGGACCATGTAGTCCCAAAAGCTAAGCATTCAGGTTGACAAGCCAGTGACTGCACTAATCAATACTGATGGAGGTTAGTTTGTATGAATAAATGACGTTCTTGTATTTCAGCCATTAGTCCATAGACAATAAAAACTGATCGCAAACGATTAACACGGTAAACACTGATATTCTGATCCTCTCATTTTGAAGTAGAGCTGTCGCTATGGTTATATTTTATTTTCAGTATCTTCAAAAAATTTTGACAAGATGAAATGATTGTTTTAAAACGATATGATAATAAGCAGTAATTATTTGCCTCTTCCAATATGTTTAACTATAAAGGGGTTTGATTTTTTTTATCTGTTCAAACAGTTGTTTATTTTCCTGCCTTACTTATCAAGTGTTGGCTATTTTACTCTAAACCATACATTGCCCACATATATAATCGCATATTCATTGTTAAATATTTACATTTGCATGATGAATTCCCTTGAACTCAGTGTTAATCTCGACTGTATACACAGTAGTATAGATGCAGTCGAGACCACTGGACAATATCATGACGTCATGCTGGCGCCATGTTGGCCTACGTTACGTCAACGCTTTGCATGTCGCCTCAGATAACACGCATTATAGCTTAACGTTAATTACTATGGTGATTGTGATTTTCAGAAGAGCTCTTCCAGTATGTTAACATATAAGGACCATAATCGGAAAAATTACATGATTATGTAATATCTTAAATGTAAATATAACCATTAGACATCTGTTCAATTGTATTTATTGTCAATTTGAATGCAAACTAGGTGTCAGACAGGTATTCATGACGTCATTCTATTTATCTTGCACACCAGGATTGCATTCATATTGACAGTAAATGCAATATGAAAGACGTTCAGTGGTTAAGATGATACTTACAGCTACACCTGCACAGGGTCCACCAGCTGGCCCCTCACTAAATCCGTAGCAGGGATTGTAGGAGTAGACCGTCTTGGATGGCTCACGTGTTTTGGATGGCTCACGTTCACCGAAATTTGGCACGTCCTTGTATCTAGTACAAAATGAAAGTGAAACCAAAAACCAAAGTCAATGCCATCAGCATCCGCAATATACAGTGGTTTCACTCACCTACGCTCTCTATACCCTGGACAATTTCAGGGCAAAACTTAAGGCACGAAGATAGCACTTTAATTGGTAAACAAAACCTGACCAATACTTCCCTCCGGCTGATGCCCGTCTTTTGAAGATCACAAAGAAGTCACAACCTATCTTAAAGCTTGTCAATAATTATTGTTATGTAAGTGAAAGAATATTTTGATGTAAATCAACGGGTCGAACGAGTCTCCTTGCTTCATCAAGAAGGTGGTCAGACAGAGCCTTCAGTTTTGAGTATTGATTGATCGTAACAGGGCTTCAGACTTATGGTGACACTTAATCCACTAGAAGTGGCATTAATGGGATATGGATTTTGAAAAAAAAAGATAAAAGAAGATCCTCTGATCAGTTTTGAGCACCCCCTTCTAAAAAAGGTTTCCTCTATCAAAACATTTGATTTTCTCTCTGTACACTACCATACCACATACCAAACTGAAAGAACGTCTCCTGTCTCTCATTAAAAGAGCTTTCATTTCCAAGAAAGATGAACGACGATATCTTTGAGCATACTTTGTGAAAAACACAATAAAAGCTAGGGTGAAATATACTGAGGAAGGTATAGTACGAATGGTTTAATTCCATGTTGATAATTTCTTTGTTGAATTGGGAGGAAACATTTTCCAACAGACTGTTGGCATTCCAATGGACACTAACTGTGCCCCAATTTTGGCTGACTTGTTTTGTTTTCATACGAGGCTGAATTTGTCGAGGGGCTTAGCAGGACGGGTGACAAAACCTTGTTAAATCTTTCAATTTCACTTTCAGGGATATCAAAGATGTGTTGTCTATAAACAACAAAACATTTGCTGACCTAGTCGATCGTACGAGGGGTGTTCCATAAATAATGTCATCTGTGCTTTATTTCGCGGAAATCGTGCAATTTATGCACAAAACCACCTCGTGTCGATTGAGTGATCACTGGTTCGTGACACAGGTAACTATTTCGTCCACACGTTCACTGGCCTCGGTACAGTGTACATCGTTTCATAGCCTATTCGTTAGACTAGACACAAAATGACAGGAAAACAAGCTGAAAATGTTCTTGAAATTAGGGCCTATATAAAAGGTAGGTCATTACTCGGCATAAAGGCTGTAGATATTCACCGCGAGGTGTGTGACATTTGTGACATTTATGGGGAGGGCCAAATGTCTCACAGGACTGTTTGTAGGTGGGTAGGTAAATTTAGTGCTGGGCAGCAGCAACTGAAAGATGCTGCTCACCCAGGTCGTTCTGCAACAACTACGACCAAAGGTAAAATAGAAAAAATCCGAAATATCCTCCAAACTGATGCTCGATTCACCGTAAGACAATTGGCTCGAATGACAAACTTGCTATTTTTTTCACTAATAAGGGTCCATTTATTCAAATCCCGGTGCCAAAAGGCAGAACGGTCACAGGCAAGTTCTATAAAAACGTTGTTCTGAGAAAGTTGAAGAACTACTACAAAAGTCGCCGCCCCAAAACAGGACTTAAGTTTGTCCGACTTTTGCATGATAATGCACCCGCTCACAAGGCACGTATTGTGACTGACTTTTTGGAGTCAGAGAAGGTTACCGTCCTTCCGCACCCTCCGTATTCGCCAGACTTGGCCCCCTGCGACTATTTTCTCTTACCAAAACTTAAATATCATTTATCTGGAAGGAGATACAATTCGAGAAATGCCCTTGGATCTGCTGTTTATCAGTGTCTGATGGGTGTACCCATTGAAGAGTATGAAAAATGCTTCCAGAAATAAATTGACCGGCTAAAAAGGTGTGTTCTGGCTGGCGGAGAGTATTTTGAAGGGCAGAGCAAATTAAAATGAACAAAAGCACTTCCGCTATATGAGCACCGATGCAAGTGACATTATCTTGGAACACCCCTCGTATATACCCTACTGAACTTGAGATTGAAGACACACCAGACTCTCCTTCATCAGTTTCGTACCTTTACTTAAAATATTACGAACACGGGCAGATTACTACTAAATTGTATAATTAACGTGACGATTTCGATTTTCCGGTCGTGAATTTTCACTTTCTTGATAGTAACATCCCTGCTTCTCCACCTATGGTGTTACATGTCACAGTTGATTCGTTGTTCTAGGGCTTGCCCTTAACATCGAAATGTTCGCGATAGACGTCAACGGCTGACGAACAAACATACGGCACAGGGATTCGAGAGATGCTGGTTGATGAAGACTGTATGCAAGTTTTATGGTCGCCATCTTGACCTATCAAGAAAAATGCTGTATCTTTGTGTGCTATGAATTTGGACGTTTTTGAGTTTGCTTATAAGTGTGCGTTCTTGCTGTGATTGACAATGATGACGTCGATGAAGCGGAAGGCGCTTACTTTGTACTTTTACGATGGTCCCCATGTAAATTTTTCCTTTTGTTCATATTTTGCCTCTTGTTAAATTGATTTTGAGTTCGGATTATCGTTTTGTTGATGCTTTGGTATTCTCTTATTTGTTTTCTTGAATGATATGAGTATTTTTGACATGACAGTATTGTATGTTTCGTGTAGAACGGGCAGTTGCATGCTATAACGTGTAATATATTTTGTTTATTATTCTTTCAAAACCAAATAATTAATATTTCTATACAAATTGATTTTAACTGTTTAAACCAACATCTTCATTTCCTAATTTTGTTTAGCAGGCCTTGGTATCGGATCCTATTCAGTCTGTTATGACGATATCTTCGCAAGAAATGTTATTTTCTGTTTCGAAAAGGTGCAGCATGTATATGAATTACGTCATCTTAGAGGTAACAGACTCCGCTGGTGGATTGTGTCGTCTCCGAGGTTTGCTGGGACCTCCATAGAAACACTTATCTCATTTGAGTAGTGGCACGGTACATAATATATACATTTTCGTAGAACACGATTTGAAATTATAGAATACAAATTTGATTATTTTCTAGATTCCTAAATTAAAGGGGTTTTACGCACCTGACCCTTTAAATAAAATGGTGCAGCATGTGTGTGTTACGTCACCTTTTAACGAAAAGGCAATTTAAACAATAATATTGACACATGTTGAATATTTTAAACGGTTGAAAAATAGGCCAGCCAATGTGAATTCACTCATCAATACAATGCTTTTATTTCATACCTGGGCTGTCCATCGTATCGTGCTAGAGGTCGGAGATCAACAAACAGCCCATCTTGATCCTTACAGATGCATGCCGATACTCTTTCACATGAAACTGGAATCCTAGCCAAGGACAGTCCAAATAACCCAAACATCAGCAGGAGAAACGATATCATTACTGTTTGTCCGAGGTGACTTTTATAGATTAATTACTTTGTGTAAGCTTAATAGATACCTTACAGCAATATTAGAGAGAATTATTACGTGTACCTTGTACGTATAATATGTATGTTTATATACCTGTATAAACGATGTACATATATAAATATAACCATTATCAAACTGATAAACACTGATAAACATGATATCAATCTGTGTATTATGATCTTGACGCATTTTGAGATAATATTTCCTGATACTCGTTTAAAATCGCCATCCACACAAGGGTATCATACATGCTTCTGCTTTGTGGTCGAGTCTTCATGAAACACGTTAATGAAATCCCCGTGTTTTATAAGCTTTGTTGTAATTTATGATATTTATATTTATCCTTTATTAGTCATCGTATATTTCAAGGTGACAATTTGGAAATCTATTTGCAAAAGATATGTACTTGATGTGTATATTTATTAGGCGATAGTTACATCAATATATATTTGCTTTCGAAAGTTGCATTTTTGAGTCAAGCATTGTTACTGTAGCCTGCATAAAAACTGTTTTGAGATAATGGTGTTGAAAATTACCTGAATTAAAATTGAATTTAAAGTATATTTCTATACAAAACGTATACGTATTAAACTTGTCGCATCTTTTGAATCTGACTGTTCCCTTGTCCACCTCTCTAGAAATAACAACGGGACAAGGAACAAATCGGTGTTAAAACGTAGCTACGGTGTAGAAATAAACTTTTCATTTCATTTTTCCAGCTAAATGAATCTTACTGAAAATAAACGGGAACCTGAACAAACTATGATTATGTTTACATACATATATACGTAGTTAAAGGCCGCTCTGTGAAGTATCCTGGATTGTGTAGGGCTTGTATCTAAGTCTTTTACTAGGAAACATTGGAAAAACCAATACTTACACTTCGTTAAAATATGAAATTGGTGAATGATGTCCTGGTTATAGAGAATGCCGCCGAGACGAGGTAGTTCCTGCCCGTATTCGGAAGGGTCATTCATGCGTTACCCATAGTTACTTGTATAAACCCGAGAACCAACCTCAATGTACAGCATGCCAAGAACCATTTACAGTAAAACACGTCTTGTTGCATTGCATTGACCTTTGGCTGACCCGAAAGATTATTGTTGATTGGCCGTTTAGCAAATAAGTATAATAATAGAAATATTGATATGTTGGCTCCTTGCAACATTAGGATCATCAGCTCCTCAATGTGGTATACCCCCCCCCCCCCCCACCCTCCCAAAAAAGTTGATTGGAAAAGGTCGATATGCCATCATATTGACCTCACCAAAGCTCCATTATTGATAATGACTCAATCACAATTAAACACATTTCATAAATATTTTAATGTCGATACGTTTAAGATTGATGAAATTATACAAAGATTAAGAAACAATAAAGTAACTCTTTTGTTCTATCAATACTCAATGTATGTTCAGATTTACAGTATGTGGAAATGTTTATGTCTATAACTTTATATGTACTATACATAACCAGTAAGGAATTAGCACCATCAATAGAAACCTGTGTTATCTATGACGTCATATGACCATAAACGTCATTCTTAAAATTGTCTTCCTTTTCTTCTTTCCTGCTTAATTGATCGAAATATACATCACAATCCTCGTCGTCATTGTTGACGGGTTCGTAGTAAACATTTCTGCCGTACATGGGATGCCGGGTTCGGTAGTATAGCACAGCCCCTGCCAGGGCTCCAAGTATTAGGAGAGCAACCACTCTGTAATGTTATCAATAACATGATATTAATTTGATGTTAAATGTATCTTCGTTACAAAACATGTACTAGTATAAAATAATCTTATTGGTTAAAACAGTGTTGTGCACTTAATAAGGTAATAATAATTAAAATAGGTAGTTTTAACCAAGTAATACTCTGTTGAAATTGTTTTTAGTCGAGATTTGAATGTTATGCTAATTAATTAGCTATTACAGTATGATGATTTGTATTGGTAGTTAACGAATCACTAATATATTGTTCTCTTCAAAATAGCTCACGTTAAATTTAACATATAATATTAATATTTTTACAATGTGATATTAATATCTTAATGACATCACATCACTATCTTTACAATGTGATCTAAATATTTTTGCATTATCTGCAGTATGATGTATAATCAATTACAATATCATATTTATATTTAAAAAGTTCATATCTAAAAAATATAATGTTTATATCTTAACAATATAATGTTTTATCTTTACAATATGATCTGAATAGTTTTGCAGTATCTGCAATATGATGTTTAGTCTTTGCAATATAATGTTGTTGTATAAATTAACAATATCATATCTATATTAAAAATGCAGTGAATATATTTACAATATGATATTGATATATTTACAATATGATCTGAATATTTTTGCAGTATCTGCAGTATGATGTATAGTCAATTCCAATATCATATTTATATTTAAAATTAATGATGTTAATATCTTAACAATATGATGTTAATATCTTTACAATATGCAGAACAGGATGACAATGATGACATCGATAGAGGCTGGTATATCCGGCGATGTGGTCCCAATATGTGGTGTCATTGTTGGGATTGTACTATCCTCTCCGGAACCACCACCTCCCAAAAGTTCATCCAGATCCGCAATTTCACTTTCATTCTTTGGACAGCAGTGTCTGCTTCTCAGTTGCAGCCACTTCAAAATACAGTTAACTTGCTTATTAAATGGCTAATAAATTTTTCAGATAAACCTTTCAATGATCAGTTTAGTTTTTGCTATTTTGGTGCAAAAGCTATTTCTACTTGTTTAGCCCCTATAGCATAACCGAAAAGTCTAACAAGGACGAAATAACTGTATATAAAGTATAATTGTCAGGTTTACTGCAGTGATTAGTAAATCATGCCGGATATTTTTATTCCCTCAATTTGACATAATCTCGATTGTCCCAATAGTTTCTGATGAGTAGGTGAACGTTTCATGATGTACAAACTTAACTTATTATTTATCAGTTTGAAATTAAACACTTATCTTTTAATTTTGAGTATCGTATAAGTAGCGTAATGTACGTTCACGCTCTTAGCAATAATAATGATGAGACAATGAAGGACGAGACAGCTCGATGATGTAGTGTAGTTCATGTTAGGTATCCGGTATCGATTACTAAATATCGTTTCAATCACATGTGTCTGCTTTAAGTTAATCTTTCTGATTGTCTTTACTTACATAATTATGATTCCCTATGTCTCCAATAACTCTGAAAAAACCGTCGTCGACTTCTTCAGCACAGTACAAGACTACAAACGTGGTGCTATGGCATTAGAAAAAAAAACAATGTTAATACATGTACATGTTACCTGATCTGTTTCAATCGAATAAGCAAACAATTGTTTTCTTTGGGTTGGTAGGTTGACATCCTCGATATTCAGGGTTTACCTTCACCTACGCTCTCTACACACCTTGATTTAAACAAGGAGAAACTGAAGGCACGCTCAGGTAATAAAAAACTGACCAATCACTAAGCTGATGCCGTTCTTTTTAAGATTACAAAAGAGCCGCAACCAACTTCATAGATAGTGAAATGTTACGATAATGTGACAACGATATTTTGTTCATGTACATCAGACGATCAAACTAGTTTCATTGTCTCATCGATTGGTGGCGCACATGGAACCTTCATTTTTACCATGACATGTTCTAAAGGTGTATAAAGCGTAGGTGTGGGTAACCCCTGCATATCGAGGATGGTAAAATTGAATATTACACGATTCCTGTTACGCCACCAATGTGTTTTGATGACTAGTTTATCATGTGACTATATGACCATAGATATGTATACAACTCAGGATAATAGTGGGAGGGGGGGGGGGCTACAAATCATATGGCTATTGCAAATAACTGATCAGATATATATATAGAATGATGCCTGAATACACACCTTATAACTTTATATAGAAGCATATATTAAATTGAATTCGGAAGTTTTGGAATTGTTTAGAAATGGAAAATTTGAATAGCATGTGGTATACTGTGAGTGTTCCTATGGTTTCATATATTCACAACAATACACCCCTTTATCTACGGTCTGTATATTTCATGTTTAGAAACATTAATTACATTTTGTATTTGTTCAGAAATGACCCAAACACAAGAGATAAATTGCCGTTGTCTCCGTGGCTGAACGTCGCAGTGTCCTGTACACCGATTGGCATAAAACGTGTTCTGTCCTTGTTTACTTGGCATACCTGTCAACAAAATATATATTATCAGAAAATAGAGAATATCTTAAAGAAAAATATCAAAATATTAGCCACGCGAGTGAAATAATTTTTGGTTTTACGGAAGATGTTGCTTCTTTATTAGTTAATAGTTCAGAAAATTTCTATTCCCACCTTTGGGCCCTTACATCACTGACGATTCCTTGATGAACGAAACAGCTGTATGATGCAGTTTAATTAATTTTCGGCATACTGTATCTATTACTAACTTTAAAATCTGCAACACGTGTGTATGTTAAGTCATCTTTATATATACTGTTGTTACATGTTTATAACACAATTTACTTTGGCAGCTTTTAACTTTCTAATGAAATTTCTCTAGTGAAAGATATGTTCGATATGTCACTGTTCAAATCAAAAAGATTTATTGGCAAAACACGATGGTTATAAAAGTGATGGCGGTGGTATAATGTGTTGATGGAACGGTTGAAGTATTTACAATTCAATCATTGCACAAATATCATTAAACAATTCTCAACGAAGTTGTTGATTAATTGCTAAATTATGCCTAGTGTTTTGGTTTCTTTAATTAGGGTTTTGTTGATGCTTTGGTAATCTCTGATTTTTTTACGAACAAATATGAAAAACATTCAGATGGTTATCAAAAATAATTGTTTGTTCGTAGTGTATACAAAGAATCAATTCAGTACAAGGTGTCAATATCACATTCCTAGCTTAAGGAAAAGGAACTGCAAACCAATTTACTATGGATTAGCATCTACACACGACAATAATTGATTAGTTTATCTACAAGGAAGTTCCATGTCAGTAAGGCACCAATATAACTCCAATATGTAACAGGAAAAATGGAAAATAATAATGACCAACTATAAACCGATACGATACAAGCATTGTACACATTTGCTGCGCTTTATTACTAAGTTACAATTTAGTGACAGAAGTATACATAAAAATGTCTGTAAAATCGGACAGTTTGAAAATACATGCATTTCGTGATAATTCCGATTAGAAATAGGAATACTTCTTATTATAAAAATAGTGACTAAAACATTTAAAAATTAGCAGGATTAGAATTATCCAATTTATTCCTTTATTTATACAATTTAATTTCACGTACCGATACATTCCGGCATGGACTGTTCTTGTCGCCTTCGTTGAAGCCGTAACAAGGATTGAAGGAATAAAGGTTACTGTCACCACCAGCTGTAGGATGATCCAGATATCTACGGAGAAGGAAGGTATTATACTTCAATAATGATCTATGATCAATAGATCATCAATTTCTTTATACAAATGGTCATTGCCTCCTCATGTTTGGGTTAGAATAGCCCCACTCTACCACACTTTGTGTTATCACACGAGGGCAAGAAAGGACGAATGTGTCCAACAAATCACAGAAGCGTGGGTTCTTATTCGTATTCATAATCTAATGCAAGTTCATCAAGCTGTGTGGTTGTCGTCGATAAAGTCGGAAACGTTTACCCTTCCGGAGCACCTGGTTTTATTGCCATATACTTTTTCAAATGTTACCGTGTAAGTATTTCCTTTGTTGAAATGTTATCCCTGATTTGAATAGTTTTAAGTTAAGTTTTTCCCTCTTATATCACTCCCCAGACATTTTGTCCTTCCAGTTATCGTACATTGATTGTGAGTAATTCTTATCAAGGAAATATGATACTATTTACAAGTTTATTGGTGAGTTGTCTTCCAACTTGAAACGTTTTCCGATCAACATGTATCAAGTTACATGCACTTAAGCAAAAAAAAGTGTTTTGTATCTGATTGAAAAAGAACATATTATGGGGGGGAGGGGTTCAAATAATATCAATTGCTTTTAGACATATCGTACAAAACAGTTGAACCAAATGGTGTGTATGATGCGCGATTAGAGTACAAATATTTCCGATAAATCAGATGACCGATAATACAGTTTGATTACAATAGAAACTTATGATTTTATATAAACTGTTATTTTTCAGTCTATACGAATTGTACAACTTCACAAGCAAGCATTGTGTGTCACAGTTTCCTTTATATTAATCTATATCGAATTCCAACACAGTTCAATGCATACATTAATTTTTTCTGGTTTTTCTCATTACTATAAAAACTCAAATATTATCAATTATGTTCGATCAATAAATTGAACAGATATCTTCCATACAAGTATCAATAGCTCCAATTATGATATCATAATAAAATGATGTTAATAGGTGGTGGTATTGTCTTAAGTTCTTATGGATGATACTATGTTATAAATTGGCATCGTCGTGCGATACTTAATATATACATGTGTGTATACGTATTTAAAGCATTTAATCCTTGTGAACGTCTCGAGTATAAACGAGTTTGAAATTTCTTTATACAGTATAACGTGTCTAAACTGGCCCCTGTCTAATCCGAATTTCTGTCTACTCTGGTCATACAGTTCGGTCCCAATATTTCTATCTGATTTTATATCAAACCGCTACAAACCGGACACCTGTGTAAACCGGTTTAGACAAGTAACACTGTACTCATTGTCGTTGCCTCTGCTATTTTAGGTAAGAATAAACCACACTGTATATTATTATCAGACGAAGGCGAGAAAGGACGAATGTCCCTTAATTCACAGAAGCGCGGGTTCCCATTCTTATCCACTGAGTCGAAAGCCTAACAGGAACCACAATCCCTCTACCCCTCCCCTACTCGCTTCCTCCCCCACACCGCTAGCAATACATTAACTATGTAGCTTCTCTTTTCTTGCTGAACTTCTTGTTCTTTCCCCAAAGACGTTAGTTTTTACTGACATTTATTGCTCTCGAAACATTACGCATTCGCCCCCTGAAAAGTCATTATAAAAAATTAATATTTCATCTGGAATAGATTAAATGTTTCTTCTTGGATGAATGAGTTAACTCCCATACAAACAAACAAACATATTTTAATATTTTATACTTACTTTGGTGTTCCGTCATTCTTGGCGAGAGGTCGGAGGTCGACGTATCTACCGGTTTCATCTTTACATACACAAGGGGATATCTTCTTACATGTTACAGGGATATGTGGAGTCTTACACGATACAAAGATTGCCGTCTAAGCAACTATATATATTGAAAGAAGTGATTTCATTATGGTCGTATAGATCAAACACTGAATATACCTGTGAATATTGTGTTATCAGTGCTGTCACGCGGTACTAGATAGTTTATCGTTGGTTTCAGCTCCTTTGTTATCTTCTGTTCATATCATTTTGAATTACATGTTACACTGAGAGAGATGACTGGGATAAGAGGTATTGACAATCGTTCGTCAGTACTTGAATTTTGTACTGCTCAATCTGATTTTCTTATCACTTCGACTGTATTGTTTATTTACACATACAACACATCCTTTGCATGGTCATAATTGCTGATCAACGAAAGGGAAGTAATTTTAGTTTTAGATTAGTTTGTCTTGAATTTTATTGCAAGTTATTTCCCTTTAGTTAAAACTTTATGATATCATTGCAATCATAAATATTTCTAATGTTTCATTGAATTTATAACGAACTCGTTATCTATTATTCCTTTCCTTATTTATCAAGAAAATATGTTTTAGGTAATTTCTTGGATTATTCCAGATTTTTAAAGATTGTGTCATCCCATGAGTTTATTGATTAAACTCTAATAGGGATGCTTTTGTTTGTTTGTTTTTTTTTCATTCCAACACAAATGCAAATGTAAAGTTTCTTTAGAATTAGCTTGAAAATTTGAAATGCTAGCTGTGTGCGCTGAAATTGCAGCACCGACTGTATTCGCCTTAATAAGTTTAGAAAGATATCAGCTGGTTGACCCTATAGCCATGAATAATAATTTGTGGACCAACGAACTAGGTTGTTATAAACTTGAATAATTATTATCATTAATTATAGAATAGCTGAATTGTGAAGATTTATCTTTCATACGCTAAATTTGTATTTATAGAATTGTTCATTGCGATAACATTGCAATCAAGCATGCAAATGGTTTTTTTTATATGTACACATATGGCAATGTCTAAGACACGCTGCAAGTATTTTGGTTTAATATCAGACAGCCATATCAATATATACAAGTACTCTGTTCTGGTTATAGTATTAAGTTTCATCTTTGCTTGAAATATTATCTTCAACAGCATACGGTGCCATTTGGTGATATTTTAGTCTTTGTATAATGAATGACTCCT
Organism: Mimachlamys varia; assembly: GCA_947623455.1. Classification (NCBI taxonomy): domain Eukaryota; kingdom Metazoa; phylum Mollusca; class Bivalvia; order Pectinida; family Pectinidae; genus Mimachlamys; species Mimachlamys varia. The sequence continues at coordinate 24,913,470 of OX392538.1, forward strand.
GTTATACTATGTGTGTTAAAATTTGTACATGTCAAAAAAGAAAAAGATTATTTGAATTGGCTTAAATCTTCTTGCACTCTATTTTCAGGATCAGGCATTTTCTTATGTACTCTGCTACTTATGAGTGTTTGCACATAAAATGAGCTATGTAATAATATCTACCCTGTAGATATTTTCTGTTGTTTGCAATAATGTATTATTTATATAACTCTACGATTTTGTAAATCGCGTTTAGCTTGAACTACAATGTAATTCTATTTAACGACCCAGCAAATCGGTGATTGAATAACAAAAATGGGATGAAAATATTGTAAGCAGAATTTCCATATAAAGGTTATTGTGATCAGTTCTGGAAAACTTTTTTCACTCCGTTGGTATTCTTTCGAGATTTTGGAAACAATAGAACATCAATGCGAAGTGTTATTGAGTAATTTTTTGCATATATATAACAATTTTGGAGTGTAATGAAAGAAATATCACCCAAATATCAACTATGATCGTTTTAATATCAGTACCCTGTTTCATGATTGTGAAACGCAAAGATTTCAATAAAGTATATAACTATTGTTGGTAGGGGCTCGGGGATACGCTATACTCTTATTGTTTTTATATTTGGCATATTATTGATTGTAACAAACCGAAGTGGAGAAGGCTTATACAGACTTTGGCTGAAGCCTAATCTGTTTGCTTTTCATTTTTGCAATTTATTGAAGTGAAAGAAATATCACACGTTTTCATATGACTCTTCTAATTCCAACAATATGTTTCAAAACTTGGCAAAGCTGTCAAGAAACATACATGGGTTTCTAAAAAAAAACATTACACCATATTATTGGGAATAATTAATGAATATATCATTATGAATATGTGTCTATTACAACTTCGTGGATATTTGAATTTGTAGATGAAGTGTACCCACGGTATAGACAAAAATATAAGCTGCATGGCAATTTGTGATTGTATAGTAAGTTTTTTGGGGTTTTTTTGTGCTTGTAATAATTATGAGCAATCTAATGAAGATGTGAACGCTTAACAAATCCATTGAAATTCAAAAATTCTGAAGGAGTTAGCAATCGTATTGATCCATCAAGCTTTTTTTTCCTCAAATCCTGAGAAAAAGCCTACAATGTCAATGAAAGTTATATGTGAAAATGTCAGCTTTCAGTAAAGAAAAATATCCATGGCGTCAGTAAAAATAACAAACAGTAAAATATCATGTTATTCGATATTTTATTATGTTAAAGACTAGTCATATAAAATTGACACGCTTAAATTATTTTCCTAACGAATATATAAAATATAACATTATCAGTATTGTAAAACAATATCAAATATATTTATGTACAAAACATTATCTATTCACATAACATTGAATTAATATCACAGATGGCTGCAAAAGATATCACAGGGCTGGCTTGGATAATAGACAAACAAGGACATTTTACACATGAACAATAATTATTTGATCTCGATACAATTATGAATTTGATATGAATAAAGACAGCACTTTTGTTTCTCGATCATATCGGAAAACAGCTTTCTACTAAGTTTCCGTGTTGATGTCTCTCACCATTTTGAAATAGTCTGGTAATTAAGTTCCACATTATATACAACATTCATTCCAGCTTTCAAATGTCCATGACGTCAAAATAAGCTAAATACATCTTATTAAAAACATATCTTATCATTTACTTCAAGATCAAGTATGCGAATACTAAGCAGTTTATCAGAATTAAAATGGTGATTATATTCTCATTTCCATTGGGCAAGCTATCCCGCTTGAGCAAAGTCCCCATCTTAAAACGGGTTGTTTTTGAAAGTTCTTAAAAAGGAAAAAAGTGTTCCCATTTTATTTCAATTTTGAAGATAAGAATACGTAAAAACGTTCTTTTTATAAATGACAAATATGACTTATATTAATTGAAATGTGAGGCTGGAAGAATAATTTAATTTTAAAGTATGAAAACACGTTACAAATGTGTTAATCTAGTTTCTGCTGCCTATTGTGGTAAATGGATATTATGCTTTTGATTTATGGCTTAGTGTTATGTTCCAGAGATTATGTCTGCATCACTGAAAAATAAAACATATGGCGAAATAAAGACTTAGTTCAATATATCCAATACGACACGATAACCATAACCTTTGTGTATTTTTTTTCAGTTCAATGTCGATAAAATCTACAGATAGTTACAACACGTTTATAACTAGTATCAGGGGACCAAGGAAATTATTTCGTTATGAGTATCGTTAAATCTTATGACCAAAACACTGATCCTTGTTCCCTCCCCACTCCATTTTACAAGGACATGACAACATCCCATATGAAGTTGCGTTCTGTTGACCCTTGTCGACTCTTCACTTCCAATTCCAGTAGACTTGTTTGATGACAAGACAGACACAGCTGTCATTTCGTCAAAATATGTACAATATCATGTTATGACCAAATGCACAGATAGTATTAGACAAGCTTTTTCATCCCAAACCATTCACATTCAAGATTATGAAAAAAGTAATTTGATTGGTTAATGCAAAATGTCACCAGAACGTGACTCCGTATGGGATGTTGTCAGAGAGAAGTTTACGAAATGGCGCGAAGATCAAGATATGACTTTAATCAGATTGGAATATAGTTCGTTATACGTGTATAATATTAACATACACACGATTAGATGCATGACGGGGGAATGGAAAACATAACGTTATAACCATGAATTCATTGTAAGCGTGTTCATTATAAACGTGTTTTACTGTATATAATTATTGTTAATTTGTCAGTATTTCATTTAGTAGTATACTTAAACTAAAAATTGTTCCAGTATTAAAGAGAGTTGATACTAGATAATACATCACATACAACACTACAGATGGCTCCTACGACAACAAAACTAGCGTACATATCGTAATAAGGCATCAATGCGTTACAAGTAGACAATGTTGATTACAAATAAGAATTTACAAATAATTGTCAGATAAACAAGCCAAAGGCAAGGCAAAGTTCACATGTAGCAATGCTTTGATAAAGCTATGACCCATAATATATATAAAATAGTCTAGGTCGTCAAAACAGGGATATACATAATATTATTATTTTTGTTAACCTGTGAATCTTAGAAAGTATCTTTGTCATATAGAATTAAATATTAAGATATTTTGCATTGATCTTAGTAAGTATCAGTGTTTCTGATATATTTGTTGCACAAAACCAAAACCATTCATATGTTGTTTTTAAATGCTCTTTGGCTCAACGTTTAACATAAAGTTATTCATATAAATATAATTTTAAACATAAAGTTTTCAAAAGAAATAAGAAGAAAGCGATAATTGCAGCAACATAATAATTTGTTTTACACTGACATAAACTGTATTTCAATCATACGGTTTTATACAAAAACTGTATTTAAATCAATAAATTAATATCTTATCGTCTGCCAGATGTTATAGGCTTAGAAACAACGGGGATGAGGAGCTATATAAGCAAATCTATACGCAGGTGTGGGTTCCCTAAGTTTTATATTCTAATTGACTGGATATGTATAAATATACTGTATTTCGAGTTAATGTTTCGGCAGCATTTTTTCCCACTTTTATCGACCCAGGTCGGAATGTTTCCTGCGAAATCTACACTGCGCAAACATTATTTTTTGTATGAAAAATGCGAAACTAACACTGCGCGAATTCAAAGCTGTATACAGTATTTATTTTATTTCAAGATACATCAAAATATTGTCTTTATTCGAAATGAATTTCAGTAAAGTATAAACAAATTCGTGTTTGAAATAAAAATCCGAAAAAAAACACAACGGATGTCAAAATTTTGAAAGATGACACCAAGAACTCTAAGTATTAGTAGAGAAATGAAAAAAGGAAAAATGTGTTATGTTTGTAAATTAAGAGAATGGAATTGATAATGCTTTAGGGAAAACAAGAATAATAGCATAATTTAGGATATTGTAATGAGTGGACAAGGGTCATGCGCACACTATCCCACACAACACATGGTCGTGGTGCATATGGGGCGTGCTCACACCTTCCCACACAACACGTGGCCGTGATATCCTCGTGGCAGGTGTGGTGGTACAGCTGGTATCACACGCTAGGAGCAGGGACCATAACCAAGCAGAATCATGTTTTTACCTGAGAGAACAGACTATAGCTATCATACTCATCCTCAGATTTACGGGGCACCTGAAATATTGCATAAGTATTAGATGTGTACACATTTCAATCATGTATAAATATAAACCTACATTTTTTAGAGGTTCTCATGCATATCAAGTGTAAAGTTGTAAAGACGAACACATATCAATCACTTTTCATTTAGAATGTACATTTCAGTTTTTAACTTGACATAATACAAATTAAAACGTTTTCTTTATCAAAAATAGATATTAAGTTACATTGAGTAAACTTATCTTACTATGCATTGCTACTTTGTGGCATTCATGACTTCATAATTTCCTTTATCCATCGAATATTATAAATATGCTGGTTTATGTAATCAAGACTCCATGAAAAGTTCCACGAAGATTTATTCTATACATGCATGAGTGAGATATGTATAGATTATCAAATGTGATAAACAATTGTGAGAAATGCTGATTTATTTCATTAGTAAACACTATAAACATGTGTGGCTGATCATATTGGCAGGCATCTATGGTAATGGAAACATAATCACTATCCACTATGTTAATTACTTAAGATCATTCTTTATAATTTCCACTAAATTAGCATCAAGTTTCAATGTTTAGATGTCGGCATGAGTAGCCGCATCACGTCTTTGGTTTTGCCAACCTGATCGAACTGAGGAAGGTCGTTAACTATGTAGTGGCGCACGTGCTGGTGATCCTTGACCTGTACTTTGTTGTCAGCAAACCTGCACATCCGCTTCCGGATCCAAACCTTCCCGCCAGGCTTTGGAATGTTTACTTCGTCTTCCTGCAATAACAGCAATGATTTGGTCGATGTATTACCAACCATATTCAGAATTATTCTTTATATGTAATAACGAACATACCTTTATTGATAAATAGTGATCTGATATGAAATGCTGGATGCCAAAGAGACTTTCGTCCTTTCTAACTCCTGTCGAAATTACGTATTGGCATTTCACATGCAATGCAGTTGTAATTGACAGAAAGCAGGCATTCGAAATTCATTAGTAATGATGATGTTTATAAAGACGCCCTCACGACGGAGGCACTAGAAGGAGCAACGGCACTAATCTCGGTACATACATTTTATAATTATCATTATATAATTTTGAACTCAATTAAGAAGGCATTTATGTAAAAGATGTGCGTTCAAAATTATAAGCTCTAACTACTGTTTTCTTGTAGGAAAACGATTTCATAGAAGATACACAGGTAATTATATATTCAGCTACATTGTGCATGTGCTATGCATATCAATAACTTAAAGGTGCATATATAAAATGACATTGCCCTGTGCAAACGTATAATATACAGATGAAGTCGAAACCTGCCAATTCCTAAGCTCCAAGAAACCCATATAATTGGCTAGGATGATACACGTCGTAATCTCTAACTCGAATAACGCCATTTAATTCGAAATATTTTGACGGTCCAAGCCGAACCTTACACTAAACATTCGAACTAACCGAACTCAGTTACTCAATTAACTCGGAAGTTTTTCAAAGGTCCCACTGATGTCTAGATAACGAGGTGGTTTTACTGTATAATGTATACAGCATATCATAGTTGCATACGTATAGAGTACTACTATGTTGGGACAGACACTTCAATATTGAACAAAGATAATACGTTTTGCCTTGAGGATCGAGATGGAAATTTGCTTTCCTACATTACACAAGATGATCGATTGCTTTGAAGGGAGATAACCCATACGCATCTAGTTTAAGGTTACCGTCTTTAAAAGATTTACAACTGAAAGTTACATTCATCTCATCCTTAAATGTGAAGCAAACATAAACTAGCTTTCAAATAATTAAATATGTACAAATATTGTAACAAAAATATACTTCAGTATTGTTATATATGTGAGCGCTACAATAGGTAGAAGTATTTATGATATACAACAGAAAGTGGTACATGTTCAAAAGAAATGAAAACGGAAAAGTATAAACAGTTCTACTAAAAAAAGCAAATGTGATTTATTAATACCTGTCGTCGTCGATACCGCCGTGTCTAAAGAAAAAATAGCATGTATCATACAAATAGCATGTAAAGCAGTATATTAGTTGTATCCATCTAAACTGAGGGCTCACATGGAAAACTGTGGTGGCTTAAATTATCAACAAAGCAGACAGAAATGAAGTTTGTTAAATGAAGATAGATACAAATATTGCTTCATTTGCTTATATTTCAGTAATTCTTTTTAACAATTGATTGTATGTAGTAAGTACTTAACTAATTAAAAACATAGGTAAGCTTGTAAAGATCCATTAATGTATGAAGCAGTGAGTTAGACAAGCCACATGAATAATTAATTAATAAGATTTAGAGGTTACATGGTTACCTGTATATAATATGCTAATTCAAAACATGTTTACTGGCTCCATCATAATTGTACTTATAAACACGAAAATCGTTGTGCCAACCGTATACGTACTTCACATGAAACACAGAGCAATGCTGTTGTCGTTAAACAATCCATTTTATGCATAATTGTCACATTTTTATTTTTAACTCTGCATTGAACCCAGTGACTCTATTAAATATATCAGTACATTTAAAATCGAAAGCAATTAGCATGTACAGGTACTGGATTGTAAAAGATACGGAAGCACAAGGTATTGGCCACATCAAATTAAAAAAACTCTATGATCGTAATTATTTAGCAGCATTAGATATTGCAAGAAACTTTATAGTGGTAGTTTTGTTTGAAACAACGAGAGTGGTTCTGTTGAATCATATGAATGTCTCAATTTTATCTCATACGCAAATACCAGTTTATGTAGACTGTAAACGTACTTAATTTTGCGCAATCCTAATTTAGCTCATTGTCAGATTTTGGCGCATTAGCGCAATAACGAATTCGCGCATCCGTGGTTATTATTATAATAGAAGTATATAAAAACTCCAATTAGCGCAATCATATTTTAGCGTAATACTTTCAGCGCGGAAAGGGTCAAAATAAAATCACTGCAGAAATATGTACGTTTACAGTAGATTATACGTTAATGTTTGTGATGATAGTTAGCCCACAACATTAATATCATGCATCTTAACAATACTTACGTCTACAGCGAATCGTGCTAGTTTCGGTAGACTCTTTGCAGGTCCACCATGCTGGACGTTGAAGGATTCAATCTTGTTTTCTAGCATAGCCATAGCTTTGTCATGAAAGTCACTGTCAACCTCTCTTTGAAATGTACCATCCTCCATTTCATTTGCTAAACGTTCCTGTATTTCCTCGTTTACAAATTTCATTGCGCTACCCCACTTTCCCTTTCGTACAGGAGGACTGGCGTCCTCTGTTCCTTCAATTGGTGGCAAAACCAAATGCTCACCTGTCACATTGTTTGGAAAGACTATTGCACCAGGATTAGAACTCTGTTGTTGCTGCTGTTGTTTCACACGTGGCTGGTTTCGATCAGTCGATGTTACTTTTATGGCCGGTAAAGCCACTCTCCCGTCTAGCGTATCATCTTCCTTTGAATATTTCCCGGAAACTTTCTTCTGAAGCACAATTTCCTCTTGTGTTCGTTCCTCGGTAATCATCGGCAAATCTGCATCGCGTTTAGGAGTGGCAGTCTCTGTTACAAGCACTGGCTTCTGTTTCCTTGGAGATACTTTTTTCTGATCATGTGAAGCACTATTTCCTCCTTGCACTGTTCCATGGTCACGTGGTGTAATATCCACTTCCCTAACTGGAGTTTCTTTTTCTTGAGATTTTGAGTTTAACATTGTCATGAAACTCCTGGTATTGTCTAATTTTGGTTTCGCATCCGTCACAGGAACAATTGGAGGGAACAATTGTTGAGACTGGTTTGACGGAGCTAGAGAAACTGTTGACCCATATTTTGACCCAAGTTTTTTCCTGGTTGATTTATTTTCAACTTGGATGACATCGGCTTCCATCATTTGACGAAGAGATTCCCGAATCGCCATTAAACTTCGCGGCTGACGTTTTGGTTTGTTGCGTTTGTTTGCCCTTAATGTAGACGTTGTCGTTGTAACTGGCTTACCTTCAGCTTTGCGTTGCAGTTCTCTTGACTTTGCTTTTTCTTTCATCAAATCCTTGTAGTACAAAGTTCCAGGCACAATTGGTTCAACAAGCGGAGCTTTCCCGGATTTGAATGCTTGTAACAAAAACAGATTCTGTACATCTTTATCTGGTAACACTTTTGAGGTCTTTAATTTTGGTAACTCTCGCGGTGGAGGCAAACTCTGCTCGTTCATTTTGAAATGAAGGAATTTCAGTAGAGGCACCAAATGTCCATGTTTTGAATCTACGCGAGTCTTGAGTTTTTCAATCACTTTCGCACGCATGGTTTCTATTGTAGTAATATTACGTTTACCTACAAGTCTTTCGAAATTCTTCGAGTCAAGAATGTACACTTCTGTGTTAGCTGTACACTTCACTGTCTGCATATAAGTGTTGAAGTTCATGAGCGTTTCTATGTCGCCCAGGACTTCTCCTGTCTGCACACTACACAGTTCTATGTGCTTTTCCTTCATCCATTTCTCTACTGCAGCATACCCTTGTTCCCTTCTGATGATTGTGTCCTCAGTTTTTGTCTCCCAAACGGACGGATCATCGTACTTACGAAGGATTGCAGCTCGCCTTGCTTCCCTGTAAGTATGAATAAATTCCTGTTACTTAAAACGAATTATGATATGTCAATATAACATTTTACATACGAATGTTTCAGGAAAACTATAATTGATTAATCTAACAATGTTTGAAACCAAACCTGCGGTACTCATGTAAAAGTCGAAAATCTGCATATTTTAAATATCAAATTTTGAAATAATGAAATTGCATTTTCAATCTTAATCATCTTCAAAATATTTTAGTTCAACATTAGATGCACAATTGCAACTCGTTCTATATATATATATCACCCAATGTGCGTTGATTCACACAGCTGATTTCGCATGCGTATACACCAAGATTGTCAGGGTACGATTTTCGAATCGGATGTGAAGAGGCATGGGATTGCTGAATCAAACCATGTGAAAAGCATCTGTTGCCTGGTTCCTTCAGTTATATAACCAAAGTGTGATTTAGTTCGATATAAGAATAATAAGAGACAGTTGAAATAAAATATGTGAAGTTACTTTAAATGAGTGAAATGCTTCTGATAATAGAAGCAATACGTTTTTGTTTACCTCAGATGCGCAAACTCGACAGAGATAATATCGATGCCAGCTTCAAAAGGCCAGAGGTGTGGATACTGCTTCGGATGTTTGTGTGGCTCAGCTATTATTTTTGCTTGTCCCCTATAGTACATAAAAATCATTTTATTATTATTCTACCCTTTTTCACAAAATAAAATAAATGCATAATGTTTTATTCAATTCAGCCAGTAGTTTGATATATGTAGCAGCATAAGCAATAATTTGTTGAAAGTTACTATTCGAAGTCCAAGATTTGTTGTATATAGTTGTTTATTTGTTGTAGAAGGTACGCGTGTGCTACCAACTCACGTAATCCCACAAAATAGTATTGCAAAAGAACCAATAGAAAGACCTTGTAGAATCGTCTAGACAGAATACTTTAATTGTGACCTTTCAACATAAAGAGGCAAGATATGATTGATTGAATTACACGTATATAATAACAACTACATGGCAGCTATCCTCTACAGAATGGCTCAGTTTTATATTGCTAAGATGTACTTGGCTGCAGTGCGTACGCTATACACACATGAGTTGTTAATAACAAGATTTGTTTTTTAAAAAAAATAGAGAATATGGAATAAGGAGTATGGAGAATAAGCGTCAACAAAATCATAATCCGAACTCAAACTAGGAGCAGATATTAAAAGAGGAAAGATATACATGGATGCCCCTGTAAAAGCACAAGATAATAAGACCAAGTGTTCTGGAAAAACTAATAATTCTAAATTGCACCTAGCTTCCAAATATATATTATCAGATCTTGTTTCTCAAAATTAAATTACATATTGCGTTTTACATAATGAATACAAACTCAGTTGGATTAAATCGTGCATTTACGTAACTTACTTGAGAAGAAAATGGAGACCTATAACTGGATCACCCTGTTTGATAATGACTGTGTCAAACGTGTACGTTTCTTTCCGTAGACTCATTTCCAATAATTTCTTAAACTTGCTGGACATGTTTGAGAAGAAAGGATGGGAGTCGATGAAAGCTGTTATCTGGGCAAACTCTCTTTCCTGGTCAGCCTAAAACACAAGCAAAAATATATTTCTCTTATAAAATGGGCTGGAAGTATACATGCTATAAATGTAGTTCGTTTGCTCTGTAGAATCAGTTCGAGAGTACACGAGAGTTCGAGAATGTTTCTTATAACACGATTTGAAATTATTCAGAACTAGTTTAATTTTACTTCTAAATTCATAATTAAATGGGGTTTTACGCATCTAACCCTTCTGCTTCTACATTAGTTTAGAAAATTTGGATTCCCAGCTTTCGAACTCTAGCATCGCTGAAGAGTCCTAGGAGAACGAAACATCTGTATGATGCAGTTTAATTCATAGTTTTTGGCATACTGTATGAATTACTAAAATAAACTAGCATATCTGTGTGTTACGTCATCTTTAAAAGTCGCGTGTGTGTTACGTCATGTTCGAGACTTATGTGGGACATAAGCTTTTTTTCACTTTGAATTTCGTTTATAACCAAAATTCCACACGTCCTAATTTACCATAGCTATATATTTGCTTAATTTCAAGTGGATACAATTTCGCGTTTTTCTTATTGGAACTGATTCAAGGGTACAAAATTTCGCGCTCTGCTGGGTTTTTTGTACTCTCATGATAAATAGTCTGAACAGCGTGTTATATTTCACAGGATTTTATTTCACGGAATTTTATTTGACCGCGAATATAGCTAAATTATATCCCCTGCGAAAAAAACAACAACTATACAGTAGCTGTGAAAAGGACAATACGCATAAACCTACAGCTAGCAAATCATCATCAGTCCGCAATATATCAAGGAGCGGTAATCTTTTGAATAAACTGAGTCGTTTATATGACGCTTTACCTAATAAAGGTAAAGCAAACGAATTCATACCACCCACACTTACTTTCAGTGAACGTTCGTATAAGTCTTGTCCAATCACCATCAAGTCACAATTTTCGTCTGCAATGATGGAGGCGTTCCTCAAGGCATCCCGTTTCACCAGAGCCACTTCACCAAATGCCTTCCCTGGTTCTGCAATGATGATTATGATGATGCTTCAGTATGTGCATATTAAGAGAAAAAGGGTATACTTTATTTGAAAACATTTTATTGTAGTAGGACAATGAATAGTGAAAAAGTGAGGGCTCGAACCCGCGATTTTTTTCTCTCAAGCTCTATGCTCTGACGCTGAGCTAAATAGAAATTCCTTACAACTGATATTTGGAAGGCAACCTGAGCAATGCAGGTCGTTTACATTTCTATAATCAGCCAATTTAAACTTTTTTTTCTGGAAGGCGATATAATCAATGTCAAACCAATATCAAGTTTGATCAATTGCTTCGCACAGTTACGTGATATATTTATAGCATACAGCATCGAGTCTACATTTTGAAAGGAACTTGAAACAGCCGCTGCAAGTTACAACAACACCTGTACACTGACACCCGTCTTGTATGGATCTTTGAGTTGAAATCACCCGATAGTGCCAACCACGTGGTCATTTATATTTATTACAGTATACCATTAAAGTTCACCAAACTAATAACTGAATCAATAAGATACATATAAACGTGTGGAAACGTTCCAATGCAATACACTCGAATTGTTATAATATATGTATCACTGAATCAATTATTAATACTATTTCCATTAAGTGACAGCAGCTCTAGTTCACCTGAAATACATTTGTTGGTCTCAGAGATACATCCATTAGAACTTCTAACATTATAAAGATAGGCACAATTACATAATATATCCAGGCCCAAGTTTCATTAATGTTCTTTAACATAAGGACAACTCTAAACTTAAAAATCCCCATAGGGAAGCATTACAGAGTTTAAGAGGGGTCTTAAGTTAAGAACCTGTAATGTTTTTTTGTGAATTATTAAGGAATTTCCTTAAGTTAAGGAACATTCGTGAAACTAGGGCCTGAAACGAAGAGTGATACGACCCATTAACAAACAGATAATTAAGGAACGTTAGGACATTTTTTAACAGTTGCCATGTTTGTTGGCATATTTTTAATCAATTACAAGCTGTAACCTCTTCATTATATTGTTTTGCCTTACCATATGTCATGATGAATTTGCCAAATTTGTTCCTGTCTAGTTTCATGAGTTTTCTTTCTTGCTCTTGCTGTTCCAGTCGTTTTCTTTCCTCCTCTTCCTCGTCTGCCTCTTCATTTCCTTCCTCCTTTTCCTCTCCCTCCTCTCCATCTTCCGATTTTGGTTTTTCTACCACTTTTGGAGGGGGAGTCTTCTCTCTAACTATCACCCCTTCCTCCTCGCCCGTCATCCTCGGGTCAATATACACGGAGGCACTTCCGCTTAGGATCACATAGAAACTGAAAAGGGTTAAGATTATATTGTTAAATTCTGACAATCAAACTTCCCTGTTCACTATAAACCATATTGGCTGCAAACACTGCAGTAACTAGGGTTCAAGAGAGGGGAACTATAAACTTTCACACGATCATATAGGAACTGCAACGTACAGACCGCCTCAGGACCACATACATGTAGATAGTCTGTTGGGATATCAAGTGATACTGTCTTACTTTGGATCACATAGAATTACAGGGATATAGATCCAATCGGTAAACGCACTCGTTAAAGTTTACAGACAAACGAGACAAAGGAATATTCTTAAGTCCCAATATGTACTTAAAAGTACACGTACGTAATGTACTGGGACTCCAGCTATTTTCCTGAAAGAAGCATACACATTATATGAAAACTTGAATAGATATGTATTGAATGAACAAGGTTATATAACTTAAGTGCTGCATAATGGCTTAAGATGTATGTTTATTGCAACGATAAACAGAGTTTGTTTCTGTGTTTTAAAATATTGAATGCAATTATGATCGAGATGTCAAAATATCGATTCAGATAGATATAGAAATATTGATCTCTTAAGACTTGCGAATACATTCTTGCATTTTTTTCATGTGATATATCTTAATGATTTATTTAATGGCTTTATTATGATATGCGAAAATATGTAACTGGCACGAGATTTACATAATGCGAACAAAAAGAGTAAGAAACATAACATTTAACATAACCATTCGTAAGATACCTATCACTTTAATTGTAGGAGTTACAATTCATTCAGATAAAATTGCATTATGATAAACATTGTATGTAATAGTTATCGAACATATGGAGATATGAATTTGCATACTGTGCTATTAACTTTCATACATTAATACTAGCAGCGGAACAATCAAGTTTTACCGCCACGAAAACTCTCGAAAGTATATTTGCATTCGTTATAGGCAATATCACATCAAATGATGTAAGTAATACTTACTTAGATGAATATCTACATTTTACCTAACTGATCATATACCAAGTACACACAGTTATGTAAAGTTCATTTTGACATCTTGATTATTCTTAATCAAAATAACATCTATGACCGTCAATCAATGCTCATTAAAAATGGACATAAGACATTATATTACAGTAAAACATATGTAATACCCAATCTATATATAATATCAGTTTCTTTCAATCACACCATTTACTGCTTTATCTTACCATATCTTCACATTTGGAAGATAAATTACATATGAAGTGTCTTGTTTTCTGTTGTAAAAACCTCGTTAACGCAAAATGAATCTGAAACGACCATTTGTATTCAAAACGCAATATCAAATGAATGGATTAGACCTTCAATGACAGCAAATTATGTGCTTTGATAGCTATTAAAGTGTAAAGACTGTATAGAACACCCCTAATACTTAGATTAGTTTTGACAGATAATCATTCATATGTGGTACCCAATTCAGAAACGAAGGTCTCGCATTGTTTGTTTATTTCCTATATCTAGATCATACGCCTGGTTATATATTTTCTGTGTTGGAAAATCTGTATTTTGTAGTTAAGTAGGTTGAGCATAGTAACGGAATAACAGGAATTGTCATTCTTTTTGTGTTTCTGGTATTATTATCTCAAGCTAAACTACGTTTGGTCAGGACATACACACTTTGTAGTGATATTAATGAAAGGTTTATTTCTTAGAAATGGCCTAAGAATGGTTTCCAACGTATTATTTATGTAAATTTTTATATTGTCATGTCAGCGACTGGAGGCATGTAAATGGCTCGGATTTGTCACCTCAATATAACATGATTTGGGTCACGTTTAGTCGAGTGACGTCAATGGAGTATAGTGCTGAATAGAGAAAATGTGTATGCGTAAAACACAATACTTTGATATCATATCAGACGTTTCAATACTACCTGGTATACATGTACTTAGTATATTGGGGAAAGGGGAGAAATGCTCGTATATTTTTCTATAGATTTATTTTCGGTAATGAATATACTTTATATCTTCTGTATATTTTAGATAAGGAATACACTTCGTATCTTTATTATATTCTGTATCTTTGTGTAATATGAAGTTGTGCGTTTTTGAGTATACTCATTGGTGTGCTTACTTGTTATGATTGACAATGATGACTCGGTTCTCATTTTGAGGACGTGATGCGACTAAGATGTACATGGCGGGTGTTGTCGATAAGGCAGAAGACGCTTTATCATCCGGAACACCTGGTCTTATTCTCGTGTACTTTTACGAGGGTATCCATGTTCATATTTTGTCCCTACTTTAATCGTCTTAGTTCGGATTATGGTTTGGTGAAGCTTCGGTTTTTCTTATTGATTTTATATATTCATTTTATCTAATTAATACACTTTATGTCTTGATATGAAGATGAAGGATTCATTTTATATTTTTATATATATAATTATTAGATAATGAATACACTTTATGTCTTTATATTTAGATAATGAATTCATTTTATATCTTCGTATATATTTTAGATAATGAACACACTTTTTGTCTTTTTATTTAGTGAAAGAATTCATTTTAATATATCGTTTTATTTATTTTAGATAATGTTACACTTAGTAATCTTCAATAATAAATTCATCTTATCTTTTTACATAAATTTCATATAATGAATACACTTAATGAGTACATTTAGTTAAATAATTAATTTTATATCATCTGTTTTTGATGATGATTATATTTATATATTTATTTATATTTTACATAATTAAA
Organism: Mimachlamys varia; assembly: GCA_947623455.1. Taxonomy (NCBI): domain Eukaryota; kingdom Metazoa; phylum Mollusca; class Bivalvia; order Pectinida; family Pectinidae; genus Mimachlamys; species Mimachlamys varia. Next base: position 24,928,867 of record OX392538.1, read on the forward strand.
ACTTGTCTGATAATTGTTTCGGGACACCAGTTTGGATGATATTTACTTTACGAAATGATAACCTGATTTTATCCAGTAATAACATAAGTTTGTTTCTCAACTACTATTATCGTTATGTTTATAGGACTGGTATTGATATTCTAAAAAGAAACTTTTTTTGTTACGACAGTGTACAATTTTCGTCAACTTGAAAGATGTATATTATATTTAATCCTTTTAGCTATTGATACCTAGTATACCAATACGAGTGTATGGAGTCTAAAACAGAATATAAGATTATCAAAGCTGTGTCCCTTTTTATCTCGGGTTTACGGTAAACATTATGCAATCGCGACTGGAGGTAGCGAAACGAGAAGGAATATCGCAGCGGGTACGTCTCCATCTATCAGTTGGTCGAGAGAAATGTTATTTTAGGGATTGGGATGATAAGATGGTATAGACTGGTGTAGTAGCTGATTATCGATTATACAGTACTATTCTGTATGAGCACATGGATCAACAGGGATTAAGTATGGTCGGAAGTGACCTTTCCTGTAATCGCGCTATAGCTCGCACTCCAACAGACCCCGATAACAATATCAACGGTATTCAACATTCCGCTGTGTTTTACTCTACCGTATAGAAAACACAGACCCACTGTTCGTATAAATCATTGATTAACCTCGGGAGATCAAACGTAACATATCACACCGCCCATACATACATCCAGCAACATTATTTTGTTTTGTAGATACGACATTTGTTCCAATATTTGTAAAGATTAGGTATGATATGGAACACTTTGCTCATATAACGTGTACGTGTGGTTTGAAATATCGTCGCTAGTTTAGTATACCATGTACGTAATCATATCTAAAGCATACGACAAAATTTAAAAATTATTAACAAGCTTTTAACCTAAATCTTTCTGCTGATATTTCAATTTTATATTAAATGTTTATGATCATTCTGTTTGGTGAGCTTAATGAAAATAACACAAATGTATAAATTTGGAAATATAACATCAACAGTTAAAAAATTGACGAAATACATAATTAATATGAACAAAAATTGCACAAGCAAACACATGTGTTCATGAAAACAAGTGAAAAACATCCAAAGCAATTCCTTGTGTGTGTGAGTAAAGAAAACGCAGTCATACATTATTACAGATATATTACCGCCTTTGGTACACGATTTAAAAACTTAAACATTCACACAACAAAATAAAGACCATTTACATACCCTTTATTTTACCATCAAAATACAAACACTGTGCATTGCATGAAAACCAATTGAAACAATCACCACACAAGTATCATACATACCTTGGGTCCACATCCGCAGTTGATTCCCTATACGAGGAATTTAGACAAAGATATTTCACACATTACGATTTACACTTAAATATATGGTTTTTTTTTCAATTCTACGTCCTGGGAGTTGCTATGTTGCACGCGTCAGGTGCAATTCCCTTTATCCATTGGTGTAGGTCGACACATTAGATGGACATGTATACGTATGCTGTTTATAGTGTAATGCCTTCAAAAACGCTTTCGTATTCCTAGACATACCAACTACATCGAGGGTTAAACACGGCTTTAATCTACAGGTAAATATTTGCTGCGCGACATTTGACACTAGTTCAACTATCAAACGGTTAACCCTAGTATTTCATATGGTGCATTCCTACATCCCTATCTTTGTATTCCGTTTATCAATGTGATCCCCACGACCAGCGTTCGTGATGTTTTTGATATCCTTTCAAATATACTTTAACAACCATTAAACCACTCACATACACATGCACATCAAATCCATCTTGGCATATTAATGATGTTAAATGCTAGTGGAGGTCACATCATCCTATGTGCCTCGAAAAAACACAAATATTTAAAGGTCCAACCTGAATATCAGATGAAAAGTACGTGTCGCCGCTTGTGAAAAAAAATGTCGTCAGGTGTTTAGCATAATATTAAATAACCTCTACCAAGTATAAAAAGTCCATTTACATTTGGTGGTATTAAAATCAAACATCACAAAAATGTTTGTGATAATATAAACATCTTTCGGTAAGATACGTACCTGATTCTCCCATTTTATGACTAATTAGGATTGTACATACAGTAGTTCCACAGATAGACAGCTGATCGTCATCGAAGGTAACAACACAGTCATATACGTAAAAGTCTACCTACACAAGTCCATTTTCTTCACTGTCATTAACCTTCAGATTTTACCTGGCACCTCAACTCCCCTACACCGGAGTTAGTGATAATAACTCTCCTCATATCATACAAATCTACACTGTACAAATCTGACGGAGAAAAAACACCAGTTGTTGTCTTTGAAGGGCAATCATCTATGTCAATAGCGATCTCGTTGGTGTGTGTACGGGTGGAAAAGTAACACGATCTGTCTATAATGATACCGGCGTGTCCTTTCATAGGCTTAAAGTGTTTAAAGGTAAGAATGTGACATGTTCTTCATATAGTCCTCAGTCAGACTTATACAGCTAAGGTATACAACTAATACGTTTTGACCTATTTTGATATATACTTGTCATCAATCGGTGTTTGTTATAGTTAATAGACTTTAGAGTTGCTCTCAAGAACAGACACAAGATACAAAGTCAAACATTTGTCTGCAAAATTAAAACGAAGGTTGATATAATATAGATAAGTTGGAACGCATTTATGTAGATTCCCATATACACTCAATTTCATGTCTACTACTTTGTACACCATTAGCCATTCGAATAAGTCGTGAGCATTTGAGCAAATGTCAGTCTGGTAAGTAGAATTCGAATCCAGGATCTCGTATGTTTCTTTGAAGAATATTATATACAGATGACTATATTCAACAAAGCATTAAAAGAAATATGCTTGTGTATTCAAAATTAAATGTTTACGTTTAACCAGATCAGCAAGATTAACAATTGCCTAATGTGGTGAAAAACCAACGAAATATAGTTTCGACATCAAAGACATTGAGATTAATGACATACATTAGATCAGTTCCAACGTAGATAAGAGTACAGATTCCCTTTTCAAGTTTTAAGATAATCTGTCTTGCATTCAGTCAAGTATTTTGAAAAACACCTTAAAAGAAATGCTGAATTGTTGTGGCCTTTGTATCTTTGATGATATTTTGCAAAGTCGTTATAAGATTTGTTCACCGCTATACACTTTTGAAGACTGATAAATCATGTTTTCTAAACAAACTTACAAAAAGGCATAAACGACATGTACGTAACAAAGGAATACGCTTGAAAGTACCAATCGAATTATTTATCCTATATTTAATAAACAAACAATGTCATGGCTTATAGAGAAGAAGTAATAGTAAATGACGTTAATCAATTAAAATGCAAATTTTACATGCCGCTTTATTACCGTAGCCTTATCAACAAGCTAACAAAACAAACAATAACTTCGAGGCTTGTTATTGAATAGGTGCAATTGGTTGTTGTCTCCTTAAAGAAACACACACGTACAAATCTAGGTTTGACGTTTATACCCGTATTTAAAAAAGCTTTTTATGTAAAGCATAATAGATTAGGTCAAACACAACCGCATAACTAACTGGGGTACGTCATTTCAAACACTTTCAATTAGTGTCCCTTACTTTTAAAAGATTTACGCAAGTTTTTTAAACTAACAGAGGACACTATTTATGCTGTCTATGGTATGACAGTCTACATAGTCTGGTACAATGGGTCCAATACGTGCTTTATCGTCTGAAGTATTGTAGCCGATAAAATTAAAAGTTATTATTTTTGTACCTAAAAGTCTTAAGTGTAAGATATACTATTACTGCCATTGTGAACATTTGTGTTGATTTCTCAAATATTACATATTACACAAGTATATGAAAAATCAGTATATATTTAGATAGGGTATTTATTTATAGTATATGCAATTGACAACTGAGAATACAAATATACTAATTTAATAACAAGAATGAAAGCATGCTATGTATATTCAATTAATCATATTTTTCAAAAAAAAAAGTTGATTGAACAAAACGAAAAATAAATTATAAATCGTATATTTTTAATTTATATGTAATATATGCACACAGTTTAAGTAAACCAAACAAAAACAAAACAGAAATTTTTTCACACCATCATGAAAGTGAACGATATCATGAAAATATTGCTCAAAGAATCATAAATACGTAGAGTAGTATTTCAAAACGAATACACCATAACAGACTTTAACAAAATGTAATAAAATGTTACTGAAAGCGGTATCTGTTATAGACTCCATGTAAGTAAGTTAAATGCGTCACAAAAGATAAGTGTTAGCCGTTTGGAGGGAAATATTTTTCCAAACCGAATAATCAAAAAATATTAATAAAAGCGTTGACTGAAAATATGGAATATCAATTTTTCATCCAGTTTCTTTTCCCCAGCAAGAGACGTTGTCTGTCAAGTAATCTTTTTTAACATAATAGACAACAAAACAAAAACAGTTTATGATTAATCACACATTGTTGAAATACAATGTACTAAGCATAACTAATTCTATATTCCCAAATCATAATTTTCTATCTACAACCAATACCACCGACACACATGTAGAAAATGCTAAGTTTAGTGCCATCATTATTGAACACAACATGAGAACTATTAGTGCGATTTTAGCATTGACACTATTCTGATTCAGATTCATTAGAGCGCTTGATTGGAAGCTTGAACATGTTAGCAGCCAGGTAGGTCATCTTTGTGTTATTGAATTTAATGTAGAATACGACATTCATAATTCATCCAAACTGAAAGAAGAATTCGTATTAGCGTCTCATGCTGAATGTCAATCTCTCCAAAGTGTTAAGAGTATGCTCATGTACTTAGCTACACCCGCCTAATTAAGCGTAACAAAACTTGAAAGCATTACTTTCGCTTCACACAGACAGTAATAAATACATACCAATCTTCCTCGACATCGCAACTAGGTAATAAAATAGAAGTTACTTTACACACGTGTGTCTACGGTAGTTTCCTTTCTATAAACAGGACATGTATTGCTCTCGCGGAACATCAATGCCCTGTACAACTGTATTTACCACACAGTGAATGTCGCGACAAGAAAACTGACGTCGTAAACCGCAACATCTATCTATTAATGCGTACAAATATTTATGAACGAAACGCCGTGAGCTTTGCATAAAGTCAAAGATTTAAAATGAACGCCCGGTACATCTTTAGTCAAAAATCTAAACAAATAGCATAACGGCATTTCATACAGCTTACAATAAGCGCACATACTTGATTTACAAAGTGTTCTAAGCACTTTTTATCTTTTAAGAAAAGGATAATTTCAGTTTACTAAACGTGTTTATCTTATAATAAATCTTGTCAATTCGTTAAGTTCAAATTGAACTCACGATCTATGCTTAACGTTGTCTTAATATGCAAAAATATACAACACTATACAGATACATTGTACTATGAGTATCTTCAATATTATGTGAAAAGTGTAAAAATAAGTTACTAAGTTTACCTGCATTTTTAGTAAAGCGTTGATTTCATCCCAACTCAAATTTTTGATTTCCTTACATATTATTGTATCTGCAGTGATAAGGACTACTGTTTAGCTTGGTTAATATTTGGTCAATGTTGGTTTATATATGTGGTCTAATTCTCAAACCGTAATCCTAACACGACCAGGTCAAATTCTGAGGCCAAGCATTATATATATAGACCTTTCAAAAACTTTAATCTGTCTACGGTAATTTGACATCTTTATAAGTATTTTCAATAACAATTCAGTCAATCCATTGAGTACAACACTTTCATGCCAATTACAATGATCTGAACGATTTATTGACCTATTCCTTTTGATGCCTCCAGACAGTTGTTAGAGATTCAGATTTGTCTTACTAATAAAAAACGACACAGTATATATATATATTTATATTATTCATCTTTATATTTCCTACTTTCCAAAGGATTACAAAATTCGCTGTTTATAGGGCACATGTTGTTTCAACAGAAATCATATCATAAAACAGAAGCGGTTTACGTAATGGAATATGCCGTCCGCCGATATATTAAGGATTAAATAAACTCAAGTTTATCACTTTGTTTCGTTCAAACGTCATAATGTGCTTTAACATGTATAAACTAAATAAACTACCAGCTGGATTATACAGTTACAGCACATTTCATTATATACATCTTTTAAATGTCCCAGCTAATGTCAATTCTCTCCTTTGTCCTTTCAGGGTATTCATGTCCTTCTACAAAGATCTGTATGGATTGTTTACCGGGTAGTCCAACCCTGTGGGGAGTTTTACCCAGACACGAATTTTCAAATATAACAGTTGACTACCTGTGGTCTTTTTTTTCAAAGCGGTGCTTACAATGTATGTCCTTTAATATTTGCCTGTGGGCGTAAACGTCCTAACTTTGAATACATCGTCAGCAGATTGAGTTTGTAATAATAAAGTTGTCAATGTAAATGTACTCTCGTAGATGTTTGCAAACTAAATGAATTTCTGAGTAGATTTTCATCAGACCGTTTCTTTAATATAATATTTATGCTTACTTATTGAACATTGATTTTTAAAAATATGAACTATTTCTGCCAGCTAGATCCAGAGTGAAATTAAACACAGAAAGGTAATATGCCTCCTTTTGTATTTCTAACTCATACACATCAGCTATGTTTGTACAATCACTTCACTTAATAACTAATATATTTGATTAAGTTTTCTGTCATAAACCTCGTTCCACATATCTTGATCGAAAACGATTACCTTTTTAAATGTTACCTGCTCGTTTTGCCACGGTAGCATTTTAAAATGTTACATGAGCCACAACCGATTGGAAATATTCGTATCTAAAATCACCTTTCTCGTGAAAGACATTTATATTTGTTCAATTTTCAACAACGTAACTAATAAATGCCGTTTAAATATACAATTGGGCTTCATTAAAATGCAGAATATTATTGAGCTACCATTTATACATTATATACCCAGGTTACCGCATCAATTATAATCAGTGAACTACCATTAATGCAATATATACTAAGTTACCGCGTCACTTGTATTCAGATTATAATTTATCTGATTATCTGATTTGGAAACGACATATTATAAATAATTGCTAGGAGTGAAAAATTTTACAATTATGTGTCGAATTACTTGAATTTAATCTTTCAGATAAAGATATGACACAGATTGTGTTAGATCAATTACAAACATGACTGTATTACCGAGTTATTTGAATGTTTCGATACCCTGCCGTTATATGAGTTTCAATGTCATGTTCGATAATACCTCGAAAGTAATGAAATTAATACATATTGGGTGATTTTTCACATCGTCAAGTCAGCAGTACCCTTTCAATAACCAGAATATACTAACAATTTGAAAGTAAAATAATTGATTCAATTATTAAAATAACATGTAAGTGTCTGTGATCAATAGCTGTGGTAAAATAACATTTGAATACAACCACTCGTAACTCATTGAGATCAGGCACGAGGGAAGCTCCCACCGAAAGGATGACACGGGGTTTGTCCCCGAGTGTAATACATTAAACTTTTTTTTTCCGATAGTAATTCTATAATTCTTGGTTCGTATTCATAAAACCGTTCTCATGTTCCAGCCAATTTCTTTATCTGTCTTTGAATTATTTTTTTAATCTAATTTTGTCAACGTTTTGGGAAAAAGTTGAAGAGACATGAAATCGAAAGCTGTTTTCAACATTTACAATGACTTTTTGACTCCTCGACATGATTGAAGTGAGTTTCCAGAAAGCTGGCCTGAGCACAGAATTCATGCTTGAGCATGATAACGGTTTCATGAATACGGATCCTCTTCTTCGTATTCATTGTTTCATTAATCAACGTTAAACTTCTATCTTTTCTATAACATTAAAAGTACACGTGTTGACTCGCTGGTAAAGAACATGAGTGTTTTGTTGGCTCGGCCAGAAACGTGGATGTAGGTCTGTGTTTTATAAAATCAATTAAATGGGAACATGGCCGCTTGAGAATGTGATCAAATGGGTTTTAAACTAGGAGTGGAATCCGCTATATATCAGACATGTATTTCAATACTCGTTATTTAGCAGGTCAACAGTTAAAAGCTTAAAGGGTAGGACTTTAAATTATTCTCATCGTGCCAATATCAATTTATATTCATATCGAATCCATTCCATTACTGGTTGGGATGTCTATCTGAATTGATAGTGGGGCTGGTGGAAATGAGGGTTCGATCTCGACTAATGACGTGTCGTTAGCTTAAAAAGTAGAATATATTAAGTTTTAAAAACACATTTTAAATACTTGAAAACATAAACACGTCGACTGGTTAATACATAACTCGGGTTGTATAGGCTAACCACAAAACTCCACAACAGATATCAAACTTTATTTGTACAGTGAAAAGACGTACACTTGTTCTAAAACCATGCTATACACGGTCGGATATTACAAGATGAAATGAGCATATCTTAATATTATTTGAACAACTTTTAAGTTGGTGAACTAAAATAATTCTACATCGGTATCGTTTTGTTACTATTCTCTGTAACGATAATGTGTATTTATTTTTGTTATATATACATGTATCATTGAAAGTTTAATTATTGGATTTTTTCATTAAACATTTTAGAATGTGACCAGGTTGTAAGTATTCTGTACACAATGAGCCGTAGAACCTGATTTTTCACTTCCAAATTCTACTAGATTTTAACTTGTTGTATAATTTACACTGACATGGTCGTGTTGATAAAGTGGTTTCACTAGCTACCTTACCATCATATGCAGAATCAGGCCTGTTGCACTTAAGATTAATTTAAAGTTTCACAAACCATCAGCGTCGTAACACGGAAACAAGGTCACATATCACACTTTAACTGCACAAACCAACAGTGTTTTTTTTTAAACTCAAAGGTTTATTTAAAATGCATGGCACTGATTGTAGACAATAATCTTGCCGTGCTATGCATATTTATATTAAGGACAAGTCAAGAGTTGCAGTATTATTTTGAACATCACGTGACTTATATTGTAAATGTGTATAATGAAAAATCATGCCATTTTGTATATTCATACATTATTCCCAAAATTCCGAATGCAATCAACAGCTAGGTAAGAAATAAATACACAACTACGGCATAATTTAACGTCTACACACGGTATCACATAAATCAGAACATATCCTTTTGAATGTTTGCACCTATGTTCTTAGCTTACTACATATACACAATTATGACATCCTAATCATGTCATAGATACAATCCGAATACGTTTTTAGTTTAATAGACTCTCATTCAAATAAACATGTCACAAACCTGAATCTAGACTTGTACTCGTCATAAAATATCCGCCGCTCCACATAAAATAGAATGCATGCATCAGAAACATCCTTATCCAAAATTATCAAAAACAATTGACGAGGAAAGGGAACCAGTACTCACCTGTCGCCTTTCTCTCCCTGTCTGATAATGATCTCGTCTCTCTCGCATGCCTGATACGTACAGTTTTTCATAATGTCCTGTAATACACCTACAAAAGAACATGGCCGTATTTAAACTAACGATTAATGGCATAAGTATTGTCAGATACAACTCTAAAATCCGAATAATGGGTGTCTCACAATATTTAGGCTTATTGACTTTCTCTGGTATTTAAATCCTGTTGACATAATCCTTAATTGATTCGCTTTCACTGCATTGATAACATTTGCTTTAAGTTATACTTAATGTTAATGTGATACGAGTTGTCTCCCTTTAATGATTTATTTTTTAAATCTATCTTTTTTTTCTCACTTGGACTAGATCGTCAATATAACTGTTATATTGTGGTAATGTTTCGACGCCAGATAGTCGAATCAAACACACAATGGCTACTGGTTTCAATAAAACGAAACAAAAGGAAAGAGATCATTGATTCTATGCCAGCGAATAATTAATATTTACATATTCAAACTGTAGCTGCTAACACAAGCACTGCCCTTTCAGAGGATGAACAAAGCGGGTAGATCGAAACTACCCTTTGCACCGCCAGTAGCAATTAAATACACATTAAAATATATTTTTATAAAATAATCAATGATTAAAATTTGCCTTCAACATCGCTTTTTGAGCTTTTTTTTTTAATTTTCTCAACTGAGTGGAATGTCAGTAGGTGCATTAATTATTTAAAAGTAATTGTTCGGTACAGGAGGGTGTAATTGATGACGTAGGTCGATCGCCATGCGATATCAGCTGATTGGAAACCACAAAACCACAGAAGTTTGGGGTGAATATTAGTGAGAGATATAATTAGATTTAAATTAAGGTTTTGAATGAAAATATCTACAGATGATTTATTCGTAAAATTGAATTACAATACCACGTTGTGTAGATCATGGGATCAAAAGTCGATGCGATTTTACATCAATACAGATGTGGAACATGGTGCCAGAAAGCTTTCATTCATCAACACCACAGCTTAATAGCGTGTTCAAAGGTCTGATAAGACGCTTATAATATTTAATACTGAATTGTTAGATTTCAAGTTATGATAACACTTGAAAACAATTTAAGCCGCACTGGCAGAAGAACAGGCGAGTTTCTCTGGACCTGAATTCATCTGAAAGGATACGCTTAAGGCGTGTGTGGTGTTGGAAATAAGTATTTCTCCCAAATAATATTTGAATAGACATTGAATTGTAGAGTTTAACATATTTAGCGTTCATTATGAACGCCTGCAGGTTAACGGCATATATGTTATCTGGGGATTATTCCTCAATGTGGCTACATTCAAGATGGTGTTTCCAACAGTTTACGAGTAAATGTTTCTTTTGATAAATCCCATCCATGTGTTCTACCATGCCCCTAGATCCCAACTGAAAACTGCCACAATTGAAAATACCACATCCGAAAACATATTTGTCTAAACCCACCCCAGAAATCATTCTTAGTTTGTTGTCAGGGCAAGAGGAAGCGTGAAGCGCAGTGGTCAAAGTGGTTTATCTCCAAACCAAAATATTACTTAGCAGACAAGGGGAGACAATTCAGCTGTGAGTCTGAGACAAATGCTTGATTATTTGCGTCGCACGCAGCTTGTGTCAACCACTGGTCTATATATTAATTAGTTTTTATGAATTATGGTACATTTAGGGGTAAATAATGTTTCAATAGATTCGCTGCCTTGCGATGGACAATGTTTATCCTTTTTAAGTGTGAAATAAGGAAAATAGTACTTTCGGCAGGTTCTCGTTGATATTAAAAAAACATCGAAACGTATAATGTACTCTCCGACACAGAGGAAGATGGTATGTAAGTAAATTGTACTAGGAAGAAGAAATTGAACGGTTGTGCTGTTATGTAAAATGTCGGTATTTATCTAATTAAGTGGTGTTTAGAGTTGTTATGGAAGGGATATATGTATTCAGTTGTTGTTCATAAGTATTGTCCCACCTAACATTTTCCAATTGACTTCAGTGTATTGCCACCAATTTTGAAAATGTCATCATGCAATGACAGCTGCACCCATTCCAATATTTTTTGTTTTGTAAATTTCATACTTAATTGGAGTTTCCAAAACATATTTCTAACGCAGATGTAGTCTGTATGATTTGTTGTTGAGGTGTTAAAAGGTGAGATAAAATCAGGAAAGTTTTCGACTCCCCTGACGTCAATGTTAATTTCATAGAACTTCAAACAGTTTTGCAACATAGAATATTGAATGCAACGGAACCCAGAAATATATTATGAAAACTCTTCTTTATTCTGAGGTAAACTTATTACGTTTACTGTTACTGTATAATGACCTTTTTTTCAAAATTAGTGGAAATGTACTAAAGTCAATGTGGAAAATGGCCAGGTACTGTATATATACTAGTAGTGGTATCATTATAATTGTATAGAAGGAGAATCATGATAAACTTGATAGTTTATGTATATCCAGGGCATCACTCCTTTATTAACCATTACTCCATAACGTTAGTTTTATCAAGTTACTATCTACGCATTTATTAATTCTTAAGATGCTTCATTATTTTCACTCTGCCATACACCAAAAAGAATTAATTATGGCAATTAATTTATAAAGTAATCTTTTGATAATAATGCAGAAGGAATAGCTAATTTTGTTCCTTTTATTTTTTCAAAATAAATAATCAATTTACGACGAAATAAAAAAATGTGTATATAAAATACTATGTTAACATCACATTTTCTGCTGAAAATAAATAACAAGGATTACAAGTAATTTAAAACAGTGGTAGGACTAATCAGTACAACAGGCTATTGTTCTCAGTGGACCGTTAGGACATGCTAACTTGGTTGATTCAATTCCATTGGTCAATGTATTGAAAGACAATCCCTGAAAAAAAAACTCTGTCGGAGTCGAAGAGAAAATATGATACTGTACTGTTTCAGAATATATTGTTCCATATACAGGTGACCTAACCATTTGTTTTTATCAAGACGATATTGATTTTACTCATAAATTATTAACTAATCTTTTCCGACAATGTTCCTATCAGACGTATCTCACAAAACTTATAACGTTAGCCATTAGTGTTCAAAGGGAGATAACCTGTCTTTGCCTAAATGATTTATTCAGGTTCCCCACCAGTCAAGACTCAATATTTAACATGTGCCTCCGTCTCAGATGAAACACAGTTGCTTGAGTTTCTGTCAGTAAATAATAAACATATATGTGTGAAATGACCCTCCCATTTACAGTAATGTAATGGACATTTTGTAATGGGCCGCGGCTCCATATATATAAAAAAAATTATATACTGACAGAAACTCAAGCAACTGTGGATGAAGTAAGAAAGCGACATTTCAACATATCATAGGAATAGCTTACTGTAGGTCAAATCTATAAATTTTATATGATGTTTGATTATGTTTCGTGTATGGTCAAATTCATTCAGTCAAGTCTTATTAGAGTGTTTTTCTTATCGTGTAACTAGTTAATTCATGATTTTTTTTTTCGTAGAAAATAAATGCAACTGAGATAACCGTAGTTTACTGTCATGAACTATTCATGACGATATGTATTACATACATGTTTCTTTGCAAGACATGTACGAATAACCTTGGGTATATAAATGTATCCGCTGAATGGCAACATGCATATTCATGTTTTTTAAAGTATTTCTATTAAAGTGGTGTATGTTTCGTTTTAACGACCAAGTTCTCAAAAATAGGATTGCTAATTGTGATTATACTGCTCGAGTATAAAAAAGACGACAGGACAATTAAATTTCATCCGTATTAAACAATCAACGATATCCTCCAGTGAAATATACACGTGGTGGTATTTAAATCGTTTGATATAGATTGTTATGTACTCCTACGATAGATCTTTGTGTTAATTGACTTCAATTTGGCTAAATGCCAAAATGAAATGTCATTACGTAACAGTCATGTCCCGTTACTTCATAACAAGATATCAGCTTTTACCTTGCTACTGTCTGCCTTTTACAACCCTAAGACTTCGGGAGCCAGTTTGAATTGAATTATTAAATATCTGTATTAATACTCCATTGTTCTGACCCATTTCTCGGGTAGTATGCTATGGGAATATATGCATGTTGCCAACAGAGATTTTTTAAATGTCAACTCTTTTGTCAGTTTTCGACATGCCGTTGAAATTTGTAACGGCTGGCTTCTATATTTTCAACAATAACAGTTCGGGAGCCAATTTGAAGTTAATTCGGTATATTTTTTTGAACATACAACCGTATGCATCTATTGTCAAATTCGGACGAGCGTCGATACATTTGGCTGGTATCCTGTGGGAAAATATATATTTCCTATTCTAGATTCTTAAAAAGGCCACACCTTGTGTCAGTTTTAGACACGTCGTTGAAAATTTTAATTTAATGAAATTCAATAAATGCTATTGAACTGTATCAAATGTGGGTGATTGAATTCTGCAGCACCTCATTTATATACATGGCGTGACCTCCTTACAAATACACACTGAACATGTATTAAAAAGACACGTGTATTATGTTCACTACATAATGGAATCACGCTGTGGCTAATATATATATGTACCATATTTGTTCTTATAATTAACCGTTATTATAAAAGAAACTCTAATGAGTTTAGTTTATTTTGTTTTACGTCCTATTAACAGTCAATGACATTTAAGGGCGTGCCAGGTTTTGGAGTTAGAGGAAAGCCGTCGGAGTACCTGCAGAAAAACAACCGACCTGCGGTCATTACCTGGCAACTGCCCCACATGATCTCGCAACCAAGAGCCACAGGGGCTAGGCATAGACCTATGTCACTATGAAATGATTCATAGTGACATAGGCCTGTGCCTAGCCCCTGTGACCAGAGGTAGAGGGCTAGTGGTAGAATGTCGGGACACGTTAACCTCTCGACCACCGCGGCCCCCAATTCCAATGAATTTAAGATACTAAGAGATATACATATTTAGTAAGACAGCCTTTGCTTGCGATACATTTTCTAGTATATTTATTTACGTGGGTTGTTTTACTCCAGCATATCGTTTAAGGCATACGGTATAATGTGAGTAAGAGCTTTTCGATGATGCTTTATGCAAGTTTTATGGTCGCCATATTTGTCTCACTGAGAAATATTCTCTATCCTAGATAGAAAGGTAGACGTTTTGAATATGTTCGTTAGTATGTATACTTGTTGTGATTGAAAACGATGCCTCGGTTCTCACTTAAAGGACGTGGAATTTACTCAGGTGGGACCTAGATTTACATGACGACTGTTGTTACGGAAGCAGACGACGCTTACCCTTTCGGAACACCAAGGTCTTATTCTCTTACACCTTTTCAAGCATCTCTTTGTCAATCTTCACTTATTTTTATATCTCTTCCATTTGAGGTATTTTCTTTTTATTTGACGCTTCAGTATTTTCTTATTTCTAATCCACCAATAGACAGGCAGCTACCGGGGTTGTTGATTACGGTACGTACGGTAACTGTCGTATATATATCATCGGACAACTATACTAACAGTAATCAGTCGAACTTCCATTTAACAGACTATAACTACGCTAGTTATCAGGAATGGCTGGATTGTATCTGCCTCTGTATAGAGTAGAAAAACAATACAGTTATCACATCACATCTCATCTGTCTGATACGGTGATTAATGGACTTGGGCACTTAATTATGGTCCACAGAAGATCATACTAGTAAAGTGTTATAGTGTTATTTCGTCTGTACACAACCTACACACTGTTGGGCATTTACACTAGACATAGGCTTAAAAAAATCTGAACGCAAAGCAGATGACATCTCTGTCCATTTGATATAGATGAAGATCCTTCAAAAATAAGATTCTTTCATTACCAAGCCGAGGGTTTTGCCAAATTTATTATTTTTTTCTCATATCAACTACCTGAATAAGCTCAAAAACCATGACAATTCTTTTGACTGGCTACCATTTTGAAAATTTCAACTTTTTCCTTCAGTTTTTTTGACGAAAAAGAATCAGACAGCGAGATCAACCATACCACATAATTATATGCAAACAATGCTTGCACAGAAAAATTACTTTCACCTTTCTATTGTTTACGATTGAATTGTTTCTGAAAGATTTTTAATTTGATCACGTCGTAGTTTTCTCTTCTCGGCATCTGAGTTTACCATATTCGTGACGTCACGTCATTGGTGATCCATTGTGACGTCACGTCGCGTGATATGCCATGAAAGATAAAATTATAATATATATAACCCTTAGTGATGTAGACTGAGAAATCACACCCGATAATAAGATAGATGAATTTTATCACGTGGCTTGGCCGAGTGCTAAGATTCATTAATCTTGTCATGTCCTTGTCAGAATAATACAGGGGCGATTGATTATTTTTCTCCCACACTTTCCTAGTGTAAAATAAGCTATAACGTGAACTCGGTGCATCCACAGGTACTTGTGGCCAGGATAATAACCACATATATATAGATAATATGGCGAAATATGAATAATTAAAAAAAAAATATAAGAACAAAATTTTCCAATTTTCTTTTTATGTTATTTATCATCTTAATCAGTGTCTGATAGTCGATTCTTGGGAAATTATCCGCTTGACGTATCAAGCTGAAATTTGGTAATACTTTTCATTATGGTTTTAGAAGATTAATAACAAAAAAGAAAATTGGAAAATATGGGCTTATATTTTTTTTTTTTTTAATTATTTATATTTCGCTATATTATCTATATATAGATGGCTATTCTCCTGGCCACAAGTACCTGCGACATTTGTACATAGGTGCTGGGTTTGTGGACTCGACCCAAAATCCATTTCAACTTCATTACTGTACAAAGTTTCACAATAGTGATTTACAACTGTTGAGGATGATCAAGATACCATTACATAGCTATGGTAATAACTAAGATTTATTAAAATAAAAATTATAGACAAACCTCTGTCCAGATTTTGTAGCAATAGACTGCGTTTTCGCAGCCATGGCAATATGGCTTCTATTTCCACCTCCTTCCTCTTATAGGTCGGCTTTGTGATGATGCCGATCACTTGGTCTACGATGGCCGCCATCTTGAATCCTTTAGTTTTGGACTCACTCGGGTAAAGGTTTTCTTATTTTACAGCATCTTTTTTGCGTTTACTTCCGGTGACGATGGCCTTTCCATGTCAGCGGTTACCATAACTACTGCAAATAGATAATAGAAAAATAGAATAAAACATGCAAGTGATGATAATTGTATTGACCATTGCACATGGCATACAAGACAGATACGTTATTTTAGCTAAATCGCGAGAATTAAAAAGCGTTATTGATTTTGAAACGACGAACAGATTCCGAAAATGGTAAATGTAAGTATTGTACTGCTTTCAGTTGACATTCATAGGCAGTATGAATGTCAACTGGACAAAGGCTAATACAATGAATTGCGCTACTGAAAGCAGTTCAATTCTTAAATAAATATTACACGAGTCTTGTGTGACAAAGGAAACACCTAAGTTGGAGTATCCATGTGTGATGGTAAGTGACAAACTGATAATAAATGTTGACTATGACGTTTTAGTTGTTCAAAAATACAATGGTGATCTTACGTAAGACATGAAGGTACTTGATATCTAAAGTTAATGAGTGCATTGACGATAGATATACATTGAGACAATGGAACTATTCTCAGTAGTATAGGTTTATTACAGTCCAAATTACATTTAGCCAATACAGATCAATAAAATCTATGATTTGATTATACTTCTTTTAATATCGAAAGATACGGATAAATCAGTGTTAAGGTCATACAACTATATGCTGATAATGCATCGGGCATCGTGTTATCATGTTTGCGGTAGATATAACAATGGCGACAGATAATCGTTATTAGCGCATTAGCCACCTTCTTAAGACCAGCGTTATTGAGACTGCCATTCTCGTCAGATGACAATATACAATAGGTACGCATGATATACATAACAGTGAGCCGACAACCATCAATTAACGAACCACTACAGACATTTCAGTATCTTGGGTATAAGGCAGAAACGACATTTGTAGAAGAGTCACAAAAGACTGACGATAAAATACGAATGAATGACAAAGTATTTGCATGACAATGTAAGACGCCAACGACACACGGAAGATAAAAGTGACGATTTTCCTATTCATTCAAACATATTTTAATGATCATGACATCCAAAGGAATGAGGCACAAGTTCTCACAACTTACTAGGCCCTCTCCCAGCAGTATGAAGTAGAAAAGACAACACATGATGAAAACATTTAGATATACGATCATTAATATTCAGATATCAAATACGATAAAGAGTGGAAAGAAAAGGGAAAACATGGAAAAGGAGAGCAGGGAGAAAGACAAGGGGGGGGGGGGGGGGAATGTGCAGTTGCAGAGATTATCCACTAATTGTTTTTAAACCTCTTAGTTGATTTAATGAAAGTTAAAACTGCATTAATAATATTAATATTTGAGTAGAATGGCAAATCCTCGTCACCCCATAGCAGAGTATCAAGATGAGGGACTTGTTGAATACCAAAGTTTTCAAGAGCATTAAATAGTCTTATACGCTGATTTTCGAATTGTTCACAGATAAAGAAAATAATGGTATGCATCTTCATTACCATCATTACAATGGCAAAAAGGTGAGACGCAAATGCCTACACGAAAAAAAATCGTTTTATAGACCACTACAATTGTGTCTTATTTGTGCTAATAGGACTTAAAGATATCGATTTCCAGCAGCCAGACACGTTAGTAAAACGTGTAGCACTGGTGACACTTTCATATTAAACGCAGGTAAAGATTGAATACTTTTTATAGAATTATCAAGTTCATTCCACAAGTTTACCGAAGTGGGGATGAAAGACTTTTTCAATATATCTAATCTGTAGATTGGCATTTGGTAATTGGCAGGGTTTCGGAGGCTGTGGTATGTAAAATCAAATCTGGGCGTATGTTCTACTGTGTGGAATATTTCTTTTTTTACATTTCATTACATTGGTTTTGGTTGTTTTACATACTCTTAACAGCCTGGGTCATTTAAGGATGGCGTCCCGATGTGAATTGGCGAAAGCCCAAAAGTGAGGTAGTGTCAATGGAGACATTAGGAAGGAGAGTGTTGTAAAGAAAAACAATGAGAAGATAGGATCCCAGTCGCCTCTTACGATTGTGCAATGGGAGCAGCATGTACAATTTTTACACCCAGCCTGCAGGACACTCATGTCATTACAAGTAATGAATACCATCGACGTAGTATTATAACATGGCACTATAACCTATAATCAACATACGTAAACTCGAATACAGTAAAACCCAGTATTATTGCCACTATTTGTGCAGATAATTTGTTTTCTTAAAGGCCCAATATACGTAACTTTCGGCAAAACTTGAAGCGAAAATCAAGCCTAATAACTTATTATATTTACAGATTTAGTTAAGATTAACTGGTATTAGCAATATTCAAGATGAATTCTTTCCGGTTACCGGTACAGCAGCAGTTGAAACACGCTATTTGTAAACACGCGTCCATTTCGAACCGTCTTCTACCTTCGGTTTGTTGTTGAAGTGGGCCCCACCTGAATTATTTTCAGTTCTTTGGATTTTTTTGTCAAGAGTTTCTTGTTAGTTACCGCTCACATTTACTTCGTTTTAGGCTTATTTTTGCATGGTTATCAACTGGATTTTTTTTCAGAATTTTTCAGAATCATGAAAATTTCCCTAAAGTTACGTATATTGGGCCTTTAAATAGATTTGTCGATAAAGTAAGGAAAATGTATCAAAATCTCATGTGATACACGTTTTTAGATTTGAAAAACAAAACGCACAAAAATGTACAAAAACATACAAATGGTAGTGTTGATAAGCATATCGATTATTATAATAACAATATTAAACCATTTCATTGAGATTTCACAGCAACGGTCTCTGAAATATAACTTGTGTCAATACACCCTACTCCCATCCTCGATATCCAGGGGTTACGATCACCTATGTAACCCTTGGCTAGCGAAGATGCCCTACTCCCAGTTGTGGCATTTGCCTCGAAACAATTTCAATAACTCCTCGTATTTTCCTCATACGCAACAAATTTACTATAGTGATGCATTGCATACATACATACCATACATCCCAGTCATTTAAGTCCATCTTGAAGAATTCGTCTTTAACCATGAATCAAACTACTGAATGACGTCTTTACACAAACGAGTCAACGCCTTAACTCAGATTTCATAATTACAATTTAAAACTTAAATATCCATGTATTACCCTGTAAAAGTTCAGGTAGTGTTGACATAAATTCCCAATGTTTAGTGTACATAGTATATTCCACTCCTGCTACTTGGAGTCAACACACTGCTCTGGACGTTGATTTGAATCTAAGCACAGCATCTCAAGTGCCCTTGTGATATTGACGGAGTGTGTCAATATTGGACGGACTGGTGTTAGAGAAAGTCTAATGATTAAAGGGACCTATTCCTACCTGTGATCTACTCGGTCTAATTATAAACCCGTGTACGTTGACGAGTATTAACTCATCCATCCCTAAGTCACATTTGAACCATACCAAATTAAGCAATGTACGAGAACAGTTTAAAATCATAGGGGTGAATGCGTTAGTGTCAGAGAGATGAGAAATGCACAATTTCAAACTATGTTTTCAAAGTGTACAATTATTCCTTGACTCTTTTTTACCTTTTATTGCTGTTGATTACAGATTAATACACAATGTACATGAAACGTCGGATTATGGCATTACAATTAGTTCGAACACAGTTAAAAGCTATCGAGAAAAGTGTGCCTCTATAGCAAGTAGTAAATTTTATACTAAGGTGTTGTTTTTATAAATAACAACTCATACATGTCGTTTGGACTATGCTGAGAGTTATCATCAGAAACAACTGTTGTTTAAACTAGACCGCTATCAGAACTAGTAACAGTTGTTTAGACTAAGGTTCTGCAGCTATCAGAAACAACTGTTGTGGTTTAGACAAGACCGCTATCAAACCAAGTAACAGTTGTTTAGACTAAGGTTCAGCAGCTATCAGAAACAACTGTTGTGGTTTAGACAAGACCGCTATCAGAACTAGTAACAGTCGTTTAGACTAAGGTTCTGCAGCTATCAGAAACAACTGTTGTGGTTTAGACAAGACCGCTATCAGAACTAGTAACAGTTGTTTAGACTAAGATTCTGATATCAGAAATAACTGTTGTTTAGACTAGACCGCTATCTAAAATAATAACAGTTGTTTAGACTAAGGTTCTGATATCAGAAATAACTGTTGTTTAGACTAGACCGCTATCAGAACTAATAACAGTTGTTTACACTAAAAAAATTTGCTATCAGAAATAACTGTAGTTTCGATTAGAGCACTATCAGAAATAGTAACTGTCGTTTACAATAAAATGTTCACTGTTGTTTAGACTAGAGAGCGCTATTACAGTGTAGCACTAGAACTCTCTTGCTTACACTACACCTTCATAAGTGAGTAAGTAAGAGGAATAAACTGTTGTTTCCAGTATTACCTTGCAAGAAGAAGAAACTGTTGTTTAGTTTAAGGCTCCATAGCAACATTACTTCTGTCGACTATGCAGCTCACCATATACCCTGTTTATAACACCTAACATACTACTGTACGTATATTATTGTTTGTTTAAATGGTCCACGAGTCTTAAAGCAATCTTAAAAACATCTTTATAATAAACAAACAAAACGATGAATATATTAATAATGCAACAGACCATCTTAATTTAAAATTAAGTTGCAAAATGGAAACATATAGTCGTTATCGATATAATCTTTAACATCGGGACACGGAACGTGTTCCTTTAATACTTTAACACTTGTAAACATGTTCCTAATTTCTACATTTCTATTTACATTTTATTTTTAGATATTCAATCACGATAGAAAGCGATATCGTGTGATCTTCGGTTTAGAATATTTTGAGAGTCTTCTTCAAAATATATGAAGATTGTTAACATGATAAACAATCGTCTTCATTTCTTTTAAACCAGTGTATGTATTTTAAGTTTAAGTTTATTAAGAAAATAATCCCTTATATTAAAAATTTTAACAAAAGGTAATAAATTAACAATTAATAAAACAAAATATATATAAAGTCTGTACTCAATACTAAAATTCAAGAATGGAAACTTTACCTTAGGGTCACACGTATGGGTCATATTCCAATACAATTACATGCAATCTCCTACAGTCACTGAATACATGTTTCAGTATATGATAACTCCATTCTATCTGATTGTTTGTCAACTCTACATCCAAATGAGAAGGGCATTTTGCTTGATGTAGAATTGCCATGAAACATTGTTTGAAGACAACACCTTGCCAGGTTAATCTAACATTTTAAGGATACATAGTGACATTACAGAGTAAGTCCTTTTGACACATAATTGTGATTCCACGTATAATCCTCAGGGCGTACGTATAACCGTTCTGTACTTCGTTTAACACGTAGTATTTGGTATAATACGGCCTGTTACTGCATTAATAGTGCGTCAAACCCGGGTACTGTAGTTACACACAGTACGAACAAGGTATAATCTTACTATTAAATATACAATTTACGGCAACATAAAACTAGATAAACGGGCTTAATACCCATAGCTGTAAACTTCCAATTGGTCTTTTAATAAGTTATTGAGTGCAATTTAAGTTTAACTGACAAACATTAGATATCATTTTAAACATCACCTCTAACCCGCCCTGTTGAGTAATCATTTGAGCCCAGTTAAGTATTTAATTCCTTCGAACTCTGGTCAAACATATCTCTATACGTAGCACGCTAATCCCTGACTGTGTGTCAGATTTCGTATCAGCTCATATTTCTTGTAATAAAAACTATATAAGTCCTTATTATAGATATAAATCCTTGCTCTACTAATCACAGCAGTAGATGATATAGTAGGTGCAGGTGTTATAACGTAGTATATTTTTACTACATATTCTTGTCGCCTTTGCAGATCAGTGAATATTACCGTAAAGATAATGTCATTATGGACGTCAAATTACACTGAGGTTTTAAGAGAATTACAAAAACAAATAATAAAAACCTACCGACCACGATGGATTTAGAAATAACAAATATACGGTAATCCGAGCAAAGCTGTCACTATTTATATAGTCAAGTAGTTTTTGATCATATCTACTGTACGTTTTGCAGTATATTGATACATAGACCAGGAAAAGCGGGTTATATCATAGATGGAAAGGTGTCCATATACATATCGTTATACTAAAAATAATGTGTGTTTTAAGACAGCACTCACAACCTTGAGTTAATAATGACAGTCTCAGATGAACAGTATAAGCTGAAAGCGGCCAATTCGAGGTTAACTAGGCTCTAGATTGATTACTCGGTCCTCACTTTGGACTTGACTTTTAATTGAATGTGACCACGATTTACATGGCAGGTGTCGTCGATGAGGCAGAAGACGCTTACTCGTCTGGAACACCTGGTCCTATTCTTTTGTACTTTAACAGGGGTCTCAATGTGAATATTTTCTGTGTTGATATTTTGATCCTGATTTAATTGATTTTGAGTTCGGATTATAGTTTTGTTGACGCTTCGGTATTCTCTGATTTTCATTAAACATGCAAAAACATTTAGCATATTTTAACATGCTACTCTGTGATAAATCATGAACACATGTATTACATCAATTTCCGCTCTCTACAAATAACACCTTATATAACCTTATATACGTCTGTAATTATGCTGGAGTATGATACACGTTTTTTAAAATAAAGTAAATTAAATATGTTCTAGAGCATGTAATGTTTCGATTACAATTTTGTTAATGCATACCACGGTTAAGTTAAGTAACTGTATGTTTGTTATGTCATGCAGCTTGTTTACTGTTTTTTAATTTGCTATTTGGCAGTTAATTAAATGTAGATTATAGGCATGATCTGCTGTCACATGAAAGGAATATACAACTAATTTGTATAACGTCTCAAAAGGATACAAATCCGTAACTCGTATCCATGTTTGAAGAAACTAAGTGATATTTCCGAGAATTATACTTATAATATGTGATTAGATGGTACAAAGTGCAGTGTAATATCACAACTAGTATACTATTGTAGATAATTAGCTACTATAATCCTGTTTAAATACACACTCACCATACGCATATATGTTAATAAAAATTAACACTTTTCTGAAAAAGCTTTTTCTATGAACCTGTATATTAATTAGATGCACATACTTATGATGCATAGATTTTGTTACATACATCCAATCAATACATAATGTTATATTTTTAAATGTCTAGTCTATGTACATATATAAATATGAACTTTGTATCCATGTAAATCCACCATATCATTAATAATAGGAATACTCACCTGAGTTAGCCAACACCTCTGTATTCGATATATGTAATTTACAGACACTGGCTGTTGCACTATTGAATATTTTTTTCCAAAATGGTTTCTATGCAACTAACACATATCCCGATGAAATGTTTAAGAATCGTCGTTTTTATAATCCATTAGTAGATATTACACATAACCTGACAAGTTCGTATGTCCTCCGTATAACTTCAAGTACTGAGTTCTCTAACAGCAGACAGTTCATAACGCGACTAACACTCTTACATGATTTGAAAAACGTGTAAGGAAAATATTGAAAGAATAAATCACCACTACCTCGTCGACTAATGATGTCAACTACCAACATATATACACACACCTGTTTGAACTGTAGCCCCATATCTCATGCCTTGTCGTTCGTGTGGCCAATTCCGGCCACTCGGACAATGCTCTAGTGTGTTACGAGTGGTCAGTATGTGGTCAGTGTGTATTCCCTACATGTCTGTCTGTTTATCATCCATTTAGCTATATACATAAAGGGTCAAAATATTTCTTTCTTGTGCGTTTGAAAATCAGGCTTTCGACTGACCGTTCGGTACTTCAAACCAGTGGACATTTACGGACTTTGTACATATTGATGTAACAATCACTTTGGGGCGTTTTTAAATTCGATATCCGTTTGATTTTCCTTTTATGTTCATTACTTCGTCACTTCATGTTTACATCTCTTTTTATTGGTAAACAAAACGACGGAACAAATTGACATACAAAGGGTTAAATATATATCATTGCCACTTAAATATTGCCGGTATAGGTTATAATTGTATTGCTAGACTTGCACATTTTCAAAATTAACCATGGCCCCCAAAAAATACTGTGTCATGGCACAATATAAAAAGACGTCTCTCAATATAAAAAAAAATATAAAAAATACTTAGTACAACAAAATACTTTTTGAGGTTAACCTCTCCCAAAGTATAGGAGAAAATTAAAATATCATAATTGTATGAAAAAATATAACAGCAAATGAACGCATATTTTCTATGATAAAAACCTGAAAATACCGGAGGCAAATTAATATATCAGGATCAAGTACAAAAATAGACTATCATAAATAAGACAATCACTATTGGATGAAAACCAAAACACGAATTCAAACATAAAACGTGTGTAAGAGCCAAACAAGTGTAAAATGTAACGTGTATATTTCTAACAATGCCTGAAAAAACCGCTTTGACCACAACCAAATATATTCTTATAACTTATTTCTCTAAAATTTATCAGATTCAGTGGATATCTAAATCTATAACCAGACTGTGACGTGTGATCTGTGACCGCGCCTCCATGATGGTACAGTGCCCATCTTAAACATACTTAAACCTAATCTCAAACGGAGAATGTGATCATTTGATGAAACTTCTTTTTCATATTGTGCTGTACTGGTGATCTAAAGACTTTGCCTCTTATGAATTTATTTTTAACCTATATCTGTTTACTTGAACCGGAAATAAAACCTACGGCAATCCGATTGAATGTTTGAATTATGAAGGTCATTGTGATAAATACACAAATAAAATAGTACAGTATATTTACATATGGTTAGTCAACTGTCAATGCACAAATAGTACCCCTTAAAGAAACAGGAAATTGGCTCCAGGGGCAATATATAGGGATAAGTACGTAGAGAATCGGTGTCTATATTTGTCCTTGAACGTGGACACACATACCTTATGTTAAACCAATGTTTGACAACTTTTGATAAGGGGAATATTGTCGCCTTCCCTTGGTGACATATATCAGTCAGCAGAATTTACAATACAGGTTCATATGTTCATCACCCATACATATAGTCTGTGATAGGTCCAATCAGAAGGACTATTGACTCTATAAGGCATAAAAAAACATTTAGCAATGCCCAATGTCTGTCTGAAAAGTCCTTAATTATCATGATATATTTTTTTCTTATCTAAGAAGAAGCAGAAGAAAAAGAAAAAAAGAAGAGTAGCAAGAGGTGGCGGAAGAGATTTTATTGTCCATTTAATACTAATCAGACATACTTACACTAATAAAACAATTTATACCATTACAAATACAACTATTGCTTAAGCTTATTCAGTATTTATATAACCATCTATATGTGTATGAATGAATGCCAATAAAGTTTTCTAAGATTGCAAGCACACTTTGACGTTAATCGCTTCAAATAGTACAATACGGGGAAATTATAAAAAGTGTCGACTTTGAAAACGATATTCCTACTGTAACCAATCATCACAGAAAGTTGATAATTAATTTATCAGTTGAACATGGTACAGTCAAGCCTGTTATAAAGGACACCTCTATATAAAGGACACCTGTCTATACAGGACAGAATTATCAGACCCACTCAGTTCAATTTACTATTTTATTGACATCTGTATTAAGGACACCCGTCTATAAAAAAATCAGAGAATACCAAAGCGTCACCATAACAATAATCCTCAAAATCGATTAATCTAGAGGCATAATATAAACAAAGGAAAGATTTACATGGACAGAATTATCAGATCCAATCAATTCAATTTACTATTGTATTGACCTCTGTATAAAGGACACCTGAATATAAAGAACACATTTGCTCCCTCCCTTGGGTGTCATTTATAGACAGGTGCGACTGTACATGTAGCAAGCACTAGCTATTTTGTCAAAAGCCTGACTTCATTAGTATGTGGGCCTAGATTCTTCACCACTAATGCCTATGACATGAAAGCTCTACGTTGTAGTGGTGGGATCCTATCCTAGTTTATATATATTGCTGTGTGTGACACGTTTTCGCTCTGCCACCACTCCAATATGAAGATATCGCTGTGCCAACCCAAGTAAAACAGTAAAAAATCATTATTGAGATAATATATATAAGCTTGGTACGAACTACTTTTAAATCGAAGATCGGAGTATCCTCTGATAGAAAGCAAAGTGCCCTCCACGCCAACTAAAGGGTCAAAATTGTAAATAATAATCCCACCATCAAATATATCGAACTTTATTTTGACGGGCAGTTTAAATTTGGGATTAAATTAAAGGCTGGTTGTATAAAACGTACGATGTATTGAGCTTACGTGTTGTATATCTGTGCAGGACAGTAAGTAGGGAAAGGTTCTTCAGCGATAACATATCCAGGTAATTGGTTAGAAAATTTACTTACTACCAGCAATGTTATAAAAAGACAAATGACACCCTGTAGTTGCTAAGATAAAGCTATTATTGATCCCTTAAATCATCGTTTAAGTCATTGCCTCTGCCGACCTCCTACGTCTTAGATCGCGAACACTGTCCAGGTGTACGGAAATATATTGTAACACCAAACAGCTTTCTCACTGAGAGGAAAATGCAACGATATTTCATTATAACGCTTACGGTAAAGGGGTTTTGTGATTTGTGCGCTTTTCTTGGCATTGATAATTTCTGTACAACAAGTACAAAAGGTGGCGGAATAACGATGGATTACTGTATTAAAAAAAAGAAATACAAAATATCGATATGTTATTCTATAACTGCGCTTTTAAACCAAATAAGTACCCTTGATAGCGTAATTTGGGGTAAATTTACATGAACACGTTAACAATAGAAAATAAAGAGAAAGAAAAACGCTACGTTGAAAGGAGACTTTATGTGGAAGAGAAAAGACACGGATCGCTTGACTTGTGAAAGTGGGATTAGCAACTCTCTTTACCAGCAAAATTCGTAGCCAAAAGGACATAAGAAAGATATGTTCAATGTACGTATAGTATCATCCTCGATATCCAGAGGTTATTAGTACGCTCATCTATGCATTTTGACACTGTATATCGAGGACGGCATAGTGTCTGTTTCCAGATCATTAGATAACCCGTACCAACTGAATTAGTACTAATTGATTCAGGAACAGTTCTAAACATCTGTATAAAAATAAACCATTGGTTTCATACAGGCCTACTCTGTAAAGTCCAAAACCAGCTAAAATATACAAACAACCAAATAAATGTTAACTTTTACATATTGACACACACATAATCTTATTGTACGACCTGTATCCGGTATGTTTGCAAAATAATAAACTAACATAGTGCAAACACACTCCCTTTGCATCAGAGCACAGTTGTTCAAAAGCTGATAAGCTTAATCTGTGATTAGCAAACAATTTAATTCTCCTGTAACTTTAAAACAAATAGTTGAATTAGTTACAACTTTCTAGATATCACATATTTACTAAAGTGAGTTCATATGCACCATTAATGACATTTTACTTTGCATATTGACAGAATTTTTAATTTAAAAGATTGAAATTTATCGTTAGATAGTGATTAAGCTAACCATCTTTTGAATAACTCGCCCCAGTACATCGAACAATGTATTAGTCCCGATAAAATTGACACAATAATCATTACTTGTCCAGTATGCTTCCTAACGACAAAAACATGTAATTATAATATATATTATTGACGATAAAAAACGATCAAGGACCCTTATGAATCATTTTTGGAGACTTGCTAGAATTGACCACCAAAACACTATAATTCATGTGTTATTCCATAATTGCATGCTTGTATCGAACTCCCTTTAATGTTAAATTAGCTAACACACAATCCTTTAATGAGCGATTCCTGATAAATTGGATCCTTTTCATTACAATTTGAACATCTGGACAAAAAAGGTAAGGTTCCCATACACCATTGATTTTTAACCCTCTTTAAAGCTTCTGTTTTACTGTAAGATCTAGTATATTAATTACCGTTTTACGTTCTGCCTCAAAATAATAAGTATACAAAATAACATGTGTATTTGTACACCTTTTAAAGGCCTTCGTTGTCATGATTAAAGGTAGATGTCAACATATACAAGACCAATCCGAGGATATAAATATGTTAGTATGTATCTTAACGCCTTATACAGATACTTACCAGATATATCACAAATTATTACACTCAATAGTTTGACAAATAACAAAACAAACGTTAACAAATTATATCATCTTATGCAGACAATTGTTTCTCTTAGTTCAAAATGAAAATGCACTACAGCACACGTTTACATACAAGAACACCTTACTTACGAAGAGTTAACATTATGCCGCGTTAATGCGATAAGTATTATGAAATTATTATATTTTTTTATCCGGTTGTGTAATTGAATTATAATGGCAATCTTTAACCTCTAATCCAACACATTACAAAAATGAAAAATATGCCCTTAATCGTATGTTTCAACATTAATGAAGAGGGTATATGTTCATTGCCATACAGCCATCACATAAAGGAGTTAACAATTGACTGTAATGAACTCAAAAGCGTAATATTGTTTTTTTTCAGACCAGCAGTGATCTTCTAGTAATTGATTAGTAATGTTGAGAATTTGGATAAACCGGTATTTTTCTTTTCTGATTTAGTTCATTTTAAGCCATATCAATAAAAGTTAACTTATTTTGATAAATTGCTTTGTCATTATCCAAACGGTTATTCGACATTCCAAAACTTATGATGTGACGATACTATTGACTAAATACTAAACATACCTTTAAACAATACATCTCGGTCTGAAGCCTAGATAACCATACAACCGCAGACGTCACAGTTGATAACTTCGTCAAGTAAACTCCAAAATATCCAATAAATAAAAAATAAGGAAAAAGCACTTCACGTCATGTTTCACAGCTGTTGATACCTCCCGATGTAGCTTCCATGAGTTGCCATGTCCATGTTTTACCCATGTGTGTCCGTTTCCGTCCCTAGCGTACGATATATAGTGTATTGCTAAAAGGTAATTCAGCCAATGTAATGCATATTCGACACAAAGCAGTTAGCCCTCTTGACAGCGGGTAGACAATCTCTATAAGTAGATAGCATGGGTGATTGGGTGTTTAAATCTACCCCCATATGAACCTTTTGTTGGGTGATGTTGCATTGTATAAGTATCCACGGGTTTTTATTAAAGGCACATATATACATGGTTATAATAACATGCGTTAAGGATGCCTACCCCGAAAAAAATATAAGCCTTATATTAAGTGGAATCTAGTTAAAATCACCGTTTGTATGTATATGTCTTTTTGTATCATAGTTAATATGTTTAAAACCTGTGTATATCATTCATCGTTCAATTATGCAGACGTTATTAACGATCGATAATAATATATTTCTAGATATGTCATCGGTCCTTCTCTTCATCTTGTTCTAATCTTGTGGCCTGCTCCCTTTCCGTCATCTAAATCAGTTACTGTCTTGCTTTTTGTATACTGACTACTCTACGTTTGGAATGACATTTTAAATCAAATGCTGACCCAGTTTTAATTCGACTCGACACGACATGCTAATGACCCACAATTTCGCCTGGAACTGACACAGGTTATAAACGGCTTTGGCCGAATAGCTGAGTTTTTCACCTTAGTACGGCGCAAAATGTTAATGGGCGTACAGACTCATCTTGACTTAAATATTCACCCAAACTTTCACTTCAAAAAAACACAAGATGTTATTGACACAAACTTTAGCTTGGACTTGACACAAGATGTTAAAGGCCCAATATACGTAACTTTCGGCAAAACTTGATGCGAAAATCAAGCCTAACAATTTATCATTTTTATAGATTTAGTTAAGATTAACTGATATCAGCAATATCCAAGATGACTTCTTACGCGGTAACCGGTACGGCAGCAGTTTAAACACGGTATTTGTAAACACGTGACCATTTTGACTGTCTTCTACCTGCTGTTTGTTATTGAAGTGGGCCCCACCTGAATTATTTTCAATTATTTGGATTTTTCTGTAAGGAGTTTCTCGTTAGTTACCGATCACGTTTACTTCGTTTAAGGCTTATTTTTGCATTGTTATCAACTGGATTTTTTTTTCAGAATTTTTCAGATTAACGAAAAATGTCCTGAAGTTACGTATATTGGGCCTTTAATTACTCACACATTAATTATTAACTTTATGTTTATGACCCACAGTTTTACGTAGACGGTGTGAATAACTCAGGCTTTCATACTACCTAATCACAAGCTGATAATGGCCCAGATTTTAACTTAAGACGATATGCTAATGACCCACAATTATCACGTGTACTTTAATTAGGTTAATGCAGTAACATCGGAGCAAAGCCCTTGTTAAAACTTTTAAGATAGCTGGAGAAAGATGAGGGGTAATTGATTTGGAAAACCCTTGTTATAACCTTCAATATCTGGTATGTCACTACACTCCCTATACCAAGTATTGCTAAGTCATCTTGACACTATAGGGTGAGAAATCCTTAGCCGACTTTATCGAACGTTTTTCTTAAATATTAAGGGCCGAGAAGCCTTAACGAATACTCACAAAATAATTAACGAAGTAAATTCTATGTATACGTTCTACATATATTTAAGTATCTGCAGGCGACTGCCCGACTAATCCCTCGCTTCACGGGTGGGTGCATTCTATCAATAACCATTAGCTATCAAACCTCACCATTACAACGTCGACTTAATTAGTCCTTGATCAAGTTGTTGCTAATCTATAGAGATTAATGGTAAGATCCAGACGGCTTTCAGATAGAGTTTAACCTCAATTTAATATCGTTTTCTTCAGATATGTTTTTGCTATGTTTCGGTAGTTGTAGGTCGATGGGATGTTTTTATCATTCTAAATAGCATGTAGATAACAAACTGTCTGAAAAGATACCTGTATCATTTTTTAAAAGATTGATTATCATATGAGAATCTGTCATTGATATATACTGTATATGTGTTCATGTAATTATGTACCTACAGTCGAACATCATTATCTCGAAGTCCACGGGACCATAGCAAGTTCGAGTTATCCGAGTATTCGAGTTACGTGAGTTTGAATGTTAGTGAAAAGCTTGGCCGGGACTGACGAAATACTTCGAAATAAATGGGGTCTCTGAGATAAATGAGTTCGAGATACCGAGATTCTGCTGTATATATTGACTATATTATTTAAGCATTGAACTGCTTTCAGTTGGCGTTCATAGGTTATATGAATGCCAACTGGTCAAAGGCAAATTCAATGAAACGCGCTAGTTAATGTTAATTCTGAGTGTATTACCTTCGTGATGTTTAGGGTCAAAGTTCACAAAATGATATTTGCCCACATAAGAAATGTATCGTTATTTACTGCTAATTTGTTGATTCCGTTCGGGTTGATTGGCAATGTGTATACAAACCGATGCCAACACACGCGTGCCAGTCTTACAGAATGTATACATACCTGAAATAATATCTAAGATGTTACAAATAACACAATAGGCAAATCAAACTCAATCGTGTAAATGTAATGAAATAATTTTGACAGATGATGTCATTGCGATATTCATTTCTCAGATTGAAAATAACAAATCAGTTTATTACAATTAATTATGTGTACTAATATCCCCGATGACGTCTGAAGTTGAGTATCAGATGAAAAGGTTACACCAAGGATTTAAATAGTTAATTGATCCCAAGCAAATCAAACCCTCGTGATAAGGGTGTATGTTACTTTTATCTTCAGTACGAAATATTCATTTCAGCTCAGCGTCACAAAGACTGTCAAGGGAGCACTTACGACAAAGCAAACTAATACAGTAACCAGAATAGACTCTAAAATGTATAGTCAATGACATATCCCCAAGGCTAACTCATGTTTGATAATTAGTGAATCAGGTACGGAGATATAGATCTTAAAAGCTGTCATTTTTTCTTGAATGATTATGTCATACATAGAGGATTTTACACTTGTGTCAATATAATATGGAATTAATTAAACGGGTTCAAAAATTTACTATGTCAGTAGCTTTTATGCCAGTGACATATCGAAGTGTTGAACGATTTCAATTATTTCCATATTATATTGAGACGACAGCCAGATTATATTGATCACATAACTTATATTCATGCGAAAGTACACCAAAACTATCAAATTCATTTCTTTATAAGAAAGGCAAATGTCTAATTTCATGGTACGATTTCCAACTAGAGACAATCATAAAACGTCATTTAAGCAATGAATGTTTTAGCAAATGTTGTCACAGTCCTGTAACACACAGTGCTACTGATGACAAACTCAATATTCTTTAATAATAAATCTGTATTTATGACGTTGCGATAGTGTTATTACACGTGTGTAATACCATATCAAATGACATTGTCTTGTAACACTATTTTCGACCTTGGTGAAAATATTATTATAATACAGCAGAAAAAGTAAGTCGATTCCTTGCCGTCTAATACGCTACATACGTCAGTACTAGTACAATATAGCTTCACACTGGTCATTTGTCTGAACAGCCCGAGTTTCTTCTGGCCCTAACACCAGGCTTAGACATTTTGACAGATGGATATGGTGTCGGAGCCAGAGCAAACTCGGGCTGTAGTCTGATGAAGGTGTCACACTTAAATAGCTTATAGGCTGTATGCTATCACTTCTTTTCTATTGGCATTACCAACCTGAACAAAATGTTCCGAAATACACAATATTAGAGCGATTTCTAGTTGTCATTGAGAGCCTTCGAGTTGAAAAAAGACTGTCACGTGAGAAAGCTAAGCTAGCACACAGGGACCTGAGAATTGTTACAGATAGTTTTGGACCTAAACTCGAGTAACTTTACACGGTTTTTTTTTTTGGGGGGGGGGGGGGGGGGGGGGGGGCAATTTTCGATGTGCCCCCTCAATAGCATTATGACCATTGAGTGGGCATTTTTATCGAAAATGGGTCTATTCTGTGTGTAAATGGCAAACATCTTAATATATATATTTTTACCATTTAGGAATCTAATTATCTCACAGATCATAATGTTGAAGTGATGCATTGATTATACATTGTACTTGTTCAGTTAATACTTTATTGATTAGAAAACTTGAACAACATACACAGATACATTACGTCTGTATTCTCCCTCACACTTCACACATAACGTTAACGCAATCCAATAAGTTAGATAGCAAGAGGTTAATACCAGTCCGCAAATATTGCCATGAGTAGAGTATTAATCAATAAACATCATTGTTACTATCCCGCGTATTGTCTTTCAAGTGTATTGAATTTTAAGTATAATACACTGTCCCCATCCATTTTTGTGTGAGGGTGTGCGTGTGTTGGGGGCGGGGGGGGGGGGGGTCCAGTAGGTTAATATTGCCATGAGTAGAGTATTGTATTATTATATAAGTGACACCACTGGTAACTATTCAGCATTGTCTGTCAAGTGAAGTGAATTTCTAATCTAATACACCCCTCACCCCACCCCACCCCACCCCATTTGGAGGGGGATCTGGTAGTTCGATACATAGAGTTCCGTCTAACAGCTACTAGACAAAGTATAAGCATCAATCAGTCTTGTTATTAATTGGAAATATTTAGAGCAATTAGGAATACGGTAGCTTTCAGTTTCCACACAAGTAATCAATTAAATTAATATATTGTATCTTTTGGAACGTTTGTCCTACTATATTTCCTCGCTCTGTAACCTTGAACGACATTTAAATAGAAAGGTTAGGTTTATTTGTCTCTGTTTATGTCCTATAAATAGGTATAGTCATTTATGGAATTCCTCCTCATTTATACATATATATATTTAGTTTACTATCTACATTCCAACTTTTAAAATTTTTAATTTCTGGAATCGCGAATTAATTTGCCGGCACTTGTATTCGGTTGTCTTCATATTCAAAATATTTTCATCCAACTGGTGCAGTGAATTATTTTCCTAATAGTTTAAAAAAAAATTAGGAGTTTAAACTCCTGAAAAACCAGAATTAAGAATTTAAGAATTTAAACCAGAATTAAGAATTTTTATCAAAGAGATACAGGTTGATGAAGGCCACGAGAAAGCTTTATGGTCGTCATCATGGTCTCTTCCTTGTATGATATGAAGTTGGACATTTTGTTTTTCAGGTTGTTCATTAGCATGCCCACTTGTTGTGATTGAGAGTGAAGTCCCTTTACACACTTTGAGGATGTTACATTTGCTGGTTTGCGGCATATATTTCAATGGTTGTTGTCGTCGATGAAGCAGAGGACGCTTGCTCTTCCGGAATACCCGGTCTTTTTCTCTTAATACTTTTTCAGGGGTCTCCGTGTAAATCTTTCCTTTGAACGTATGTTGAGATTTTAATTTTGAGATCGGGCAAGGGGAGTTCATTTTATATAAACGTTGGGTGTTCATCCTAGGATTAAAGGCCCGGGTCTAACAGGTGAAACAGGGCACACATAAAAACATTTTTCTTTTTTTTTTTTATCTCAAGCAGGTTGGTATTCCAAGGCCAATGACTCTCAATTTTGCATTAACTGTGAATTTGTTCCCCTAGGATCAAATACTGTAAAAGCCAGTATTTTCGCGCGAGGAATTGTTCGCTTAGTCAGCCTCCAAACGGTTTTCGCGCTGTTAGTCATGCTGTTTGGCACTTACCCTACCTTTAATACTATTATACATTGTACAGTTTGAGTAGTATTAAATGTTTTCGCGTGTGGATATATTTGCTGAGATTTAATGTCAGCGAAATATGCTAAAATTTCCACACCTCCGAACAATTCCACTTTAACAGTAGAGGTAATAGCTTAAACACCCTTCTAGCGTTAGAAAAAATGCACTTCATCCTAAACTGACCTGAAACTTGTTTGGCAAGGGGACTATCAGGATAAAGGGGTTTTATCTTGATCCACTATTTAGGAGGCATTCTTTGACCGGTGTTGTCTTTTTGGTGCCTAGTGCTGGGTCGTTTTAGAAAAAGAAGCTTGGGGCCAAATTATTTCAAATCATTTTGTACTGTGATGTTCAAGTGATTTTATCTACATTTAACTCTGGCCCAGAGTTTTTAAACCGAATGATAAAATTTTGTATAAACGACGGGCTTTGCACCCCTGAATGCAGGGTGCCAAATTAGGTAACTTAAAGGCCCAATATCCGTAACTTTCGGCAAAACTTGAAGCGAAAATCAAGCCTAATAACTTTTTATATTGATAGATTTAGTTATGATTAACTGATATCAGCAATATCCAAGATAAATTCCTTCGCGGTAACCGGTACAGTACAGCAGCAGTTGAAACACGCTATTTGTAAACACGCGTCCATTTCGAACCGTCTTCTACCTTCGGTTTGTTGTTGAAGTGGGCCCCACCTGACTTATTTTCAATTCTTTGGATTTTTTTTTCAAGAGTTTTTTGTTAGTTACCGCTCAGGTTTACTTCGTTTTAGGCTTATTTTTGCATTGTTATTAACTTGATTTTTTTTCAGAATTTTTCAGAATCACGAAAAATTTCCCTGAAGTTACGTATATTGGGCCTTTAACTTTATGTTTCCAAAATCCTTCTTCCTCTGTACCATTGGAGGGATTTCATCCAAAGGCCTGGTATATCCCTGGGCGAAGGGGACCAAGTTTCCTCTAAATGGAGAGCGCAGATTTGGAGGGCCCAATACTAAAATCTAGTAGGTGAAGTTGACATTGAAGTTTTCAAAAATTCTTCATCTGTACCTTTATGCGATAAAGAGTTATTTCCCCTGGTTGCTTTTTGAACAGTTCGTTCACATCACTGGAGTAAGGATACGGTCTCGACATTATTATAACTCAACATAAAGAAAGTTTTAGTTTTTATTTCACAGACAAACAAAACATTTTCACTTAATTAAGTATATTTATGCAGGAAAAGTATATGCATTGTATAACATACATAAAACCGTATCATTTTAACTTTATTCTGATAAATAATGCACTAAATATATATATCATTGGAAGAAGATTACACAAAATATCTTTCATTTCTATTAGTGATGTAACAATTCAGAATATTTTGAGATATTATACTGAATTTATGAACACTTTTAATGTGCCTAAGAAACTTGTTTATCGTACTATCTTTTAATCTTTAATCATGGTCTTGTATATCTTATCTTGCACATTTATTTGTATCACATTACAATACAAAACCATGCCCTTTGATTTAAATGTTGTGTTCGGTATTAAATTTGAATTTCATATTACATAATTATATCAATGCTTCACATAACAGAACTATCAATATAACAATATTCACGAAAATTCTGCTTCCCTGGTAGGTTTTATCCCCCCTAATATTGATTTTTTCAAAAAAAAAATAATTTATATCAATTTAATATAGTAAACCACACATTTGAAATAATTGGTAAATACAAACATTCTAAACAGTATAAATGCATAAAAAGACTGTATCTATAAGTTGTTCGGTTTGGTAAAACATGCATGTGCATAACGTTATATTCATACAACAACAATTACTTTGAAAGAGTCATGTTTTTTTTTCATATTTCGTTTGTACAAAAAAAGCTATCAAATAAATTACATTTATTTTTT
This sequence comes from Mimachlamys varia, assembly GCA_947623455.1. Lineage (NCBI taxonomy): Eukaryota > Metazoa > Mollusca > Bivalvia > Pectinida > Pectinidae > Mimachlamys > Mimachlamys varia. The sequence continues at coordinate 24,965,929 of OX392538.1, forward strand.
GTTAATGTTAACAACAAAATAAGATAATATGTCAAACATATTTTCTCATAAGCATTAAAGAATAATTTCTGATGCTAACCTTACTGTACACATGGTAGCAAGCTTGGCTTGATTCTTGGACAAGATATTTACAGCTTTTTTAACACTATTTATGTTCAGATGAAATAAAGACAATGATAAATAATGACAAAGGTAAGAAAAAAATGAATATCAATAATGATTCAACATACTAGACTGGCTACCGGCCCCCAAGTTTTTTATGGAGAATTTATCTACTGAATTTTAATACTAGCTTATCTCCCCTTAGTTTAGTCTAGAATCAGACATCCAAGCAGGAGACAATTTAGACGCTGGCCCCTGGCCAGTTGATTTAGACTTGGGCAAGTTGGGTTTACAGTTAAGAAGACTGTCGGGCTAGTTAATTTTTAGGGTTGTTTCCTGCCATCTAGGAATTCAAAATTGCCTTAGGGAGACCCCCCGTACCCCCCTACGAGAGGGGGGCATCCAGCCCCCGTCTCAGTGTTCTTCCTTGGCTTGCGCCTGCGGTCCTCGGACAGGCCCATAGCTTGTCTTGGTCATTTCATTCCTTGTGCAGCTGGCCCAAAGGACCAGTGGCATTACAAATGTTAAGTCTACCCCTGCCAAGGGATAAAAATAAGTTTTCTAAATAATCTAATATCTGTATATTATTTCAGAAACAGGGGCCAGTCTACAACTTTGCAAGTATGTATCAGATAACAAATACATAATTACCTCACAATAACTGAAATTGAAAGTCAGATCAATCAACTTCCTAAAAGACGATAAAATGCACCAATATGCAAAGGTGGGAGAAAGAAAAATGATTAAATTACGTGCATGAAATATCAACAGTTTTTTGAGATATGTAATTGACAAAATAAATCTAATAGCTCAGATCTTGTCTATTCAAACCTGAATAAGGACTTCATTCCTTATTTTCAAAATAATTATTTTAATACTCAAAGACATTAGTGTATAGAGCAAAATTAGCATTACCTTTTAATAGGAGTATCAAGGATGACAGTTTCTTCAAAATTTACTTCTTATTTTAACCAATATTTAAACCAATGACATTTTTTTTATTAAGAATCATACATGTATGGTACTCTTATAACATAAGAGGCCACTGGTCTGCCTTTTTTCTATTGGATATGATCTTGCCGACGGCGCCTGTCAAAAAGTATCTCTCCATGTTAAACCTTTAATATTGTTGGAGTAACATGGATGGTAAAACAGTTGATTCGTTGTCAGTATCACAGTTATTTAAGTATACTATGATGTTCAAAAGTCACTCAAGCACGTCTGCATGGTAGTTACATGGTAACACGGTCCAACAGCTGACTACCAACATGATACTGCAAGCACGCTGTTCACCACTCAATAGACATCACAGTTCCTTTGGGAATACTGGGTACAGACGGAATCACTGGTCGTCTCACTATAGCCCGCCAGTTTGTCTACCCCAGAACCTGTCAATGGCAAATTACGAGAAAAGGTCACAAAAAAGTGCTACCACTAGTTTTTTAAACGGGCATACCGAATTCAAACACAACAATGTATTTAATATGGAGGAACATGGTTTCCGAAACATTTTATCTTCGAGATATACAAATCAAGTGATTTATTTAGATGAAAAACCAGGTAGGATACTTGGGTCCAATATCCATGAAACAGACTTGATTTCTGAGTCTGTGTAAAGGAAACTTTTTTGTCATATCTCACTTAAATTATGTAACATAAAGAAAGTCAATCTTGTTCAAAATTTGAAAACAGTATTCAAGTTTTTGTATTTTCCAATTTTCTTCCAAATTATTGACAAATTGTCCTTTAGATCAGATCATCAGTGGAATAAGGAATTTAGGTCTGGCCACAGATTCTGAGTTTGAGAATGCTTTACTGAATAAAGCCCAATAGTACACCAACTCAAGAATGTTGATAGTTTTTAATTTAACCATTAAAAGTACTAGTGGACAAGAGAAGGAACTTCTACTGTTAATCATCACAAATGAAATTAATTAGCTGTTAAATCAGTTTCACTCATTCACCCCTGAACTTTATTAAAGAACTAGTCTAACCTTTGAATCCGAAGAGTTCAAATGTGTCTTCAAGGGAGAACGAGTTAAAATCTAGACATTATATATTCATGGTAATATATTTGCTTTATTTTAATCTAAGCCCTTTCTGCCCTCAGTGATGTTTGTAAACTTATCAGTGAAGCAAACATAAGAACAATACATATATATTGTACAATAGAATTCAATGTGTAGAGCAAAACTGACGCTCGGCAAAAATCTCTTACTATACAATATATATGAGTGCAGGAATTGAAAATCTGTGTTTAGTGTCAAAAGCTACCACATACATGTAGATCAACAAGCTTAAGTGTCTACCACCATAGATCAAATAGCTTAATCCTGCTGAAATGGTTTGGAAAGAAACAATTAAATGTGGCCTGTTGCCCTCAGATGGTATAATAAAATTTGCTTTAATAAACAGTTAATTAGAGTATTTTCACAAATCAATAGAGTCTTACCTGTAATAAGGTTGTGTAAGTTGCAGTAGTTGGTTCCATAGTCAAGTATTGCATACCATGTTTCGGATGTAGAAAATCCCTGGAAAAATCATATTTAAAACATTTAGCTTTAAAGGGGCATCCCGGGGAAGTCTACAATGAATTTATTGAATGAACATGCTGTCTGCACTACCAGATGCATTTTCCTGTTATTTCAATATTTAAAGTCCTCTCAAAATGTGTTTATTAGCCACTTGCAAAATTGCATTTCTCGGGAAAGCCCGATAAAAATAGCGATGATCACGCGTCAATCACGTGACTATTTTGTCGCATGTCGACGAAGGGGCCCAACGGGAGGGGACGCGTAATGTATAGGTCCGATGATGAACCAGACACAAAGTCCATGTATCAATTTATTGAATCATATTCACATTAATAATCAGACGTTAATTACACACGATATTCATATGAAGAAATTTATGTCGGCATCTCTGCATCATTTATCGACATCAGTACCTGACTGAGACCGTTAGCCATGCATTGTCAGAAACCAATACGACACTGCACTATCTTACATTGTACGTTTAACAGTGTCATGTGGGTTTCCGACGATGACAACCATAGGGCAAACCTTAATTTCTGTAAAAAGTTATCTTCACGAATCCTCATTTAGAACCATTTCACAAAAGGTTTGCATGCATTGAAAAGTGCAAAAATAAAATGAAATGATTCGGATTTTTTTTATACAACTCGATGCCTTGAAGATTTTTTTTCATACTTTCTATATATTCATCTAAAATCTATCCAACTTTCAGCGTCAACATACTTTAACACTTACAATTATATATGGATCACGGAAGTCCGTGCACTCATATGACGCACCACGCACTAAACATGTACATGTAGAATACATGTATAATATATATATCAAATTTGGAACTTGTCGAGAAGATAATTGTCCAATACTTAATCCATTTATATGTGTTATGATTCATTTTACTTTTTTTTATGTAAATTTAAAGGTTCGTTAACATTTTCAACACAACTGCAGACATGGGACATACATGTATATGATTTTTTTTTGATGAATTAATGACTTCACTTATATAATGCATATATTTTTATTCATATCAAATTTAATACCGGGGTCCAAACCCGATAATATTTGTACAATCCGTATTTTATAGATTAGGTATGACAAGAATTTTTTATCCGCACATGATGACATAAATTTATTAATTTTGTCCAAATTGAATCTGTATACATTAAACTCAATCGCCCGGGATACCGGCGTTTTATAACGTAACTCCCCCCCCCCCCCCCCCCCCCACCCCCATACGGTTTTTCTTGTATGTGAAAAGGTCTTTCTCTTCAGCAATATAATTCAATAATGTCGTTTTACTGGAATATTATAAAGGGAATATTACAATACACGCTTTCAAGTTTTACACACGCATTTCATGTAACAGAGGAATGAAAGAGTTATCCCTTGGGAAGCCCCAAAACCAAATCAAAACTGTGTCACCGGCTATCCAGAAGAAAACTGTAACAATGCAAACAATTGGGCTGTTAGTCTCTCCCTGGAATACTTCCCATCCCTCATTATGCTTCCGTAATATAATCCTTACGTTAAAATTTGACCATTCGGCCACTTTTCGCTTGGTAGTTACATGTAGGTCACGCGGATCGCCATTTTTTGTTTACCGATTTAGCTTGTTATGCGCATGCGTTATTATATGTGATGCAAAAAAATTTGCATGTCCAAATCGTTGATCAACGAATAGTGATTCCCTTTTTTAATTATTAATTAAAATTTTTGAGAACATATTTCAGCGTAAATCGCCCATTAATTTTCCACAAGAGTATACATTTAATTCATATATACAATAATTCTAAATAAGCATAAAAAAATATAGTTTTAACGTGATGCCTCTTTAATAGTTTACATCAAATTTAACAGGAAACATATTAACTAATCATGAAAAGGTTATATTTTCTAAATAAGTGTCAGAATCCTTCCTATAGGATGGCAACCTTCACATTATATTAACTCTTGAGAACCTTTATCAGCTGTTTAGACCTATACACTACAAATAAGGAACCTTCATACCTCAATCAAGAGAGATGAACTTTACAAAGTCATGTAGGCAAAACTTACATACACTGTACAAGAATCTTCCAGGCCCAAGGATCATGAAACAATCTTAAGTCTAAGTTCTGGCATAGCCAATCACGATAAACGTTACAAAAAATAATGTCATATGTGATTGGCTAAGCACAAACTTAAGTCTAAGATTGTTGCACAAATCTCCGGGCCAGAACTTTTGATAGCTAATCCTTCTTACCTTGACTTGGCAGGATCCATCAGATGCAGTACTGAAGTCAAATGTTAGGTCATCTATGTAGTGTTTCTTTGGAGTCTCATGGGTAGCCGTCGTCTGCACACCGGCCTTATTGCCCTTCAGCTGTGAAATATTTGAGTTTTACATCCTCACATGGCCTTACGACATTCGGTGGACAAGAAAAGATAGGAAAGAGAGTAGAAGGGATGAAGTATGTAGGAGGAAAGGCAAGGGGAATGAAGTGAAAAATCATGATGTTTATACATTTTAGCATTTAACATTGTACGCCATTCCCACTATATAACCCTACCGAAAGCAGATGCTTTTTTATAATGGCTATGAATTTCATGGACCAATTGTTAGCATCATCATTATGACATTATAATTGTCATGTTATATTGGATACCACTGGACCCTCCCCAATCCTGGATGTTCTATTCATTGAATGAAAGGCTCATCTGGATGTTTGTGCAATCATGGGGAAATATTTTCCATCAAGTACAACATACTTAAAAAAATTCAATTTATTAATTCACCTTGGCTTAGGAATGTTCTAGACTAAATGAAACTTTACAAATTTATCCCTACAAAGTATGTAGGTCAAAGTCATTTGTTGGAAAAAACTTCACGCCAGGTACCTACTGGCCAAGTTTTAGTACTCCTGGTTTATAAATAATTGACCTTGGTTTTAATTACCGTCAAGGTCACAAGGTTAAAATATTAAAAAAAAAAAAAAAACTTGAACTTTTTTCAATAACCAAAAGGGTTATTGAAAAAAGTTTTAAGTATCATTTTTTTTTTTAAATATTTTACCCTTGTGACCTTGACAGTAATTAAAACAAAGGTCAATTATTTATAACACTTCATGCCAGGTCAGCTAAATGATAAGTATCTGTACTCTGGGCTATTTAGTTATTGAAAAGATTTCAAAAAGTTTTTACATATTTGACCACTGTGATCTTGACAGTCTGTCAAGGTCACTTGTTTGATGAAACTTTAGAAAACTATATATATATATGATGTATATATCCCATTCCCAGGTTATACGTACCTACTGGCTAAAAATCACCTTTTTGTAGCGTTGATTATATATTTAATATTGGGAAGAAGTCTATATATTTGTTTAGTTAAATGCCGAAAAATGAAAAGTGGTATAAATTAAATGAACAGATTCTAAAATTGTACTTCAGGTACTGAACTGCTTGATGTTGCCACATATAGACAAACATATACAAAATTGTGCGAGTCCTCTATATACCATATAGGCCTAAACATTTATATGTAATATATTACACACCAGATACAGACACCTCTGGGTTCCATTGCACATCTCGGCACCTTTCCAGTCATTTATCTGCTGTTCAATTTTAGTCTGGACACCATCACACGAGGCATTAAATGTCCTGTTAATCAAAAAAAATGAATCCATCAATATTTATAAAACAATACCGGTATCAAATCTATCAAAAATTGTATATCCGCTGTTCTAAAAGTGTATCCCGAAACGACCCCTTCTGTGATATAATGGCAGCCATGCTTATAGCTATCTTTCATAACAAAAATTTGCATCTAGAATTCGAAATTCACCTCGAAATCATCAGAAAACATATACCGGTAACCATTGCTAAAAGAAACATACGTATATATACACACTCTCTATAACAAAGCCTTACCAGTTTATCTTGCAAGACGCGTGTAGAGGATAGAAGACGGAGTAAACAGCCCCAACTGTAAACACAACGACAACAAATACGCAGATAATGGCTGCGATTACAATACACGCTTTTCCATAGCATGGACATTTCCTCCACGACTTCGTACAGCAACAAGTGCTCGTAGAGCTAGATCTTCCGTCATGATTGAGGCTTTTGTACCCTGGACTTGACGACATGGCTGCTGCTGTTCGTTCCTACTGTAAAATGTCCGTCTTAGTCGCAAAGTCACGAGCTCCTCGATCAGCTGACATAAACAATCACACGTGACCAGCAAGCCTTGCTAGTTAGGGGGACGTCACACAATACGTCCTCATGTTTGTCCCCCGGGAACAAATTAAGTGTCAGAGCATTTCGTTCACTTGACTCGTCTAAGCCTAACTATAGCACGGAAGTTGCATATCTTATTATTTTTAATTATATATAAACAGGTGCTTGCGTACAATAAGCATAACGGATCATATGCATGTAGTTATTTTACAGTGCTTGTTTTACTGGAGTTATCGCCCTTCTTCCTATTAAGATTACAACAATCAAAGTGGTGAAAGTATGCATGCATGCAAGTTATATATATATGCAGTAATGAAGGTATCATAACGATGATTCACCCGTCAATTACCATTTTTTACTCTTTAAAAATTAAATATAGATCTCATTTGATTTTTGTTTATATTATAGTAGATCTATTCTTCATAGAATGACAAATTAAAAACCTCAAGGCATTTTTTAAATATTTTGTTGGAATTCAAAATAATCTCATATGACAAGAATTGATGTCCTCAGCTGCATGAACATACATGTCTATAAGTAACTTCCTTAACTTAAATATCTCAATAGCTAGGAAGCATTATACATCGAAATGTAATTAAGGTAAGTTCCTTAACTCAAGTTCTGGAATTTCCTTAGACAATACATACAGTGATCTTATTAAAATTATACAGAGTAATTAATAACATGAAATACACTAATTATTTATTATTAAAATATGTATGAAACAAAAATGTGTCGCTGTTTCTATTTAAAATAGCCCCAACACATGTATGTGTATAAAAAGTATATTTTAATTAAAATACACTTGTATACATGTGCATTTACATTTCACTCAGAGCTACGGTTCTTGATGGTGAAGTTCAGTCTGGTCAACCTTGGTATTTAGATCACCCCGCCATTAAGATCACTTGAGCTCAGACCCCGGGTGGTCTTAATACAGAGGTTTCACTGTACTTCAAAATATTATAAATACACAAAATGACGCATCAAACAGACAAATGCACTTGCCGATCGATCGGTTGAAGTTCATTCCCTTTAAACTGTTTTCCCGCAATTTTCTCTACTATTTACATAGTACCATCTGAAGACACTTTAATAGATTTAAAGTGCGGGACATGATATACTTTTATCCTACCTTTTAAAGTTCCGAAAGACGTCTGACACAAAGCTACATGTAGCCCGAATTTCCTCAAAGCCTGACGCCAGAATTTTTTGACAAAGATATAATTATGGTGCGTCAAGGCCAGTCAGAGGGGCTCACGGGGACCTGAAAATTTGTTACAACTAGCTATAGTTTTGGACCTAAAATAAGGTGTTTAAAATGTGTTAAGAGTTATGTTACACTAAATTGGTGGAGAGGTGGGGGAGTTCAATTTCCGATACAAATGTCCCCACAATGGTCATGTCTTTTGTGACAATTGAGGTAGCATTTTTATCGAAAAAAAATGAACTAAATATCTAAAAGGGTAAAATTACCCTTGGAAAATCTTATGATGGAAAGTACTGAAACAGGCATGTCGGAAGCACAGGGACCTGAGAATTTGGTTGACGTCACCCCGCGTGCTGGTCTTTAGCTGTCATCGGATGCCTAAATTTAAAGGAAGACCGCCATCCAATGACAGTAAGGTCTTCGCGTGCAGTGACGTCAACCTCATGAATATGTTAAAAGTGGCCGGCAAGCTGCCGAAAACTTTGAGACACGGAAATTTTGCGTGTTTTTGGAGGAAATGGAGATTATTTCTGCGGAAGGAGGATACATTTGACTTGCATTTAGGAGGTTTATAATATAAGAATTATCCATCTTTTCAACGGTACCAAGCGTTTTTCGTACCTCAACCAGAAATGTGATGTTTGATGCAAGAAAGGTAGATGGGGTCGATTTTTCGATCTGGAAAGCTTTCCAGCCTTTAGCTTTTATGACCACTGAGGGGGCATTTTTATCGAAAATTGATCTTAACTCCCAAATTTGTAAAATTACTCTAAACACCCTATTTTAGGTCTAAAACTAGCTGTAACAAATTATCAGGTCCCTGTGGTCGGAAGCTGCCGAAATCGATGAAACCAATCCTTGTCAAACTAAAGAAAAAATTCGGTGGACAGAACTTTGCGAGTTTGATATGGCCGGGACTATTTGACTGCTATGAACACCTTAGTTTGGCTCCCAACCTATCTGTAACAATTATCCAGTCCCTGTGGTCGCGGGCTAGCTGTAGCACAAAACATACATACGACATATTAAAATATCAATAAGGTCCTGTTTCCCATATCATTTGCATAATTTTGAATTTCCGTCACCAAGCTACTCTGAATCAAGAAGTATTATTTATATATAGTACGCCAGGGGCCAGAGGGGTTAAGTGAGCACCCCCCTGCTTTCAGAGCAAACTGTTATACTTACAATCATATACTTTGACGCCGCAATAAATATTCCGTTCATTTAACTAATTATTTGACATCGTAATAGCACTGGTCCCTGGGTGCATCTATCGCATTTACTCGCCAGTCGGGAGCGGTCAACTTTGACTGTCAATATCTAGATACCGGGACACAATCGAATGCTCGTTGATGGGCTAATCAGTATTTATTGATATGTGCTTCAAGTTTCATCACTTTTTACAAGATTTGCAAAATCGTGGCCAAAATCCTTTAAAGGTACATTTTGTAGTACACGGGACATACAGAGAAAGAGCTATGAGCTGCTATACTTTACCAACTTTTTATGATGTGTCTATAGTAACACCAATAACTTTTTTTTTCATAGTTCACAAAGTCAAGAGCACCTACATGTGTCTTCTTTGCAACTGAGGATGTGGGTTTTATTTCTATATTTGAGTTCCCACGCTCATCATTTTGCATATGCCTGGGGAAACAAAGTTGTCAGACCTTTGACCATACTTGAAGAGAAAATATTGCTTGCTGTAAAATATTACAGTTCCTTATCATGGATTGCCCTGAATGCACGAAGAGGAACTTATATCTGAAAAAAAGTTTATGAAAAAAATCAAGGTATTGATGCAATAAAAACAAAAAGAACTTTGCATTATATGCAAGAATGGTGATCAGTTCAACTTGTAAAAGGGAAATTATTTCTATAATAGACATTTAAAAAACATCAAGTTAATCCTTTATTGCTTGTGACATACGGAATACAATTAATATAAAGAACAAATAAAGGTGGTCCTAACACCTATCCTTGGGGTATGCCGCTTTTTACGAGGTTCACCTTACGACGACGATCTAGCTGTTTTTGGTAGTAAATCTTTGTTAAAGTAAAAGCATCTCTGTTTAGCATATATGTTCCATATGGAATTATTGGAAAAAACATAACGCTTATTTTATAAATAATTACAAAGTAACTGAGTGTATGTCTGCTACACATGTAAACTTTATTCAACTGATTCTTTTACTTTGATGTGTTTTCGATTAAAATAAAAATATTTGTCTTTTGTAATTCGAAAAAAATGTATAATAATTTTGTGGGTTGTATATAAGAGATCTGGGAGTAATATATAGGCATGTGTAATTTAATAAACCATAGATCATACATAGGCCAATCTATAGATCTTTCTGATCATAACATTCCAGCTCAGTCCACCTTTATGTGTCATGACGCTTCATTGACCAGTTTAATTTGTATTGGTTATACTTTAATTTGTATCAGCCTTTCAGGATCTTGTCGTTACGGCTATTTCAGACTGTCGCTATAATTACTAGTTCTTCTTTTATACCCTCTACTCTACTTTATTGGAATAGCTTAGACAATTCGGTTCGATCCTTGCCCTCCATAACTTCTTTTAAATTATGCTTAGCATCAATTTTTAAGACAAATCCGCCTATTTACACTGTACTTAAATTTTGGAGATCTTAAACTCAATTTAGAGTTAACCTTGTGCTGCTTGTACTTGTACCACGGAATTAGATTGCTATTATTTATCTAAATCTGTACTTATATTCATCCTTGTGAGAATGTATTTCATTATTTATTTGGAATGACAGTCACACAATTTTGCAAATTATGAAAGACGTTGTTTTGCTTCAGAATTTGAATAATTTGGATATTACAATAAGTTTAGAAAACAAATTGTTTGGCAACTCAGAAATTTCCATGGACCTTAACAACAATATTTTTTTTAGAAATGTGCAGTTTTATCAAATTTTAGATACATTGTCATTTCAACGATGTACATGCAAGACTACTCCGTGAACTAATTATTGTAATGCCATGTAAAATGTATATTGGGAGAAGGCGTTAATAAGTTGCAATAACTTTTGCCTAATTAATTAATCCCCTGTCAACTTTTGACAACAAGTATGTTTAAACTTAAACTACGCGTGTATGGCTATTTCAATATTCAATGTACTATCTCAAGTTTTAGGTTTTGAGATGGTCCCTGAAGCGGAAGTTGACAATATCAAAGGTGTTCCGAACGGAATGTTTTGGAAAAAATGGCTGCACAGGTAATGCGAAGTCACAGTGGTGGAAGTATTTCACTTATTTTTGCATGATCTGAAGTGTCTGAGTCAGTTTTCTTAGATTGACAAATGTTGCTCATATATCTAAATACTTTTTTAGACACAGCAATTATCTGTCCATATATGCGTTCACTGTATAATTTACTTGAACCCAGGCGCGTCTGCTGCAGAGTTTTACGTTGGCCGAGATGGTAACATTCTAAGATTCTTGATTGAGACAGTGTACATGTCAGTGGTCTTTCTTCATTTTTTAGGACACAGGTTGCACGTTTTCAGACATAGCCTCGTGTGTGTTATAGGTATTAAATGTTAAAATCGTATTTCGAGGCGATTTTTATTGGTCTATAACAATGCAATATCCATCACTGCATCAGGCAATATACAATGACCTTTGCTGGAGTGGCTGCATCAATGTAGATTTCCTCACCTATATAGACTGTGTAAATTGCACAACTTTTGAGAAAAATGGCACAATATTAACAAATCACATTAAGGGGTAAGGTTTAAAGGTATATGACAATTTTAAATTTTGTTAAAATGGGATAAGGTTTATAATTGTGTTCGTGATGTTTACAGTCATTACATTCTGAAAACAAATATTTACATGACAATTTATGTAGTAGATAGGATGGGGAATAGTTGTAAACAAGGCCTAGTGCTAAATTAATTCACGGTCATATATATCATTTCTGTTAATATCTTAATTACCTAATTTGAAGTTAAAATCCACCTAAAATGTCTTTAAATATTGATCATTAGGGTAATTACAAATGTAAAGGAGCGAGGCATAATATATGCTGAAATGATATCTGGTCACCATGTTTGAGACTTCAGTATTATTGTGGTTTCCTTTCTGAAGAGCTATATGTATGCCATACTGATACATCAGCGAGATTATCTAATGGACATTCAGTGGTCGACTCTAGCAGTAGCCCGGTAGCCCTTTGGCTACCAAAGTGATAGAAGGGCTACCAAATGCTTTCTAGCAGTAGCCCGTCTGGCTACCAGTCATGTCTGTCTGTCACGAATACCCATTTGAACAAAATTGAAAAAAGTTTGGTAAAAAGCTGTTTTGTTACTGAAAAATTATTAAGTGTGTAAATAAAAAGTGTGGAAATGGCTCCGCATCCAGTATTTTGCATCTACATGTATATTAATTTTTTTCCTCCAGAGGACTCTCGGACACTCTAGTTTCTGGTGTGGGATCGCTTCATTTAAGCAATGAATGTTTTAGCAAACATTGTTACAGTCCTATATAAAACACATTGCTATTGATGACAAACTAAATAAAGCCCAGTAGGAATTTATGTAAGTTTGTCAGCAATAACAATGTGTGTTATAGGACTGTAACAATATTTGCTGAAATGTTTATTACTTATATTTACATTTTGATAGAATTATTGTGCTTTATTGTTTTGCGATAGAAGCCTGCATGGTCAATGTGGATGTAACCAATTTGCATTCATACCGGCAGGAAAATTAAAAAAAAAATGACATTCATTTCATACATAATTTACATTTTCACTTTTGAACAATTGTTTATTTTTTTTCTTAAATTATCCATTTAATTTAGTTATCTATTAACTGTGTTTGGTTTTGCGTCATCATTAAAACGACATGGGTGGAACAGCCCTAACTTAAGTAAAGTCAGCGCAAATAATTTATCGTAATCATTTAAGCGTTTGACGCAGGGGGTGTCTCCATGTGATCTGAAGCAGATAGACAAGACATGCATTGAACAAGATTAATATATTACATCTTAAAGAGTAACTGTAGTGCAAAACCATCTTTTGTGTATGGAAAGATTGGTAAATAGTAAGTGAGAAAATTCTCACGAAAAAATTTTTTTTGTAAAAATTACGAAGTTTTGACCATTTTTCTAAATTTCACACCTGGACGCAAATCAGAAAATCCCTGATTTTGCCATACGACCGGAAGTGACGTCACAACGGTGACCGCACTGATAGACTTGTGTACTCATTATATTAAAATTATATGAATCGTATCACGACTTGTTATTTGTATAGAGTCTTCTATTCAAGAATATGACACTTATTATATATCAAGGTTGTATGGAGTTCATTAATGACCCTACTGATAATTCCAAGGTGATGTATGCCCCAGGGGGCCGTAATTAGTGGTGAGGGGGGTCGGGAGGGAGTTCCACAGGTGTGCGGCACACGTGGTCATGATCACTCGACCATAAATCAATAACCGCCGGACTCGCTAACATGATAAACAGGTTATTATTCCCTGCATGCACATATCAGCAGGAACTGATCGTAACACCTTTTAAAATGCACACTGAAAAATTTTAATGCATGTCGGTCGGCTGTATAAGTACAAAACTACCTAGAAACAACCTTAAACAAACAGATAAGGAAGAAGAACAGTTAGTAACGTCATATAAAACGACAAGACCAGCCTTTTTATACGTACAATACGATGTGCGTATATTGGAAAATAAAAATATATAACTTTTATCAATGCTTTCGACCTGTATAAACTGTTTTGACGGGCATCACATTTCGACTTCTTTTATCCTTATATATGTTTGAGAAATTATAGGTGTGTATAAAAGTTAACAGCTTTCTATCCATTGATAATTTATTTATGTCTATGCAGTATAAAAAAAACATTTCAAATCGTGAATATTGTAGAATAAATAGAATATGAGCGAAATCCTGATGTTACCTGTCTTCAGGCACATACATCGAAATAGAAATCAAGACAATGTATTTCGAATTCTGTTTGAGAAAAAATAAGATTAGATCTTTGAAAACCCCTGTGTTTTACTGTCAAGAAATGAACATGGAACATCTTTTGAAAATCAGATGAGAAGATTACTTATTGGTTTTAATCACAGGCACTTGTGGCCAAGAGAAAAGTCATCTAAATATATAGATAATTTGCAAAATATGATTAATTAAAATAAAATATAAAAACTGACTTTAACAATTTTCTTTTTATGTTATTAATCATCTAAAACCATAATGAAAGTAATTGCCAAATTTCAGCTTGATACGTCAAGCGGTTAAATTTCACAAAAAAAGAGTGTCTGATAGTCGATTTTTTTGTTAAATTAAACCGCTTGACGTATCAAGCTGAAATTTTGCAAATATTTTCAATATGGTTTTAGATGATTAATAACATAAAAAGAAAATTTGAAAATTCAGTTTTTATATTTTATTTTAATTATCATATTTCGCTATGTTATCTATATATTTAGATGGCTATTCTCCTGGCCACAAGTGCCTGTGGTTTTAATCCGCATTTTATTCATTTATGTTAAAAATAAAATATGAAAAAAACTGTGATACAGACATACCAGGGACGTATATGTGCATATACGTCCCTGAGACATATCAAGCAAGTTTTCAACAGAACTTTTCTCGTTGAATAGAAGAGTCAAACTCGAAATTAAAAAAAGTGTCATATACTGTGTGAGTTGACGGTGGGTTACGGAGATTTCAAAAGATACACGTGCACTCGATAGTCTATGTTCCAGTCGAGATCTACATGTAACTACAGAGTACACATTTTGAAGTTATAAAGAGAGGATAATAACCGCAACATACTCAACTATTACAATTTAGTAAACTTTGATAGCCCCCCCCCCCCCCCCCCCTCTCCAATATGAATTACTTGCTATTTGAGTAACAAGTTACGTGCGAAGTTATCGAACTGACCAGGTAGATTATCCCGCTAATCTGATTACGTAATATAATGGACACTAACATGAGATTTACAATATTCAAAGGTATTATTATAAGAGTCACTCTTAAATCATTGGATAAATGATATGTATAACTGACATTATAAATGACACAGAGTATTACAATATGATAGCGCATATATATATGGGTCCATTAAAATGAATTTGAACAATCAATAAACACTATATTTATGAAAGAATCAAAATAAAGTTATTTCAATGACGATTTCAGATTATTCTCCCGACCCCCATAATATGATACGTCCCTTAATTTCATTGTATGATACATTTTGAATCATTAATCAACCAGACGTACATATTACTATTATATATAGAGAGACATAGGACCCAATTTCTTGTGTTCCCGTTGTGACGTCACCAATACGTGTGCACAACTTTTAGCGGTTCACGGTGCGCTTAATTAGCGTGTGGCAAAACAGGTAAAAAACCAAACTTCAACCTGTCGTAACTTTGTAACCGGTCGGCCGATTTCGATGCGGTTTTCGACAATGAATTAATGCCGACACAACGAATCTGATCATTTCAGTTTCTATTTGCACTACAGTTACTCTTTAAGTAATCCACGTGAATAGAAGTATTTATTCTGTATTCATGTGGTATTCATAGTCTAGTGTTTGTTGTTTTCAGTTGGTATATATTTATATCTATAGAGAAGAAACAATCAGAATGTAAATATACATTTTATTGCCCATGTCTATGAATGCCAACTGAAAGCAATTCCATGCTTAAATGACTGATATTAAAATAAATTCATGTATTGTACAAGAATGCAATATGACTCATTGGTGGATGATCAAGTTAACAAACATAAACCCCATTTCAAGTATTTTACATCCTTATTGGGGGCAGAAAGTCCTATAAATAAGAGGCCTTGAATTTTACATCTCAACACTTAAGATAACAATTCATCTTAACTGAACTCTTTAAAATGACGAGGTGATTATGTAAAATGTGGTACAGAAAGCAGGAAGTAATGACACATACAACAAATTCTGGGTTTAAGTTGTATTTGAGGTCAAATGATTAGGTTGAAATCGCAGAATCATAGAAAGTGAAATTGTTTGTATGTACTAAACCAAACCAATCAATGATCTTTTCATTACAGATAAATATTTGCATTTGTATATTATTATGTGCATAATTGTTTCCTTCATACCCGTCTTTTTTATGACGAACAAATCTTGAAAAATGAAAACAGTAATTC
This sequence comes from Mimachlamys varia, assembly GCA_947623455.1. Lineage (NCBI taxonomy): Eukaryota > Metazoa > Mollusca > Bivalvia > Pectinida > Pectinidae > Mimachlamys > Mimachlamys varia. The sequence continues at coordinate 24,982,199 of OX392538.1, forward strand.
ATCATTTTCTAGTTTAATTCTGTTAGTAACGGTACAAAGTTAGAGCCACGTTTCCAAGCCAACCACGCCTTACACCCACAGCAACCCAATTATAGACTACCCTGCACAAAACAAATATTTTAAGTCTGCTTATTTATGCATAAACATAACCACTGTTAATATGGTTAATAACGAGGTAACTGTACTACGAAAAACCTCTTAATCCTGTAATTTGCTTGTAGAACATAAAAGCAAACTTGTATTTTGCATCTCAGCAGACTTACGGAACATCATGGTTAAATAACCTTGAGACAAGCCAGTAGAATTGCACCATAATATCCGGTGTCGCTCAATACGAGATGCAGAATACAAAATCATTGACATCCTACACACTGATACTCTTCCCCACGCATTTAATCTACTCACTGTCGACAGGAGAAATGTGAAACACTACATACCGTAACGGATACTCCTCCCCACGAATAAGTCCACAGGAGAAATGTGAAACACTACTGAATATATATACACCTCCACACCTTGACAACCACTAGGGATCCATGTTCAAGGGTAAATCGTGCAACCCGGGTCATTTTTCATGCAGTAACAAGTATTTGACATGTGATTAGTAAGAAATACCTTAGTTTAAGATTTCCTATTTTTATTAAATTACCAAGGACATAATATGATAGCCTAAAGTATAATAGTTATAGATAAAGCATTTTCGTAACACATTATGTATTAAATTTGTACCTATATTCTAATTGTTTATTTCAGAGTGTTGATGATGTGATCGTGTGCCTGATGTCAATGGGCTTTGATTGGCAGGATGCAAAGGACGCTATTCAATCAGGAAAGATCGCTGTGGAGTCAGCTGTGGAATGGTACATGTGTATTAATGATAGTTCAGTTCTGTCAAAAACATATGTGTGTCAGTATACTACTGTCATCACAAAAATTGAACAATAAGTTTATGTTGGTGGGTTATTCAAATTGCACTGCATCCGTGATCTGTCCAGAAGTTCATCCTTAAACAATTCTTGTTATCACTGTTTCTTGAGAACTACTGGATGAATATAATTCTCAAACTTTATATGTGAGTTCCCCTTGGTCTGTAGTTGTGCATTTAAAATTATCGGGCAGATCCGATAAACAATATGACCGACAGGTGGCCATCTTGGATTTGACAGTAATAGTGTCTATAATCGCTGTTTCTTGACAAGTACTGGATGGATCATTCTCAAAATCCATATGTAGATTCCCCTGGTTCCCTTGTTGTGCATGTCCCTTTTTCGGGCACATCCAATAACGAATATTGCCAACAGGCCAGATAGGTGGCCATTTTGAATTTGACAGTACTAGATTGTTATTGCTATTTCTTGACAAGTTCTCAATGGAATCTTCTTAAATTTCATATGTGGATTCCTTCGGTCTATTGTTGAGCATGGTTCAGTTTTGGACAGATCAGAAAAACATTAATGCCAATTTGGATTTTGACAATGAAAGTTTCTTAAATTTCATGTAGGTTCAGCGGAATTGGAATTTAATTTTGTTTTTGGGACATCGACCGATCCGAAAAAGAAAATTGCTCACAGGCTTTTTTCTTTCGAAATCTATTGCCTTTTCTTAAGAAGAATTCTCAAATTTCATATAACTAAGATAAGATTTAACATGTAACATGTATTTAAAATACATTTAGAAAAGAAGGGAATAGATAAAACAAATGAATATTGCCTTTGGTGGACGCCAAGATCCCTCTGGGATCTCTTATTCAACATTCCATTTTTTGTTTATTTTAAGAACATTTGGTTGTTGATATATTCTTAGTCTTCTTTTTAATAAATGTTCAAAAATAAATGCAATTTCTATTTGCACATACAAATGTATATGTAAAGAATGTTTTCATTTAACTGCAGTAACATTTCTTTAAGAAAAATGGTTTCTAAATGCAGTGTAACCACTCAGTATTGGTATGATATATATTTATAGCTCAAGCAATATGTTATTAAAACCCTCAAAACTGAAAATGTCATTGCGATAAACAAGAATCTAAATGTTAGGCAAGAAATCCTAGCGGGATCTTGGCATCCACCAATGTAGCTTTATAGATGTTTTATTACAATTCATCTATTTATCGTTCAGGTTGATTGCTGGCAAACCAGGATTCCAAAAGGTGTCAGATGGAGCACCAAGTCTTAAACTACGACAGGTATGTATTGTAGTAAATTTCTCACAAAGTGAACTTGAATGTGTATTAGGCATATATTTTTACTTCAGAAAATATTAGTTGACACTATAAAAACCTGACATATAATAACAGTTAATACTGAAATAAGAACTGATATAAGATAAATCTTCAGTTGTATGAAATAGGCATTGGGAATTATTTTAATTTTCTGTAACCCAGTTGAATCAAGCCCCAATCAGTTTGTGGTCAAGCATGCTAATTTGTAAAAGTAACATGTAACATTGTTTTAACCGCTGTGTACCAACCTCGGTGTAAAGAGAAACTTGTGCCGGGTTGTTTTTTGTTGATCAGCAAATTTTAAAGAGAACGTTTATAACGTATATGCAAGGGATCTTTTTTTTTCTTTTAGGATGGATCCAAATTTGAAGAAGGTGCAAATCCATTTGCTAGTTCTGAAACAAAGCCATTGGACCCTGCTACTATTGACGAACAGGAAATGAGCCAGTCAGAGGAACAAGGTCAAAGTTCAGTCCAGGATGAAAATCAATCCGTACTCAGCAGACTACACTTGAGTGAGGAGCAAAGAAAAGCGAAGCAGAGATTTGAAATGAAACAGATGGATGAGGCAAGACAGGCTGCTCTGAAAGATAAACAGAGACGGAAAAGGGTACGTAAAATAAGACTCTTTCATGACCAGGGGTGTACACCTTTGATCATGAAAGAGTATTTTTCTCTCATTTTAAACTACCCGAATAAGCTCAAAAGCCATGAAAATACCTTTTGACTTCCATTTTGAAAATGTTAACTTTTTCCTTGAGCTTTATTAAAGAAAACAAATGATACAGCGAGATTAAGCATACCCCCATAGTTTGCTAAATATAATTTATCCAAGCTTTTTAAGATACATGGTTAAAATATTGTGAAAGGTTTTAATTTCATCACGTCACCTTTTTGTCTTTTTGGCATCAGATTTTACCGTAATTTGTGACGTCACGTCATTGTTGCGCCATTGTGACGTCGCACTGTGGCTGTATTGCATGGATAAATGTGTAATACAACCACAGCAATTATAGGTGTAATGCCCTTGACAGGCCAGTATTACACACATAGAAATGAGAGAAAGATAGATACATGATAGGTGAATCATTATCACTGCAAAATTAGAATGATACTAAAGAAATTGGTTCATCTTAAGGTAGGGGAGATAATTAAAAAAAAAAAAATATGTTAATACAAGATCATACAGCTTGTCCCTTATGGAGATCATACTAAAAGAATCAATTATAGGAAGCTTTATTTTCATGTATATAAAATCATACTTACCAGTTATTTCATAGCTATTTGCATTACTTCTGAGCTATTATGAAAAACCAACCAACTGCTGAACAAGGTTTTCTGGTCAAGTTGGTTTGTAGTTTGTGAATTAATGGGTTTGACATCTAAGTTATTTGCAAACATTTTCTTCTGGCTATAAAGTATGATTTATGTAAATATTATTTTACCCAACCAAAATATGTTTTTATGTGACGTTTCTGTGCATACGCTTTGTTGGTCATTAGTCTGATGAAGGTGACAGGGTACATATTGTACTAGTCATTGAACCATCACATAAAGACATATTTTGGTTGTGTAAAACAATCTTAACATTAGTTAACATCTTAGTACTTGCATCTGAGACCACACAGATTCTTTTTAAAATCAAATTAAGATGTATTATATCTTCAGGATCATGCCAGGGTTTCCAAATCAAATCTAGAATCAAATTTAGATGTGTTATATTTTCAGGATCATGCAAGAGTCCTTAAAGAAATAGCAGATGACAGAGAGAAGCAGAAAATGTTTCATCAGGGAGGAGGTACGCCAGAACCTCCACCGGCCGAGAAAAGTCCCAGTCCTCCCCAGGACAGTGCACCAGTAGAAAAAACACCACCTGCCAAAACATCAACTCCAGCTGGAGGCAAATGTCTGCTGCAGGTAATTCATACTGAGATAGGGTCGAACGTTGACTGGAGCAAAAGAATATCTTGGCAGTTCAGTCTTTAACATTTTCCGTACTCATGACGCCTTGAGACGTCATAAAAAGGTACTCCTGTATCCTTCATGACGCCTTGAGACGTCATAAAAAAGTGCTCCCGTATCCTTCATGACGCCTTGAGACGTCAAGAAAAACGTGTGTGTAACTCCCTCGTTTGGCGTGTTTGTACGAAGGAGTTTACTTACGAAATGCGTATTTAACAAATAATAAATATCAAAAAGAAATTCAAAACATTCAATATTACTTATAGCAAGCTTAACTATTTGTTATAATAGTCGTTTTCACAGAAAACGGCAGGTTTTTATCAAGTTCAGTCCGAGTTGTTTACACTGACAACAAAATGGCGGACCCGGATTTTACTTTCGATTTCAAGGCATTAATGACGGTAAATACGGCAAAAAAGCATTACAAACGTTAAAAAATATACAACGGAGTACAAATGATCGTCAAAATAAAACAAGAATATGTTTAACGTGTTTTCGCAACGAAATAAAAGGGTTACGATGAAGTGATATTCCACACATATGTGACACGGTGAACAGATAAACAGTTCAACTTCCTGTCATTCTACCGGACGATTTCGTCATGTATTATCGTAGATACTTGATAAACATGTTCTGCCGACTTCATACAATGCATTTCAACAAATAAATGACAACGTACTGGACATATAAGAACCAGACAGCCGTAAATCATCCTTTAATCAAAGCGGTAGCATTCCGCCATGTGCTCTGAAAAGCGTCATGCGCAAAGGACGAACTGGTGATCACTTCCGGGTAGTGAGCGGGAAATTTAAACGAGTACGGAAAGTTAATATGATTTAGTTTAATTTAGATTAATTTTGTATTTGTTGTTAATGAAAATCATTCAAGGATTAACTCAGATAATTTGCATAGCTCTGCCACATTGATTGGATGTCTGAGAAGTGTGGCATGTGTTTAAGAATGGTCGTCAGATGGTAACATTAGTTTGTGGAACTACTATTATCATATGAATATCAGTGTAGACTGTAAATAAACTGATATATTATTTTAGTATAACTTTAACATGATATGTACAAGATAGGAATGAAAATCTAGGAGTTCTGTCAAATACAAACAAATATGTTCATTTCAGGAAAGTCAATTGTAACATCACAAAATCTCATGATTAATAGAAATACTTATATTAGCTATTATAGTGAAGTGTTTTGTATCTATAATCAATTTTAAATGTTTTCCTCAATTTATTTAACTCTGGTAACATTTGTAAAGTCACCTGTTTGTAATGTGTTTTATTTTTGTCTCCTTTTGTTTAGATCAGGATGACGGATGGTGGGTCTGTACGTCAGTCATTTCCAGCCTCTGCTGGACTGAAGGAAGTGTGGCAGTTTGTGAAAACACATCAGAAAAGCTCCCTCACTGGAATGTGTTTGATTCAGGTACCTCATTAATAAATAAGGACAGTTTTCTCTACACAAATGTGTATGAAATATTGTGTATTTTCACTTTCTTCACACTAGGTACAGGTATGTTGAGAGCTTCAGTTTCCTAGTTTAAAAATAAGGCAGTAACAAAAATTTCAAAATCCTGTGTGTCTTTAGAAATTACCTACAGCCATATTTAATAATTTATTTTGTAAGTATTTGTAAAGTAAAACCTTGAAACAATAATGCTACATAAGTGTCATCCTCTGAAACCTCTAATCAGGGAGATCTTCTTGATTTCTCATCTCAAATCAGGGGAAAAGTTTGTAAACATTTTCCTCTGCATTGTTTAGCTCACCTGGCTCAAGGCGACTTCTTCTGATTAAAAAAAAGGCCTAGAGACATAATATTTGGCTAGTAGCTTCTCAGGAGCAATGGTAGCATTGCTACCATTTGTCCTGAGAAGTTATGTTGCATTATTAAATGGATTTGGCAATAATTTATGAAGAACACAGGAAATTGGACATCAAACTTGTTGTTGGTAAACAAAAAGAAACACAAGGCATTATATTTAGGTTCTAACATGGTAAATATATTTTTGAATTAAGTTGACATTTAACATGGCAGATATAAAACAAGTTGGTCATAAAATATATAGTCTTTGAAAAAGATAGCATCCATCCAGTATTTACATTTGTAGTGATGTGGTGTTACAAGCCTTTACATTTGTAGTAATAGCTTCCCACTTCCCAGATGTTAACTTCAAGCTGAATAATGATCCACTAGTCAAGTTTAATTTTACATCAAACCAGTCCAACTTGAGTTAGAGCTTGTTTTTAATTGTTTTCAAGAATTTTAAATATTCTTAATAAAGAATTCTAAATAGGGCTTATAATATCAATCTTGTGGCTAAAGCGTGGGAGGCACCTCTGCTCATGTATCATGGGTGGTGGTGTTAAAACCAGATTTACCTAACATTCCTTCTATTAATTAACTAAAACTAATTATTTGATGGATGATGGGGTCTCTGAAAAAGTGCCTCCCTCCCATATGGTAAATTCTGGAAAAGCTCTTATGAAAAATTCCACTGGTTTTCAGACTAGCTTCATCAAAATACAGAAGCTTATAATATTGCCATGTCGTGTACTTACTTACTTATTATTATGGTTGTTGTTCTGTAATTATCATTATTCTGTGTCAGCCATTTCCTCACCGAGAATTTGGGGAAGCAGACATGGAAACGTCCCTACAGGAGCTCAGCCTGACACCCTCGGGGTCAGTAGTTCTTAGGAAGATAGAGAAGAAGGAGGCAACCACCAAACCTACAGGTAAGAGGTATATACAGGGTAACACAGGAACCAAAACTACAGGTAAGAGGTATATACAGGGTAACACAGGAACCACAACTACAGGTAAGAGGTATATACAGGGTAACACAGGAACCAAAACTACAGGTAAGAGGTATATACAGGGTAACACAGGAACCAAAACTACAGGTAAGAGGTATATACAGGGTAACACAGGAACCACAACTACAGGTAAGAGGTATATACAGGGTAACACAGGAACCAAAACTTGGGTAAGAGGTATATACAGAGTTAACACAGGATAAAGGAAATTATTCAACATTTTTTTTCATAATTTTTGGAATGTTTCAATGTTACCGTATTACTATATGATTTACTGTAAACCAAAGAAAAAATGGCATCTTCATTTCAAAGTAAAATACAAGTTTTTCCAATTGATGTTTCAAATAGGAATAAAACAAAGTTGTGAATAATCATTAGAAGGCATGACAAATATGGTTTCAGATCTTTAATTCATCAGAAAGGCAAAAAGTTGGTCAGATGGTGCAGTGGATGGCACACTTGCCTTTCACCGAAGTGGTCGGTATTTAATAACCAGCTGATCAGACACGTATGTAAAGGTTTGGGGTCATCTGCCAGACCATGTGGGTTTTCTCTGGGTGCTCTGGTGTCCTCCCACCCAGGCGAACATTGATATAAGTTGCATATCTTGTCTCATGATTATTGTCTAATGAATCAAGTTTATGTATATTTTGATATATATTCATCAGATATGGATACAGAAGAGTCGGACGGTGCTACAGGATCTAACAAGTTCAGTGGTTTGACCTATGGCACACCAGGGGCCAAAGGAGGTTCTACAGGGCTCAGGTCTCTAGGGGGCAAGGGCCCACCTCCTCCGATGCTGCCTCCAACCTTTGCTGCTGATGGTGGTGGAGGTGGCATTGGAGGGCCACAAAACCTACCTGCCGGAATGCCACAGATGCCACCTGTTTTGGGAATGAATCCACTAGGCATGCCCGACATTGTTCCCGGGCCGTCACAGTCCTGGGGTCAAGGTCATGTACTTGGACAGGAAGATGATCAGCCAGTTCTGCCAGATTTACGTATGTCAGAAAGTGCACTGGATCATGTTGGTCAATACCAGTGTCCTCCATTTTTATTCCCAGAGCCGACCATATTCAATGTAAACACTGTCCACATAATTAAGTCTTTGACATAGTTTGATCAACCTATATATATAAAGATAAAGCATGAGAATACATTTCTATCCCTGACATGTTTGTATTTTAGTGGGTCAAAGTAATGGCTTGACTATGTTTTAGGTTTTAAAGGTATGGCATGATGAATTTTGATTTATATCAATGGACATTTATGATAATAAACTTAAATCTGGACGTAGAATTGCTCAATGATCCAAGTGACCGATACAGACCCTCTAGGCCCCTTGTTTTGTTTGGTGATGTCATGTGTACCTTTACTTGCTGTTGATCTAGATGAGGGTGCTGAACCAGACGAGGATGCTGGCGATGATGATGATGAGGGACCAGATGTTGTCCCTGGACATGGTCACTTTGGCCAAGGGTTTGGGATGGGCGGAGGTGGTGGTGGCCTCCCCTGGGGTAAGGATTGTCTGTACAGATGTTAGCTATCACTTGTATATATTAACTTTGATGTCAAGTTGTATCAGATTTAATATTATATTGGAATAATTTAATTTTGCATATTCCCGCAATGTTAAACTTTTTCAGGTGATATTGTATAACCTCAAAAATCAGACAACGCAAAAACTGATGACGTCATTAACCACCATTTTGGCACGGTATTTTGTAATCAAATTTCTGATTGGTTGAAGCTGTTTTGCGGTGAAATTTATGCACACGTTTTTGTATTTTGCAAAACCATTCAATTTTTGTTATTACAAATACGCAATCATTTTATAAGACTTATGTCTTATTTATGTATCTTTAGAAATCAAATTATAAGGAATGACCACAATTTTTTTGAGGGTTAAGGTATATACCGAAAAAACTGTGTGCACTTTTTTGCATAAACTGCTTCGCGGATTTATGCAAAGTGCACACATTTTTTCGGTATATACCGTATAACCCTCAAAAAAATTGTGGTCATTCCTTAATTGTATTTTTGAGATGCTGTCAAACCTTGTTATCTTGAAGCTGACAGGACATTGGGAAAATTTACAGTCATCGATGAATTCCAGTAACACGAGTTTGAATGTTTAGTGTGAAATTTGGCTGAGACCAATACAATATTTAGTTGTATTATTATATGATTAATTTTAAGGTCAAGGTGTATCAGTTTTGATATTATATTGGAATCTGGTTTTGAGATAATTGTATTGAAATAAATCTGAATCATAAGCAAATATCATTCTTCAAAATGTAAAATTTTATAATCAGTACTAGCTGTCAATTTCATTAAGTTAGATGATGATTGAATCTGAATGCATTTGGCTTATTAATCAAATTGTTGTTGGAAGGTTTTACTTGAGGAATTTTGATGATGTGGATGTGTTTTGAAGGTAACAACATGGGGATGGGGTTTGGAGGAGGTGGCCACGCTGATGAGGCCTTCCAGGGAGTAGGGCAACGTCTGGTCCCAGAGGGACACCCCCAGCAAGTGGAGAACCAAAACAAGTCAGCACGGGAAATGGCATGTAAGAATCAGGGACTCTTTCTATAAAAATGAAATCCTTTCAATGTTTGTGATTTGACACATGGTAACAATATCAATCAGCAAAAGTGTTGAGTCTTATGAAAGATTTATCTCATTTCACTTCAAACATCCCAGAATAAATTCCACAATCCTTGAAACAAAATAAATGTTGCAATCGGAAACATCTATATTTCACTTGCACTATATATCAGTACCATTGAAATCCACATTCAAGATTAATTGTCCAGCTTATCTTTTTCTCCATTGTGTTTCCAATTTGAAAATTCAAAATGGCTATAACCATGTCATTGTCAGTAAATATGCTTGAATCAGTGATCAATCTATAATCATTTTTCATATGTACTTTTCAATTGTATTGCCAAACTAATGTGTCCCACAGTGTTAAATTGAACCATTTACCTGAAATTCATTGGATCCGTTCAAAATTCTACGAGTATGGGGCTAGGGATGTGCACATAGATCTATCAGTGTTGAATATAATTTATTATTATCAAAACATTTAATCTAAGACACTCAAATTAAAGACTTCAGTTCTACCAGGAATCAAACAATGACTTAAACAATGGTATAATAACTAATGGCGTCAAGTGAATATTACACTTTCCAAGCAAAGTATTACTTGTATTTGATATGATCCATGTTTTATTACAGCTGAGAAAGCCAGAGAGAGATATGCCCAGCCAGCAGCAGCAGCTCCCGCGCTACCAGACAACCAGGCGGAGGGGGCTTCTTCTGCTTTGTTTAGTGTCCAACCCCTGTTCTCAAACTGTCTGTGTCATGTCTCCAGACGACTCAAGGACCCGCGCAATCAACTCTACTCCCTTGGAGGTCTGTCAGAGAGCCTGGCCCAGAGGCTGCTAGAATACCTCATCAAAAACAAACTCCTTACATCAAAGATACTCAACGCTTTCATCCCATGGTACAGTTGATACTATTGATTACAATAGCTTCTCAAGGTGCAGCCAAAAGTGTTGCCACTTAAAGGTTTGGAGGACCTTGTGAGATGTTTTCAAAATTTGGTGTTCTATATTAAATATACAGTAGAACCCCACTTACTCAAAGCCAGTTCACTCGAATACCCCTCATTCGTTGAACTGTATGTTTGATCCCGACTGAGTTGGTTCATATTCAACCAACCTTTGATTACTCGAATACCATGTATTTCCCGAACTATTGATCAGGTCCCCATGAGTTTGAGTAAGTGGGGTTTTACTGAGTTCAGAGTGACCCAATTCATAAGTACATTAATCTGTCAAAATCTGATAACGCATTAAAATTTTAATGTGCTTCGATTATGTGACAATGACTGATGGTAATTACTGTATTGACATCCCAGTCATAGACATTTATATAATGCCTAATTTACTTAACACTGTAGAACATTTGTTTTATATACATTCCAGTTACCTCCGGAAGCTCATACTGGATTGTTACCCATACACCTCCAACGAACTGCTGATGTCAGCTAGGTAATAAAAGATTAGCTATGTTAAAATTGATCACTCATGTATTTAATCACTTAACGTTACATTCCCCAAACCATATTGCAGAACAACATTTCTTTTGCACATTTTATTAATTATTAATTCCCCAAATCATGTACCAACACAAACTTATTTTGCACATTTTTTTTTAAATCACAAATTCAGAAAAAATAGTTATAAACATGGACAATGCATAAGCTGTAACTGCAACAGTACGTCATGAAAAATCCAAAGATGGTGACCGATTAAGTTGGTCCCGTTGCGGCTCATATCCGGCAATAAGCCCCCCCCCCCCTATTTTACTTCATTGAATGCATTGGTCCCCTGGGCTTTTTGCCGGGGAAATACGGTAGGTAGACAGAGAAATTTTTTAATCCTGGGTAAGTCATTTAGGGGTTGTCTCCAGGCTAAATCCTCAAAAATATTCTCACAATTGTTAAAAGATGTCTCTATTAATATGACACATTGGGACATTAATTTTTCTCTTGAACAATTTTAGGTCTTAAAAAAGGTATCTTGAAGTTAAAATGCTTACGATGAGTCCGACCCACTACACCATCATCAAAAGCAAATGAAATAAAAAGTGGAACTTATCGCAAGTAATCCTGGATAAAGTTAACTAATAAAGATATTCATGATCTGTTCTAGAATAGCCAGATTAAGGAAAATTCATCTGTTCCTTTGCAAAACAAGAATGCACCTGTAAAGCATTGGATAAATTGACAGTCTGTTGTACTCAATTGAACTTACGATATTGTGTTAGACAGATATATTACAGAAGTATTGTTTGCTGCAGTGTTATGCTGTTACTTTTGTCCAATTAAATTTTCAATGTGGGACATAGCTGTCATACAGATTATATTTTCCTGTAAACATTTGACATCCCTGTGGACTGTGGAAATGCTTAGTTGCAAGATTGGTCCATGAAACCGTTCTTGTAACAAATGTTATGAGATTATCACCTCAGACAGTTCCTTTAACATTATTTTTGTGCTATTTGATCAATATTTTACTTTGTCACATACATTGTTTTCTCATCATTGAGTAATTAAAGTAACAATCTAAAGTACAGCTAATGTCTAAACTTAAAGCTTATTTTTCTGTTATTTCATGGTTAAATTGTTCAGTATTTTTTACATCAATGTGCTCTTTCCTTTGTAGATTTCACACCCATTTGGTACACCTCAGTCTGCGGTCGTGTACACTTATTACAGACGCTGGTCTCAAGCCCCTCGTAGGTAAGACAGTATAGTCTACTTCAGTATTTTCCACAACTCATTCTAAAATATGATGTTTGCATAAACGGTACTGAGGATAATGTAGCTGAAACTGTATTATTTACTTTATCTGTTGCTGCAGACAGTATGATTGTTTATTTTGCGACTAATGCAAGAATTTGTTGAGTGGTTATGTAGTTTACATAACTAAAATTGATTTCTGATACTGTTTAACTCTCTCCGTACCGTTGTCGTATACAGACGACAAAAACATGACATCTCCTCCCCGTTGTCGTATACAGACGACAAACTAATTTGACGTTACATAACTTTTTGACAAGCTGGGTAAAGACGATGACAGATGAGTTTACCAATGAAATTTTACACAAAATCAACTGCGTCACGTTATAACAAACAATTTGATAGACGTAAAGTACATATTTTCTGTCATGTCACCCATTTAGATTGAATTTCACGTGAGATTCTCTGAAGTGTCATCACCAATGTAAACAACATGGCGGCAAATGCTTGCGCTGTACATAGCGGTACCACATTTCACGAACATATTGCTGTGAAATAAAGCTTTGTCTTCCAACTATAGAAGAACCGAAAAGAGCATTGGTCTTCCGGTATGAAATCCAGACTGGAATCGCGGTACGGAAAGAGTTAATATGTATAATCATTATACCCCCCCGCAACGAAGTTAGGGGGGGTATACTGGAATCAGCTTGTCTGTCTGTCCGTCTGTCCGTAGAAAAATGTTGTCCGGACAACTCCTCCTAAACTACTGGATCGATTTCAATAAAACTTGGCAGTATTGTTGGGGACCATGTGTAGATGTGCATGCAAGGTTTCGTTTGTCAAAATTTTGGTTGCCATGGTAACCAGGTCACTATACACAGGTTTCCATAATAAAATGTTGTCCGGACAACTCCTCCTAAACTACTGGATCTATTTCAATAAAACTTGGCAGTATTGTTGGGGACCATGTGTAGATGTGCATGCAGAGTTTCGTTTGTCAAAATTTTGGTTGCCATGGTAACCAGGTCACTATACACAGGTTTCCGTAATAACGTGTTGTCCGGACAACTTCCTATAAACCACTGGATCGAGTTTAATGAAACTTGGCAGTATTGTTGGGGACCATGTGTAGATGTGCATGCAGAGTTTTGTTTGTCAAAATTTTGGTTGCCATGGTAACCAGGTCACTATACACAGGTTTCCATTATAATGTGTTGTCCGGACAACTCCTAAACTACTGGATCAATTTCAGTGAAACTTGGCAGTATTGTTGGGGACCATGTATAGATTTGCATACAGGGTTTCGTTTGTCAAAATTTTGGTTGCCGTGGTAATGAGGTGACTATACACAGGTTTCCGTAATAACATGATGTCTGGACAACTTCTTCTAAACTACTGGGTTATTTTCAATGAAACTTCGCAGTAAGTAATGTTGAGGATTACTATACACAGGTTAAAATACTTTCTTTATTCATTCAGTGAGTTTCACAAGTTGAAACATACATATGCATCCACATTGTTGATATGAAATCTACACTGTAATGTATGTAAGACCAAAGATGCCTTCTTTGTTTTTGTTTTTTAGATATGCGGTGATACATAGTAATATAAAATAATACATTATATAATGCATGTTATATACAACTTGTACTACATCATGTTTTTTTTCAAAAACATGTCAGACACCTCTAATAAGAGGTAGCGGGGGGGTATTAGTCAGCCATCGGCTTACAGTTCTAGTTGGTATCGTTTTACCTTTATTTATCTTAACTTGCATTGACATGAAAAGTTGAAGATGTCTATAGTATTCTGACCTTTTTATTCACAGTCTTAAAAAAATTAAAACATCTTGACTTGAGCAGTTGTAAGCAGTTATCCAACAAATGTCTGGCTGCCATTGCAGGTGAGTAGATCAGTGACAACAGTAGTTAATAATTATCATTATTACAACAATAGTTAAGTCATTACATTATTATTTTTTTTACATTAAAGGCCCGATATACGTAACATCAAGAATTTTTTATGTGATTCTGAAAAAAATTTGGGGAAAAATCCAGTTGATAACCATGTAAAAATAAGCATAAAAAGAAGTAAACCTGATCCGTAACTAACAAAAAACTCTTGACGGAATAATCCAAAGAATTGAAAATAACAAGCTGAAATTAGAAGACAGTCAAAAATGGACACGTGTTTACAAATACTGAGTTTCAACTGCTGTTGTACCGGTAACCGCATAAGAATTCATCTTAAATATTGATATCAGTTAATCTTAACTAAATCTATAAAATTAATATGAAAAGTTATTTAGGCTTGATTTTCACTTTAAGTTTTGCCGAAAGTTCCGTATATTGGGCCTTTAAAGAAAAAAGAAAACCACATTTTTCTGGCTAATAGTAAGTATTTAGTGTCTGCATGAAAAAGTGCAAGAATTGTCACTGCGATGAATTTTAACAACATAATTGACCTGTTTTTGTTGTAGAGTTTAAGTGTCTGACAGCCCTGTCATTGGAGGAGACGGGGGTTACCGACACTGGGATGATCGAGTACCTAACATCATGTCCCACCTGTCTGCAACATCTAAATCTCAACAAAACACAAGTCACAGAGAAACTCATACCACACCTGAAAGGTAATTCACAACAACTAAGGGCTGTTACGGAAATAATTGTGTGAGGGAGGGGAGGGGGGCACCTGTATCAATAATCATGTGTGGTGTATTAAAACCAGATCTGCCTTCCGTTCCTTATATCACATCACTCAATATTTGATGGTAGTGGGGTATCTAAAGAAAATACCTGCCACCCTTCCCATATGGTTAAGCATAAACTAAGGTCTATCATGACCAAGTGGTTAAAGGTGTCTGACATTCTGCTACCACTAACCTTCCATATCTGGGTCATGGGTTTGAGGCCTACATAAGGGGCAGCCGCCAGGTAGTGGTCGGCAATAATTGGTCTGTTTTTCCCCCTAACCTCGAATTAGCTTGTTTTGAAACTGTTATGAAAAATAGGTAAAATTTGATTTAATTAAGAGCTGATTAGGCCATTTACATTACAACCCAAATCTGTTGACATTTTTTTGGATTCAATTTTATTTATATATGTTTCAAATGTTTCTAGTTCATGAAGTTTCTCCATTAAGTACTTTCAATAAGTTAGTTTGACAAAATGCTGGATCATTCTACACATTGTTTTTTTTAAAAGAAAGTGGAAGAAAGGATTGAAAACAATACCAATGCACAATGTATGCTTCCCATAATTTTTTCCCCGAGTTCATAGATTTATTGTTTAGCATTATGTAAAACTTTATTTTTTTTTTTTTTACAGATTTACCAGCTCTTAAAAGTTTGTATTTGGAACATACACAGGTAATACAATTAAAGTCATTGAAGTTTTTAGCGACCCAAATATTTAATAAAACTTCTCCAATTTGCTAGGCAACTCAGTGTTGTCTCCCCTGGTTTTATGCTAGCAAGTATAATTTGTATCTTCAAGATATTATGAAAATATTTTTGGAAGTTGAGGGAAGGACCCATTTCATATTAGTCACAAAATGACATCTTTATCAGTTCAGATAATGAGTAATTAAATGAAAAACAGCTGCAATCTGATTAAAATACAGATCCTCACTATTACTATCGTGTGTAGGATCTGACAGCAACCAGTAGAAAGTCATGTGCAGATGACCTTTGTATTCACCAATCAAATCCCTGCTTACCAGATTCTGAAAGTGAAAAGCTTATTTCGATTTGTTTCTACACTTGTCGTTAAACCAGAGTAAAGTAGCGAGAAACCTGAACGACCGTGTACAAAAATGGTGGCGCCCAGTTCAGCGGTCTCCATGCCAAAGCGTGTGATCTTTTTATACATTATCTGTTTGATTTGTAGTTTTTCGTTTTTTCTGTCAGATCCTACATACAAAAGTAAGAGTGAAGATCCGTATCTTAATCAGATTGAAACAGCTGTCAAGTAATAATAGAATCATGCAACCCAATCAGTAAAACATTGATTGTCTTATCTAAGGTTCTACAGAGAAATATAAGACTCCTTATCCTGCCCTTTGTCAGTCACCTTTTTACAGCCTATGTATGTTCAATGTTCAGGTTAGTGGGTTGTCAGGGGTACAAGATCTAAACCATTTGGAGACCTTGGATATCGCCCACACCTCCATAGTTACCGACTCCATGTTGTGTGTGTGTCACAGTCGGACACTCCAGTGTCTGGGTATCTCGCACACAGAAAATATCAACGGTGATCAGGCCCTACAGTATATCAAAGGTAACATATAATCTCATTATCTTTTAGTCATTATAATCTAGTCTCTAGATCTGTTAAACCTAACAGAATGTATGTATAGATTATAAACAGTATCTGATTTTTGTAACAAAAAACGCAAGTTTGCATTATGATGTCTGTCCATCTAGTCTGAAAGTTGATTTAGTAGCCTTTGGTTATTTACTTCATCATCAAAATGTATTTTACCAACCATAATAATCCACTATATATTATGAAATACCAACAGTATTTGGATGCTCATAAAACTACAATTACATGATAAAGAAGCTTATTATAAGAACACACCAAAAATATCAGAATACAATGTCAAACTGACAAATATTCTCTTTTTACGTGCCTCTCTGCATGTTGCTGCTGTTGGAGTGGGGTGGGGGTCCATTCTTGCAATTATATGTGAAATCAGAAAATTTGTTGGATCCAAAACACCCATATAATGATTTGTCAGCAAAAACAAAACAAAAAATCATTGTAGAGTGATGGTTACCTGGAAAAGCCTTAAAAATTATGAGTCTCACTAATCAGGTTTTAATTATATATATTAATTGAGTGATCTCTATTTGCAGATTTAAGACTACATGCACTAAACTTACCCAGCAGGGTAACAACAACAGATCGGGGAATGTCTTTTATTGCAAGTAAGAATTCTTATTGATTCAGAGTGTAAAATATAATAAGCATTAACATATCATGTCAATTTAATCTTTAACTTCTGCACTGGTGTAGTTAACTGAAAAATGTGATTGAATAGATTCTAAGGTCATCTTAGACAATATCTCAAGTGACCTTTTATAATAATCTTTTGTCCCATGTGGTTCGTTGTTAGGCAGTAAAAAAAATGTACAGAACTAGTACATCAAAACTCAGGTGACCGTTAAGGCTAAAAGAATAAAATTCTGCTACATATATGATATATAACAGTCACCTGAGTTTTGATGTACTAGTTTTGTGCAATTTTTTTACTGCCGGACAATGAACAACACCGGACAAAAGATGATCAAAATAGGTCACTTTAGACATTGTCTCTGATAACCTAAAACTATATTCAATACTCAGTGACCTGCAGTTTTAATTGTCCAGAAAATAGCCTATACACATCTAATTATGTTGACCTTTTTATTAATCAAAACATTTATATTACCCTTGATATATCAAGTATTAAGATTGGTTTGCTTTGCTTTTCAGATTTTCAATTAACGACTTTAGATTTGACAAATTATATCAATGTTGGTGACGAGGGTATGTCACACATAGGAAAGATTTCTTGGTAAGTAGACGATTCGGATACAAACATAGCTTGTCTGTAATGTACGTGTATCGTGTGATACTTACTGCTCAATACTACAAGTGACCTGCAGTCTTTAATATAATTGTCCAGAAAATAGGCTATACACATCTAATATATCGACTTAGCCTAATAACTTTTTATATTCATCGCTTTAGTTAAGATTAACTGATATCAGCAATATCAAAGATTAATTCCTACGTGGTTACCAGTACAGCAGCAGTTGAAACTCTGTATTTGTAAACACACGTCCATTTTGAACTCTCTTCTAACGTCGACTTGTTGTTGAAGTGGGCCCCATCTGAAGTATTTTCAACTCTTTGTATTTTTCTGTCAAGAGTTTCTTGTTAGTTACCGCTCAGATTTACGTCGTTTTAAGCTTATTTTTGCATGGTTATCAACTGGAGTTTTTTCAGAAATTTTCATAACCATTTTCTGAAATAACGTATATTGGGCCTTTAATATTCAGTACTTTTGCCTTTATATTAACAAGGGCTATTCCATTAAAATATCTACCTGCATGACCTTTTTGTTAATCTGGAATATTGCCAAAGCTTAATTAATTCATATTTGTGACCATAATTTCAGTTTGCGGAAATTACTTCTTGCGAATACAAAGGTTACAGATGAGGGAATGTTTTTATTGGAAGGTAAGTAATGTTTAACAAGTTATTCTGAAAACAATTAACTGTTTTGACATCTTGAAATTTTACATAATTTAATTTTAAATTCTGTTTAGTGTAAGCACAGACACCAAATCCTTCTAGGAGAGAATAGGAATCACCAAATGTTCAACTGAAGAATAAACTTACAAAATGTATGTTGCAACATTTTAAAGAAATGAGCTTTGTGTATCTTTGTCCGACAGGCCTTTCAAACCTTGAAGTATTATACCTTGATAAAACCAATGTCTCGGACCAAGGAGCTGCTGTGATAAAAAGTTGGTATACTTTAGATATTTAAGTGTGAATTAACTATTTATTTCATAAATCTAATAGTAAGTGCAAATATGTATTATATAATTATACCTCTGTTAAATACATTGTAGCTAGTGTCGTTTTGTATAAAAACTGAGAATTACGATGTTAAATTTTGTCAAAAGTCAATCATTGATGAAATGATATCTGAATTAAGTTTTATGTCAACAATAGATTACCAGTAAATGTTTAGGCTGTCATTAATAAACACTAGATAAAATCATTGCATCATGTATATGACTACACATACCATTTCTTTTTGTGATCTGCAGGTTTCCCAGGTCTAAGGGAATTGAGTCTTTCTTCCACAATGTAAGTGCTGATTATATTTTAACTTTCATTCAGTTCTAAGCAAATAGAATTAAGATTTTACACACTCATTGTGCCTCCATGCTTCTGCTTATCTATCCATCCTTCAATACTTTCGATTCTGGAGATTATTTTTGAATCTGAAAGATATGTTTCTGAAATCCATGATATTTCTGAAATTCAAAAACACTTAATATTTACAAAATTCAACACGATGATAAGGAGATTAGCAGTAATTAGGTTGAACAAGTTTCAAGGTAACTGTTGCTAAAAATATGGGCAAACTGAAATTGAATGCATGTACTTTTTATGGTTCTTTGAACCACTAGTCTACTATTCAGACGATATGGATTAATGTTTCTGTTCTGTAATTAACAGTATAACAAGCGCTTTCCTTCAAGAGGGAACTCTGAATAGATGTATCAACCTAACAAAAGTCAACCTCAGCCGTACAGGTGTGACAGAGAGAGGTAAGATCAAAATCAGTCACAGAAGTGCCATACAGGTAAGGTCAAGTTTACAGGTGTGACCTAGGTAGGGTCAACTTCAGTCGTACAACTGTGACAGAGAGAGGTAAGGTCTAAATCAGTCAGGTCAGAATATTTTTTTGTCATATCTGTTCAAACAAAGAAAATACTTGCAACAACGAATGGCTATAGTCTACTTTAGAACCGATTTTTTGTTTACAGGCGATGGTAAACCTTTCATTTATAATGATAGTTGAAGTATTTTGCACCATTAATCATTATAACAATACATGTATGAATAATGAAGCTATTTATCAAGGTATAAAGTAAATTGGCAGTTAAATCCTTCAACCTTTTTGCCTTCATGTGCAAAGCAACACCTGTCCTTACTTTATGGAAGATAAATTTTTTGAAAAGAAATTTTTCATATATTTCATATATATGTTCATTATACAAAATAAGCTACTGTTAGAACTGTATATATAATTGTAGTTTTCCTTGATTCAAAACAAGTGTGCATTATCTTGATTTTTACTTCCTTTTTAAGGTGTACAAATGATCCAGATGCCCAGTCTGGTGCTCCTCAACCTTGATGGAACTCGTGTTCGGCCATACATCGAGGAAAGTCTTCACACATCTTGTCCGGCCCTCAAGAAGGTCACTCTGTCCAACCTGCTGCCATATAACCCAAATGAAGATGAGGACTGAAATTGACCATGTCTTTGAAAATTGTTATAGACTTTCTGAAAACATGGACACTTAGTTACAGACTGTCTGAAAACATGGACACTAGTGAACTATCATCTGATGCTTTAAGTTTATATGGTAAAACCTCGCTATCTTGAACTTGTGCAAGTCAAAAGATCCCATATAATTCTTAGTATTTCGACGGTCACGGCTAGACTACACATTAAGTATTTGAACTAGACTTTTTTTAAATTCTAATACTACGATAACTCTTAAAACTCTTATTTGTGTTCCCGCACACAAGGTTTAACTGTACATTCAGTTTCTTTATTTCTCCAACATCCAACAAGAATTAAAGTCTAGAGAGCTTAAAAGAATTTTTTGCAATCTGTCAAATGGGTGATATGAATGTTGAAAGTGAAGGCTGTTTATTATGAAACAGCTGTATAATATATGTTACTTTCTTCATATACCGGTAGTTTCCAATTTTATGGACTACATGAGTATTGCTAATCATAAAATTGACACCAGGTATAGATCAATCTCCCAGCAATGTATTTTCCAAAATCTAGAGTATGTTTCAGATAAGTCGCATAATTTAAATATTACATCCGAGCAACCATGCATCAATTTAACATTGTTTAACCTGTTTCTGAGTCGATGTAAAAAAGATCTTGCTACCCCCACCTGTAGTAGTTCAGAGGCAGTAAACCCTCGATCTCCCATGACACAATGTATATAACTGAACTATTATTACCTGTGTAATAACTATTATTACCTCGGTGATAAATGCATTTAACACTCAGTTTTATGAAAAATATTCAAGAATGACAATCTATTAAAACATATGCTTACATTGGTCAAATGTGATAATTTAAAAATTTTAATGTACTTTTTTTTTTACTGTACATACTATTACCAGGTAATAGTCTGTGTTATATTGCTTTTTGTTGACATCATATACTATTTGTTAAAATCTAAGAAGAAAATTATATTTGATATTTTCTTAATCCTTATAAATATTTTCAACAAGTGAAATAAGTGAACTTTTGAAATATATTCTTTTGTTTTATAGATATATAAAACAATATACATGAATAGCTAACTCTGTTTTTGAAAGTATCAAAACCAGTTAGTACACTTCTACACTTGCGGACATCAGTGTGAGAACTCGTTAATACCATAGTTTGGTGTACATATAATAGATATGTAGTGATGGAGGTTGAGCTAGCAGGCAAGCAGTCCAGGTTAAATGAGGTTAACATGTGGAATGAATTTCATGAGAATAAGTTTCAATGGACTGCAGTTCAGCACTAGATTTCATTTAATGTTGCATTGTTATTTCAAATTGGCAAACAATTAAAATGTTTCTGATAAGGCTGTTCCAGAATTAACAATGTGGGATGGGCAGGAGACCTCACCACCTATCAAATATTAAAGGAGATTTAATATCAGGAACAGTTTGTAGATCTAGCTTTAACCCCACCGCCCATGATATATTAAAACAGCCGCCTCCAATCTCCCCTACACAGTTATTTAATAGTCCTAACTTATTCTTAATTTTGTTGTTACATTGTTCACAAGAATTCAACAAAGAAATATTACATAATGATTATAGTATTTTTTTTCACCACAGAATTTGTTGCATGTATTGAATAAAGTGTTAATTAAAATCAGCAATACCACAACTGATTAACTAAAGGTCCAATCCCCCCTCCCCCCCCCCCCCCCCCCCCGATTGGTTTTATCCTATTATGGTGTCTTGCTCTAGAATTTTCTCAACAATCTTGGATATTGTTCTGATAATAATGTAGATGGCAGTTTTTGGTTTTGATGAACTTTCCTCTTCTAACTTTGAAACCACCTTGTGATGATTAAATGCAACTCTCCTTAAAGAAGGGGCATGGTGTTTTAAACCGATGGAGAAACAATGTGTACTGGCTGTAATTATTCAAATTATAGAGTTATTGGCCAAAACATTTAGTCTGTACTGCCGTAAGCACCGAGGAAGCAACCTAGTATGATCTTCAGATGTAAGGCACAATGAACTGTTTGAATTACATATTGCAATAGCCAGAAACATATATATGATTGTGTTGATTTTCATATTATTTAATGCCATAAATACATTGTAGAATATGTGGCAGTATTGTTTTATTTATATTGTTCAAATAAACATTGATCATTTTAAATACCTTATGTCACTATTATTTTTTCAATTGCACAATATGTGCACCATACAAATACAATACAGAAACTAGCCAGCAAGACCTTGTGTTCGGTTTATTTTTTTGTTATGTCCTATTAACAGACTGGTTTGACTCGAATTTCGTGTCAATGCAAGAAAACCAGAACTGCGCGATCGTCAAGGCATGTTATTATGGTTTTACAATACTACTTTTACCAAATATAAAATTTTCATTTTTCATTGCACAAATCCTTTAAGGACGTGCCA